>CM065593.1:151826091-152426091 GCA_033119425.1 Bufotes viridis | reverse complement strand
AAGCTCAAGTACTTGTTTATGCGTCGGGCGTTTTACAGCGCGTTCAAACGCGCTGTAAAACGCTCAAGTGAGAACCAGGGCCATAGGAAAGCATTGGTTTTCATGTGTTGAGCGTTTTACAGCGTGTTTGAACACGCTGTAAAACGCTCAGGTGTGAACTTAGGGTAAAGGTCCAGTGATTGGCAGCAGTGATCATATGTTCCTGATTTAACATCACAGCAGGGTAAATAGAGCCCAGCAGGAAGGACGGAGCTGAGTAGCATATTTCAGGTAAGCATTTAAGTTGTCTTTCACACGAGCATGATGGATTAGGTCCGGATGCGTTCAGTTATAATCGCGTAATTTTGCTTGTGTGTAAATACCCCCAGCATGCATTTGTTTTTGGTGAATCTCCATTTTTTGGGGGGGATATGTATTATAAATAAAAATATGTTAAATAAAGTGTTTCAATTGGTTTATATTGTTTATAACCAAATTAATATTTGTGTGTGTAGATGATTGACAAATCATGTATATATAGTAACTGTATTTTGGTTACATTAATGTATATTAAACTTTTGAAATGATTAATGTGTTCTATGTGTTTGTGCTACATAAATATCATTATGGACTGTATATAATAAAGAAAACAAACAATAAAATGCATGAAAATCTTTTTATTTTTAAACAAAGTAGTCAACTTGACTTTTATTTTCTTACAAGTAATAAAATAAACAATAAACACAAAATATAAATTAGAAATTGAAAAATTGCCCAGGTGATGATGGTAGACCCTTGAAACTGAGGGCCATGGTAGGAGTGTTGTGATGCGGGACAAGAGTGATGAGATGTCACTGGTTGTGATGAGCAGGGGACAGACTGGGCATAAGAGGTTGCCATGGTAATGTTGCCCATATGGGCGACTTTGTAGGCCATAATGTTTCCCCCGTGGGGAATTGGCATTGGCCAAAATGGTATCACTGAAATGTACAGATCGACCCACAAAAAAATTTAGCCCTCATACAGCTCCATACACATAACTACAAAAAGTTATAGAGGTCTGAATATGGTGATGAAAAGAAAAAAATATTTTTTTCAAGGTTTATATTTGTCTTAGTATTAAAACACAAGAAAAACTATACAAGTGTATTGATATAATCGTACTGACCTGGAGAAAGAAGGGAACAGGTCAATTTTACAGCATAGGAAACTCCATAACAAAAAATAAATAAAACATGTGACAGGCGTAGCACAACGAAGTGCCTTTTGCGCTGTGGCATTAGAAGAATTTTAAATCTCTGACTTTTTAGTCCAACCAGACTGACTGATACTCTGCTTTAATTTTTCTAGCACCGTTCTATGGAAACAGTAGGTTTAAAGAGTACACCAAATGCTTAAAATAACTTCTTTATTAACTTCAACTATTCTTCATATATAACACTGCCACCTCCACAGCAGATAGTCCACGTACAAACACGTGTTGCATAAAGTATCACAAAATGGCGGTATGCATAAGATGGTGGTTTAACTGTTCAATCTTGTCATTCAACATAAATGGTGGATATATTTCTCTCTTCGGTATCTGTACTCTGAGATGAAGTTATTCAAGCACTTTATATTCTCTCCGAGAGGCATATCTGAGATTTGCTATTGGTTTGTTTGTATGCAATTATTTGATGATTGATTGCTTTTATGGTAGTTTGTGAGTAGTTTGGTCTCAGATTGCGATATGATTTGAGCAGTTTGGTGGAACTGTAAACAAACATATAACTGGTTCAGTATACAGTTCTAATCACAGAATTAAAGATATGAACATCACATAACTGTTCTAAATACCTATTTGGCGTATTTTTCCCGTAAAACACAGCTCTGACTAGCTCTTCTTCTCTTGTCTATACTGACTCCAGAAGATTCTGCTAGGGGATTTCCCACACAGGCTCAGTATGAGGTTGACTGTAATTGATCAAGACTTTTGGGCAGTAACAACAGTTTAACTCCATGCTTTCTGTTGTTAATTCTGCTGTGTCATTGAGCTTACGTTATATTCATTTACTGAATCTTAAAGGCAAATTATCTTTCCTGCTTCTGTGAACACAATACATAACTGTTATATAACATCCAGAAACATGAAGTCACTGTAAATAACTCTCTTTCTGTCTCTAACATTAAAACATAGGAACTGTATTAAATTATTAGCAGGTCTAGTTGTATAAACATGTAAGTAATATTAGCAACCTAGGACAGGTCTTAGCTGGCCAGCTACACTCCCACCCAAAATCAACTATAATTCTATGTTCTTAGTGGTAGGACTTAAACATGAATTTGGAGAATTTTCCATCAGGTTCTCAACTTTCCAAGTGTCTGTTATCACTCTCAAGTAGAACAACTAACTTATGTATAGGACGTTCCAACTTTTGTGAAGTAGTAATACGTTTTCTTTTTTTGTCACAACACTCTTCTTACTAGTCTTTCTTCATCAGTTTAAACTTCTAGAACTTTGGCCAATTTCCATTGACTTCTAGGTAAATCTTCTTCTTTTACTAAAACTATGTCACCAACTTGGACATTTCTTCTGGGTGTTTGCTATTTACTTCTTAGCATCAGATTGGCTTAATACTCTTTCCTCATCTATTCCAAAACTGTTCTGATAGATATAAAACTCTTGGCCATCTCCTTTTAGCATATAAGTCCTCTTTGGTAAATTTGCCAGGCGGTGGCTGTATACAATCAGGTTAAGTAGATGGTTGAGAGTTAAAGGGTCCAAACTTATTGGGTCGTTGATGTTATCAACTGTAAGTGGACGACTGTTAACAATAGATATTACTTCAAAGAATAGAGTCCTAAATGAAGCATCATACATTCTTCCGACATTCTTTATCAACACTGAACTTAACACATTTCTTACAGTTCTGATTGGTCTTTCCCAAACTCCTCCTGTATGGCTTGCATTTTGAGCATTTATGTGAAAATCACACTGTTTCTCTAACAAATACTCAGTTACCTTTTCTTTATCAATCTCCTTTAGAGCTCTCTTCAATTCATTCCTTGCTCCGACAAAATTAGATCCTTAGTCAGATCTAAGCTCTCAGACAGTACCTCTAATTTCTATGAAACATCTTAAGGTGTTGATGAATGCGTCAGTTGACATATCTTCTAACACTTACAGGAGAATCGCTCTGGAACTTAGACATGTAAATATTAGTTCATATCTACTCCTTAAGGTGATAAATGGGCCAAAACAATCCATTTCGCTATAAAGAAATAATGGTGATGGGTTTACACGATCTGCCTGTAAATCCGCCATTCTTTGTTCTTCACTAGGTCTATGTGCGTTTCTACAAATTATACATTTATTTATATACTTTGCTATAACTTTGCTTCCTTTCACTATCCAGGAACAACCTTCTCTCAAACAGCTTTGGGTAAAGATTTATCCCTGATTCAAAGGATTTGTTGTGGTAGTGATCAATAATCAATCTTCTGAAGGTAGAAGATTTGGGTAGAATTGCTGGATGCTTCACTCTGCTAGGTAACGAGTCATTTTCCAGTCTCCCTCCCACCTTCAGTATCTCATCCTGCACAAAGGCATAGCTAATGGCTCATGGGCCCTGGTGCAAGAGTTCAGCTTGGGCTCCCCTTCCCTTGGTGCTTTGTGTGTTTTCTTATGTGACAGAAGGGTCTTTGGGCCCTCTCAGGCTCCTGGGCCTGGTAGCGACTGCTAACTCTACACCCCTTATAGCTACGCCCCTGATCCTGCAGAACAAGATTAAGCTTATACAATGGGTGGTTGTTTGGAAGCCTTTTAGGTCCTTGACTAAGTCTTTTCAACTCTTCACTGTAGAATCTCTGTTGAATGAGTCTTATGACTGTTTCTTCAGCTTTCATTCTTTCTTCTACATTCAATGATTCCTTTTTTCTAATTCCCTTTGCAAAACATACTAGAAAGACTTTACGTAATATAAATTACAGCCAGAGGGTTTGTTTATGTTGATTTTGATTATTTTTTATTCAGCAAAATGTGATATGCGGCTTTCTTTATGTGAACGTTTTCGGCCCACAATTCAGCCTTCGTCAGGCACTGTGCCACTGGAGGGTAGAGAATGCAGGAGAAGTACACCAGATGTGGTAAAAGGGGGCACTGAGGCCGCCTGTTGTGGTGGACTCTGTGCCCTCTTTTACCACATCTGGTGTACTTCTGCTGCATTCTCTACCCTCCAGTGGCACAGTGCCTGACGAAGACTGAATTGTTGGCTGAAAACGTTCGCACAAAGAAAGCCGCATATCACATTTTGCTGAATAAAAAAATTGCAATCAACCTACGCAAACCCTCTGGCTGTAATTTATATTATGTAAAGTCTTTCCAGTATGTTATCTTGACACTTGGCTGCTGTGCTCAATGTTTGTACAACCTATACTTCTGGATCACACATAGACAATTCTGTGTAACCAGTACTGGCCATGATTTCCTTTTCCCAAAGGAACTCTGGACCTGGGAACCAATTTGAATTCTTCAATTCTGTTACATTCAGACCTCTTAAAGCATGATCTGCTAGGTTATGCTTTGTATCAATGTGATACCAATGTTCTGGATTTGCTATTTCCCAAGTTTTCTGAACTCTGTTTGGCGGAAAAAAAATGAAAAAAATATATTTGACCAAGTGATGAAACATTATACTGTAAGTGGGTTTGGGCTCGGGGATGCAATATTGTATTGCTTCCTTGTACTCCAACCTAACCGATCGATAACCACCGATCACATGGATCACAGCAGTGTGCATTCCGCACTTTGCCATTCTGCAGGTCCTGCACTAATGAAGAAAGACCTATTCTTGTCTGCATTGTTCTATTGTTCTATTTGCAGGAAACAGGTCGAACTGGATGGACAAATGTCTTTTTTCGGCCTTATATACTATGTTACTATGTTACTATGTTACTATGTTACTATTTTTTATATTTTTTTTGGGGGGAGGCGTGGAAGAGAAATTCATAGAAATGAATGGATTCACATCTGACCCCCATAAAATGCAAATCGGATGCAAAAAAAAAAAAATACAATCATGTGTATGAGGCCTTAGTTTGTGTGAATACTACTTTATGTACTTATTTTCTCATATGCATTGGCACAAGGCAGGGTTGGTCTCTGTTTCCGCTAATTTTTACATTTGGAGTTTTATATTGATGACCTGGATAGGTCAGAAATATCTGATCGATAGGGGTCCGAGTCCTGGCACCACTACTGATCAACTGTTTGAAGAGGCCGTTGTTGCATCCTCCTCACAGCTTACCTCAGCCACCGATCACATGTTGACGACCTATCCTGAGGATATCATCAGTAGAACTGAGCAGCTTCCAGGCGCAAGAACAGTAACTTAGAGACTCCAAGATTCAGGAGAATTGATGTTTTATTGAAGCAGAACAACAAACAGACCTGAGGATAGGCAATCAATACTGAACTCCCAGTTTAATTATTAAACCTTTCCTTTGCATGACTTGATCTGATCGAAGCATCGCTGGGCTTTCTATATAAGGCACTGAATTTATGATCTCAACTTATTTTGATGATCTACAATTTGGTCTCCTTTGTCTGGTAATCTCCTTGTTTAATTTAATAAAAGAAATTCCAATATATTGTCTAACTTTAAAATAAAAGGGTGGTTACAATAACTCCCCAAAAATTGTAGTAAAATAAAAAAAAATCTTGGATGCCTGTTTCATCCCCCGCAATTCCAGAGCCACCACTCTATGCCTCCTGGCAGTCTATGTGTTCAGCACTGCAGCGATGAGCTGCCCGAAAGCTCCAGCCAATCTCTGGTCTCACCGAACCCCTGACTTTTGCATTGTAAGGCAGCAGCTTTCTGTAAAATCATGTCTTCTAGAATTTTTCCTGGGGTCCAAATTTATTCTAGATGTCTATTGACATATTATTGTCTAGTGAACTAACATTTGTAAACTGACCCAAAAAAAAGCCTGAAACCTGAGGTGATAACAGAGACAATAGCTGAGTGCAGCTTCAGAAATGTAGAATGTCAGTAAAGGGGAACACATCCAAATAATACCAATTAATTTATTATATATATATATATATATATATACACACACACTCACAACATATACAAACATGAATAAATCTACAGCTCACAAAATGGCTAGCAATATAAAAACCCTACCAAATACACAAGGACTTTAGTTTGGAAATGTATAGTTCAGCATGTCCACAAAATGACTACCACAGTTGTGACCAGAGTTTGGGGCACCTTTGGGTGGGGGGAATATTTCTTTTTTTAATTCTTCTGATCCTTTTTTTAACAAAAATTTTCCAGGACAGTGAAGGGGTGAAGGGGATAATTCCAATATGTGTTGTGGTCTTGGGCAGTGAAAATTTCTTGCAAAGTGATAAAGGATCTATGTCACATCTAATAACCTGTTTGCATACATTTATTTTAAGAGTGCAATTCTGCTATGTAGCATTTATGAGTTAGAGATGGTCTGTGAATTTTCCTGATCTTGTCCAAATCTATCAAGTGCATCACTAGCAATGCCTGTGTTCCACTTTCGTCCAGGACTTGTGAAAGCAAGAGATGTTTAGCCTCAGCAGCCACTTGCTATTCTTGCACATGTGACTGCTGAGGCCATTGATTGGCTGCAGCAGTCTTGTGACCAAGAGCAGGTCCATCACTTCCTGTCCAGCAGGAACAGGAGTATTTGGAAAGGAGAGTGAGAGTAACATATTCATAGTTTATAGGGCTGAGAAAAGACATCTGTCCATCCAGTTCAGCCTGTTATCCTGCAAGTTGATCCGGAGGAAGGCAAAAAACCCTGTGAGGTAGAAGCCAATTTTCCCCATTCTAGGGCCAAAAAATCACTCCATTCTAGGGCAATCAGAATAACTCCCTGGATCAACTACCCTTCCGGTGCCCATTGACTTATGGTTTAGTGCCAGATCGATCTTGTTAATTTTGGAGATAATACAATCGGATCTGTTCTGGACAGATGCAGAGAGACATATTATTGACTGGATGCTTTTTTGCTGATCCCTGATGGATCCAGCAAAAACGCAGATGTGAAAGAAGCCTTACTTGTGTTGAAGAAATGCCAAATCATTCTGATATGCAATTCTGTTTGCACAGTAACTGATAAAAAATGATTTTGCTGTACAGTCTTTTAGTATCAGTCTGATCACCTTAATTTGTTTAAATAGCAACTGAGGTAAATCATTAAACAAAGCAAAAAAATAGGTTTCTTTAACCCCTTAGTGACCAGCCTGTTTTGGGCCTTGCTGACCAAGTGTTTTTCTTCCTTTTTTCAGCTTTGCATCCCAGAACATTTTTATTTTTCCGTCTATTTAGCTGTGTGAGGACTTTTTTTTTGCAGAACAAGTTGTAGTTTTTAATGGTGCCATTTAGGGGTACACATAACTTTTTGATTAATTTTTATTAACTCTTTCTGGACACTGCCACTACGTTTTTAAGTTATTAATTTTACGGTGTTAATTTTTCGGTATAAATAACATAATATCTTTATTCTCTGGGTCAGTACGATTACAGTGATACCAAATACATATAGTCAAATTAGCAATTCTGTCTTTTTTATTATTTATTTTTTTACGGCATTCACGTGATATTTATGCAATCCAGGTCATTACGGACGTGGCAATACAAACATATTGGGGAGATTTTAGTTTTTTATAAAAATTTTCATTGAAAAGCATATTTTCAATGAAAAAAAAGCATAATTTATTTTTTATGGAATGTTTTTTATTTAATAAATGTGTTTTTTCTTCTTTTTTTACCACTTAATAGTCCCACAAGGGGACTATAACACACAGCCTACATCAGACCCCTGCCAGCCTTCACACACATCGGCACAACGCGATCGCATTTGCGGAGTGCTGATGGGAGACAGAGGGAGTGTTAGAGCAGGGCCGCGGCTCTCATGTGAGAGCTGGGGACCCGTGCAGCGCTTAGACTGGGCCGCTGTAAAAAAGTGGCGGCCCAGCCTAAGGCCCCTTAGTGACCGTCGTAAAAAAGCATATGGGTGGTCCCTAAGGGGTTAAACCTTTTGTGCACTTTGATGTGCATGTCTGTCACAAGTGCATGAGGAGTGTACACGAGGGGAGTGCTCAAGTGCTTTTTGTAAAGGTCCAGTGATTGGCTGCAGTGATCATATGTTCCTGATGTGAGATCACAGACACAGCAGGGTAAATAGAGCCCAGCAGGAAGGACAGAGCTGAGTAGCATATTTTAGGTAAGTTTTTAAGTTCTCTTTCACACGAGCATGATGGATTAGGTCCGGATGCGTTCAGGGTGCGTTCAGTGATAATTGCGCAATATTGCTTGTGTGTGCTGTCGGTTTTGTATGTGATTGTGTGGCGTCATTGCGTTTTTTCAGTGCGGGTGACATGCGGATGACATTCCTTTTTATCGTGCGTGAAAAAAAAACTGAACCATCCTCTAGGGACACCTGTTACTGCAAACACATATAAATACCCCCAGCATGCATTTGTTTTTGGAAAAGCTCCATTCTTTTGGCGAGATATGTATTATAAATAAAATAAAAATGTTGATTAAAGTGTTTCAATTGGTTAATATTGTTTATAACCAAATTAATATCTGTGTGTGTAGATGATTGACAAATCATGTATATATAGTAACTGTATTTTGGTTATATTATTGTATATTAAACTTTTAAAATAATTAGTGAATTCTATGTGTTTGTGCTACATAAATATCATTATGGACTGTATTTTTTAAAGAAAACAATCAATAAAATGCATGAAAATAAAAATCTGTTTATTTTTAAACAGAGTAGTCAACCTGACTTTTATTTTATGAAAACTTATATAATAAACAATAAACACAAACTATAAAATACAAATTGAAAAAATGCCCAGGTGACAATGGTGGACACTGAAAGTGAGGGCCATGGTAGGAGGGTTGTGATGTGGGCCCAGAGTGATGAGATGGCCCTGATTATAATGAGGAAAGGAAAGGCTGGGCATAAGAGGTTTCGCCATGGTAAGGTTGCCCATGTGGGTGACTTTGTGGGCCATAATGTTCTCTTCGAGGAAAGTATTGTGGCGGCCCGTGGGAAACCCGGGGATTTGGCATTGGCCAAAATGGTATCACTGAAAAGTACAGATACACCCCACAAAAAATGAGCCCTCATACAGATCCATACACATAACTACAAAAAGTTATAGGGGTCAGAATATCCTGATGAAAAGAAAAAAAAATTTTTTTAAAGTTTTATATTTGTCATCAGTATTAAAACACAAGAAAAACTATACAAGTGTGGTATTGATGCAATCGTTCTGACCTGAAGCAAGAAGGGAACAGGTCAATTTTACAGCAAAGAAAACTCTGTAAAAAAAATACACAAAACATGTGACAGGCGCAGCACAATGATGTGCCTTTTGCGCTGTGGCATTAGAAGAATTTGATATCTTTAACTTTTTAGTCCAACCAGACTGTCTGTTACTCTGCTAAAGAGCACACCAAATGCTTAAAATAACTTCTTTAGTAACTTCAACTTTTCTTTATATATAACACTGTCACCTCCGCAGCAGATGGTCCATGTACAAATATGTGTTGCCTAAAGTATCATATAATGGCAGTATGCACAAACTGGTGGTTTAACTTTTCAATCTTGTCATTAAACATAAATGGTGGATATATTTCTCTCTTCAGTATCTGTACTCTCACTTTAAGTTATTTAAGCACTTTATATTCTATCTGAGAGGCATATCTAAGATTTGCTATTGGTTTGTTTGTATGCAATTATTTGATAATTGATTGCTTTTATGATAGTTTGTCTGTAGTTTGGTCGCAGTTTGTGCGCAGTTTGAGATATGATTTGCGCAGTTTGGTGGAACTGTAAACAAACATATAATTGGTTCAGTTTACAGTTCTAATCACAATATTAGTGAAATGAACATCATATAACTGTTCTAAATACCTATTTGGCCTCTTGTTCCCATAAAACATGGCTCTGACTGGATCTGACTATTCAGCTCTTCATCTCTTGTCTATATTGACTCCAGAAGATTCTGCTAGGGGATTTCCCACACAGGCTCAGTATGAGGTTGGCTGTGATTGGTTAAGACACCTGGGCAGTAACAACCGTTTAACTCTATGCTTTCTGTTGTTAATTCTGCTGTGTCATTGAGCTTACCTAATATTCATTTACTGAATCTTAAAGGCAAATTATCTTTCCTGCTGCTCTGAACACAATATATAACTGTTATATGACATCCAGAAACATGAAGTCACTGTAAAAAACTTTCTTTCTGTCTCTAATATAAAAACATAGGAACTCTATTAACCCCTCCAGGACCCAGGACGAAAATGCTCGTCCTAACTGAGCGGTACTTAGCGCATTAGGCCTCATGCACACGACCGTTGTTTGATTCCGTGTCCGTTTCTCCGTTTTTCGTGATTTTCTGCTGATCCATTTGTTTTCAATGGGTCCGTGGAAGACTCGGCAAATGCACCATTTGTCCTCCACGTCTGTGGTCCGTGATTCCAGACCGTCAAAAAAATATACCTGTCCTATTCATGTCTGCGAAAAACGGTTTGCGCACCCATCCGTTTTTTGTGATTTTCTGTGGATCCATTGGTTTTCACTGGGACCGTGAAAAAATGCGGATGGCCATCCGTGTGTCATCCGCGTTCCGCGTCCGCATTTTTTTGCGGATCCCTTGGCAGGCATTTGGCAAATTGTCAGCCTGTCTTTTGGTAATATCTTTTGGGTCATGTCCGCTAAAAAAAACGGAAGACACACGGGAACGCAATAGAAGCAAAAACAGACACGTATCATGGAACAACGGAACCCCGTTTTGCGGACCGCAAAAAAATACTGTTGTGTGCATGAGGCCTTAGGACGAGCATTCTCATCCTACAGTTAAACTGTCACCATGTCTGCAGACATGGTGACAGCGCTGAGACCCCGGCTGTTACACACAGCCAGGGGTCTCAGCTAACCAGCCGAGGACCAATCAGAGCAGTAACCGACCAGCGATCGCTATGATTGGCTAGTCTATACAGACTAGCCAATCAGAGGCTTCTAATGCCGGGTCAAAGGTTCTGATTCCCGAAGTCCGTGACTGTGGGAATCAGAACCTTATAAAATGAATAAAAAATATTGCCCCCCATATCCCTCAATGTCCCAAGCCCTCAATGTCCCCCCCCCCACCCCTCTGGTGTGCAGGTGGTGCCGGAGACGGGCGGTGCAGCGTGCATGATCGCGATCCCCCGCCTGCCTCCTGTGTAATATTCATTGGTGGCCAGTGGTTAGCAGAGTGTCAGCACATTACTTGTACAGATGCCAGCCGTTTAACCCCTTCCATGCTGTGGTCTGGATGGACCGCAGCATGGAAGGGGGTAACAGGGAGGGAGCTCCCTCCCTCTCCCTTCGGGGGGCTGCTGTGCCTTTGCAGCCCTCGGACAGGATGGGATCACAGAGGGAGCCCCCCTCCCTCCCCATCACCCGCTGCTCAGTTCTGGCAGCACGTGATGGTTACCATAGCAACAGGACGCCAGTAACTCTGATCAGACTTCTGTTAAAGGCAGAAATCTGACCAGACAGTGTAAAGTACAAAATACAGTACAGTACACTATATAGTGTACTGTACTGTATTATATAGACACCAGACCCACTGGATCTTTAAGAATCAAGTGGGTCTGGGTCAAAAAAATGTGAAAAAATGTAAAAATAAAAAAACACATCACTGAATAAAAATTAAAAAAAAAAAAAAACTACACATTTTATGTATCGCTGTGTCCGTTAAAACCTGCTCTATAAAAATATCACATGACCTAACCCCTCCCGTAAAAAAAAAAAATGGTGTAAAAAAAGCCATTTTTTGTCACCTTACATCACAAAAAGTGTAATACCAAACGATCAAAAAGGCATATGCCTCTTAAAATAGAACCAATCAAACCGCCGTCTCATCCCGCAAAATAAAAGCCCCTACTTAGGACAATCACCCAAAAAAATAAAAAAATATGGCTTTCAGACTATGGAAATGCTGTTATTGTGTTAAAGTAAAATGAATAAAAAAACAGTATACATATTAGGTATTGGCGCGTCCATAAAAAATATCACATGATCTAACCCCTCAGGTAAATACCGTGAAAAAAATTAAATATAAACTATGTAAAAAAATCATTTTTGTCACTTCACATTACAAAAACTGTAATAACAAGCGTTTAAAAAGTTATATGCACTCAAAAAAGGTGCCAATCAAACCGTCATCTTATCGCGCAAAAAATGATACCCTACATAGGACAGTCGCCCCAAAAAAGTAAAAAATATATGGCTCTTAGACTATATAAACATTAAAACATGATTTTTTTTGTTTCAAAAATGATATTATTGTGTAAAACTTAAATAAATAAATAAAAAGTATACATATTAGGTATTTCCGCGTTCGTAACAACCTGCTCTATAAAAATAACACATAACCTAACCCCTTAGGTGAACACAGAAAAAAATATATATAAATACCGTGTCAAAAGTCATTTTTGTCACCTTACATCACAAAAAGTGTAATAGCAAGCACCAAAATGTCATATGCACGCCAAGATAGTGCCAATCAAACCATCATCTCATCCCGCAAAAAATGAGCCCTACATAAGACAGTCGCCCAAAAAAATAAAATATGGCTTTCAGAACGTGGAGAACTGAAACAAAAAACCCCAAAAAGTAGTCATATTTGGTATTGTCGCGTCCATAACAATCTGCTCTATAAAAATAACACATAACCTAACCTGTCAGATCAACTATGTAAATAACAAAAAATAAAAACGGTCCCAAAACAGCTTTTTTTTTTCAAAGTTTCCATTTTAATCCATTTTTCCAGTAAAAAAAAGCAAGGGTTAACAGCCAAGCAAAACTCAATATTTATTGCCCTGATTCTGTAGTTTGCAGAAACACCCCATATGTGGTCGTAAACTGCTGTATGGCCAAACGGCAGGGCATAGAAGGAAGGGAACGCCATATGGAAGGCGGATTTTGCTGGACCCCCCCAATGCACCCCTAGAGTAGAAACTCCATAAATTTCTGAAAAATTTTAAGATTTGCTTCTAAACTTCTAAGCCTTGTAACGTGCCCAAAATCGATACATGAAGTAGACATATGGGGAGTGTAAATCAATAAATTCCTTTGGTGGTATTATTATGTACTATAGAAGTAGAGAAATTTTTGGTAAATTTGGTATTTTTTTATAAATAAAAATGAAATTTTTCGACTCCATTTTACCGCTGTCATGAAGTACAATATGTGACAAAAAAATGGCCAGGATAAGTAAATGCGTTTTAAAGTTATCACCACATAAAGTGACACTGGTCCGATTTGCAAAAAATGGGCGGGTCCTTAAGGTGAAATAAGGCTGGGTCCTTAAGGGGTTAAATTATTAGCAGGTCTAGTTGTGTAAACATGTAAGCCAGCTACACTCCCACCAAAGTTACCTATAATTCTATCTTCTTATTGGTAGGACTTTAACATGAATTCGGAGAATTTTGCCTCCGGTAATCAAATTTCCAAGTGTCTTTTATCACTCTCAAGTAGAACCACTAACTTCTGTATAGGACGTTCCAACTTTAGTGGATTAGTGAGACGTTTTCCTTTTTTGTCAAGTTTTGAGTCTCCTATTTGTAACAACACTCTTCTTACTAGTCTATCTTAATCCTTTTGAACTTCTAGAGCTTTGGCCAATTTCCAATGACTTCTAGGTAAATCTTCTTCTTTTACTAACACGTGTTACTAAATTGGACATTTCTTCTGGGTGTTTGCCATTTACTTCTTAGCATCAGATTGGCTAAGTACTCTTTCCTCCATCTATTCCAAAACTGTTCTGATAGATATAAAACTTTTTGCCATCTCCTTTTAGCATATAAGTCCTCTTTGGTGAACTTGCCAGGCGGTGGCTGTATATAATCAGACTTAAGGTGAAGTAGATGGTTGGGAATTAAAGGGTCCAAACTTGTTGGGTCGTTGATGTTATCAACTGTAAGTGGACGACTGTTAACAATAGACATTACTTCATAAAATAGGGTCCTAAGTGAAGCATCATCCATTCTTCTGACATTCTTTATCAACACTGAACTTAATACATTTCTTACAGTTCTGATTTGTCTTTCCCAAACTGCTCCTGTATGGCTTGCATTCGAAGCATTCATGTGAAAATCACACTGTTTCTCTAACAAATACTCAGTTACCTTTTCTTTATCAATCTCCTTTAGAGCTTTCTTCAATTCATTCTTTGCTCCTACAAAATTAGATCATTGGCCAGATCTAAGCTCTCTGACAGTATCCCTAATTGCTATAAAACATCTTAAGGCGTTGATGAATGCGTCAGTTGACATATCTTCTAACGTTGCCAAGTGAATCGCTCTGGAACTTAGACATGGAAATATTAGTCAATATCTCTTGAACTCCTTGTGGTTCTGCTTGGTGATGAATGGGCCAAAACAATCCATTCCGCTATAAAGAATTGGTGGTGATGGGTTTACACGATCTGCCTGTAAATCTGTCATTCTTTGCTTTTTAGTAGGTCTATGTGCCTGTCTACAGACTACGCATTTACTTATATACTTTGCTATAACTTTGCTTCCTTTCCCTATCCAGTAACCACCTTCACTCAAAAAGCTTTAGGTAAAGCTTTTTCCCTGCTGCAAGGATTTGTTGTGGTAGTGATCAATAATCAATCTTGTGAAGGTAGAATTTTTGGGTAGAATTGCTGGAGGCTTAACTCTGCTAGGTAACAATGCATTTTCCAATCTCCTTCCCACCTTCAGTATACCATCCTGCAGAACAAGATTAAGCTTGTACAATGGGTGGTTGTTTGGAAGCCTTTTAGGTAGAATCTCTGTTGATTGAGTCTTATGACTGTTTCTTCAGCTTTCATTCTTTCCTCTACATTTAATGATTCCTTTTTTCTGATTCCCTTTACCAAACGTTGAATTCGAGCTACTACATTTATGACTATATTCCATTTTGAACATCTGGCTAGTCTTTCAAGTATGTAATTTTGACACTTGGCTCCTGTGCACAATGTTTGCACAACCTTTACTTCTGGATCTCACATAGACAATACTGTGTAACCATTACTGGGCATGATTTCCTTTTCCCAAAGGAACTCTGGACCTGGGAACCATTTTGAATTCTTCAACTCTGTTATATTCAGACCTCTTGAAGCATGATCTGCTGGCTTATGCTTTGTATCAATGTGATGCTAATGTTCTGGATTTGTTATTTCCCAGATTTTCTGAACTTTGCGACAAAGATATGGAATTTTTGAGCTTAGTTGTTTATGTATCCGAGGACAACTTGTGAGTCTGTCCAAAAATATTCTTTATCTATTTTCAATTCCAATTCTTCTTTCAGAAACTTGCTTAGGGTACTTTCACACTGGTGGTGGTGCGGATCCGTCTGTTTATTTGCACAGACGGATCCGCACCTATAATGCAAACGTTTGTATCCGTTCAGAACAGATCCATTTGCATTAGTTAAAAGAAAAATGACAAAGTCCAAAACGGATCTGTTTTGAATTACATTGAAAGTCAATGGGGAACGGATCCGTTTTCAAATGCACCATATTGTGTCATTGAAAACGGATCCATCCCCATTGACTTACATTGTAATTAAAAACTGATCCGTTAGGCTCCACCTCTTCAGACGGACACCAAAATGCTGCATGCTGCGTTTTGGTGTCCGCCTCCAAAACAGAATAGAAGCGGAACGGAGCCTAACTGACGCATTCTGAACAGATCCTTATCCATTCAGAATGCATTGGGGCTTAACTGATTTGTTTTGGACCGTTTGTGAGAGCCCTGAAACGGATCTCACAAACGGAATCCAAAACGCTAGTGTGAAAGTACCCTTACTGATGCTGAAACTACGGCTGCTGTCAGTTCAAGTCTTGGTATTGTCTGAATACTGGTAGGAGCAACTCTGGCCTTTCCCATAACCAGGGCACAGTGTATTTTTACTTCTCCTGTTATAGGAGCACTGACCATAACTACTGGCATCTGAAAAGTGATGTAGTTCTATTCTCTTGTACTTTCTAAAATCATGAGGTACAAAACATCTGGGTATCTGAACTTCTCTCAAGTTTTGCAAGACTTTTATCTAACTCTCCCAACTTGGCCTCAAATTTTCAGGTATGGGTTCATCCCATCCTAACTTCTGTCTGCATAATTTTTGCAGTATTTATCTTGCTTTGAGGATCACTGTGGTCAAGATCCCCAATGGATCAAATATAGAATCCACTGCGGAAAGGATGGTACGTCTAGTTGCAACTTTCTCTTCCGTAGATACTTCAAAGAAGAACTTGTCATTCTCTACGTTCCATCCCTATCCAAGTAGATTCTGAACTGGAAGATGATCATAATTGAGATCTACATTCTTCATTGTTGATGCACGTTCAGAGTCACTGATGGATTCCAGTACCTCTCTGTTGTTTGAGATGAATCTGTGAAGGCACAGGTTTCCTCTTGCACCTAACTCTTGGCTTTCTTTCACTAGTTTTATTTCAGATTCTGTGGACTCTAAGAAAATTTGCTGCTGATGGGCAATCCTTTTCATTCTGATTGGCCAGGTACTTCATACCATAATTGGCACAACCTGGAGACGATGCTGCTTCCTTATTTCTTGTCTACCCTCACTTAGGTGGTCGGACATGCTCAGTTTAAATCTTCAACTGTCACTGTGTTAGAAGCTATGCAAAAGAATGGAAAAAGTATATATCCCAAAAAGGGGCGCCAATCCTGGGCACATAAATTCTAGATCAATTCCTATGGATCATATGGTATAAGAACATAGGGACGTCAGATCGTATCACACTTAAAGCTGTATTCACACTTATACAGTGACACTAATATGATATCCCAGAGCAGGGATACATCTGAGTATGAAAGTAGGATGTATACTCACTTCACCCAGGAGGAGAGATGGGGGATAAACTCAAGACACCCCCAAACCCTACCTCCTGCGCCTGGTTCGCTTATAGAGTATTAGAGTCAACGACAGTCTAGGCAGACGTCTGGTCAATCCTTTATTCTAAACAGGGTGGGTAGAGGCTCAGCTGTTTCTGGGATATAAAAATCCCCTTCATCAGGATTTTTATATCCCCGAAACGCGTTGGGCCTCCTCCTCACCCCACCCTGATTTTGGAATAAAGGGTTTGACCAGATGTACCGGTTTCCAGGACTGCCGTTAATTTGGGGGTGTCTTGAGTTTATCCCCCATCTCTCCTCCTGGGTGAAGTGAGCATACATCCTACTTTCATACTCAGATGTATCCCTGCTCTGGGATATCATATTAGTGTCACTGTATAAGTGTGAATACAGCTTTAAGTGTCATATGATCTGACGTCCCTATGTTCTTATACCATATGATCCATAGGAATTGATCTAGAGTTTTATGTGCCCAGGAGTGGCGCCCCTTTTTGGGATATATACTTTTTCCATTCTTTTGCATTTCCTTATCTAGGTAAAAGCTTTTTCCTAGCTAAGTATATCCCTCAGGCAGCCTTCCTACCAAAGGTCTCCGGTTTTAGAACTCATATCCGTCACAGTCCACACCTTTGGCGCCCTGCGAGTTAGGTTCCTGACCTTCACCCTGAAAGCCAGTTACTAACCCCCTATTATTTACATTTTTTTTTTTGTCTCTGTTAGAAGCTGTGGCAGTTACAGGGAAAAAGCTACAGCAGAAAGAAAAAAAACCCTGAGAAAGAACACTAAGGGGGAGCTGCCAGCTTGAAATAAATCTAGCAGAACTACTGAAGCAATGAATGGGGAGGTCTCTGGATCCATGTGAGGTACAGTACTGGGCTAGTTATGGCGTTGTTAGAAAGAGATTGTCATGTTCTATATGATGTCTGAATGCTGTTTTAGTAGTTTACCAGTCTCTCTTTCAGTTTATTGTTTGGTGTGTTATTCAGCAGGGCACAGGTTTGAAGGTAATCAGTCACATCTAAAACACCCCACAAACCAGCATAAACATTTTATAGTGTAAATTATGCCAAGTCTGATTATGTAATTTTCAACCTTATACTCAATTGCATTCTGATGCAGTGCTGTCACAAATGAGCAGTAAAATGAGCAGTAAATGCATTGAGTCCTCTCCATTATGTAAGTAAGCACAGGAATCCTCTCAGTTCATTCTACTGCTGGTTTATGGGAGCACAGTGCCAAAATGCAAGTGAGTATGAAAATAAAAATTACATAACTGATAATGCAGTGGCCAGGAGTTGGCTCCAATGCTACGCTGGGTCTTCTGGACACTGTCGAGGTGTCACCACATGTTGCTGCTCTCCGGAAGGGATGGTAAAGCGTGGTGCACCCCAGTGGGAAATAAGTCCAGAGAGTTAGGGTCTGCAGTTATCCAGTGTGCTTCTTTACTAGGAATTCAGCTCCAAAACAAGACATGCGAGGCATAGGGCTGGCTTTCCCAGTCTCCTCCATGGCAGAAGAAGGGTTTGATGCTGAGGAAAGACCTGAGCTAGCTGTCCCTCTCTCAGAAGGCTGGTACCCTGGCCAAAGGGTGGAGGCTCTTGGTCTGTCACTCAATAGTCTGGGTTGCTCTTTGGTCACCCATGGTCTGTGGCTCACTGTCCGCATCTCAGCATCTACTTCTGGTCACTCATGCAGACTGGCATGAGTTTCACTCTCCAAGTACTGGTCTCTAACTGCAGAACACTAGGGGCTCTGACTGCTCTCCTTATATGCAGTTTCTTTCTGGATTAGAACCTTCTAGAGGGAGGTGTGGAGTGGAGAAGCTCAGCACAAACAGATACAAAGTTACCACTCCCATCTGCCATAGAATAACATTAGAGCTTCATTGATACTCAATGGCAATGATACAGCAGTTTTTTGAGACTAAAACAATTTTACAGACATAACAACAGAGCTAAAACCAGACATTCAAAAGGTCAGTCTGTCTGGTTTTGGTAGTAAACAATTCTAGCTTTTTCTCGCCAAAGCATGTTCTTCTTTAAAGCCTATGTTAGTTGTGGAAAATTACCAACTTCTCATTCAAAATCCAAAAAGTGTCTCAGTATTCATTAACCCTTTCCACAGAGCCTTGCAAATACAGTGCAAATGAACAGAATACATATCACAACATAAATATAAAATGCAGTTACACTGAATTAAACAGTGCAAGTTAACTCTTTCAAGTGAAATAAAGTAAGAAGTTTTAACTTTGCATAGGGGAAACGATGCATTGACTTTTTTATTTTTCCGTCAATGTAGCTGTAAGAGTGCAGAGTATGAGTTTTTAGGACTGTGTGAGCACATAAGAAATTTTTATTAGAAAACAGGATACATTAGTAGCAATACTGAATAAGGTGAAGCTGGCAGTAGAGCGCAGCTGCTGATTCTCAACAGTGATACTCTATTGTAGAAACACTGTGAATGAAAGAGTGTATTGACTAGAAACTAAGACTCAGATACAATGTGCCACAACTGATAGTTAAGACTCTTCTACAGTTAGGGGTGGGACCGCCACACATCTAACCGCCTACAAGGGCTGAGGTAGGATTGGTAACCTCAGCTGTGCCATACATACATAGTTATGCTGGATACAATTCATTCATAACAAGACAATACAGCATATTACATAATAAAATATTTGAAGACACCCCCTGCTCTGGGGTACTGCATTAGGCATACACTGAAGGCAGACCTAGGGGCCTCCAGTAGACCCCCAGTTCCCATGTAAAGACATCAGCACTCCACAATAGCATTTGCAGAGGTGCTAATGCATGACAGAGGGAGCTCCCTCCCTCTGAAATCACTTAAATGCTGTGGCCTCATAGACTTTCTATTGAGTATGTTTTAGCAATCAACGGGGATCTCACTGTACCCTCAATAATCAAAACCTTTAATGTAGTATGGCACTCTGACACATCAAAAACTTATGTAAAGTGTAGTTACTCTTTAAAGTAACACTGAACTTAGAAATCAGAATCTTTCAAATCTTTTTGTCCTACTGTAGACAGGGTGGAGCGGGAAGGCTGTTGCTCCAGCCTGTTGTCTTATAGCCTGTCACATAACAGTGAGGATGAGGAAGAGGGCAAGGGTCATGGCTCCTGAGACACAGAAATATCATATACAGCCATGTCCATAAATATTGGGACGTCAACACAATTCTAACATTTTCTGTTCTATATACCACCACAATGGATTTGAAATTAAACAAACAAGATGTGCTTTAACTGCAGGCTGTTGGCTTTAACTTGAGGGTATTTACATCCAAATAAGATGAACAGTGTAGGAATTACAACAGTTTGCATATGTGCCCCCCCCCCCATTGGACCAAAAGTAATGGGACAATTGGCTTCTTGGCGGTTCCATGGCCAGGTGTGTGATATTCCCTCATTATCCCAATTACAATGAGCAGATAAAAGGTTCAGAGTTCATTTCAAGTGTGCTATTTGCATTTGGAATCTGTTGCAGTCAACTCTCAAGATGAGATCCAAAGAGCTGTCACTATCAGTGAAGCAAGCCATCATTAGGCTGAAAAAAAAAACACTAGAGAGATAGCAAAAACATTAGGAGAGGCCAAAACCACTGTTTGGAACATTCTTAAAAAGAAGAAACGCACCGATGAGCTCAACAACACCAAAAGACCCAGAAGACCACGGAATACAACTGTGGTGGATGACCAAAGAATTCTTTCCCTGGTGAAGAAAACACCCTTCATAACAGTTGGCCAGATCAAGAACACTCTCCAGGAGGTAGGTGTATGTGTGTCAAAGCCAACAATCAAGAGAAGACTTCACCACAGTGAATACAGAGGGTTCACCACAAGATATAAACCATTGGTGAGCCTCAAAAACAGGAAGGCCGGATTAAAGTTTGCCAAACGACATCTAAAAAAGCCTTTGCAGTTCTGGAACAACATCCTATGGACAGATGAGACCAAGATAAACTTGTACCAGAGTGATGGGAAGAGAAGAGTTTGGAGAAGGAAAGGAACTGCTCATGATCCTAAGCATACCACCACATCAGTGAAGCATTGTGGTGGTAGTGTCATGGCATGGGAATGTATGGCTGCCAATGGAACTGGTTCTCTTGTATTTATTGATGATGTAACTGCTGACAAAAGGAGCAGGATGAATTCTGAAGTGTTTCGGGCAATATTATCTGCTCATATTCAGCCAAATGCTTCAGCCGAATGCTTCAGAGGAAGAGCATCACCAGGTATGAAACCCAACGTCTGGTGATGTCTATGCGTTCCAGACTTCAGGCTGCAATTGACTGCAAAGGATTTGCAACCAAGTATTAAAAAGTGAAAGTTTGCTGTATGCTTATTATTCTGTCCCATTACTTTTAGCCCCCTAACAAGTGGGAGGCACATATGCAAACTGTAATTCCTACACCGGTCACCTGATTAGGATGAAAATCATCACAGTTGGAAGAGGCTCCTGGACTGGATGGTTCACTATGATATTTTTGTGGCTGTTCTTGCATCTCAGTTTGTTTCAGCTCTTAAAACACTAGCAGAGAACATCACTGTAATTCAGAAGACTGGGAAAGATCAGTGACAGTGTGTAAGTCAATTTCACTACTCAATATAGATATTGAACAATGTGAACATTTTTAGCTAATGTATATCTGGCTTCTTTAATGAATCAAGTAATTCATCAGGATACTGTTGAATTTATGACAGGAAAGGAAGCAAAAGATAATTCCATCAGTCACATCATTAGATCATATGCCATTTCTGCTTTTCTCTACAAATGAAAAAAATATATTTGACCAAGTGATGAAACATTATACCGTAAGTGGTTTGGGCTCGGGGATGCAATATTGTATTGCTTTCTTGTACTCCAACCTAAGGTCTCATGATAACCTCTGATCCGCAAAAGACGGATCCCAGCCATGTGCATTCCGCACTTTGCCATTCCGCAGGTCCTGCACTATTGAAGAAATGCCTATTCTTGACTGCAATGTTCTATTTTTCTATTTTTTTCTTTTTTGTGGGGGGGGGGGGTCGGGCTGTAGAATAGACGTTCATAGAAATGAATGGGCCCACTTCTAACTTCCATAAAATGTGAATCGGATGCTGACCAAAAATACAGTCATGTGTATGAGGCCTTAGTTTGTGTGAATACTACTTTATGTACTTATTTTCTCATAAGCATTGGCAGAACACAGAATTGCTCTCTGTTTCCGCTAATTTTTACAACTGGGGTTTGAAATTGATGACCTGGATAGGTCAGTTATATCTGATCGATAGGGGTCCAAGTCCTGGCACCACCACTGATCAGCTGTTTGAAGAGGCTGTTGTTGCAACCTCCTCACAGCTTACCACAGCCACCGATCACATGTTAACGACCTATCCTGAGGATATCACCAGTAGAACTGAGCAGCTTCCAGGTGCAAGGCCAGTAACTTAGAGACTCCAAGATTCAGGAGAATAGATTTTTTTTTATTGAAACAGAACAACAAACAGACCTGAGGATGGGCAATCAATACTGAACTCCCAGTTTAATTATTAAACCTTTCCCTTGCATGACTTGATCTGATTGAAGTATTGCTGGGCTTTCTGTATAAGGCACTGAATTTATAATTGCAACTTATTTTGATGATCTACAATTTGGTCTCCTTTGTCTGGTCATTTCCTTGTCTAATTTGATGAAGGAAATTCCAATATGTTTTCTAACTTTAAAATATAGGGGAGGTTACAATGATGTTCAGCACTGCAGCGATGAGCTGCCCGAAATCTCCAGCCAATCTCTGGGCTCACCGAACCCCTGACTTTTGCATTGTAAGGCAGCAGCTTTCTGTAAAATCATGTCTTCTAGAAATTTTCCTGGGGTCCAAATTTATTCTAGATGTCTACTAAGAAATATTAAAGACATATTCACCTAGTGAATAGAGTTGAGCGAACACCTGGATGTTCGGGTTCGAAAAGTTCGAACGAACTTCCCGAAAATATTCTGGTTCGGGATCCGAACTTCACCCCGAACCCAAACCCCATTTAAGTCAATGGGGAATCAAACTTTTGGGCACTAAAAAGGCTGTAAAATAGCCCAGGAAAGGGCTAAAGGGCTGCAAAAGGCAGAAAAATGCAGGTAAATCCCCTGAAAACAAATGTGGATAGGGAAATGAATTAAAATAAAACAAAATAAATAAAAATTAACCAATATCAATTGGAGAGAGGTCCCATAGCAAGAGAATCAGGCTTCATGTTACCCACTAATGGATAAGGCCACTTTTTCTTGTTTAGGCCCCAGCACCCAGACAGAGGAGAGAGGTCCCATAGCAGAGAATCAGGCTTCATGTCACCCACCAATGGAAAAGGCCACTTTCAGTTATTTAGGCCCCAGCACCCAGACAGAGGAGAGAGGTGGCATAGCAGAGAATCAGGCTTCATGTCACCCACCAATGGAAAGGCCACTTTTACTTATTCAGGCCCCAGCACCCAGACAGAGGAGAAAGGTCCCATAGCAGAGAATCAGACGTCATGTCACCCACCAATGGAAAATGCCACTTTCAGTTATTTAGGCCCCAGCACCCAGACAGAGGAGAGAGGTCCCATAGCAGAGAATCAGGCTTCATGCCACGCACCAATGGAAAAGGCCACTTTTACTTG
The DNA here is from genome assembly GCA_033119425.1 of Bufotes viridis. NCBI lineage: Eukaryota > Metazoa > Chordata > Amphibia > Anura > Bufonidae > Bufotes > Bufotes viridis. The sequence continues at coordinate 152,402,508 of CM065593.1, read as the reverse complement.
TTTAGGCCCCAGCACCCAGACAGAGGAGAGGTCGCATAGCAGAGAATAAGGCTTTATGTCACCAACCAATGGAACAGGCCACTTTCAGATATTTAGGCCCCGGCACCAAGACAGAGGAGAGAGGTCGCATAGCAGAGAATCAGGCTTCATGTCACCCACCAATGGAACACGCCACTTTAAGATATTGAGGCCCTGGCACCAAGACAGAGGAGAGAGGTCGCATAGCAGAGAATCAGACTTCATGTCACCCACCATTGGAACAGGCCACTTTACGATATTTAGGCCCCTGGCACCCAGACGGAGGAGAGGTTTATTCAACTTTGGGTTGCCCCGCAATATCATGGTAAAATTAAAAAAAGAGGATTGAATGAAGAAGTGCCCTGGAGTACAAGAATATATGGTTAAGGGGAGGTAGGTATAAATGTCTAATCTGCACAAGGGATGGACAGGTCCTGTGGGATCCATGCCTGGTTCATTTTTATGAACATCAGCTTGTCCACATTGGCTGTGGACAGGCGGCTGCGTTTGTCTGTAATGACGCCCCCTGCCGTGCTAAATACACGTTCAGACAAAACTCTGGCCGCCAGGCAGGCCATCACCTCCAAGGCATAAAAGGCTAGCTCTGGCCACGTGGACAATTTGGAGACCCAGAAGTTGAATGGGGCCAAACCATCAGTCAGTACGTGGAGGGGTGTGCACACGTACTGTTCCACCATGTTAGTGAAATGCTGCCTCCTGCTAACACGTTCCGTATCAGGTGGTGGTGCAGTTAGCTGTGACGTGGTGACAAAACTTTTCCACATCTCTGCCATGCTAACCCTGCCCTCAGAGGAGCTGGCCGTGACACGGGTGCGTTGGCGACCTCTCGCTCCTCCTCTGCCTTCGCCCTGGGCTTCCACTTGTTCCCCTGTGACATTTTGGAATGTTCTTAGTAGCACGTCTACCAACGTGCACTTTGTACTCGCGCATCTTCCTATCACACTCCAGTGCAGGAAGTAAGGTGGGCACATTGTCTTTGTACCGGGGATCCAGCAGGGTGGCAACCCAGTAGTCCGCACACGTTAAAATGTGGGCAACTCTGCTGTCATTGGGCAGGCACTGCAGCATGTAGTCGCTCATGTGTGCCAGGCTGCCCAGAGGTAAGGACAAGCTGTCCTCTGTGGGAAGCGTATCGTCATCGTCCTCCGTTTCCCCCCAGCCACGCACCAGTGGTTGGGCCTTACTAGATGTTTTCCTCATTGTTACCGTTCACCACAATAAGAAAAAAATTTGGCCCAATGTATTGTGTACCGTATTACACTAATCCAGGCACAGCAGTAACCACAGATTTAGGGGAATATCAATTGTAGGCCTAGTATTTAGGCCCTGGATCAAAGGTATCCTTTTACGGACAGATTTACACTTGGAGATGCACAGTAGCGTGTGAAAAAATATATAGGATTATGCTTTCAGCACTTGTATTTTAACACTTTGTGTAATATACCCTTTAATGGAAAGAAATACACTTAGAGATGCAAAACAGTGTGTGCAAATGTAGAGGATTATGCTGTATTTTAACACTTACTGTAATATACCCTTTAACGGAAAGAAATACACTTGGAGATACACGGTAGCGTGTGAAGTTATTGAGGATGACCCTATCAGCACTTCTATTTACACCTTGAGTGTTATATACCCTTTTACAGACAGAAATACACTATGAGATGCACAATAGTGCGTGCAAATTTAAAGGATTATGCTTTCAGCAATTGTAATTTAACACTTTGTGTAATATACCCTTTTACGGAAAGAAATACACTTGGACATGCACGCTGAGTGTAATATACCCTTTTGCGGACAGATTTACACTTGGCCTGCAACAGCTGGAACACCAGATTTTGGGTATTGCTATTTTGGCAATTGAATTTCCCCCAGAACAAAATATATCCTTTGACGGATACTATTAAACTACTTGTCCAGACACAGCTAGAACACCAGATTTACTGTATTTCTATTTTTGCAACTGAATTTCACCCCAGAAAATAATATATCCTTTGACGGACACTATGAAACTTGTCCAGTCACAGCTGGAACACCAGATTTACAGTATTGCTATTTTGGCAATTGAATTTCAACCCAGAACAAAAGCTATACTTTTACGGACACTATGAAACTTGTCCAGCCACAGCTAGAACACCAGATTTACTGTATTTCTATTTTTGCAACTGAATTTCACCCCAGAAAATAATATATCCTTTGACGGACACTATGAAACTTGTCCAGTCACAGCTGGAACACCAGATTTACAGTATTGCTATTTTGGCAATTGAATTTCAACCCAGAACAAAAGCTATACTTTTACGGACACTATAAAACTTGTCCAGCCACAGCTGAAATCACTGATTTAGGGTATTGCTATTTTGGAAATTGAACCCAATTTAATCCAAGAAAAAAAAAATATATTCTTTGCCAGACAGTATTACACTTGGCTATCCACAGCTGGAGCGCCAGATTTAGGGGATTGCTATTTTTTAAGTGAATTTCACCTCTCAATAAAATATAAAAAATTCTATCCTGAGTTTCTAGGGGTGACAATAAGCACAGCCAAGCCCCTGATGTAGGATATAGCAAAAAAAAAAACTACTATTGATGGATTAATGGACTTGGTGGCAGCTTGTGCTGGCGCACCACAAGACACAAAATGGCCGCCGATCACCCCAGAAAAAGTGGCAGAAAAACGCTTTGGGCAGCCTGAAAACAGCGAGCAATTAACTAGCAGAAGTTGAATGATACATGGCTGTAGATCGATCACTTCATTAAGTGTTTTTGCTGAGTTAATCCCTGCCTAATCTCGCCCTAACAGCAGCTGCATCCTATACCTACACTAATCAGAGCAGAGTGTAGTGCGGCATGACGTGACTCCAGCTTAAATAGAGGCTGGGTCACATGCTGCACTTGGCCAATCAGAGCCATGCCAATAGTAGGCATGGATGTGATGGCCTCTTGGGGCAAGTAGTATGACGCTTGTTGATTGGCTGCTTTTCAGGCTTTCAAAATGCGCCATAGAAATCGCCGAACAATGAACCCGGACCCGAACTTTTACTTAAATGTTCGGGTTCAGGTCCGTGTCACGAACACCCCAAAATTCGGTACGAACCCGAACTAAACAGTTCGGGTTCGCTCATCCTTACTAGTGAACTAACATTTGAAAACTGACCCAAAATTGGGAACAGCACAAGGTATTCACAGTCAGCCTCTAATATTGAAACCTGAGGTGATAACAGAGACAATAGCTCAGTGCAGCTTCAGAAGTGTAGACTGTCAAAGGGAAACACATCCAAATGATACCAATTAAATACACACATATATATATATATATATATATATATATATATACATATACACACACACGCACACACAACATTTACAAACCTCACAGCTCACAAAATGGCTACACAATGGCTTCAGTTGGGAAATGTATAGTTCAGCAACTCTACAAGAAGACTGCCCCAGAGTTTTAACAAAAATGTATATTCATAGTTTATAAGGCTGAAGACATCTGTACATCCAGTTCAGCCTGTTATCCTGCAAGTTGATCCAGAGGAAGGCAAAAAAAAAACTGTAAGGTAAAAGCCAATTTTCCACATTCTAGGGCAAAAAAAAATCACTCCAATCAGGCAGAATAACTCCTTGGATCAACTACCCTTCCGGTGCCCATTGACTTACAATGGTTTAGTGCCGGATCCAACTTGTTAATTTTGGAGATAATACAACCGGATCTGTTCTGAACGGATGCAGACAGTTGTACTATTGACTGATGCGTTTTTGCTGATCCCTGATGGATCCAGCAAAAACGCAGATGTGAAAGAAGACTTACTTGTGTTGAAGAAATGCCAAATCATTCTGATATGCAATTCTATTTGCACAGTAACTGATATAATGTTTTTGCTGTACAGTCTTTTAGTATCAGTCTGATCACCATAATTTGTTTAAATAGGTAAATCATTAAACAAAGCAAAAAACTATGTTTGTTTAACCCCTTTGTGCACTTTGATGTGCATGTCTGTCACATTTAATAATATTTTTGTCATGAGTGTAATGTGGTTTACATCTATATGTGTAAAAGTAAATTAGGAGGTTGCCTGTAGTAGATGTGCCATAATACAGGTCCAGTCACACTTTTAGCTCTTAACCCCTTCCTGATAGTACGGCGCTGGTCGGGTCTTTAAAGATGGCCCCCACTCCTGAGCAGAGTGGGTGCCATAGCCGAGGGGTGCCTGCTGTTTCTTATAGCAGACACCCGTGGCTAATGTCCGCAACTGGCGGTAATGCCAGTCACAGACATTTTACACTTCAGATGCCGTGGTCAATCCTGACCACGGCATCTGAGCGTGCGAAACACCGAAAAGCGCTCTTCCGGTGATGCTCCGGTTCCCCTGCGCAACGATCGGAGGAGCCCGAGCTTGTGTGCAGCATCCCCTGTCTTTGTGAATGACAGGAGGCTGCTGCATAGTATTTCCTATGGTGCCCTTGCCTGTAATAGGGCTCCATAGGAAACTAGCACTTTTCTCATAGACTCCAATGCTAATGCATTGGAGTCTATGAGAATAGCAATCTAATGATTGCGTGTTATAGATATTGATAGTATATAGCTAGGATATTCTATCAGTGTCAGATAGCTGTGAGCCCCACTTCTCGGAGCCACTCTTATGGGCCCCCTGAAGTGAAGGGAGAGCAGCTGTGCATGCACGGCCACCCCCAGTTCACCACTATGAGAGTTCCGGCTATTTCCAGCAGTCTCATAGCCTTAAATGGAGGGCAAGCTGTGTCGTGCTCTCCTTCAGTTTGGGTGTCTAGTTCTTGAGATAGGAGCAGGTAGCACACCTATTTGACATTGATGTCATATCCTAGCGATATGCAATCAATGTCTGAGATGGGAATAACACTTGGCATCGAGGCATATTTTCATTTTTGCATTTTGGATTTTTCCTCCATATTCCAATACCCATAACTTTTTTATTTTTCTGTTCACATAACCATATGAGGGCTTATTTTTTGCGGGACAAGATACATTTTTTAACGCCACCATTTAATTTACCATATTTTGTATTGGAAAACGGGAAAGAAATTCTTTGTGTGGCAAATTTTTCAAATAACTAAATTGCACCACGGTTTTTGGGGTTTTGACATCACACCGTTCACTGTGCGCTAAAAATGACCCGACATCCTGATTCTGGGGCTCAATACAAATGTGGCGATACCAAACTTGTATAGGTAAATTTTATTTTATTGCCATATTCTGACAGCTATAACTTTTTATATTTAAGTCTACAGAGCTGTATGAGGGCTTGTTTCTTGCATAACAAACTGCATTTTTATTGGTACCATTTTTGTGGTATGTATATATTTTTGATCATTGTTATTTAATTTTTTTTTGGGGGGGGGGGACAAGATGACAAAAAATGGCGAATCTTGTGCTTTTTTAATCTTTTTTTCCTGTTACAGCATTCACAGTACAGGATTTTTATTGTTTTTGTATTTTACTAGTTCAGACATTTTCGGACGTGGCGATATCCAACATGTTTTTTTATTTATTGTTAATATATATTTATATATGTAAAATTGGGAAAGGGGGTGATTTATACTTTTAAGATATTGGTGTTTTTTAACTTTTTTTCACTTTTTTCTTTAAACTATTAGACCCCTTAGGGTCCTAGTACATGGGGTCTCCTATTCACCCTAATAGATCTCTTTTGGCCTCTTGCACACGACCATATGTCCTCCGAGACATACGGTCCGTGAGCGGGCCATATATCCTCGTGCAGCATTGATCGTGCGCACAGATTACAATGATGCTGTGCACGTCGGGCCGCCCGCGGGGCTGTTGTCCCGCACTCATAAGATCATATGATTGCGGGACAATAGCCCCGCGGGCGGCGCGATGTACACAGCATCATTGTAATCTATGATGCTGTGTGCTCCGTGCACACTATCAATGCCACTCCGGGACATATGGCCCGCTCACGGACCGTATATCTCGGAGGGCATGCCGTCGTCTTCAAGAGCCCTAAGGGTGAATAGGTTTTTACAGTCTCCCTTCTAAGCTATGCCTCGTGCAGGGACATGGGGATCGTGAAAATGGGAGCTGCGGGGGAGATAAGCTTTAAGAGATTGTCTCACTTCAGCAACTGGCATTTATCATGTAGACAATGTAAATACAAGCCACTTACTAATGTATTGTTATTGTCCATATTGTCTCCTTTGCTGGGTGGATTGATGTTTCCATCACATTATACACTCCCCATTTCCAGGGGTTACGACCACCATGCAATCGGAAAAAACACCAGCTTCTCTGGACGATGGAAGCTCACATAGTCACGCATGCACAGCAGCTCCTGTCCCGACCACCTCATATCTGAACTGCAGCGGTGGCTGTAACCCCTGGAGCAGTGTATAAAGCGATGGAAAAATGAATCAAGCCAGCAAAGGAGGCAATATGGACATAATACATTAGTATGTGCCTTGTATTAACTTTGTATTACATTTGTTGAGACAACCCCTTTAACGCCTTCTGTTTTTTTACCTCCCTCTGAGCCTTAGAAAATGATCAGCCATACAAACCCTTTGAAATTATTTCTAGATTTTAAAAAAGTTGCTCTTAATGAGCACATATTTATTTAATTAGCACAGGTTCACAGAACCGCGCTTGGTGCGGTGAACACAGATAATGTGAGTACAGTACAATAGATCTTCAAACAGACAGGAACTGACTGTATCATAAATCAGAGGAGCTGTGGTCGGTCCAGGAGATGCGGCCAACACACGGCCTAGATTTCCTGGAACGCGCTTATGTGATTCAGCCCTTATAGGAATTTTACTGCATGTAGATGAGCTGCTGAGACATAGGATATTACTTGACAAACTGCCAAGTCATTCTGACATACATTTTTCTTTTCTGTTTGCATTCCAAGTGATGTCATTTTTTTAAATCTATACGTAGCCTCATTTAGGTAGCTCTTATATAAACAGAGAGTGATCGCTCCATATAGTAAGAAGCTAGGTAGGTTTCTTTACAAGAAGAGTCTCTAGATCCAGCTAAAGAGGTAAGATATATTCTGGATTTCTCTTCTTTATATTGTTTTTTTTTTACTTTTATATTTTCTCAGAAGTACACGATTACATTTTATATTTAAAAAAAAAGCTTTTAGAGAAGTATTAGCAACTCATTTATTGTACATAAAACATATTTGATCATTTCTACCGTAATCAGTTGTATAACTCCACGCTAAGGTACTAAGATTGACTATATACAGTGACATGAAAAAGTCTGCATACTCCTTGAACTTTTCCACACTTTCACGTTACACCCACAAATAAATGTACAGATGTAGTTGAGTTAACACACATGCTTAAGAGACGTGTTAACTAAACTAGTGGTGTTAAGCCGACACCTTCAATTGCTTTTTCATGGCTTTTGTTTCGGGAAATCATGATGAGTTAAGAAACTTGAGTTAAGCGTTTGTGTGTTAACTCTGCTCAGCACAAAATACCACCCCAGTGGCAAGAAAAATGAACAGGGATAGATGGACCTATCGCAGCTCCCTGTCATTGTACCAGCTAATTTTTTTTAAAAAATGTGCTTCGTGACGAAGTAATTTGTCACAAAGCAAATTTTTGGGTAAAACTCGACAAATCAGACGAATCAAACTCTTCATAAATTCGCTCGTCTCTAGTGCTGACCAATAAATTAATGTGTATGGGGCACTCCCGACTCTCCCTAATAGATAATGTCGAGGGAGGGAAGGATTGGACAAGTGAATATTTTTGCCCTATCCTTTTCTTCGCCCGGGATATAAGCTACTGTTAGAAGTGTCTGGCAGCAGCTTTCCCTCCTCTCCCCATTAAATACACATACATGTTCGAGTCATTAGAGAACGATCATTCAGACAAGAGTTATTAAATTTGTATGGCTGCCTTTAGCCAATTTCCCCTAAAACATACAGTCCCATGTAGAAAACATCACCCCCCTCTTTTCAATACTTTCCAACATACAGTCCATTATAAAACATTGGTCCCCTTTATTCAACTCTCCCCATCATCATAAATGGAAAAAGACAGATTTTAAATGACTAAAAACAGGAAGGTAGCAACAAAGCACTGAAAATTATAAGAAAAAAAAAAAAAGAATTAATCTGTAAAAGATAGATAAAGGCAGACAGGCTCATTGCCAACGAAAGTAAAGGCTAACCTAAAAATGTTCTTTAATTACAGCATATAAATTGTATAAATGTTAAACCTGAAAGTGTTGGCCCTTTAAAGAGTGATGAGGGAGAAGTTGTAGATCAGGAGAAAGCTAATTTATTAAATGTTTTTTTTCTCCACTGTATTCACTGAAGAAAATTAAGATAAAATCAGATAAAATGAAGAGTGCCAAAATAAACTCTACATTCAATGTGGCCTGTCTGACCCAGGAAGAAGTGCAGCAACATCTTAAAAAGATTAAAATAAACAAATCACCTGGTCCAGATGGCATACATCCCCAGATACTAAGAGAATTAAGTAATGTAATAGACCTTTATTTCTGATATTAAAAAGTATTGTGTAAGAAAAGGGGAAGGGTTGGAACCCCCCCCCCATCCCCCCACCCACCTTGGACGACCTGTAAAGGTAAGCTAACTTACCTGTTTACTGATGCTGGCTCCCTGCTCCTTATCTTCTCAGTCTGCGATGCTCCACTGGACTCCCTTGCTATGAACATCTCGTTTAACATTGCCGCAGTCAGTCATTCACTGGCCACTGCAGATACCGGCTCCTTTTACATAACAAATGGACACATGACGCAAGGCCATCCAGTATTTGCTATGGACAGTTATTGACTGCGGCAGTGTTGACAGTGAGGGAGCCCAGTGGTGGCTGGAATGAGAAGGAGCAGGGAGCAAGCACCAGGAAGCAGGTAAGTTAGCATCCCTTTACAAGTCTTGCCAAGTAAGGGGAATTTGTCAGGCCCCCCCCCCCCCCCCATTTTTGCACAACCCCTTAAAGGACTCTATAACAACAGGGTCTGTTCCATAGGATTGGTGCTTAGCAAATGTGGTAACAATATTCAAAAAAGGGTCAAAAACAGAGCCTGCAAATGATAGGCTGACATCTGTTGTGGGCAAACAGTTTGAAGATTTTCTAAGAGATGTTATCCTGGAGTAGCTCAATGAAAATCAATATATAACACTGTATCAGCACAACTTTATGAGGGATCGGTCATTTCAAACTAATCTAATCAATTTCTATGAGGAGGTAAGAGCTTGTTCACATCACCGTTATGGATTCTGTTATTGTTTTCCGTTATAAGACGGAAAACAAAGTCCTATCGACAGGATTTTATTTCTGTTCTGCATAACAGAAACAAGACGGATCCGTTATGATTGCCCATCTTAAGGCTTCCGTTTTGCACTCCTTAAAGGCTTTCGTTTTGCATTCCGTCATAATACAAGTCTATGGGCAGCATAACGGATCCATCCTAGGTTCCGATATGCAGGACTGGACTCCTGTATAATGGAAACCAGTATGGATCCCTTATGCCGCCCATAGACTTGTATTATAAAGGATCAAAACAGAATGCCATGTTATAACGGAAAACAATAACGGAATCCATGATGGTTCTACTATCAATGGATATCACATATATTGACTTCTCCACAGCATTTGATACTGTGCCTCATAAAAGATTAGTACATGAAATGAGAATGCTTGGACTAAGGGAAAATGTGTGTATGTGAGTAAGTAACTGACTCAGTGATAGAGAACAGACTGTTGAGGGGCGATCTAATAACTATGCATAAATATATCAGGGGTCAGTACAGAGATCTCTCCCATGTTTGATTTATACCCAGTACTATGAAAATGATGAGGGATATGCTAGATGAAACAAGGTTTCTACATCAACATATGAGAGGGTTCTTTACTGTAAGGGCAGTGAGATTATGGAAGTGAGATTATTCTGCCAGAGGAGATTGTGATGGTGAACTCACTAAAAGAGTTCAAGAGGGACCTGGATGTATTTCTGGAGTGTAATAATAATATTATATGTTATAGTTACTGGAAATCTGGAGAAGGATCAATGATCCAAGGAGTTGTTCTGATTGCCGATTGGAGTCGGGAAGGAATTTGTTTAACCTAAGATGAGGAAAATTGGCTTCTACCTTATTAACGGAGGAGATTGCCTTCTTCTGGTTTAACTTTGCAGAATAACAGGCTAAATTAGATGGACGGATGTCTTTTTCCAGCCTTACAAACTGTGTTACTATGTAACTAACGATCCAGTCCCATAAAAACATCACCATACTTGCTACTCAGCTAGTGCTCCACATATGTGGTAATGTGTCATGATTTATAGCCCTTCTGACTCCTTGCACTCCCGCTGGTCACCTGTTCTGGTGTATTATATTGTTTTCACTCGTTTGTTGCATCATGGCACTAGTTCAACACAATTATATAACACTGTCATCATCAGTCATTATTATTGTGCTACAATTATCTCCCTATGACTAGTTTGTGACCTATATTCCTACTGACCTGCATTTCTTGGTTTCATCACCTTGTGATCATAGTTCCCTGATTAACCACAGTATTGGAAACACGTTGAGACTTGGTGATGGACACATTTCTGTATTTTTGATTAGTTTGTTGTCAGTTTACAACATGCTTCAGTGTATCCACTATTTTTCCTATGATATGTGACAGTATAGTATATCTTGTTTTTGGCCCTCTGGTTTAATGATATTATTTATATACTTATTAAAGGGGTTGTCCAGGATCCAGCAACACACTCTGTTTGCACCTAACTTGCAATGTGCTTACTGTCAAGAAGTTTTTGCTATGTTCCTTTCTCGGCCCACTCACTGGACTCCTTGGGGGCCCCTGCCTGGTGTCAGGTGGGGTGACCTTGATGTTAGGTGGCTGGCAGTATGCAAGGCTGGAGTGCGGATGATGAGGCCTGTGGATGGTGGAGGCAATGACCAAGCCCGGTTTAGTGATAACAAAGAACAGTCGCTTTACTGCGGATGATGAGAGTTGCTGTTACCCTTTGTGACAGTCCCTAATTCTGTTCCTTTTACAGGTTATTCTAACTTTTATGGAAATGACTGTTCTCTTCCTCTCAGGAGTTTGGCCCTTGTCCTCAGCATAGAGGAATGGAGGATCCTTATAGTAAGGCCTCACACTCCATAGACCAATGCAGCTCCTCACACGTTGGCTGCTTAGGCCACACTCAATGGCTGGTGCAATCAAGCTACCCAGCTTCTCCTTCGGAAAAGGGACAGGTCCAGCCTCCCCCCTGCTGAGTAGGACATAACTAAATAGTACTACTTGTATATAGCCCTTGGGATCACATACTGCATAGGACAGGGATGGCCAACCCGCGGCTCTCCAGCATTTGCAAAACTACAATTCCCAGCATGCCCAGACAGCCTACAGCTATCAGCCTACAGCAGGGCATGGTGGGAATTGTAGTTTTACAACAGCTGGAGAGCCACAGGTTGGCCAGCCCTGGCATAGGGCATAACAAGGCATTAACTCTTTTAGCAAATGTTAACCCTTTTAGCAGTGAATTAACTGTTCTGCAGTGATCTAGTAGGGCATTAGACACACTGAACCAGGAAGACATAATAATGGTGAACCAAGTCCATTTTGCACTTTTCTATTCAGAATACAGTTTAACAAGGGACAATGGCAGTACATTTTCTCTCAAGTATAGTTTTCAAAACATAGTGGCATGTGCTGCTAGTGACAGGTCTCTGTCCATTCCTAATGCTACCAAGGCTATCTCCTTGTGGCTCCCCAACCTTTGAGTAGTGCAATGCATTGGGTGGCAGGGGAGATGCAGTGTATGGAGCTGGTAGTGGTGGCAATGTAGGTTGTTTTTCTCCTCAAGGTAGCTAATCTCTCTTCCTCTAGAGCTCCCTGGGCCAGTATAGAAGTACTCATTAGTATAGGAGGCCCATTGAGTGGTGAGTATAGTGCCTCTAGTGCACAGGGTAGCACCAGCTCGATGACAGAGCTGCAGCAAGAGTGCAGTGGAACCAGAGTGATGATCATAGAGGCACCCGTAGAAGAGGAGAGGTGAGTATTTTTGTTTGGTCTGAGGTCTGCATTTAGGTGACATAGTGGTGGATGTTATAGGGGGTGACAGAGTTCTGAATAAATTTGGGGTCTGATCTGGAATCTATGTGAATTTTGAGTCTGTAAAAGGGCTCATGCACACGAATGTGTGTCCCGGCCGTTCCCGTATTGTATTCCATTTATAGAAAGTGATTATTTTCCTTGGCACTCCCATAGAAATAAATGGAGCAGCAGTGTGCATTTCCGACCAGCCGCTCTGTCCATTTCTGGGGGCTCCAAAGGGTACAGGGCCCCAATCAGTTGGGGTCCCAGCAGTAGGATCCCCACCATTCTAATAGTAATCTCCTATCATGAGGAGGCACCCATCACTTTATAGTTCTATGTCAGCATGCTTGGTCACTTATTTTTTGGCAGTACAGTATTTGGGGTCATTTGGTAGCACTCTTGGTACAGTAAAGGGGGTACATGGGCCAGCTGCAGAAATAGTATAGGGGAAGCTGCAGGATGGCAGTTGTAAAGGGAGAAGCTGGATACTAGGTTTCTGCAATCTTCAAGAAAAATCGATCATCATTAGGGTCTGGACCAAACAGAGAAGAAAATAAAAATGAACACCTCAAATCATTGAAGACACTACTTATAAGTCACTGGGTTTGCATTTGTTATGTCTGTGACTGCTTCTATTAAAATGTGTTTAAATATTTTTATTAGCAAGTTAGTTTAGTTTAAATTGATTCTGGGATGGAAGCACAACTTGCGTACTCTGCCTAGGGCACCAAAATACCTTGTCCCGACCCTGCTCCCCATTGAAATAAACAAGGGTCAAGGGTTTGGCCAATGTATGTATGGCTACCTTAAAGGGGTTGTTTACCTTTGGGGGACCTTTCTGACAACCTCCCCACCCCATGTCATTGGACCTTAAGAGGGGGATAGTATACTTATCTACTCCCCGCTGCTTTGTTCCAGCTCCTTTGGTCCACCGCTGCTACTCTCCGTGTGTCATCATCCTGTGTGGTCTGACCCTAGCTATCAGTTACACTTTGGTGATACTTATTTACTTTTTGGGTCTTCATTCTTGTTATTTATATTTCGTTATTGTCTTTTGGTTGTATTTATTTTTGGATTCATGATTATTATGTTTTTTTCTGGTCTTCCTATTCAGATTGTTGGTTATGCAGTGGGTTAGTGGTTTTGGGGAGGTTATTATAGTCCTCATATGTGCCTCTAATCTATTAAATTGGTTTTAATTCTGGCTGCTTTGTACTTAAAAGTGGCAAGTGAAGTATATATTCTTCTATTGTTTGGTTGTGCTGGCATTTGTGCATACTTCTTTTTGTGTTATTTTTTTTTGTAGTAGTAAGTAATAATATATCATCAAAGTATAGCCATTTTTTTTTACCTTCGTTACAACAATGTCCATAATAAAGCAAATTACAAAAATGTTTTTTATTTTTATCATAACTATATCCAATAGTAAAATATATTTACATTTTGAAATTTAAAGTAACAATAATGAGAAGGAATCTTCCTTTCAGATTTACAATGGCAAATGAAGCACGACCTTGCCCTTGTGCGCTTGGAGATCAGTTTGACCATAAGAATCTTGGAAAAGAGATTCAGATTGAGCATATAAAAGCTTACATCTCCAAACCAAAAACTAGCACCGATAAAGCCATAATTGTGGTTCAAGATGTTTATGGATGGAAGCTTTCCAACACAAGATATTTTGCTGATCTGCTTGCTTCACAGGGATACATGTAAGTAATAGTCTCGTTTCTAATTTCTAAAATAGATTGTACAAAATTTTATCATTTTTTGTTGACTTAAAAAATCTATAATGTTTACTTTTAACTTTTGGATATAAGAAATGTTGTAATATACACTATATGTAAAATATATGGTTATGCAGGATAGGTCATCAATATCCTGACGTTTTCATTTTTCACTTCCCGCCTTCCCAGAGTGTAGTGGGAAGAGGGAATAAAATTCCAAATGGGGTGGAAATGGGAAAAAAAAATTCTGACACAGGTAAAATTGACCTGTTACCTTCATTCTCAAGGTCAGTACAATTACAATGATACCACACTTGTACAGTTTTTTCAATCACCATATTCTGACCCCTATAACTTTTTTGTGGTTGTGTGTGCAGAGCTGTTTGAGGGGGTCATTGTTTGTGGGTCCAGCTGTAATTTTCAGTGATACCACCAAGAATTTTTGGGGAGTTGAATTGACAAAAAATGCATATTGCTGTTTAGTTTCTTTTCCGCCATTTTCCGTATGGCATTAATATTGTTATATTTTAATAGTATGGGCATTATCGCACGCAGCAAGGCCCATGATGTTTATTTTTTATTGGTTGGCTAAGTATTTTTATTTTAGTGAAAGGGGGGTGATTTGAGCTTTTATATATATTTTTTTTTGCTTTATTTAAACTTTTTTTAAGTCACCCTGCGTGACTACAACTGACAATCATTAGATTGCCCGTTGTGTTCATTGATGGCTATATATCCATCATTGAACACTTCGTTTTGAATATAACAATACACTGCTGCCACCTAGTGGTCTCTAATGGTATATTCCACTAATAGCAGCCGAAGCCTGCTTGAGGCTTTATGCTAATAGCATACTGTAAAAGGTTTCCTGATCTCAGCCGGGAATGCTGTTACGGGAGTGGCTTATGGCCTACTGAGGTGCTGTGGTCTCATTTGACCATAGCAGCTGAGAGGACAGATGATCGCATACATGTGGCGCGGGTCTCTGCTGTTTTAAGCAGCAAAAAGACGGTGGTTATTGCGTCCGCTGCAAATGTGAGCGGGCACCATGTTTAAAACCACGACTTCCGCTGTACATGAATGGTGGAAGTCGTGAAGGGGAGCAGAGCAGTTATAATTAAAAGGGGCAATAGTTTAAAGGAATCCGTCACCAGTTTTATGGTGTCCTAAAGAAGGGCAGCATAAACTAGTGACAGATCCCCTTAACAAAATGCTGGGTCACTTTCTTTAACTGACTCGGCCGTTTTGCTAAGATCTTGTACTGTGCAGCCCCAGCGCATGCCAATGAGTCCTGATATTCATAAGCTCCCAGTTTTCCCCACCCACCTGCTGCTTATTTAGTTGGAAACTAAACTGTCAATTATTGTCAGGGGGCGGGGAGAGCCGTAAGCTCATAGATATGGGGACTCATTGGCAGGCGCTGGAGCTGTTATAACCTAGCAGCAGAAAACTGGTGACAGACTCCCTTTAAAGGAGGTGCTCCACCAACCTTATAGCTAGGTCTTCTCTTTTATGAGTGTAAGCTCAGGAATCTTGTCAATGTATAGTATTTCAGCGATGCTTTGTGATGCCACAGCAGGGAACAGGGGTGACTATCAACATATTAATTAGCCATCCTGAATAAGCCAGCAGTACTATGTATGTGGTACTTCAATTAAAGTGGATCTGTTACCTCTACTATTTTAGTAACTACATTCCCCATGTAATAACAATGTACCTGTGTTGGTTTTTAACCAAAATACTGCCAACAAGGCATTTCAATATGTGGGCCAATAGATGCGGACAAGATACCTAATTGTTTATATTGTAGAGGACACTATAGCCCGAACTCACCAGCTGGGGGTTGGGGTTGAGGGAGAACACTGCCATGCCACCCACCAGTGTAGTGGAGCGCAGCTCCTGCTAAACTCAAAGTCTGACGCAACGTTAAAGCACTGAATGTTCCACAAGGGGGTCCATGCAAGCAAGCACAAGGAGGTGCAAGCTGATGCTGTGTCCATGCACAGTCTGACACTGGCAGCACTGATTGGATAGTGTCAGACTGCGCAGGAATACCCCCACCTGGTAATACCCAGATGGAGCTGCTGAAAATTCATTCATAAACTTCTAGTAGGAGTAATACAGAAATGGCACATCATAGAGTCATAAGAATAGATGCTTTAAAATTATTACATGGGGAATGCAGGTAGTAAAACAAACATCTTATTAGAAGTGATAGGTCCTCTTTAATACTGCTTGCAGAAGCTGACAGACTCCTAAGAGCTCGGCAATTGAATGTCTCTTTTTTTTTTCTAGTGATATCATATTCCATAATAATAATAATAATAATTCTCTGTTCTTTCTTTACTGGAATGTTTGCAGTGCTGTCCTGCCTGACTTTTTTGTTGGACAGGAACCATGGAACTCAACCTATGATGATGTTGATTTTTTTAAATGGCTTGAAACGCGACCAGCCAATAAAGTATACAGGTAAGTTGTGATTTATAGACACTGCTATTTCATAAATCTAATATATAATTTTAAATGTTGCAATACATAGTGCAAGCTACTATAAACCAAAAAAATTGCTACCTATGCAAAATGCAATGGGAACAGGTCAGGCATGTGGAATCTTGATCACCTGATACAGTTGTACTGATTATACTGTAGGTGCAATAACATAGGAACAGATCTGCTTATTAAAACATACTAGAATTGTGCCTTAATTTCAGCCAAAAAACTGGTGTACATACTTTGCCCCACATTTATTGTGTTTCAGTTATCAGTTGTTATCTGTGGGGAAACTTGTAGGAGGTGTTCAGTTCCCCTGTAACACACCACAGGGGAAATTAAAGGGGTTATCCGGTAATTTAAATTAATGACCGAAAATGGAACACACGGAAGCCCTATTGTGGGCTTCTGGGTTTGTGCCTCCACGCAGCAAAGGATAGGACATATCCTATCTTTCCCAGCATCTTACGAATCACAGATGTGGAGTGCTCACGGCTGGTGCTTGTGTTTTGCAGACCTACGTTTTGCAGTCTGTAGCACGGGCTCGGCGGCCGCATGGTCGTGTCACTGTGGTCTAACAGTCAGAAACAGGAGCTTTCTAAGGGTCTGGTAAAATACACAGAGTAGTGTCCCGGTGTCACAGGCAAAGTGAAGTACAGAACATATAATACCATACTGTACTGTAGAGAGGCGCTACTAGACAGCCAATACAGATGTTTCACCAGTGAAATGGCCATGTTGATTGGTCGGATCTACCAGTCAATCACAAGATCCACTGATCAGCAAAGTCTAAGGCATTTTTGTGTTGAGTCTGATTCCAAGTTCCGATGGCCCAGAAAAGACCATTGTATGTGGAAAATATTGTATCCTGAGACCATCGTAACTTGAACACTGCATTTATTACTGCCACAAAACACTAATCTCTAATGGTTTAACTGAACTGAGCCGAGATCACCATAGGGTTTTACAGCGATCTAAGGTCAATTCAGTTGGACTAGTTTGGGGTAAGCACATTACAGCCATGAGAATGTAGCCTGAAGCCAATTCCTAAATTACTAAAGATTTTTGGAGACAACCAAAGAAAACCCACACATTCACCTGTTTGGATGGGAACAACAGTGCTGCAATAAAACAGTGAGCCACCATGACCACTGGGCCACAGTGCTGCCTTAGAGTCATAATTGTTAGCCAACGACTCTATGCCCCATTTACTTCAATGAAGTTGAGCTGCAATAGCAGACATAAACCATGGACATTCTTTGAAGTTTTCCATATTCAATAGATAATTCATTACTAGTACTAATAGTAATGCTGCAGGAAAATTAATGAATGATCTATCAGATTAATTTTCTGCTCTATGTAAGGGCAGCATATTACACATAAAAGTCCATAGTACTAGTAGCCATAATGTCACAAAAATGTAATGCGTTTGGCTACTAGGAGCACTGAAATAATACACTGGACTTGAATGGGTCCGCAAATCCGGAGATGCGATGCAGAACGGAACCACACAACGGAAGCACCATGGAGCGCTTCCGTGGGGTTCCGTTCCGTGCTGTCGTTCCGCAAACGGACGAGTGAATGGGTCCGCGATCAGCATGTGGCTTGCCCACGTTCGCGTACAAGAGGCCTTCGAAACAGGCTAGGGAGGGCTCTTCTCAGGAATAATGTAGACATATAAAGTATGGGTCCATTGTATTCTTTCCTAGTAGCCAAATGGCACACTTCTGTGCCATTTTGGAAACCTAGTAGTATGGATCTGTAATTGTAATATGCTGCTCTTAAAGCATATTAAAGGGGTTAGCCGACCCCTTTAATATCCTTTAAGATGTGGAGATGCAGCAGCGGCTGTGCAGGCTTCAGAAGCAACGCGGGTGCTAGGTTGCGAGGTAAGTACATTGTGTGTAAGAGGCCCGGGCATATGGGGGAGCATTTCAGGGGTCGGATAACCTCTTTAAGCTGACAGATGTGGTTTGAGAATATTTGGCCTCACATTTCTCACTTTAAATGTCTCAATTATTTTTCAGAGAGGCCGATGCTGTGCTGAGATATTTAAAGGAGCAGTGTAAAGCAAAAAGTATTGGCGTGATTGGATTTTGCTGGGGTGGCATTGCAACCCATTATCTCATGCTAAAATATCCTGAACTAAAGGCTGGAGTGGCATTTTATGGTAAATTATTATCCTATAAATCTAAATTAATTGAAAGAAAAAATACAGTATATAGACTGTCACGTTAGGTAGGGAACAGTGCAGCTCTGACCCCTATCCACACCACTGTCCCTACCTACTTGGACGATCCACTCAAAACGATGGCCCCAACTGGGCAACTGTCCCTGACCTGTCTAAGAGCGCATGGCTTACCTAGGGGAGAAGAAAAGGCAAGTCAGACAGCCCGAGTCAAAACCAGAGAGTAATGTCAGAACTACGGAAGAAATAGACGCAGAGTAATATACCAAGCAGGGTCAAAACTAGGAAACATCAGAGCTAAAATCAGAAGTGAGAAGGTCACAACTCCAGGAATCCATAAGAAGCACAACACTGAGTGTGTGAGGCAAGAAGACCAAGTCAAATGCAACTGTGGCCAGCAGTTGGCTCTTTAAATACCTCACCTTTGGGAAGCATATAACACAGATGCCAACTCCGATTGGCCCGGTGTTCCCGTTCCCTGATAGGCCGACCAGGCCAACTGTCAGTGGGGCTAGTTTCCACAGAAATAGAGCAATTCAGGAATAGTGCTGCCAGACTCGTTGCTGGAACGTTGCCAGAAAAGTACATGGCATAGACACTATGGCCAGATTATGCCAACATGTGGGGCGATTTGGCGCATCTAGATTCAGGGATTGTTTCTGTGCCTAGTCAGAAAAGGGAGTCTGACTTAACTGGTAAAGAGGAGTGGCTTTGTAGGAAGGGTTTGGCCTAAGATCTTGCTAGTGTGTGGGTGTCCAGCTTATCAGGTGGAGAAAATTGCTGTTCAATACTGCACGGATCCAGAGTCAGTCCAAGCTTCTTAGTATACTAAGCAAAATCAAAAGGATGGATCCAGAAGGTAAAATCAAAATAATGCTTTATTTCTTCACTTAAAATTGGAGTACAGCACAGTTTTCCATACCATTTTCCTTTGACACATTTCAACCTAGGTGGTCTTTTTCATATGACTAAGACCATCTAGGTGGAAACGCGTCAGGAGGAAACGGTATGGAAAATTGTGCTGTACTCCAATTTTAAATGAAGAAATAAAGCATTATTTGGATTTTACCTGCTGGATCCATCCTTTTGATTTGGCCTAAGATGCAACATTTTGCACCACAATTTTGACTTCAAATTGAGCCACTGTGTTAAATCTGAAGCATGGTTACACAGCCATATACAGACTTACTTCTCAAAGGGGTTGTGTAGTGTCAAGATATGGATGAGCTATCCTCAGGTTAGGTCATCAATATCAGATTGGTGGGGATCTGTTTGAAGAGGTCACGGTGCTTGTGCAAGCACTGTGTCCTCTTCAATGTTTAACTGCACACCATCTAGTTTTTTGCGGCAGTGCAGTATCCTTTACAAGTGAATGGGGTGAGTATTTGTGATTACACTGCACTGCCGCTATATGCTAGATGGTGCGCAGTCAAATCAGCCGATAGACAAAGGTGCCAGGAGACAGAGCCCCGCCAATCTGATCTTCATGATCTATCCTGAGGATAGGTCATCAATATCCTGACACTGCAGAACCCCTTTGATTATAAAAAGAAGAACTGCAACTCAGCATGTCCCAGCCTGAGACTACATCGGAATTTCCTTTTAATATGTGTTTATTATTCTTATCAGGTTTAGTCCGGGAAGAAGGTGATAACTATAATTTGCTTAATCCAACGCTGTTCATTTTTGGTGAAAATGATCCCCTCATACCACTAGAACAGGTAAGTGTATTTATAATATTAAAGCATAACTGTCTTTTTAGGTAACTTCTCAGAATAAGCAGTCATGAGTGTACATGAAGAATAGCACTATTTTCGGCAGTTAAATGACTTCACCAGTTTCCCCTCTGCAATTGTCAGCTTTCCCAAAAAGAGAGGTGAATAACAGCTTTCAAGCATTCCGAGAACAGCCAAAAATGTAATGCGTTTGGCTACTAGGAGCACTGAAATAATACATTGGACACATACTTAGAGTCCATGTATTTCTGAGGAAAGTGGACCCCCTGACTCCATATATCCCCTTAGGTTGGTGATTGATAAGGTAGTATATATATATATATATATATATATAATCATAAACAACCACCACCCTTAGGCCTCTTTCACATGACCGTGTGTCCTCCGTGGCCATATTGCGGCCCGCATACGGCGCGTCCGCAATACACGGGGCACCAGCCATGTGCATTCCGCATCATGGATGCGGACCCATTCACTCGAATGGGTCCGCAAATCCGGAGATGCAGTGCAGAACGGAACCACGCAACGGAAGCACCATGGAGCGCTTCCGTGGGGTTCCGTTCCGTGCTGTCGTTCCACAAACGGATGGAACGGACGGATTGTGGACCTCATTCCGAGAACAGCCAGTACTATGTGTTTGGCATTCCTAGGTACAGACAGATGTAGAGAATGAAAGGGCTACAGAGTTCCTCCAAAAGACCTTTTCAAACAGCAGACCAATTACTGAGAGTCTGACCATCACCAATCTGATATTGATGGCCTATCCTAAGAATAATGTGGTTATCTTGGAAAACTCCATTGTTTGCCACCTGAAGAAAAAAAGTTAGAGCTCTTTATTGATGGAAAGATATATCTGAGTGTGTGCATGGGCCAAAAACTTTGTACACATTTTTGAACAAGACAACCTAATTTAATACATGAATCAAGGTAGAATGTCGCAACAAGAGTGGTGGGGAACCACAAGAGGTGCACCCACTGACTAAAGAAACAAAATATGAATTGGAAGTAGGGCACTCTCTATAATATTTGGAAACCGTTAGATTTATTAATAAAATCAATAATAAAACAATAATTAACAATGGTGAGGATTACGTATAGCAGCAGTATTCATATAGTAGCAACGTTCATATAGGTACGTGTTCCTAGCAAAACGGGAAATAAATATCCCAAGGTAAGTATACAATTCCACACTAAAATAATCAAAGTAATAGGGTACAAAATATGCCAAACAAATTGATATTTAGTTCCTCCTAGAAGTGAATGACACGATACACTGCCCAAATCTTAAACGTTCATCACAAATTCATAAATAAAAGTGTCCTCAAAGAAATCATAGACAATTCTGTCAAGAAACATCCAAATTCAAAGTTCCTGTGAAGCGCTGAGAGTGGATAGAGCGGCGTCCCGCTCCCTTGTTTCACCAGCGGCGTCCCGCTGTAAAAATCAAATAGAGCGATCGCTACTTTCTCATTAATATTTCCACATATACTATAACGATCTTACCAGGGAGGAATAATGGTGGATGCTAGTGCCCTTGACACGGTGCTCTCTTCGTATGGCTTGGTGTTCCGGTCTCAAGGGCTGAGTGTACCTGAAGATGCCGCGCCAAAAGATAACAGTGCACGTAGGCCAGCAATAGCTGTCGGTCCTCTTAGTGCAGCATCAGTTGATCGCACGGACAGATGTTTAGGTACAGCGGTCTCCACTCCTCCTTAGGTAAATAATCGCATGTGGATATAAAGTTCGAAAGTCGGGGGTTAATACCATACGCGTTTCAGGGTTAAGAAAGTGACCCCTTCATCAGTGGCCCCTTAATACATGCAACTAACATTTTAACAAAACTTTAAATTCAGTGAGATTATTTGTCCTCTATATTTGTATCCTGCAAAGAGAAGCTAGCATCTTGAGTTCTGTTCTTAGGCCTTACATAGGCAAGTTGGCAGCAGTTCAAAATTGTCTTCATGGTGCTGTCACATGTTGCGGCCATGCTGCATTTTGTACAAATTAATTTTTTTTAAAAGGCATGTGGTTGCCCTCATATTTCTGCTGTTGGTTTGCATTTTGTCATTCCTCCGAACCACACAGGATGTAGCGCCATTCCATAGGGCTAATCCACACGTGGCCTCTCTCTGCAGTTTCTGTGCACCAGGAAGTGACAGTTACCGAGATTTCAAGAGAGTAACTTGTTTCTGGATAAAGCCGAGGAGAATAAGCTGACCATGTTCTAGATATTACATTTTCTCTTCTCTTGCAGGTGAGATCTCTGGATGAAAAACTAAAAGAGCATTCCAAAGTTGATTATAAAGTTAAAGTCTATCCAAAGCAAAATCATGGGTTTGCCCATAGGAAGAAAGAGGAGATCAACCCTGATGACAAGCCATACATTCTAGAAGCAAGGAAGGACATGCTTGATTGGCTGAAGAAATATGTAAATTAACTCCCTGGAGTGTTGACAGATGTATTGCATCAATATAAAATATGGAAATTAGATATTTTTAATAAGATCTTTAAAATTATAACATCAAAGAACACCATGTATATCAAAGTTACAGCAATTAAACTCATTTTTTTTGCATTTTCCTTGATATCTTTTATTTTGAGAAGCATCTAAAAATAATGTTAATTGTGCATGATATATCTTTCAAGTGCCTTCTTGAATGGTACTAGCTAGAGCAGGGATGCTCAACCTGCGGCCCTCCAGCTGTTGTAAAACTACAACTCCCACCATGCCCTTCTGTAGGCTGATAGCTGTAGGCTGTCTGGGAATGATGGGAGTTGCAGTTTTGCAACAGCTGGAGGGCCGCAGGTTGAGCATGCCTGAGCTAGAGGATTAACAGAGAAGGAACTCAAGTTAGGGTGGCACTGTCGCAGATAGTACTTTACGGCCAAAAGACAAGTCCTGGTTTGTCAAAATATGCAACTTATAAATGCTTAAAAAAGGTAGATAGGCTTCCCCAAGTAATTACCTGGTAAATCTGTTCCAAGGAAGCCAAAGCACCTTCAGTCCACGAAGCAGATACAGATCTGTTGGAATGGGCAATGAGAACATGTGGAGGAGAAAGGTCTTTGACTTGGTAGAAAAGCACAACAGCTAATTTCATCCAGAGAGCAATCGTAGCTTTGCTTGCAGCCTGCTCTATGGTTGCTGCCCAAATACTGAATCATAAGATGGTCAGGTTTCCAGATATCCTGCATAGCCACTAGATAAGCTAATGCACATCTGATCACATCTAAGCTATGGAACCAGACTTCCTTATTAAATGGAGAACAGAAGGAAGTGAAGCTCTTGTTGGCAATGAAATCTAAAAACTTTAGGCAAAAAAAGCAGAAGAATGTCTTTCGATAATTCTAAAATCACTGGTCTGATCTATAAACTATCACAAAGTCTGGTTCATGTCAAGGCGTATATAAATTCAGAATTCACAGAGAATCACCACGACTTAAGATGTAACCTTTATCAGATGTCAATAAAATCTACCCCAAAATTGTAAACTAAAATAGGACAGGATTACCAGGGATAGGTATGAAATGAATCTTGGATCGGAAAGGTACTGGCCCTTGCCAATGACCCTACAATCTATGACCCTGCCTATAAATGAAATGGCCACACTGATAAGGGCGATCCCGTATCAGAAATCTACTGCACTTTCCTAGTATGGCTAATAAGGGATAGGTACCACCGCCGCCAAATGTTATAACTGTCCGTCAAATAAATGAATCTGTCAGTCAAATAAAGTTGGTCATTACAAAAAGTAATAAATAATAAAGGATAGGATAGATTATTGAAAATGGCTGCCCCAGACGAAGCTGGTAGCGAAACCTGGGTCGGGCAGAATACAAACCTTATATGAGATGTTGCAAGTAATGATCTTGTAAGTACAATAAAATACGAAGAATTTTTTACTACTGCACTATATCGGTTTCCTTTTTGAAGGGATTAAAAAAGGTTTCTGCTGCTGGTTGGTTCAGTGATCGAAGAGGTCGGAAGCCAAGGATTAAAGAGAAAGGCCTCTGGAAAAGCGACTGCTTATGAACAACCCTCTACCTAAGAGACATTTTGCGCGGACCCATACTTGTGTGTTTTGTTAACCGTGTATACAGGTATCCCTCAACAGATGCAAAAATATCACATATAGATGTCCCAACAGATGCAACAATATTATATAAGGTACACATGTCCTGAAGCATTTCCCTGTATGATTCAAGGTGTTGTTCATCAGGGCACTATTAATCTACCAATATATGTTGATTATGTATTGTACAATAATATTACAATGCATAATCAATCTACATAATCAATATATCTTAGTATATTAGTAATCTCTAGTCCGTGTCACTGTGACAGTTGTGGCAGTGTAGGCTGGCTGCATACCCTCTTGCATACTGGCTGCAGGCTGTCTCCTGTGTATGCTGATTGCTTGGGGATGCGTGCTGGCTGCGGTGTCTTGTGTAAACTATGCCCCGTTAATGTGTGTACTCCCCGTGTCTGCATCTCATTGCAGTTCTTGCCACTGTTGCTGTGTAGGCTGGCTGCAGGCTCTCTCGTGTACTGGCTGCAGGCTGACACCTGTGTATGCTGGTTGCTTGGGGCCACGTGCTGGCTGCGGTTTTGTGTGTGAATTGTGGCCTGTGTTTGTGGCTTCCATGTCCATATCTCTGTGGTTCCTGTCACTGGTGTTGTGCAGGCTGGCTGCATGCGCTTTGTGTACTGGCTGTGGGTGTTCCTATGTTTGCTGGTTCCGCAATGCGTGCTGGCTGCTGCCTTGTGTGTGAACTGTGACCTGTATCGTTTGTTCACTGTTTTTGGTTAATTCTGGTTCTGATGGGGTTAACATTCCCTGGTCTGTTCCTGGGTGTGTCTTAACAGGTGCACTCGTTATAGTAGCTATATCTTTCTGTGAGGCTTGTGGTCAGTCTGTCTTGTGCCTTTCTGGGAGTAGCCCCTTGCTGCTGACCCAGGGGGTTTTGCCATCTGCCCTTTTGTGTGGTGTCGTCTGGTAAAGCATTGATGTTGTTATCCTTGTCCGTTCCTGCCTGTTCCATGTCTGGCCTGGCAGTGCCTACTGCTTCCGATCCTGTCTGTTCTATGTCCAGCCTGGCAGTACCTACTGCTACTGATCCAGTCTGTTCTATGTCTGCCTGTAGTGCCTTACTGCTTCTGTTCCTGTCCTGCCTTTATGAGAGGGCTCCTGGGTTCTCCGGAGGGAGGATCTCTAGTCTGTGTGCAGCTCTGCCTGTGACCGCCATGGTTCCGTTCCACATTGGGTCCAGGCATCTGCTTCTGTGCTGGTTTCTGTTTGTCTTGTTGTCTGATCTGTGTCCTGAGTTTGTTTGGGTTCCAGTCCTGTTGTCTGTGGTTCTTTGCAGGTAGGAGCCAAGTGTACCGGGACCTTCCAGGAGGTGCGACCAGTGAGCCCTCGGCCTAGTCCATCCCCACCACCAGGGACTCTGAAGAACGGGGCTCACAGGCTCTTCGCCCTCGTAGGTTTTGCCTCTGGTCTGCTCGTGCACTTGGTTCTGTGGTAGTGCTACCACTATTGCTTGACCTGCTTTACTGTCATGTTCTGTTATTACATGTGTAATAAAGTACACTGTTAGTCCCTCATGTATAATTTCCTGTCTCCAGTTTGCAAGACGTCCGGAAGGTCTGCCTTGGGCACTCTGGAACGTGACAGTCCATTGATGAATGGCACCTTGAATGGTGCAGGGAAACACATCGGAACATGTAAAAATTTTCTTTTGGGATATCTATATGTGATATTTCTGCCTCTGTTCAGGTAATCCTGCCCTATTTAAGTTAGAAATTTTGGGGTATATTTAATTGACATCTAATAAAGGTTAAGAGGTCATAGTTCTCTGTGAATTTAGAATATTTCTGTCATCAAGAATGGTAAGAAGCCTTGCATGAAAATGTTTTGCGTACTCCCACTCTCCTAGCTGTAGTTACAGCCAGATGAAAGGCAGTTTTTAGAGATAACTTCCTGAGAGGAATCTTTGCAATTGGCTCAAACGGAGGATCGATTAGGGCTGATAGGACCATGATTAGGTCCCACAGTGAAATCGTTTAATTGCAAGCAGGACAAATTCATCTAGCTCCTCTGATTTTTTTTTTAGTATAATCACTTTAAGTTTTTTATCCAGATTGCCCTCCAGCCCCAGATGCTGGCCTTTATTTATTTAACTTACTTATATGGCTGACATATATTACAGCGCTGTACAGACATTAAAGACATACTGATGGGGACAGCGATTGATGATAGAGTGTGAGAGGAAACCCGAATACCTGGAGAAAACCCGCACCTACATAGGGAGAACATACAAACCTCATGTATCTGTAGTTATCACAACTTGATCATCTCGACACCACTGTACCCCATGCCTGAAGTTCAACTTGACGAGCTACCAACATAGGGACAATTTTACCTGGTAAGGAGTTTTCACCATCTTGTCTACAGATGATGGATGCCCGAATCCAAGAAGCTAGGAGAAGCAACTGTAGCGTTCTATAGTGAGCCTGAGCTCATTTTACTGTGGGAATGGCAGATGTCATGAGGCCTAGGACAGTCATAATGTCCCTGATGGAAAACTGTTCTGGATCTGCAGAAAGAAGACACTTACTATTATAGACAGTTGTTTTTTATCTGGAAGGAATGCCCTCTCTAGGGCAGAGGTCTGATTTTTCCACATTTATTAGCCACCAAGTCCAAGAGTGGCTGTATTTGAAGATAAAGTATAAGCCTTTCTTTGGATGCTGCAGCAATAAAAAAAATCATCCTCCATTATCTTCGTAAAAATTATTGGGGCCAATTAGAACCCAAATGGCAGAACGTGAAATTAAAAAAGGCTCAGGGCGTTGTCTACAAACAAAGCAATTCTCAGGAATTTCTGACAGTCTTTGTGGATTGGGACATGATAGTATGCATTGGTCATGTCCAGAGCCACCATCTTGCAGTCCTGAGCTGTACCCAGCAGTTTCTATTTTGAATTTCTTGTATTGAGGATATAAGTTTAAAGTTTTGAAATTGATGATCACCCTGTAGGAACCATTGTGTTTGTGTTGTTTTTTTTTTTTACTAGAATACTGGGGAGCTGAAGCCCTGGCCAAGCTGATTCCCTGGGACTGGAGGCAGTACTTGTTTTTGCAGAAGAATCAAAATCTGGCCTTCAAGAACTTGTTGATTATCTCTTTGCAGTGTACTTATTAGGACTCTGTCAGGTGGAGGAGAGACAAACTCCAGCATCTGGCGTGACTGACTTGTCTGACAAGAGGAATTCTCCAGATTAATGGGAAAACCTCTGCCTCTTCGTTTCAATTGCTGCAACTTGCCTGAGCTGTCCTTTTCCTTTTGGCCAGGTTTATTACACTTCTAGACCCGAAAGGAGCAGGATGGAAAAAAAACAGGATTCCATTGCAAAGCCTTTTTTGTTATCCAAAGCTTTGTCTAGAATATCAACTAGAACTGTCCCAAAGAGAGGTGCAGCGCTAATGAGGCGATTGCCTCAGGCAGCACCGGGTAGGGGAAGAGGGGGGCAGCGGAAGGGCCATTTGCAATGAGCACTTCCAATGTGGAAACGCTCATCTCTACATATTCGACTGCATTGCTGTACTCAGCACAGCAATACAGTTGAATGCCATGACAGGGCACGGGAGCGATGTCTTCCTTAGCCACCGTTTCCTTTAATAGGCTTTAGTCCTAGTTCCTGTAGTCTATCAGAGGCCGGTGTCATCATTATCGCGCTGCCTGAGCCGGGCTGCATAGAGCTCAGGGCCCAGACTACAAAAGGTCTGTGTCTTGCACTGCATCGCTGCCAGCAGAATGAAGGTAAGGATTTGAGTTTATTATTTTTATTTGGCAGCATGCTGTTGGGCCACAATGGGGTGGGGATCATTATTTTGTAACTGGAGAAAGCATTATGGGGACATTGCGGATGTAAAAAGAAGAATTTTTGTACTTTTTGTATTTTGCACATTATAAGGGGGCCACTATGGGGACATCCGTTCTACTGGGGGAACTAAAAGGGGGTCGTTTTTTGTACTGACACACGTTATAAGGGAGCATTTTTAGTACTGGCGCACATTCTAGGGTGGCCACTATGGGGACATTTGTTCTACAGGGGGCACTAAAAGTTTTTTTTTGTACTGGCACCTGTTATAAGGGAGTATTTTTTTGTATTGGTACACATAAAGGGGTATTTTTGTACTGTCACACATTGCAAGGGGGGAGTATAAGGGTCATTTTTTGCACTTGCAAACATTACAATAGGGTATTTTGTACAGGCACACATTATAGGGGGAATTATTACTACTGTGGGCACTATTACTTCTAGGTGCAAAATGAGGGACATTATTACTATTGGGTGCAATGTTACTACATAGTGCACTCTGGCAGAGAATTTTTATTATTGGTGGGACTTTTAGGAGGACTGCTACATTGGGAGCCACTCTGGCACAGTATCAGCTCACCAGATTTATTTTTGGAGGACACTGTTTATGACACTATAAGTTTCAGGGAAACTATTTGCTGGGCACAGTTATTTTTAGTGCACTATGTGCCAATAATTATTGAAGGGGAACTATCTGTGTGGTACTAGTATTTTAAGGGGTATTATATGTTTCTGCAGTATAGTATTGGGAAAGCACAGTGGGCACAGTATTAAAGGTGGCAGGATGGGGTGTCCAGAAGGTGGGGAGGAGGATGAAAAAGTAGGAAACTAAGATGTCTGTTTTTCAAACTCTGCAGAGAAGAGATGGCTGAAATAAATCCTTATGGCGGCCTGGTCTGAATAGAGAAGATAAAGAAAGAGAATGTCTATATCAGAGGACACCTCACTGGATGTAAGAGGTATGTGGCGCTGTTTTACCTTTTAGCACCCCAGTAGTTATAAAGCCCCTGACCCCTATAGTGCCTCAGTAGTTATAAAGCGCTTCACCCCTACAGCGCCTCAGTAGTATGTTCTACCATAGTGACAAATGAAACAAAAAAATGGTGATTCACAGCAGCTGTCCTCACTCTAACACTCCCTAGGGCGTGCAGTAATAGAAGGGCACACCCATTCTTCCCTTCCCTAGAATTGGGGCTCCTGCCTGCCTGCCAGATATTAGGTGGGGTGCCCTTGGTGTTAAGTAGATGTGTAAATGGAAGTGTGTGTGTGTGTGTGTATATATATATATAAAATATATACACACAGACATGCATACACACATGCTTGAGCCTTTGTGAAAATAAACCTCATAAAAACTCATCACAATGGACAGGAGATGACTGTTAGAGGATCCTTTGTGTATTCTTGCTGTGGGTGGTCAGGGACACAAGCTAGGCTATACATTTACTCAACCCAATATGTACCGGAGATCCTGCACATCCATTCACTGAACCAGCCCCCAGGAGTCTCAGGTCTATGGGCTCATGTACACGGCAGTATGTATTTTACGGTCTGCAAAACACGGATCCGCAAAAAATAGGGATGATGTAACTGTTGCATTCTGTATTTTACTGAACAGCTGGCTGCTAATAGAACAGTCCTATCGTTGTCTGTAATGCGGACAATAATAGGACATGTTCTATTTTTTTCCGGAAGGACATACTGAAACAGAATGCACATTGAAATGAATGGTTCCGCATACGGTCCGAAAAAAAAAAAGGGAACGAAAAGGAAAGAAAATATGTTTACGTGCATGAGCCCTATGACTATGCAGGTGCACAGCTCTGGGTTTAAAAAGCCCAGTGCGAATGCGCTCTAGTAGACAAGCCATTCCGGGGGCCCCCACCTGAAGAGTCCCTGCACAGAGCCAGAGTCCTCGGGTGGCCAGACGTCCGTTTTTCTTGCTCCCTGTCCTCCGTCCGGCACAGGGCCTGGACGGACACAGGGATGTCCACCCTTTTAGTAGCTCATGCTCAGACAGCAGCACTGTGCTGTCTGAGCGTGAGCTGCAGCAACTAACTGAGGCTTCTCTCACCCCCAGTCAGTCACTAGAGCTGTAGACATGGCTGACTGTGGGGGAGAGAAGCACCCCGGCTGCCCCCAGCTCACCGTCCCCTCAAAAACTTCTTCCCTCTCTCCCCCTTCTTTTTTTTTCCCTGGCCGGCGATGATGGTGGGCATGTTTTAATGGTTTGGGGGCGTGGCCGGTGAGGTCCAGCTTTCTTGGGTGAAGCCAGTGGCCACCCTAGTCCTCCCCTAGAACAAGCATCTTCTGATCCTGCCTGCAGACCTGACTAGCCATCCCCTGGACTCAACCGGCAACTCCTACCAGAAACCTGAAAAGCTGCTGCACATGAGCAGGCAACCCTACCGCTTAACCCTCTCCTCCCTGAGCTATCTCACAGAGACCTGCTAACTCCTTTCTCCTCTCCGCATTCCCTCACTCAGCTGCAGACCTCTCCCCGCAGTTAACTCTTTCCCCACAGCTGAGGCTCCGAAACCCTTCATTAACCCTCTTCTGCCCTTTAGGGTTATTCAGCTAATTCCTAGCTATTAACCCTTGCTATCTCACATGCAAAACATCACTACTCTCCCTTCAGCCCCCTTTAATATACAGTCCCATGTAAAATGCATCAATTCCCTCCATTCAGCCCCCTCCTACATACACCCATTGCTCTCTCCTCTCCCGCACACATGTGCACTGCTGCTGCTTCCTGATTCTAGGAGGCTCTGCCCCTTCCCATGATATCATTCCTACCAGGGACAGCTCAGCTCAAGACGTGACGGCACGTGGACGCCAAGGTCAGCAGAGAGGAAGGGGCTGTCACCACTGGTGTAATATGGGGGTGGCAGCAGTCTCAGAATGCAGGGTGCTGACAGTGGTGTAACTATAGGGGTTGCAGCAGTCGCAATTGTGACCGAGTCCACTGGCCGGGGGGGCTCATAGACCCCCTCACAACACTATTTGTTTCATCTTCTTTCTGATTATAAATCTGAGACACTGCAGTGGAGGAGACTGCAGAAAAATATATGACACTGCATATCACCCACTGTCAGAAAGGAGATCATTAACCTTTTAATGCCAAAAGTCACAATCGATCGCTATGTAGTCAAGGGAGGGAAGATGTGGGCAAAAATGCAGCTTGGTGGATGTAAGGGTTACATTGTTCTCATAGTCTGACCTCCCAAGTGTACTTCTGGGGGGACACTCCCTACTTCCCTGTTTACTAAATGACCTCGTCTTTGATCTGAGGTATAGATTTGCAGTATCACATTTACAATACTGATGCACAAAGTGTTTGTCTGGTTACTATCTTGTAGATTATTTCATTATTTGATGCAATTTGGATTTTAGCCATTTTTATATTCAGATAATTTTGCTCTATTGTGTAAAAGAAAACTATTGAAGTGTACAGGTATGCAGAAAAAATGGATCTTTCACACAGTGAACCATAGGTGTCCCTCTTTGGCCATCCAAAAAGTTGGGAGGTCTGCCATAGCACATGTCTATATTGAAGAGACTAGTGTTGAGCGAACTTGTTTTTTTAAGTTCTGCGTCCAAAGTTCGGGTGATCAAAAAATCCCATTATGGATTCCAAATTCCGTTATGGTCCGTGGTCACGGAATCCATAACGGGATTCTTCGATAACCCGAACTTTGGACGCAGAACTTAAAACACAAGTTCGCTCAACACTAGAACAGACTGCTGAGCTGCACAGGAGATCACAGTCCACCCCCACCACTACTCACAGTAGAGTAGGGTTATCCAGTAACTAAGGTGAGGGTCATATCAGGACCTACAGCCCAACTAGATGAAAGCTGGATATTCATGCACTGGCACCAGAGAGGAACCACACGAAAAAGACTATACAGAAAGCACAGTGTGGTATGAAAGCCCCCTCCCTCTGTC
The DNA here is from genome assembly GCA_033119425.1 of Bufotes viridis. Classification (NCBI taxonomy): domain Eukaryota; kingdom Metazoa; phylum Chordata; class Amphibia; order Anura; family Bufonidae; genus Bufotes; species Bufotes viridis. The sequence continues at coordinate 152,370,400 of CM065593.1, read as the reverse complement.
AAACACCTTGGATGCTACGGTGGCTGTTTGGGACAGGGCTGCCATTGGGAATTTCGGGACACCACATAGACAAAACATTTGGACCCTTGCTTCCCTGTGTGGAAAGTGGCAGGAGGGATGATAGGGGTGAGACAGACATAAATCATCAGAGGCTGTGTGGAAGGGTGGGGTGAAGACAGTAGGTGGGCAGGGGGTCTGTAAGGGGGAAAGGCAGAGAAAATGGGTGGCAAAACGGTATTGGGGGAACGACAAGGCTTGGAAACAGAAAGCAACAGTGACAAAAGAAAGGCCAGTGGGGAGCTCTAACCTGTCAGAGGTTTTGTGGGAAGGCAGGGTGAAGACAGGTCATATGCATGGGGTCTGTGAAGGTATGTTCATATCAGAGGCGGAATGGGAACTTAAAGTAGCCTTAGAAAAAAAAATGAAAAGGGCCCCATGTTGTGGTCGGGTTTAAATTCACAACACAAGTAGTCAGGGATACCAGAAGTAGGAGGGGGCAGCAATACTATAGTGCAGCATAAGATACCACCCGTGCAGAGCCAAATACAAAAGTGGAGCAAAAAAGCTGACTCAGCAGAATCAAATACAACAGTGCAGCACATAATAATACTGCTGCCCTCACCACAGCATTCAACTGTATCACCATCCTGTTGGCCACTGGCCAAGAACATAAGTACTTGATACTCCTAGGCTAGCATTATATGCTAAGAGCATCCGATTGTTATGTACCCGGCTGGCGGCAGTGAGGAGGGCTCGGGCAGCCCCCTGGGCATTGGCCCAACAGGAAATTTGCTACTTCTTTTTTTTCCACATGGAAAAAAAGCAAGTGCTGCTTCCCATTGAAACGAATGGGATGCTGTTTAAGGTGTTTTTGAAGCTCATTTCGAGATGGAAACATGCCAAAATTAGCGATACAGAATGGACAGAACTGTGTAGTTCTGGCACCAGAACTAAATTCGAACAGGCATGGGTGCTGGTGTTGAACTCCCACCCATCAGATAGTAATGCGCTATAGGATAACACATGGAAATACCAGCTCACCTGCTTGTCCTTGTTTCAGAGTGGAATACTCCTTTTTTGCTGTGCACGGATATAGCAGAAGACTTATCCAGTAATTCAGATTAAAGACATGTTTGTCTGAAACGCGTAGACCGACTGATGTTACCATGTCAAAAGGCTTCCTGACGTGTATTTTGTGCAACGAAAATAAAGGTGGTTTTTTGGCTTTGCAAACAATATTATCCGAAAGTGCTGGATTTTCTTCATCTGAATTACAGTAATGCGCTATCTCGTGGTTGTCAATAAAACTGTTTTTACTGGTTTGCTACATCATGGAACTAGTCAAATGCAGCTATATAACACTGTCATCAGTTATTACCTATAATATTGTGCTACAATTATCTCCCTAGGACTATTTTGTGACCTGCATTTATGGGTTTCATCACCTTGTGATCCTGGTTCCTTGATGAACCACAGGGTGGAAACACGTTGGGACCTAAGTTCACAACATCCCTCAGTGTATCCACCATTTATCCTAGTGATATGTTTAACAGGGGCTGTCCAGGACCCAGCAGCACACTCCATTTGTACCTAACGTATAATGTGCTCACTGCCAGGAAGTTGCCGCTATGTTCCATTCTGCCACTCTCATGTGACCCACCTCTCTGCATATCAACTGACGTAAGGACCATGACTATGGATGGCTGGTTGCCGATCCTCTCTGTCATGGTAGAATTTTTGTATGATCCCTTAAAGGGGTTCTCCGGGCTAAAACTTTTTTTAGCTAAAAAGAACTAACCTGTGGAGGAAAGAGTATTACTAACATACTTACCTTCCACAGTGCAGCTGTTCTTGCAATCTGGATCTTGATCACGTGGTCCCTCTAGCTGTCTTTTCATTTCTTCCGGCCGAAGTCCGTCTCCCTGTCTTCCGGTCCTCTCTTCCTTTCTCCAGCAGGAGACGGATCGTCACTAGTGACGTCACCGCCTCCTGCTGGAGAAAGCTCCGCCCGGCCGTCTACACAGCGCACTAGGCTGAATGCTAGTGCGCATGTGCAGTACCGCCGTCTCTATCGTACAGGCTTCTATGTGAAGCCTGTATTGACTTCTGAAGAGCGCGATGTAAGTGCTGTGCAGGAGTGACAGCATAGCGATCAGCCACAGAGGCTGATCGCCATGCTGTGCATGTCACAGGGGGCACAGGATGGAATAAGGGAAACGGGATGGCAAAAGGGGGCTCTGGATGGCACAAGGGGGCACAGGATGGCACAAGAGGCACTGGATGGCACAAGAGGCGGTAGATGGCACAAAGGGCGTTGGATAGTACAAGGGGGCACAGGATGGCACAAGGGGCGCTGGATGGCACACAGGGGGCACAGGATGGCATAAGGGAAACAGGATGGCACAAGGGGGCATAGGATGGCATAAGGGGCGCTGGATGGCAAAAGGGGGCTCTGGATGGCACAAGGGGAGCTGGAGGGCACAGGGGACGCTGGATGACATAAAGGGTGCTGAATGGCACAAGGGGGCACAGGATGGCACAAGAGGCACTGGATGGCACAAGGGGCGGTAGATGGCATAGTGGGGGCACTGGATGGCAAATAGGGGGCATTGGATGACAGTGTTATGAGAGCACTGTGGATGTCACTGTTATGGGGGGGAACTGTGGATGTCACTATTATGTAGGCACTGTGGATGTCACTGTTATGGGGGCACTGTGGATGTCACAGTTATGGAGGCACTGTGGATGTCACTGTTATGGGGCACTGTGGAGGTCACTGTTATGGGAGCACTGTGGATGTCACTGTTATGGGGGCACTGCGGATGTCACTGTTATGGGGGCATTGCGGATGTCACTGTTATGGGGGCACTGTGGATGTCAATGTTATGGGGCACTGTGGAGGTCACTGTTATGGGAGCACTGTGGATGTCACTGTTATGGGGGCACTGCGGATGTCACTGTTATGGGGGTGCTGCGGATGTCACTGTTATGGGGGCGCTGTGGATGTCACTGTTATGGGGGCACTGTGGATGTCACTGTTATTGGGGGAACTGTGGATGTCACTATTATGTAGGCACTGTGGATGTCACTGTTATGGGGGCACTGTGGATGTCACTGTTATGGGGGCACTGTGGATGTCACTGTTATGGGGGCACTGTGGATGTCACTGTTATGGGGCACTGTGGATGTCACTGTTATGGGGAGCACTGTGGATGTCACTGTTATGGGGGCACTGTGGATGTCACTGTTATGGGGGCACTGTGGATGTCACTGTTATGGGGCACTGTGGAGGTCACTGTTATGGGAGCACTGTGGATGTCACTGTTATGGGGGCACTGTGGATGTCACTGTTATGGGGGCACTGTGGATGTCACTGTTATGGGGGCACTGTGGATGTCACTGTTATGGGGGCACTGTGGATGTCACTGTTATGGGAGCACTGTGGATGTCACTGTTATGGGGGCACTGTGGATGTCACTGTTATGGGGGCACTGTGGATGTCACTGTTATGGGAGCACTGTGGATGTCACTGTTATGGGAGCACTGTGGATGTCACTGTTATGGGGGCACTGTGGATGTCACTGTTATGGGGGCGCTGTGGATGTCACTGTTATGGGGGCACTGTGGATGTCACTGTTATGGGGCACTGTGGATGTCACTGTTATGGGGGCACTGTGGATGTCACTGTTATGGGGGCACTGTGGATGTCACTGTTATGGGGGCACTGTGGATGTCACTGTTATGGGAGCACTGTGGATGTCACTGTTATGGGGGCACTGTGGATGTCACTGTTATGGAGGCACTGTGGATGTCACTGTTATGGGGCACTGTGGATGTCACTGTTATGGGAGCACTGTGGATGTCACTGTTATGGGGGCACTGTGGATGTCACTGTTATGGGGCAGCTGTGGATGTCACTGTTATGGGGGCACTGTGGATGTCACTGTTATGGGGCACTGTGGAGGTCACTGTTATGGGAGCACTGTGGATGTCACTGTTATGGGGGCACTGTGGATGTCACTGTTATGGGGCGCTGTGGAGGTCACTGTTATGGGGGCGCTGTGGATGTCACTGTTATGGGGGCGCTGTGGATGTCACTGTTATGGGGACGTTGTGGATGTCACTGTTATGGGGGCGCTGTGGATGTCACAGTTATGGGGGCACTGTGGATGTCACAGTTATGGGGGCAGTGCGGATGTCACTGTTATGGGGGCGCTGTGGATGTCACTGTTATGGGGGCACTGTGGACGTCACTGTTATGGGGGCACTGTGGATGTCACTGTTATGGGGGCGCTGTGGATGTCACTGTTAATGTCACTGTTATGGGCGCTCAGTATAAGTGATAGGGCTCGTGCATAGAACCGTATCTGTTTTGCGGTCTGCAAGTCGCGGATCCACTAAATGAGGTTACTGTTAGTGTGCGATTCACATTTTTTTAACAGTCATTTTTTATCTGTTGCCGAACTGACATACAGATATGGAAAGCACAGGGACGTCATCAGTGTGTTTTTTATATCCGTATGTCAGTTCCAGTAAAAACAGAACATGTCCTATTCTGGGCCTTTAAAATGAGCACCTCAAATCCATCGAACTCAATAGGACTGCAAAAAATGTGGATCGCAAAATGGATACGGTGGTGTGCATAAGGGATTAGATACACAGCTCAGCAGACAGGATCATACAAAATGGGATTAGATACACATTTTAGCAATGTCAGTGTTGGGATTTGATACACCGCTCTGCAGGCTGTATCACACAGGATAGGATTAGATACATATATGATTGGATACGCTTGCTGATTTAAGCTGTTTTTCACACTCTGGAGATGATGAGGGCAGCGCCTGTGGAGAGTCAGTGATGGGATTTAGACACTGACTGAAAAGTAGATTCATGTCTGTGTGCAGAAAGATGGACACAGGAGTTGTAATGGGAGTAGCTGCTGCAGACAGAGCAGTGTGGGGGCGTGGCCAGCCTGTGACTCATCTCTGTGCAGTGCAGCCAGGCTTGTGTATCAATAAAGTTATGTATTCAACAAAACAAGAAGAGGAGAAAGTAAACAGATCTGCCAGGATAATCTGATGTCTTCTAGGGGGGAAGGAAAGCTCGGACTTGAAAAACAGGTATTGGGGGCATATGTATGCATGGTGAGGGGTGTTAGGAGCACATAAAAAGAATTTTGATTTTAGGACCGGTCAACCTCTTTAACCTGTTGCCGACCGCCTCACGCAGGATTGCGTCCTGCGGGCGGTCGGTCTGTTCCTCCTTGATGCGCCCGCGCGTCATCTCGCGAGAGGCGAGATTTCCTGTGAACGCGTGCGCGCGTTCACAGGATCACGTCGGGGACAAGGTAAACTACAGCCTGCCAGCACTGATCGTGCGCTGGCAGGCTGTAGAAGTTAAAAAGATGGCATATCAGACGCTGTTTTGTTAACAGCGTCTGATATGCTTGCTGATCGTTCCTTTGGTGGTCCCTTTTGCTTGGGACCACCAAAGAAACTTTTATAAGTGCACCAAAACACCACACAATATTTCTCACACGCAGCATGGGTATATGTAAAAATACACCCCAAAACACATTGCCCTACTTCTCCTGAGTACGGCGATACCACATAAGTGACACTTTTTTGCAGCCTGGGTGCGCAAAGGGGCCCAAATTCCAATGAGTACCTTTAGGATTTCACAGGCCATTTTTACGCATTTGGATTCTCACGCTTTAGGACCCCTAAAATGCCAGGGCAGTATAAATACCCCACATGTGACCCCATTGTGGAAAGAAGACACCCCAAGGTATTCCGTGAGGGGCATGGCGAGTTCACAGAATTTTTATTTTTGGCACAAGTTAGCGGAAATTGATATATATTTTTTTTTTTTGTTTGTTTTTACAAAGTCTCATATTCCACTAACTTGTGACAAAAATAAAATTTTACATGAACTCACCATACCCCTCACAGAATACCTTGAGGTGTCTTCTTTCCAAAATGGGGTCACATGTGGGGTATTTATACTGTCCTGGCATTTAGGGGCCCCTAAAGCGTGAGAAGAAGTCTGGAATCCAAATGCGTAAAAATGCCCCTGAATCTAAAGGTACTCATTGATTTAGAGGCCTTTGCACCCAGGCTGCAAAAAGTGGCACACATGGTATCGCCGTACTCAGGAGAAGTAGAGCACGTGATTTGAGGTGTATTTTATATATACCTATACTGTGTGTGAAAATATCTCTGTAAACGACAACTTTTAAAAAATGTATACAAAGTTGTCAGTTTACAGAGATATTTCTCTCACCCAACATGGGTATATGTAAAAATACACCCCAAAACACATTGCCTTACTTCTCCTGAGTACGGCGATACCACATAAGTGACACTTTTTGCAGCCTGGGTGCGCAAAGGGGCCCAAATTCCAACGAGTACCTTTAGGTTTTACATGGCGGCTCACAATTTAGCCCCGCCCAAAATGCCAGAACAGTGAACACGCCCCACAAATGACCCCTTTTCAGAAGTAGACACTCCAAGGTATTCACTGAGGGGCATAGTGAGTCCGTCTGAGATTTCTTTTTTTGCCAGAAGTTAGCAGAAATTGAAACTTTTTTATTTTATTTTTTCTCAGAAAGTGTCATTTTCCGCTAACTTGTGAAAAATAATGAAATGATACATGAACTCACCATGCCCCTCCGCGAATACTTTGGGGTGTCTTCTTTCTAAAATGGTGTAATTTGGGGGGTATTTATACTTTCCTGACATTCTAGCACCTGAAGAAACATGACAGGCGCTCAGAAAGTCAGAGCTGCTTCAAAATGCCGAAATTCACTTTTTTGCACCATAGTTTGTAAATGCTATAACTTTTACCCAAACCAATAAATATACACTTATTGGACTTTTTTTTATCAAAGACATGTAGAACAATAAATTTAGAGAAAAATTTATATAGAAATGTAGTTTTTTTTGAAAAATTTTACAACAGAAAGTGAAAAATTTCATTTTTTTGCAAAAATGTCGTTAAATTTGTATTAATGGCAAAAAAAGTAAAAATGTCAGCAACAATGAAATACCACCAAATGAAAGCTCTATTAGTGAGAAGAAAAGGAGGTAAAATTCATTTGGGTGGTAAGTTGTATGACGGAGCAATAAACGGTGAAAGTAGTGTAGTGCAGAATTGTAAAAAGTGGCCTGGTTTTAAGGGTGTTTAAGCTAGGGGGGCTGAAGCGGTTAATAAGGGATCTAACCATGTTGTTTGCAATGCTCCAAATCTTAAAATTCAGTCCAGGGGCAAAAGAGTGAGAAGACATGACTCACTGTGATATTTGAGTTTATATTCTTCTGATCCCAATCGTCAGAAGATTCTTTTTATTAAAGGGAACCTGTCATTAACTTTATGCTGACAGGATTTTAGCGGCGTGTCACACATCAGCTAAAAGTAAGGGTACTTTCACATTTGTGTTGAAGGATTCCGTCAAGTAGTTCCGTCAACGGAACTGCCCGACGGATCCGTTAAAACGTTTGAAAACGGATTTCATTTGCAAACGGATCCGTTTGCAGATCCGTTTGACAATTGTGTTGAAATAATGGATCCGTCTTTCCGTTGTCATCCGTAAATACGGATCCGTTATTTATTATTTTACTATTTTTAAAGGTATGCGCATGCGCCGAGTGAAAGAACGGATCCTTTAATGTGTCAATTTTCAATGTCGGATCCGCCCTTAATACATTTCAATGGAAATTAATGGCGGATGCGTCATTCCGTCAAGTGTTTCCGCATTTTTGGAGGGAGATAAAAATACAACATGCTACGCTTTTAATTGCGTCCAAAAACCGTGAAAGGACTAAACTGAAGACAAACTGATGCAAACTGAATGGATTGCTTTCCATTCAGAATGCATTAGAATAAAACTGATTCGTTTTTTTCTGTTATTGAGCCCCGAGGACGGAACTTAATGACGGAAAACTTTGACGCTTGTGTGAAAGTACCCTAAGTGGTTGCCAAGCATCATAATCATTGCAGCACCTTGAAAAGAGTCAAATCTACTTGAGAAGAGTCATGGTTATTTCTAACCTCCTGCTCTCCCGCCCATCTGCTGATGATTGGCAGTTCTCTCCTAGAGAGAAAGGGAGAAAACTAGGTAGAAGACTGTCAGTCATCAGCAGGTGGGCAGGGAGAGCAGGAATTCATGAATAACCAGGACTCTTCTCAGGTGGCCGTGACTCTTTTCCAGGCCCAGTCTGCAATGATTGTGATGTTGGTTCTCGGCAACCACTTACTTTTAGCTGATGTGTGACACGCCGCTGACATCAGCATTTTCGTCACTATTTTATACTGCCCTCTGTACGGTCAGCATAAAGTTGATGACAGGTTCCCTTTAAGCAAAAACCTGGGTGTTACCCTTACAACCTATAAATACAAATGAGCCAATAGGATTCTGACACACAGATCTATATATGTCTTCTAATTAAGATAGCTCTTAGGCGGCAAAGCACAGCAATTCCTTTCTCTGAAATGAACAGCTCAACCTGGGTATATCTTTGTATATCCTGTATTTGTACATGATTCAGAAAATAATGCGGCACATTTTTCAAGCTCGCCTGTTCTTAGGCGTAAAATGAGGCGTATTTAATTCGGCTGTTAGTCTTCTATCTAGTATTTATTAAAAGTCGCACATCAGTTGATGAATTAGACCAGGCTCAAACTGGCCCACGGGGAATCCCCCAGTGGGCCCCTGAGATAGATGGGCCCCCTGTCCACAAGCACAACACCTCAAATAACCAATATAAATATAAAAAGAACTGGGTAGATTATCCAGTTTATTATTATAGACACATCAGAAGGTTTGGAAGGCCTCTAGGAATAAAGGCAGGCCAGCCAGTATTCTCTCTTCCCTCGGACCCACCTTTTGAAGTTGTTGCAGAGACCTCCATAATCAATCATCTTGTAGCGTCTTGCCGCTGTCTGCCTCTGTGTGGGCAGGTAATGCATATCGCTGTACAGTCAGCCCCCCAGAATGAATTTTACTGGTGGGCCGTAGCCATCCCCGATAGTCACTGAATTAGACTTGGCGTATTATTAGTCTGACCTCTGGTGGTTGTTTTTCAGTTAGACAGGCTCATATTCACTTAGACTGGTATCATTTATTTGCGCATGAAAAATAGCTGCATCTGTGCGGAGAAAAGTCACACGTCTTCCTGAAAATGCGACTTTACCAGATCTAGTGGAGCCAACTCATCTGCGCATGCTCCAGCCTCCTGTACACGGAGCGAAAGCTTTTCATCTAGCTGGCAAATGCACACTTCAGGGCAGCCAGAACAGCAAGAGATACGGTACACTGAATATACCGCACTATTTTATCAATGTAGGGTAGAATCACTGGGGCAGGCGCCCTTCAGTCTACGCTATCCAAATAATCTGTACGGGCCCCAGGTATAGACAGCCTATACTGAACTGTGTCTGCGCCAGTAATTCTGTCCTGCATTGATATGATCGTGCAGTTACATCTTATCATTGGGTACGATCAGGAATTGCTGGATAGGTGTAGATGATGTGGATTGTGTAGAATGAATGATGCCTGCTCCAGTACATGAGCTGATAATAGCCAATGATTCGACAGAGTAATTTGAGCTCGTCCAGTGCAATCTAATAACACAAATGTGTGTTCGTATATATACAGTGTATATATCTATAATAATAAAATCCCTGTGTGAGTGCGCTGTGTCCGTGTGTGTGTCACCAGTTTTTTATACTGGGCATGCGCGGCGCTGCATCCAATCAGGACACAGCGTTGCACTGCACACAGACACAGCACATCGAATAGGTTTTACTACGTTTAAACCTAAAGGGTGGCCATGACTCACCCGCCGTCGTCAACTGCTGGCCATAGCTCCCCCGCCGTCCTCCGCTGCTTGCACAGTTCCCCCACTGCCCTCCGCTCCTGAGACAGTTCCCCTGCCGTCCTCCTCTCCTGAGACAGTTCCCCCGCCATCGCCAAGCCAGTGCGCATGCGCCGCCTTCGCCGCACGGGGTATGGTCCGTGCAGACAGTTGGCAGTGTGGATGGCGTGGGGGGGGGGGGGCGGTGTTGATTGGCCGAAGCGCAGTGTGATGATTGATCTGCGTGCCGGACAATTCAACGCCCGTTAAATGCACATCCAGTCAAATAACTATAAAATATTAATTTATTAGTTGAGACACAAAGGAAGACACACAAGAAACATTAAAAATTGTATACAATATTAGACAAGTGCGGGTGAGATAACCCTGCACAACGGCGGAGTCCAGGGCACAATATAGTAAAGAAGGTATCAAAGCGCAATATACTGGCAGTACAGACACAAATACAGACTGAATACAAGTAACAACATGGTACAGGAAACCATACCTAACCACACAAATATAAATGAAAGCGATCAGTCAAAAGTCTGTGCCAGGTACCCCCATGTGGACAACCGCCGACGAAAAGAGCCCCACGCGTATCGCCGGCAACGTCCGGCTTCGTCAGGGGTAATTTGCTCAATGTGCATCAATCCTTATATATGTAAAATAAATGACCAAACAATTCTCACCTGCCCATATTATTCTTATTATTCACACTTAGGCGGCGGCATGTTGTGTGCCAGGACGCATGTAGTCGCGTGTACCGGAAGTGAGGTAACCGGAAATAGGCCAGTAACACTGAATGGAACGCATCTGCGTGTCATGTGCCGGAAGCATCGGTCACCTGACCTCCGTTACAGCGCAGGATGCGTTCAAAATGCCAGGAGACCATCCAAATTAGCCCATATGGAGAATACCCGAGATGACAATTGTTATACGTAACAACTATTGGTCACATGACCTCCGTTGGAACGCAAAATGCGTTATTGTACAACGTTATTGTAACGGCATAATGTCTAGTATATATATAATTCATCACCCTACAGCCTCACAATTGCAACGCGTGCAGGGATGAATGATCAGCCCCAAAATGGTGACAATGATAACAGCGATAGTCGGATCGGTAGTTTTAGGGCTACCGATCCATCGCACAGACCCAATACCTATGCAGGAACAGTGGAGGGGCCTGTTGGTGTTGATGGTGGTAGTTCTTCTCACAGGGCACGCCCTCAGATGCCCTAGATGTACATGTAGCTGTTTGAGAAGGCCCCGGCTGGTCAAAGTAACGCAGAGTATAGGTCAAAATCTTAGAAAACCCCTTTAAAGTGTATCCATTTTTTACTTTTGTTACAACAATATAATAAATGTATTTTTCATAACTATATCCTACAGTAAAATACACTTACATATTTTGAACGGAATTTTATAGTAACAAGAATCTTTCTTTCAGATTCACAATGGCAAATGAAGCAGAGCCTTGCCCTTGTGAGCTTGGAGATCAGTTTGACCATAAGAATCTTGGAAATGAGATTCAGATTGAGCATATAAAAGCTTACATCTCCAAACCAAAAACTAGCACCGATAAAGCCATAATTGTGATCCAAGATATTTATGGATGGGAGCTTTCCAACACAAGATATATGGCTGATCTGCTTGCTTCACACGGATACATGTAAGTAATAGTCTAATTTCAAATTTCTAGAACAGAATGTACAAGATTTTATAAATGTAATTTGTTTACTGAAATCTAGAGATTTGTCTGTTCCCTCTGTTTTATAGATAATTCACTGCATGATTTGGGAAAACTTTAAAGAGGGCCTTTCATCGATATTGCCGCATTGAAATAAATGTCCTACCTAGCTGGGTGCCTTCCACTGATGTGGTGCCTTCCACTCCTTTTTTTTCAAATCGACCCCCGAATCGCTTTATAATTGCCCCGTTTCTTCTGCCGGCTGATATGCAAATGAGGCGGACTTTTGTATGGGGCGGTGACAAAGGTTTTGCCTCGGGCGTGGTAGCGCTTCTCCCAGGCTGAGAGCGCAGCCAATCGCATCGCTCGGCTCTCAGCCAAGGAGAAGGAACTGGAAGGTGCCCAGCTAGGTAGGACATTTCTTGCGGCAATATCGATGAAAGATCCTCTTTAAAGAGTAACTAAACTTTTGTATACATTTTTGCTAACATGTCCTTAATGCCCTAATAACACTTTTTGTAATGTACTTCATTAATGGTCTTTGTATTTTTAATACACCTTTGCCTCCCTGATGCGCACCTTTCACTGTGCACTTAAAATCTACTTTTCAGCAGTTTACGGAGTACGGGCTGTACAAACTTTATGAACGGGGCCGCAGCAAGTACAGGCAGGAGTGCATATTGCTGCTCCTGCCCTCCAGAGGATTACTAAGTCTTGGCATAGCACATAGGTACTCCGGCCAGGATTAGCTGAGGGGAGCGGGTTCCTGCTTCTTTCTGCTTCGCTAAGCTAAGAGCTGACTCTTAGCTTTTCACCTGTGGAGGGCTATACCCACAGGTGAGGAAGCAACTACCTGCCTGTTGATTGATAGGGCTGGGCATCTAGCCCCGCCCTGTACATTTTGGCCCTGTTCCGGTGCTTCGAGTAGCAACGCAGGTGCCAATGCTCAAATTAGGCTTTGGGAGCAGCAACTGTGTAAGCGAGACTACCCAGAGGTGTACTGGTTCAGGCACAGTGAGCTTTGGTGCCTGTGCCGCAGCTCTAAGCACCAGAACTGTACCATTGAAAGGAGGCTCTAAGACCCTGTTGGGCCTCCTGTGGCTTGCATACAAGTTGAGATATGGTTGGGCATGGAGCCATACAGGTTGTATATGGTATCCTATAGCACATTACAGCTGGGCTTGTAGATCCTAACACTTGTAGGTTGCAAAAGGTGGCATCCCAACTGGTCCCATAAACGCTCGATTGAAAATAAATCGAAACACTGTAGGTTTCTCATTCAGGACACCACTGCAAATAAAGGTGATGGTGGCTTGCTATCAATGGCAGGACAAGTAATGGGTGCTGTGACACAAAATTTCCTTCTGCTAAGCAACTGGAAATGGTCGGGGCAGAGATAGGGGTGTGTAATGAAGTTGCCACCTGTGTCTGAATGGTGGATAACAAACCTGTGGGAGCTGCTCGTGCTTGTCGGCAGATCCTCCCTACAGGTGGTCCGTCTGGGCCATCCAGAGCGTGTTCACTATGTGTGTATGTGCCGTCACATAACTATTGCTCCAACTACTCCCAACAACTAGGTCCGAAGGGCCTAGATAGAGGGGAAGTTTGTCCAAACTACCATCCTGCTTCCCTCGCGGGCACTTCCTGAGTTTCTGGGGCTCCTGCCCTATGGTAGTTGGGATTCCCTGGGGTGGCAGTGTAATAAAGGTTCAACTTGGTGTTACCAGTTGATGGTGTTTCCTTGCTTAGTCACACTGGCAGCATTGATTGGATAGTATCAGACTGTGCAGGGACACCCCCCAACTGGAAATACCCATATGGACCTTCATTCTAGACTGCTGAAAATTAATTCATAAACTTATAATGATATATAGCCAAACTAGTAAGGTACCGCGCTAGCCAGAAATATCTATCTGATGTTAAAGGGAGTCTGTCACCTCCATATGGCCATATAAAGCGCTTACATTGCCTATCGCACACCTACACATGAATGTAATGGTACCTTTGTTATTTTCTTTACACTTGCAGAAGCTGGAAAAACAACTAATTATTTTGAAAATGAGTACTCGCAAGTACCCAGGGGCGGCGTTCACTGTGTAGGAGCCCAGGCTGCTCTGCCTCATTTCATTGTTACTCCACCCCAGCCTCTGCTTATGCCTGCCCTTCTATTCTCTTGCGTCATACTTCGGTTCGGCCAAAATCCCGCGACTGCGCACTGCCTCACTGGGGCATGTGCACTGCGATGCCCATTGTGGGCACAGCATCGCTTCAACTAGTGCGCCGGCGAGGCAGTGCGCAGGATCTCGGCCTCTGTTTGAAGAGAAAGCATATGTGCGCTGCCTTCTCTTTACTGTTTACCTGCTCGCCATTGCGACTGCAGCAGTGAGCAGGTGTAGTTACATCTCAGCAATCCCATTCACTTCTATGGGGCTTCTTACTGTTCAAGTGAATAAGACAGAGCCGAATGAGGATGGAGCCATTATGATTACACCTTCTCATTGCTGTGATTGCGAGGGCGAGCAGGTAAACAGTGGAGAGAAGGCAGCACTCATACAAGGATAGGTCATCAATATAAAAAAGCGGACACCCTATTTAATTCCCTAACTATTAGAAGAAGTCTGTCTCCTCCCACAAGCAATATTACAGAGTACCTGTCCCCTCTCTTGACGTATCTGTTTTACTAACTACTTGCATTAATAACAATTCTGGAGCATCTATTATTATGGCTCTATGTTATGCCATTCCTTTATGTTCAAACAGCTGATCAGCGGAGGCACCAGGAGTCGGGCCCCCGCCAATCAGATATTGATGACCTATCCAGAGGATATGTCATCAGTATAAAAACGTAGACAACCCCTTTTAAATGTATCTCTTCTTCCTAAAGATATCATATTCCATACAATTATATAATCCTATTATAATAATAATTCTCTCTTTCCTATAATGTGTACAGTGCTGTCGTACCTGACTTTTTTGTGGGAAAGGAACCATGGAACCCATCCTATGATCGTGCTAATTTTTTTAAATGGCTTGAAACGCGACCAGCCAATAAAGCATACAGGTAAGATGTGATTTACAGTATATTCAGAAAGTCTTCAGACCCTTTCACTTTTTCACATTTTGCCATGTTGCAGCCCATCAATCTGCACTTAAATACCCCATAAAGAGAAAGTGAAAAGAGAAGTTTAGAAATGTTCACAAAATTATTAAAAATGAAAAACTTTGCACGGGCATCAGTATTCAGACCCTTTGCTACAGAACTTGAAATTTAGCTCTGGGTGCCTCCCATTTCTCTTGATCATCTTTGAGATGTTTCTTCACTTTGACTTGATCCACCTTTGGTACATTCAATTGATTGGACATGATTTGGAAAGACAGACCTCTGTCTATATAAGGTCTCAGAGCTGACAATGCATTTCAGAGAAAAACCAAGCCATGAGTAGGAAGGAACTGCCTGTAGAGATGAGAGACAGGATTGTGAGGAGGCGCAGATCTGCAGAAGGGAAAAAATATTTGCTGCACTGAAAGTTCCCAAGAGTACAGTGGTTTCCATAATTCCTAAATGGAAGACGTTTGTAACAACCAGGACTCTTCCTAGAGCTAATTGCCTCATCAAACTAAGTCATCACAAGAGCCTTGGTAAGAGAGGTGACCAAGAACATAATTGTCACTCTGGCTGAGCTCAAAAGATCCTGTATGCAGATGGGAAAAATTTCCAGGAGGATGTCAACCATCACTGCAGCATTCCATCAATCCGGGCTTTATGGCAGAGTGGCCAGAAAGAAGACTCTCCTCAGTAAAAGACACATGAAAGAATACATGGGATTTGCAAGAGAGCAGCTAAAGAACTCTCAGACTGTGAGAAACAAGATTTTCTGGTCTGATGAAAGACTGGAGGCTGAACTTTCTTGCTTCAATTCTAAGCTTCATCTTTGGAGGAAACCCAGCACTGCACTACAGTGAAGCGTGGTGGTAACTGCTGTGCGGGTGTTTTTTAGTGGCTGGACAGGAAAACTGAGCAGGGTTGACAGAAAGCTGAATGGAGCAAAGTACAGATATATTTTTAATGAAAATATAATCCAGAGTGCTCTGGACCTCAAACTGGATCAACTGTTTACCTTTCAAAAAGACAATAACTCTAAGTGCATAGCCAAGACAACACAGGAGTAGCTTAAAGGGGTCCTCCGGAAATTAAGAAAATGATACTTAAATATTATTTACTAGTATAAATATATTCCCAAATACCTTTTATTAGTTATAATGGCTCATTTTGTCTGGGGAGCAATTATTAGGAGAAATAAAATGGCCACCGTCCTATTAGTACACAAATAACCTGTTCTAATCACAGAGCAGGACAAGTTACTTTACACTGAGCTAAAGAGCTGCCTCATCCTCCTCTCTGCTCTACCGGTCAGGGATTATGATCCTGAATACAGATGATAAAATCTTCAGCTAAATCTTTGTAGGAATGGAGTTCATGAGGAGACATGAAGGACAGAGAGGACGGACAGGACAGACTGTATAGCCACATCTGCTTATGAACTCCATTCCTACAGAGATTCAGCTGAAGATCTCATCATCTGTATTCAGGATTATAATCCCTGACAAGTAAGAGAGGAAGATGGCGCAGCTCTTTAACTTGTTCTCCTGTGTAATTAGAACAGGTTTTCTGTGGACTAGTAGGACGGCAGCCATTTTATTTCTTCTAATGGTTGCTCCCTAGACAAAACAAGCCATTAAAGCTAATGAAAGGTATTTGTTAATATATTTATAATGCAGTAATATTTAAGTATTTTCATTTTCTTAATTCCCGGAGAACCCCTTTAACCACCTGCCGACCGCCTAACGCAGGGATCCGTCCAGGCGGCAGCAGGTTTGTTCCTCCTTGACGCGTCATCTCGCGAGAGGAGATTTTTCTCACGCTTTAGGGCCCCTAAAATGCCAGGGCAGTATAAATACCCCACATGTGACAACATTTTGGAAAGAAGACACCCCAAGGTATTCCGTGAGGGGCATGGCGAGTTCACAGAAAAAAAAAAATTTTGGCACAAGTTAGCGGAAATTGATATTTTATTTTATTTTAGTTTTTTACAAAGTCTCATATTCCACTAACTTGTGACAAAAAATTAAATTTTACATGAACTCACCATACCCCTCACGGAACACCTTGGGGTGTCTTCTTTCTAAAATGGGGTATTTATACTGTCCTGGCATTTTAGGGGCCCCTAAAGCGTGAGAAGAAGTCTGGAATCTAAATGCGTAAAAATGCCCTGTGAAATCCTAAAGGTACTCATTGGAATTTGGGCCCCTTTGCGCATCTTGGCTGCAAAAAAGTGTCTCACATGTGGTATCACCGTACTCAGGAGAAGTAGGGCAATGTGTTTTGGGGTATATTTTTACATATATCCATACTGGGTGTGAGAAATATCTCTGTAAATGACAACTTTTTAAAAAAATTTATACAAGGTTGTCAGTTTACAGAGATATTTCTCTCACCCAACATGGGTATATGTAAAAATACACCACAAAACACATTGCCCTACTTCTCCTGAGTACGGCGATACCACATGAGTGACACTTTTTTGCAGCCTGGGTGCGCAAAGGGGCCCAAATTCCAATGAGTACCTTTAGGTTTTACAGGGATGCTCACAATTTAGCCCCGCCCAAAATGCCAGAACAGTAAACACACCCCACAAATGACCCCATTTCGGAAAGTAGACACCCCAAGGTATTCACTGAGGGGTATAGTGAGTCTGTGGGAGATTTATTTTTTTTTTGCCAGAAGTTAGCAGAAATAGAAACTTTATTATTCTTTTTTTCCTCAGAAAGTGTCATTTTCCGCTAACTTGTGAAAAATAATGAAATGATACATGAACTCACCATGCCCCTCCGCGAATACTTTGGGGTGTCTACTTTCTAAAATGGTGTCATTTGGGGGGTATTTATACTATCCTGGCATTCTAGCACCTGAAGAAACATGACAGGTGCTCAGAAAGTCAGAGCTGCTTCAAAATGCGGAAATTCACTTTTTTGCACCATAGTTTGTAAACGCTATAACTTTTACCCAAACCAATAAATATACACTTATTTGATTTTTTTTTTTAATCAGACATGTAGAACAATACATTTATAGAAAAATTTATATAGAAATGTCGTTTTTTTAAAAAAAATTACAACAGAAAGTGAAAAATGTATTTTTTTTGCAAAAATGTTAACTTTTTATTAATAGTAAAAAAAAGTAAAAATGTCAGCAACAATGAAATACCACCATATGAAAGCTCTATTAGTGAGAAGAAAAGGAGGTAAAATTCATTTGGGTGGTAAGTTGTATGACGGAGCAATAAACGGTGAAAGTGGTGTAGTGCAGAATTGTAAAAAGTGGCCTGGTCATTAAGGGTGTTTAAGCTAGGGGGGCTGAGGTGGTTAAGGACAACTCTGTGAAAGTCCCTAAGTGGCCCACATGGAGCCCTGACTTCAACCCAATAGAATATCTCTGGAGAGACCTGAAAATGGGTGTCCACCAACGGTGTCCACCCAACTTAACAGAATTTGAGCATCTGCAGAGAAGAATGAAAGAAAATCCTCAAATCCAAGTGGCATCATACCCAAGAAGACCTGAGGCTGTAACTGCCACCAAAACGAACATTTACTGGGTGAAACTTAAACAATCATTTTAGCTCACTGATGACAGACTGTTATAGTTTAAAAAGAATTCGACCGTGTTTAATATTTCCATCCAGTAGTTTGGTACTCTGCCTGGAAACGCCCACTTATGGGCAGGCTTATGGTTAACCCTGCCATTTTTGGCTCGGAACAGCCTGAATTTGCTGGGACTGTCTCTGATAATCAGGGACAGTCCCTGAAAATTTGGGACAGTTGTAGTAGTATGGACCTGTAATTGTAATATGCTGCTCTTGCACACAACAATATATTATAGATGTTTTCCAAGTGTTTTTTACTGATGATCTATAATCTGGATGGGGACTTATCAGTCTCTGATCGGTGGGGTTTGATACCTGGGACCCCTGCCGATCAGCAGCACTCGCAACAACAACGCTACCTTCTCCAGCTTTTTCTAGGCCTGTGACGACACGTTCATTGGTCACATGGGCTAGGCACAACTCAGCCTCGTTGAAGTGAATGGGGCTGGGCTGCAATACCAAGCAAAGCCACTATGTACTGCGCTGTGCTTTTAAGCAGAGAGAAGGCTGTGACGCTACTGTGAGCACCAGTGCCTTCTCAAAGAGCTGATCGGTGGGAGTCCCAGGTGTCGGACCCCATTGGAAAACCCCTGTAAACTGACAGATCTGAATCAAGGGGATTATTGGCCACATATTTCTCTCTTTGCAATTTCCATTTATTTTTCAGAGAGGCCGATGCTGTGCTGAGATATTTAAAGGAGCAGTGTCAAGCGAAAAGTATTGGCGTGATTGGATTTTGCTGGGGTGGCACTGTAACCCATTATCTCATGCTAAAATATCCTGAACTAAAGGCTGGAGTGGCATTTTATGGTAAATTGTCATCCAATATATCTAAATTTATTGAAAGAAAAAAATACAGTATACAGTCTCCCTTCTCTCTTCCTGCTCACTGCTGCTTTGCCATAGGCATAGCAGCAGCAGGAAGAGAGACTGGAGACAGCATGTGTACACTGCGCGCACCGTCATCTCATGTAGCTGACCAGCAGGGGTGCCTGGTGTCGGACTCCTGCCTATCTGATATTGATGACCTATCCTGAGGATAGGTCATCAATATTAAAAGCCAGAAGAACCCCTTTAAAGGGAATCTGTCACCTCATACCTTGAAATAAATGCAGCTGACTCACAGGTCCAGGCAGTGTAATCGTAATCATATCTGGCCCTGAAATCTCATAGCTGTGCATGCGCCTGTGTGATCGGTACACACGCAGTACAGTACTGGAGCTCGCTGGGTGAATGGAAACTGTAAAAGCGTGCAGCGATCACAGAGGTGCACACGCAGCTGCAAGATTTCAGGGCCAGGCATGATTACATCTACACTGCCTGTCCCCGTCAGTGAAAGCTGTGGAGAGTAGCTGGCATAGAAAATGAGCGGAGCCTCACATGCAGCGACAATGCCCTCTTTGCACTAAGGGGCTAATTTGCATAAAACTAAAAGACTTATTTCTCCGGATTTGGGCCACATATCAAGATGGGACATAGAGCATTACAATCTGCTGACAATCGCATGTCAACTGCATTTATTTCAAGGTATGTAGTGACAGATTCCCTTTAACTGACAAAGGGGTGTGGCTTTGTGGGAAGGGGCATGACCTAAGATGTGACATCTTGTGCCACAATTCTGGCCTACAATTCTGACTCAAAGTTATTATTTATCAACCAGCATGAGCCACTGTGATAAATCAGATGCATGGCACCATCTACAGACTTACAGTACTTCAAAAACATGTTCTGCGGTGTCAGAATATTGATGACCTATCCTCAAAATAGGACAGCAATATCAAATTGTTGAGAGTCTTCATTAGAAAGAGATTGGCATGTACTATATGATGCCTGATTTTCATTTTTTACATTAGTCATGGAATAACCCCATTAAGACAGACTTCAGAGCTCAGAATTCCCTTTTAATATGTGTTTATTATTCTTATCAGGTTTAGTTCGGGAAGAAGGTGATAACTATAATTTGCTTAATCCAACGCTGTTCATTTTTGGTGAGAATGATCCCATCATACCACTAGAACAGGTAAGTGTATTTGTAATATTAAAGGGGTTGTCTCACTGACAGTAAATGGCATTTATCATGTAGACAAATACGATGCATTTACTAATGTAGTGCGGTTGTCCATATTGCCTCCTTTGTTGGCTTAATTCATAGTTTCATCATTATACACTGCTTGTTTCCAGGGATCACGAGCGTCCTGCAGTCCAGCAACAATGGCCGTGCTTGCACACTATAGGAAAAATTGCAATTAACTTTGTCTACATGATAAATCCCATTTGCAAAAGTGAGACAACCCCTTTAAAGCATTTAGTTAAGTTTTCAAAATATGCTGTCATGTGCGTACATTTCACCACTTTCTCCTCTGCTTTATTTCCATTTGTCAGTTTTCCCAAAGTAAGGCCCCATTCACACGTCCGCAAATGGGTCCGCATCCGTTCCGCAATTCTGCGGAACGGGTGCGGACATTCATTTTCAATGGGGCCGGACGTGAAGCGGAGAGCACATTATGTGCTCTCCGCTTCCGCATTTGCAGAGCACGGCCCCGAACTTCCGGTCCGCGGCTCCGCAAAAGAAAGAACATGTCCTATTCTTGTCCGCAGCTTGCGGACAAGAAAAGGCATTTCTATGGAGGATGCCGGCCGGGTGTGTTGCGGATCCGCAACACACCATGGACATGTGAATGGAGCCTAAGTGGTGAATAGCAGCTTTATAACATGCCTTGCTGCAGATATAGGGCATAAGAGAAATGGAAAGGGAGGCCGCCATATTCTCTAACACAGTATCAAGTCAATGGGCCAAACTGCAGTCATAAGCAGAGATGAGCAAAGTTTTTTTTTTATTTGATTTGGACAATTCGCCGCAGTTTGACAAGAAAGTCGATTCGTTACAAATTAATTTGTCACAAATTGATATAAATCAGGTATACCCGTATGTCACCGACTGTATGGAGCAGGCTGCTGCAGTGAGCCCACTCCTTACGCGGCGGGTGCCAGCTGTATTATGCAGCAGACACCCGGCCGCAATGAAGGGGAATGGCAATCCCAACTAACTCTGTGATTTTAGGGTACTTTCACACTAGCATTAAAGATTTCCGTCTTAGGGGCTCAATACCAGAAAAAACGCTTCAGTTTTGTCCTAATGCATTCTGAAATGGAAAGCAGAATGTTCAGTGTGCATCAGGATATCTTCCGTTCAGTCACTTTTACGGTATTTGGCCGGAATGCCGGATCTATGCACCTGGAAGTGTCAGTTACAGGGATTTCAAAAGAGGAACTTTTTTTATGGATAAAGCCGAGCACAATAAGCTGACCATGTTTAAGTTTTCTCTTCTCTTGCAGGTGAGATCTCTGGATGAAAAACTAAAAGAGCATTCCAAGGTTGACTATAAAGTTAAGGTCTATCCAAAGCAAACTCATGGGTTTGCCCATAGGAAGAAAGAGGAGATCAACCCTGATGACAAGCCGTACATTCAAGAAGCAAGGAAGGACATGCTTGATTGGCTGAAGAAATATGTAAACTAATTCACCAGACTGTTGCCAGATGTATTACATTAATATAATTTTTTTTAATGAAATCTTTAAAATCATAACATCAAAGAATAGTTTGTCGAATTTACAGCAATTAAACTCACCTTGCCTGCATTTGCCTTGATATCTTTTATTTTGTGATACATCTAAAAATAATGCAATGAGAATCCACCCTATACCTCTCCTGATGCCAGGGGAGTTGTGGAGTGGGCTCGGCATGCATGTTGGTGCCTGCATTACCTGGATTCAATGGAGGCCATTTTGGCACCAAAAATGACAAAAATTAAGGTGGGCCCAGCATGCATGTGGAACCTACACTCCCTGAATTTTATGGTAGCCGTCATGACAGAAAACAGGTAGAATTTAGGCCCCTTTCACACGGGCGAGTTTTCCGCGCGGGTGCAATGAGTGAGGAGGACGCATTGCACCCGCACTGAATCCTGACCCATTCAGTTCTATGGGGCTGTGCACATGAGCGGTGATTTTCACGCATCACTTTTGCGTTGCGTGAAAATCGCAGCATGTTCTATATTCTGCGATTTTCACGCAACGCAGGCCCCATAGAAGTGAATGGGGATGCGGGAAGATCGCAAGCATCCGCAATCATGTGCGGATGCATTGCGATTTTCCCGCATGGTTGCTAGGATACGATCGGGATGGGGACCCGATCGTTATTATTTTCCTTTATAACATAGTTATAAGGAAAATAATCGCATTCTAATTACAGAATGCAATGTTCCCGGGCTTTAAAGGGTTAAAAATAATAAAGAGTTAACTTACCTTCTCCCATTGTGCGCAGAGCCCCAGAACGTCTTCTCTCTTGATAGTTTTGATGCTTGAGGACCTGTGGTGACGTCACAGGGTCACATGGTCCAATCATAGAAGCATTTGAGTGGACCATGTGACCCATGTGATCCTGTGACATCACGGCAGGTCCTTTATCCAACAGATGTTGGATGAAGGACCTGCCGTGATGTCACAGGATCACATGGGTCACATGGTCCACTCAAATGCTTCTATGATTGACCATGTGACCCTGTGACGTCACCACAGGTCCTCATGCATCCAAACTATCAAGAGAGAAGACGTTCTGGGGCTCTGCGCGCATAATGGGAGAAGGTAAGTTAACTCTTTATTATTTTTAACCCTTTAAAGCCCGGGGAACATTGCATTCTGTAATTAGAATGCGATTATTTTCCCTTATAACTATGTTATAAAGGAAAATAATTACACATACAGAATACTCATCCCGAAACCAGACTTCAGTGATGAAGTCTGACTTCGGGTCTGGGTACCAAGCATGCGGATTTTTTCACGAGCGTGCTCAACGCACTACAAACGTTAGCACACGCGCGGAAAAATCGCGGCGATTCCCGCAACGCACCCGCATCTTATCCGGGCGTCAAACATGACGCCCGTGTGCAAGAGGCCTTAGTGTTAGGTTCCCGTCTTACAGAGATCGCCTTGACGTGTGGCAGACGGGGCCAAATAATTTTGTACAAAATGTATTTGCCAAGCATCTCAAATTTGCAAAATAAGCATAACATTAGAATTAGAATACTTTCTTGTACTTTATTTGGTTTGCAGAGTGCGGTTGCATTGTATGTTTTACCCTTTGTTTGGGATTGTGATGTGCTGGCTGACCCCCTTTTTTTGTCTAAAAATAATGTTCATTCTGCATGATATACAGTTGTGTTCAAAATTATTCAACCCCCAATGCTGTAAAGCAGGGCCGGACTGGGGATAAAAACCAGCCCTGGAAAAAGTTGCATACCAGCCCCGGAAAAAGTTGCATACCAGCCCCAAACACACACGCCGCGAGCGTGTGTATGTATGTGTGTGTATATATATATATATATATATATATATATATAATTATATACACACACACAGGCCGGGCCTTACCCTAGCGTTGCCGTGACTTGGCCTCTGCGCAGTGGCAACTCTAGGAACAATATATGGGAGGCACATAAGATACCACAGTCAAAATGGGGGGCACTAATAATTTTCCCCACTTAAATTCATACAACTGAAAAAACGAAATAAGTATATATAAATTCAAAAATACGAGAGTATTGCGGTATGCAGGGATACATTTATAATAAAATAATTTACTTACAAAAGAACCTATTCCATCTTCTGCTGTGCTGTCCTCTGCTTGCTTCCACGGATCTTCCCCTCTTTTCAATCTGTCCTCAGTGCGCAGGGCAGGCACACTGCTATGGGGATCTGTGGATGACACACTGTTATGGGGGATCTGTGGATGACACACTGTTATGGGGGATCTGTGGATGATACACTGCTATGGGGATCTGTGGATGACACACTTTATGGGGATCTGTGGATGACACACTGTTGTGGGGATCTGTGGATGACACACTTTTATGGGGATCTGTGGATGACACACTGTTATGGGGATCTGTGGATGACACTGTTATGGGGGATCTGTGGATGACACACTGTTATGGGGGATCTGTGGATGACACACTTATGGGGATCTGTGGATGACACACTTATGGGGGATCTGTGGATGACACACTTATGGGGGATCTGTGGATGACACTGTTATGGCGGAATCTATGGATGACACTGTTATGGGGAATCTGTGGATGACATACTGTTATGGGGGTACTTTTACACCTGCGGCATGGCTATCCGACCTATCCGGGCTGTTCACCCTCCTGATCCGCCATGCCGCAAGTACCCGTGCACTGCCGTGCTGCTGCTCTGTCCCCATTGACTATAATAGGGGCAGGGGCGGAGCTATGGTGCAGCATGGCAGAGATCGCCGGACTAAAAAGTCGGACATGCAGTACTTTTAGTCCGGCGATCTCTGCCGTGCTGCGCCATAGCTCCGCCCTGCCCCTATTATAGTCAATGGGGACAGAGCAGCAGCACGGCAGTGCACGGGTACTTGCGGCATGGCGGATCAGGAGGGTGAACAGCCCGGATAGGTCGGATAGCCATGCCGCAGGTGTGAAAGTACCCTCATAACAGTATGTCATCCACAGATCCCCCATAACAGTGACATCCACAGCGCCCCATAACAGTGACATCCACAGCGCCCCATAACAGTGACATCCACAGATTCCCCATAACAGTGTCATCCACAGATTCCCCATAACAGTGTCATCCATAGATTCTGCCATAACAGTGTCATCCACAGATCCCCCATAACAGTGACATCCACAGTGCCCCATAACAGTGTGCCAGTAGCCGTCCCCTTTAGTGCCAGTAGCCCCTTTATGTGCCAGTAGCCCCTTTAGTACCAGTAGCCGTCCCTTTATGTGCCAGTAGCCGCCCTTTATGTGCCAGTAGCCGCCCCTTTATGTGCCAGTAGCCGTCCCTTTAGTGCCAGTAGCCCCTTTATGTGCCAGTAGCCCCTTTATGTGCCAGTAGCCGTCCCTTTATGTGCCAGTAGCCGTCCCTTTAGTGCCAGTAGCCCCTTTAGTGCCAGTAGCCCCCTTATGTGCCAGTAGCCATCCCCTTTATGTGCCAGTAGCCCCTTTATGTGCCAGTAGCCCCTTTAGTGCCAGTAGCCCCTTTAGTGCCAGTAGCCCCTTTATGTGCTGCCAGTAGCCCCTTTAGTGCTGCCAGTAGCCCCCTTTAGTGCTGCCAGTAGCCCCCTTTAGTGCTGCCAGTAGCCCCAAGAAAAAAAAAAAAAGAACACTTATACTTACCTCCAGCGATGCGATGCAGGCCTCTTCCGGCCTGTGTTCGAGCTGTGCGGCTCCGGCGGCGCGATGATGTCATCGCGCCGCTGAGCTCGGCTTCTGATAGGCTGCCAGCCTAGTGCTGGCAGCCTATCAGAGGAACAGGGAGAGGTCACGCCTCTCCTCCTCTGCTGCTAGCTCACGACGGAGATGAGCGCAATGCAAGCGCTCATCTCCGTCGCCACTGGAGCCCAGTGTGCCTGCGGCCGCCGGCCGGCCGTGCGGCAGTCAGGGCTACCGGCCTACCGGGAATTTTCCCGGTATCCCGGTAGGCCAGTCCGGCCCTGCTGTAAAGGGTTTTAGGGAATTTAGTGTACATTTGTAATTGTGTTCAGAATGAAATCTAACAAAGGACTTTTAAAAGAACCAAATGCAACTAAAATGACATCAATTGTTTTTGTAATACAGTATTAAATGTTTTTTTTGTGATTTCTTCATTGACACAATTATTCAACCCCTTAAAGACTACCACTCTTAAGAACAGAGGTTCATTCAAGTGTTTTTGATCAGGTATTGAAAACACCTGTGGATGTCAAGGAGCAGCAATCAAGCATAGTAAGCACCAATTAGGCAGATGTAAAATGACTGTGATACTCAGCTCCTTCTAGACATTTACTGGTGTGTTTACAGACATGGTGAAGTCAAGAGAATGGTCCAGGAAGACAAGAGAAGAGGTGATTTCTCTTCACAGGAAGGGCAATGGCTATAAGAAGATTGCAAAGATGTTAAACATACCAAGAGACACCATAGGAAGTATCATTCGCAAATTCAAGGCAAAGGGCACTGTTGAAACGCTACCTGGTCGTGGCAGAAAGAAGATGCTGACTTCGACTGCTGTGCGGTACCTGAAGCGCAAAGTGGAAAAAAGTCCCCGTGTGACTGCTGAGGAACTGAAAAAAGATTTGTCAGATGCGGGTACTGAAGTTTCAGCTCAGACAATAAGGCGCACACTGCGTAATGAAGGCCTCCATGCCAGAACTCCCAGGCGCACCCCCTTGCTGTCTCTAAAGAATAATAAGAGTCTACTGCAGTATGCCAAAAGTCATGTGGACAAACCACAAAAGTTTTGGGACAGTGTTCTGTGGACTGAGGAAACAAAATTAGAATTGTTTGGGCCCATGGATCAACGCTATGTTTGGAGAAGGAAGAACAAGGCCTATGAATAAAAGAACACCTTGCCTACTGTGAAGCATGGCGGGGGGTCAATCATGCTTTGGGGCTGTTTTGCTTCTACAGGTACAGGGAAGCTTCAGCGTGTGCAAGGAACCATGAATTCTCTTCAGTACCAGGAGATATTGGATGAAAATGTGATGCAGTCCGTCACAAACCTGAGGCTTGGGAGACGTTGGACCTTTCAACAGGACAATGATCCCAAGCATACCTCCAAGTCCACTAGAGCATGGTTGCAGATTAAAGGCTGGAACATTTTGAAGTGGCCATCGCAGTCACCAGACTTAAATCCGATTGAGAACCTCTGGTGGGACTTAAAGAAAGCAGTTGCAGCGTGCAACCCTAAGAATGTGACTGAACTGGAGGCTTCTGCCCATGAAGAATGTGCGAAGATACCCGTAGATCGCTGCAAGACACTTGTGTCAAGCTATGCTTCACGGTTAAAAGCTGTTATAACTGGAAAAGGATGTTGTACTAAGTACTAAGATTGAATGTCACTTGGGGGTTGAATAAAACTGATAATGATGTGAGCACAGAAAAGACATTTGTGGTTATTTCATTATAAATGTTATGTTATATTTGTCTGACTTACAAGTGCCTCTTTGATTTAATTGTAAACAAGATGACTGAAATGATCAAAATCAATGTCAAACTGGCCAAAACACTCAATTTCAGTGGGGGTTGAATAATTTTGAACACAACAGTATAAGAAATAATACTATAATATCCATAACGATAACCAATTTGTAACTTACAATCTTGAACATACTCCCTTTAACTTCCGCACCTTATCCCATTAGTGCATCTATATACGTTTCCTCATTCTTTACGAGTCTTTTCACATGGGCATTTTTGTTTTTATATATTAATTGTACTTGCTCTGATAAACTCAACCAGCAGGCTGAACCCACCTCCAATTGCTCTCCCCTGGTGAGATCCGTCCGACGGGTCTGCTCTGTCTCCTTCCAAAGGCTGTGGCCTGCTAGCAAGCCAGCCTGTTCCCTGAACCTGTAGGGTGCATGCTCTCCCTTTCTAACTCTTAAACGGCCAGTGTGCACATGTCCCAGTCTTCACCAAACAATGGCTGGCAACCTTTGATTGTTTTATGGTACCTTCCCCAGTGGCAAGTGCCTAAGTAATGAGATCCCTAGTTTACAAGTTCCTTGGAAAGTTGTTTTTGTTGTTGTCTGCCAATGTCCTGCTCTCTGCCCGTGTCCTGACTCTTCTTCCTGACCTGACCAGTGCCTGATTTCTTGTATCAACTCCGTGTGCCTGTCCTGACCTCAGTTCTGTTTCTTATATTCGCATGAACACTGCCTGCGTGACCTTAGTCTGTTAGTCACTATGGTTTTACTTGATGCCTCTGTGCCCTGCACCAGTATTTCTGACCCTTGTGGGTCAGCTGCTAATCTAATCAGGATTATTCCAAGAGAAAGCGGTCTGGTGGTTCCCTGCAGCGAAGTCCAGATCCTTGTATAGGTGTTAAAGGGTGAATACCAGGGAAGTGGCTGGATAACGCTTATAAGTCTAGCCCAAAGTCAAACCAGTTTGTTGGCACAGTGGTTCCACACCCACTGCTGTAACACATACCGAGCATGCAGTATGAAATACTCCTAACATTTTTACAACATAATCATAATAAGATGTGACCTCAAAGTTCCAGAAAAGTCTTTATAAATATTCACCTCAAGTACACTTCACTTAGTTCACCCTTCTAAATACAGCATAAAGCTTTCCATGACCTGTGAGAGCACAAGCAGCTATACAACAGCAATCCTACCTGGAAATGATTAGGCCCACTAGGCAATTGGTATACATTGTATATAGATAACTTCTTTTGAAATGTAACCCATTTCAAAAGGTTACAAAGAGCACAGGGCCTGTGGAACAGCCCGGCATAATCAAAAAGGGTTTGATTGCCCAGAGATTGAAAAAGGGTGAAACATTGGTCTCAATAGTGGAAATCTGTTGGCACTACAGTATAAAGACAAAAAGAGAATGTATACATTACTAACATACAGACAATGCCTCTGAAAGAAATCCAAAAGCCTATAAGTGGTGTCAACTTTTCTGACCAGGTCTTAAAAGGATACAGGCTTGGTAAAAAAAAAAGTCCATTTACATCATGCAGATAGCAGTTTATGAATCATATGTCTTGCACAGACAGTTAGTAAACATACAACCTGTACCAGGAAAATATTTATGACAAATAGGTGTGGACGTGTGTAGTTATCCATAGCCAGGTTTCTGAATTATCGACCTAGATGTGCAGCCAGGTTTCTCCAGAGGAGCTCCGCTAGAACTTGCAGACTCTAGCTTTCAATAATGGTGCCCACAATGGAAGCATAGTGTGTAGGCCTCATATTCCCTCTAGCTCCCAGCACTTTCTACAATGTCAATTCTAACCAAAATTAAGTCTAATGTAGAGGAGAAAGCTGAAAAAAACCTCTAAGGAGGGTTTTTAGCACCAAGGGAGCTACAATGTGGTGCTGATAGAGCTGGATGTCAGTTTTCAGCTATAGGACTCAGCTGAAATTTCACATATGTTTCTTTAGGTACTATTATAAGTTCTTTAAAGGGGTGAGAGGTGCATTATACAGCCACTTTATTACAGACGCCCATCTAGTAGCTAATAGCTGATCTTGGCCCCATTTGATATTGTGTCCACCGGATACAATGGGTGGGAAGTTTTCAGTCTAGGAGTCAGTAAAAGGGGGTTTCCTTAGTTTAAAAGACAGCAGATTGGCACCTGCATATGTAAATGAGAACATGACATCACAGCATTCCATAACATCACAATGATGGCTCTTGTACACATGGGTAGATAGACAGATAGATCTGATAGATCTGTCCGCTTTATTACAGATACCCATCTAAAAGCTGATCTTGGGCTCTTTTCAAATTGCTTCTACAGGTTTCAACAGGTGGGAAATGTTCAAACTGGGAAGAAATTAAAGGGGTTTTTTAGTTTCCATAGCAATGAAGTCTAAACGGATTTTGATTAAAGAGATAGAGAGAGATCCTCATAAAGAGTTATTGGCTCGAAAGGCAGCTTCAAATGTTTTTTTTTCTCCTGGACCTTTAGGGCCCACTATGGTATGAGAGCCCAGGCCCACCGGAGAAAACTCTGGTATTTTGATGGGCCAGTCCGATAATGGAAAGCTGGAATTATACTTACCGGTAATTTTCCATGAGATCACCACGATGATTTTCCATGAGATCACCACGACGGCCATACAAGGAGATTGACCCCTAACCTCTGTAGGGCAGAGAAAGGTTTAAATACCCCCTCCCACCACCAAACACCAGTGCTTCCAAAATACCAGAGTAAAAGGTGGTGGTTACACATGTGAAAAAATAAAGTAGGAGAAGATATTACTTCATATCAACCCCCAAGTAACAAAGGGGGGAAAAACGGGCCGTCGTGGTGATCTCATGGAAAATAAATTACCGGTAAGTCTAATTCCGGCTTTCCATAGCATCACCACGACAGACATACAAGGAGATATATCAAATATGAATTTTAAGGGGGGAAAACAGTCTGAAGGACTTTTTGTCCAAAAGACATATCCGTCTTTTTAAACAGATCCAATTTGTAATGCTTGGCAAAAGTATGGATACTGGACCAAGTGGCAGCCTTACAGATCTCCTTAAGGGAGACACCTGCTCTTTCAGCCTGGGAGGAAGACATTGCCCTAGTAGAGTAGGCCTTGATATTATCAGGACAAGATAGGTTCTGTAGGGAATAACAAGAAGCAATGGTAGTAGCCTTGATCCATCTTGCAATGGATGATTTGGAGACCTTTTGACCCTTGTTTCTTCCTCCAAACTGAATAAACAAACAGTCCGACTTCCTAAAATATTTTGTGGCATCTAAGTAATCAAGGACTGCACATCTAACATCAAGTGAATGGAGAGTAGATTCTCGATCCCCTGACGGTTTGCTGAATAGAGAGGGTAAAGTGATCTCCTGGTCTTTATGAAACCACCTTCGGGAGAAAACATGGATCAAGTTTTAGAACTATCCTATCGTCCAGGACTTGAAGGTGGGGTTCTCTAATTTATAGTGCTTGAAGTTCGCTAATTCTTCTGGCTGAGGCGATGGCCACCAGGAATGGGGTTTTGAAAGTTTTCAGTTTCAAAGAGCAGTCGGTCAGAGGCTCAAAAGGAGGATGTGATAGTCCCTTCAGGACAATATCTAAATCCTAGGTGGGGACATGGGACCTAAGAGTTGGACGTAATCTTGTCACTTTCATGAATCGCCTTATTCACCTATGACCTGCCAAATCGGTGTCATAAAAACAACTGAGGGCTGATACTTGTACCTTGAGCGTAGAAGGCTTTAGCCCCATGTCAAATCCTTTCTGTAAGAAGTCCAAAATTAGTTGAATATTTGGAGCTGAGGTATTTGGCGATGATATGCCTGACCACGAGCAGAAACACTTCCAGATCTTTAGATAAATAGAAAAAGTAACCTTTTTCCTCAAGGCTTTGAGGGTGGAAATTATTGCATCCGATAATCCCTGTTGCTTTAGAATCTGGATCTCAGGATCCAGGCTGCTAGATTGAGAAGGTATGGAGTATGGTTGGCCAGTATGGAGTAACTAATATGACTGATGCCCTGTCCTGAATGATCTTCTGTACCACCCTTGGTATGAGTGGAAGAGGAGGGAAAGCGTAATAAAGACCCTGATTCCACCTGTAGGAAAACGCATCCAGAAAAATTGGCCTGTTCCTGGGATTCAGGGAACAAAAGCTTGGAACTTTTAAGTTTATCCGTGTGACAAAAAGATCCACTATTGATCTGCCTCACTTGTCTGTCATTACTAGGAAAACCTCCTCGGTTAAGGACCACTCTGAGTGATCTATCCTCTTCCTGCTGAGGTAATCTGCTTTCACATTTAAGGACCTTTTAGGTGGACTGCAGACACTGAAAGAACATTCGCCTCTGCCCAGATGAATATTCTGGTCGTTAAATGTAGCAGGCTGCTTGATCCGGTGCCTCCTTGGTGATTCAAATATCTTATCACTGTCATATTGTCTGACAGGACCCTTATCTGATGGTCTAGAAGATGCGTCTTGGCCTTCTTTAAAGTTTCCCAGACTGCCATCAATTCTCGGAAATTTGACGACTGGAGACTGATCGTTCTTGGCCAGACTCCTTGGTAATAGGCATTTCCAACCTTCGCTCCCCATCCTCCCTGGCTTGCATCCGTGGTGATCTGGATGTAGGGATACTTTGACCACATCACACCCTTAGAGATATTGAACTTGATCTTCCACCAAAGGAGGGAGGTTTTTACCTTTAAAGGGATGACCACCTTTTGATCTAGGGAAGACTCCGTTCTGTCAGAGACCCTGAGGATCCACATCTGTAGTGTTCGGAAATGTATCTGGCACCACTGAACCAGAGGAATGCAGGATGTCAGGATCCCTAAGAGACTCATTGAGTCCCTGATGGAGTAAGACATCCTGGCATTGAAAATGGAAATGCTCCCTTGGATGTTTTGAATCTTACTTGGAGGTAAATAAGTTAACTGTCTCTAAGAATCCAGAATGACCCCCAGGAACTGGATCCTTGTTGTTGGTTCTAAATGTGACTTCCCTAGGTTGATTACCCAACGTAAGCCCTCCAAGGTCTGACGGAAGAGATTCAGATCTCTCTGTAGAAAAAGAGCAGAGGTGTTTGAAATCAGAAAATCGTCTAAGTATGGAAAAATAGTTAGACCTTCCTTCCTTAGATATGCCACTACCTCGATCATTAGTTTTGTGAAAACCCGAGGGGCTGAGGATAGGCCGAAGGGAAGACAGGTGAATTGGAAGTGGAGAATTCTGCCTAGATGGTCCCTGACCGCGAACCTCAAGAAACGCTGAGAGTTGGGATGTATCGGATATGATAGTAAGCGTCGGTCAGGTCGACCGTACACATTACCGTGTTGTTTTGAAGCAGGGGAACTATTGACTTTAGAGTCTACATCCTGAATCTTTGATAGGCAATGTACTTGTTCAACAGTTTTAGGTTTATTATAGTACGAAAGGACCCCTTCTTCTTTCTTACTAGGAAGAGGTTCGAATAGAACCCCCTTCCTTGTTCGGACGATGGTACTTCCACCACTGCCCCTTTTGCAAGAAGCTCCTGAATGCCTAAGCGAATGGGATGATTGGGGTCTGGGACTGCAATCTTGGTGACTAAGAGTCTTCTTGGGGGAGGGTCTGAGAACTGGATCTTGTATCCCGAACTTATAATCCTCAGGGCCCAAGAGTTTGAGGATATTTCCTCCCAACGGGGAAAAAACATCCTCAATCTCCCCCCCCCTTTGATGTCACTGGTTGTCGTTTCCTTTTTGGGAGGAAGAGAAGGAGCTTTACCTCTACCTCCTTTGGGATAACTGAAATTACCCGACTTGCCTTTACCACTGTATTGTTTACCTTGATTGGAAGGGGCATGAAGGGGATATTTCCTTTTATAAACCTTTTCCTCTGGAAACCCTTTCTTTTTATCAGAGGCTTTTTCTAAGATTTTATCTAGTTCTGGTCCAAAGATATACTCCCCAGAGAAAGGAATGGCACATAGTCTGGATTTTGACACCTTATCACCTGACCAGCACTTAACCCACAAGGCACGGCGGGCCACATTGGACAGACCCGCGTCCTTTGCTGCAAAACGTACTGACTCAGCGGACGCGTCCGCTAAGAAGGCGGTAGCAGATTTCAACAGGGAGATGGTACCCAAAATTTCCTCAGGTGGGGAATCACTGGCAGCCCTATTCTCTAATTCAGTGAGGCAGACATACATAGATCTGGCAACAGAGGTGGCTGCTATGTTAGATTTTAGTGTGAACATCGCCGCCTCCCATGACCTTCTCAATAGACCGTCTGCCTTTCTATCCATTGGGTCTTTGAGCTGTGAGGCATCTTCAAATGGTAGACTGGTCTTTTTATTGACCCTAGCTACCTGGGCGTCAATTTTAGGAATAGTATTAAAGGTTCTGGCTTCCTCTTGAGCAAACAGAAGCCGATTCTGGAAGGATTTGGCAACTCCTAAACGCTTTTCAGGATCCCCAAAATCATCCCCTTAATGTTTTCATTAATAGGTAAAACCTTGGACTTCTTTACCCTGAGACCTCGGAACATTTCATCTTGTACTGACGGAGTAGACTGCACCTCCTCCACCCCCATAGTACCCTTAAGAGTTCAGGCATATCTTCAGAAGAGAAATAAAATTTCCTTCTGCTTTCTGACAATTCTCGCTCAGAGAGTCTATCTTCATCTACAATGAATTTGGAAGAGGAAGCTGAATCGCCGAACTCATCAGAATCAGATGAAACATAATTGCCCGACCATTGGCGTTTGGAGGGGGCTCTGTAAATGCGGGTTTCTCTCTTTGGAGTTCAGAAATGGCCGCAAAAGAGGTCTTAATCTCCTCCTGCATCATGGATCTAATTTCGTACCATGAGGGACGGCTGTTCTGTTTTAGGATGATCCTCAGGTAACCGTTTAAAGCAGGAAATACACTTTGAGGATCTCTTGGGCTTTCTCTGTGGATCCTTAGTAGTCTGGAACAGCAAGAATTAGAACACAGAAAGGATCCTCAATAATGTGCCCAAGTGAGAGAAGGTAAAAATTCTCCCCTATGGGGAACTTACGGACGGCAGGGTAGATGCCTCATTAAGCTCAGATGCAGAGCAGACATCCTGGAGGTAGCCCAGAGAGGGAGCGATCACTCACCACAGGACGCTGCAACAAGAGGTTCATTTTGAATCCTGGCTGAATCCCGCCATCCAGGAGGCCGTCCGCATCACTTTCAGTAACGTCACTGCAGGCCGGAAGTGACGAAATTTATATAGCGCCGCGACCCGGCGGAAATACCAGGAATCCAGCGGGCGTCTGCGCTCTGGGAGCAGGCCCCAGATAAACCGGAGGCGAGTCTCTCCCCAGCCCCCTTGCCCAGTGTTAGTACAAGACCGCGGGCAGGCAGGGGGGTCCCGCCGCAGCAGGTACGCGACTCCTCATCTTAGCTGAATCTTCATCTCCACAGCGGCTGCACATGGAGACCTTTCTCCGCCCCTGTCCTCTGTAGGGACAGGAAACACTGGTGTTTGGTGGTGGGAGGGGGGTATTTAAACCTTTCTATGCTTCCTGCCCCTACAGAGGTCAGGGGTCAATCTCCTTGTATGGCCGTCGTGGTGATGCTATGGAAACCACAGTTTTCTGAAACTTTTATGTTATCTGTTACTGTAAGAAACTGTGCCGTGTTTCTTTTTGTAGAGCATCTTCCTAGGTAGACTCACTTCACTGGCTGATGCTAAGTGGATATAGCTCCCTAGGGCACCTTAGGCTGATACCTACAGAGGGAAGAAATACATAAGTCTAAACTCACCCTGAAAATGTTGACCACAATAAACTTAGAATCCTAGATGACCCTAAACCCAAAACAACACCAAATACATACAACACGTATTAGTGCCACCAAGGTAAGAAGCAAATAATTCCACTGTGTTTCTGTCACTAGGTTATTGTGACTTCTTCAATTATTCAAATAACAGTAAAATACCTCCACACCAGTGCCAAACAAATACAGCAGCACAAAATACCTCCCCAGCAACATTAAATACCACAGTGCAGCACAAAATACCTCCCCAGCAGCATCAAATACCACAGTGCAACACAAAATACCTACCCAACTGGCATAGAGATAGATATTAAATAGAGTAGGTTCCTGTCTGGAGTGAGGTCACCTTGCTGTCGTAGGTGGGCTCAAATAGCTCCTGTGCATATATACTTCTGCGAAGAACCTCATATTTATTTATCATCTCTAATGTGATATTAGTTCACATATAGTTTCTGCATCTAACGTTTCGAGAGTCCTATTTTGTTTTTTCTTTTTTTTTCTTTAAAAAATTGTGGCCATGTACATCCGCGTATTTATTCAGAAAAATATGTCCCCAACAACACCAAAGAAATACCACAGTGCAGCCCAAAATAACCTCCCTAAAAAGTGCCTAAATACTATCCTGACAGCACCAACCAAATACCACAGTGCAGCACAAAATACCTCCCCAAAAGTGCCAAAATACTTTTCCGGCAGCACAAAATAGCTCCCCAGACGTGCCAAATCCCACAGTGCAGCACCAAATACTTTCCCAGGAGGGCCAAAATACCTCCCCAGCAGCAGCAAACACTACAGTGCAGCACAAAATATTTCCCCAAAAGTGCCAAAATACATTCCTAGCAGTAACAACCAAATACCACATTGCAGCATAAAATAGCTCTTCAGCAGTGCCAGACACCACAGTGCTCTTCAGCAGTGCCAGTGCCACAGTTATCAAAAAATAAGCACCACCAAACAAACACCATAGTGCAGCACAAAATACCTCCCCAGCAGCGCTAAAAAATACCTGTAGTCTAAGCACAGAATATAATTCATAGCCCAAATTTAAGGCTTGATTCAGACAACAGTAATTTCCATCAGTATGCTGTCTGGACTGCACCTGCATAGCATATGGACCTATTAAAGTAAAAGGTGCAATCGACACAGACCAAGAAAGCCTTTACGTACAGCTGTCACGGCGTGGTGTGGGAGGGGAACTCCACACCAAACACAAGGGGGAGGGAGAAGGTATCAGGCCTGGAAACTAGCGAGAGAAAAAGGTCAGCACCTAATGAAATCCTCACTCTAGCCCTGGCTGCTAACAAAATGGACAGACCTCAAAGGTATGACTGGTCATTCACAGGAACCAGGGGCTTAACGATCGTGGGCGGGCGGCCCCTGCGGAGTTAACTTATCTGTCTATACGCGGGCCGATGCATGTTCACTGCAGATAAACAAATGATGAGCTTAGCTGATGGGTTGCGCAAGAGGGGGGGCCGCACCAGCATCAGTGTTTGCCACAAGTATGCCGGCGCAGCGCCGCCCTCCACTACAGACAGCCGCTCGCTTGCTCGCCCACCCCACTCCCCTCCCCTCCCCTCCAGTCTCTTGAGTCTCTCCCGAGTCCTGACCCCTCCCTTTCTTCTGCATCGGCAGGCGGCAGCACTTACAGTTACAGCCAGTCAGCCAGCACAGCACAGATGAACTTGATTCACCTGCTGCTGCTGTGCTGTGTGTCACTGTGAGCCCGACCGGCCAACCAACCGACCAAGTCACCAACCATCAAGGGCGAGCGCCGGGCGTTGCAGCAGAAGTACTCCATCTGACTTGACTGGTCTATAGACTAGTAGGTAGTATTAGTAATGTATATTATAAATTTTGGGGCACAAACCACATACTTGTGGAGTAGGGTAGCGGAATAATTTCACTAATTCCACTGATTATCCATCCATCCGCCCCACCCCCTGAATTCAGACATTATTATTGTCTGAAATCAGGGCCGGGGTGGGGCGGATGGATGGACCATCAGTGGACGGTAATAATGTCTGAAATCAGGGCCAGGGTGGGGCAGATAGATGGAAGGAATCTGTGGGGAATCATTGTTCCGGAATACTTTAACATTTTTTTCTATATTTTATATGGTAACATAAAAAATAAAATTAAATCCCCTATCTCCTTCTATTTAATCTTCGACTACAACACTTTCAAACCGTGAGTGGGCGGAGGCTTGGAGTGGGCAGAGGCTTGGGCGGGGCCCAATTCAAAGTTTGCCCTAGGGCCCATAGAACTGTAGTTAGGCCACTGACAGGAACCTAACACCTGGCTAAACCTGTAAGGCCCTGGGGATAGTGACTAGGCCACAGACGACCTGTTCCTTCCCAGCTGAAGGAACAGGAGTCTACCTCAGGCCTAATAACAAAAGATTGTGCAAACAACGCAATACAAATATAAAGGAACGAGACACTTAACTTCTGCAGTAAGATGGACAAGCACGCACAACGGAGAAGACAACACACCAGCTCTTCCACAACCAAATGAAGCTATCCACCGCAGGGAGTGATGGGAGTAGCAAGACTAAATAGGGTAATAGTAATGACCACTATGCGGCACCTGAGACTAGAGGTGTGGTCATCCCCATCAACAACACTGCAAGAA
The DNA here is from genome assembly GCA_033119425.1 of Bufotes viridis. Taxonomy (NCBI): domain Eukaryota; kingdom Metazoa; phylum Chordata; class Amphibia; order Anura; family Bufonidae; genus Bufotes; species Bufotes viridis. The sequence continues at coordinate 152,332,718 of CM065593.1, read as the reverse complement.
GTGAAACCAAAAGAGACTGTCAGATGACATCAAGTGCGGACTGTCTCTCCGATCTTCTAACCCCCGTCACGGGAGGGACCGTGACAGCAGCATTCTTGGCCATTTTTCATGCGAAAATCATTCACTCAAATAAATGGGTCCAGAAAAAAACTGATATATCCGGATGCCATATGGATGTCCAAACACATCAGTGTTTTCCGGGCAGAAATTGCAACAGGTTAGTAATTGCTCCTTTTCAATAGTGTTTAGGTTCTGCTTGTTATCATACTTTAGAACTACTGAAATATATAATACAAAATATGATAGAAAAGTCTAATAAAAAAGTAAAAATGTAACCAAAATATTTATTATTTTTGTTTCTTATGTATAATAAAATATCTGGCGGATGGGAAAACATATAAAACAGGAGCTGAAATCTTTATAACTCATTTTGCCTGCTGAAGGACATTTTCACCACATGGTGGCACCATACTACCACTAAACTAAAACTGTCTCCTGTAAACTGATGTAGGTTAAATAAGGATTTTCCTGTAATTTTTACACTTTCCTCCTGGTTTTGCACCAAATAATATTTATTTGTATAGAATTCCAGTAGGTATTAGGAACTAATACTAATGTATTCATCTAACATATAAAAGATTATTTTTATTTATTTGTGTATCTATACACACAGACGGCAGCCATGAGAAATTTGCTAATGTGCTTTAAAGAGCACAATAAGCCACATACTGATTCATTTCATTACAGCTTTAGCCCCCAATGTCCCTCTCTGAGCAGCACCACCCCTTGTTTTTTTACAGTCCACTTCCCTGTTTTTACTGCACTCCAGTCTCAACATATCCGCTGATAGATGGGCATATAGCAGACCCATCCAGCAAAAGCCTCCATTGAAAAATACTGCGCACACTATGCAAAACTAGCGCATACACATTGTTGTTCACAGTGGTATACAATGGCGGATACTGATGGACATGTCTAGTCACATACTCTTTCATCAACGGTCATGTTGGGACCAGAGTGCAGTGAAGACACTCAGAACTGAAGATCACTGTATACTTTATATTTTAGGCTAGAATCACACATCCAAATTGTTTTTGCAGTTTTTTTAGACAAAGTTTGGAATGGATCCAAACTAAGGATGGGCAAACTGGTTCGTAATTAATTGGGTTCATTATTAATTTCACAATAATTCATCTTCAAACTAACCAGAAGCAAGCTTGTATTCTGGTGTGACGGGGACAGTTTAGGGACAAAATAGAAAGAAATAATTGTATAGCAACTTTTATAAGGGGAAGCTATGCAGAGCTGGGGCACAGTGCTGCATGCAAGGCATACTGCTGCAGCAGAACCTCAAGAACCAGACACCTGCAAGAATTTTTTTTCTCATTTCTTATAACAGAGATACAGCTTTGTTTTTGTTTTGTTTTTAAACCTCTGCCTGGTGTTATTAAATGCATAGCAGAAGCAATTTACTGCAATAATGTCATTTTTATACTAGTAAAATTAAAAGCACATAAGATAGTAGGCAGAAAGCTTTTACCAGCCTTTCCTTCATCGTCATATTGCTATTGTAGGTGGGAATAATCTCATACCTGATTTACAATGTGTTTTTCACACTAGAAATGTCTTTTTATATCTGCCTATTTAAACACACATAAGACAGTAGGCAGAAATCTTTTACTGGTCTTTACTGTATGCTTATATTGCTGTTGTGGATGGAAATAATGTCAAACCATACTGTCACTAGCAGTATTTAGTGTGTTTGTAGAAGGGGAAGGACACTTAATTGCACCTCTGTCTTTAAGTTATAGAAAACACTTTTGCAATTTTACTATAACTGTTCCATACTTTTTGTGACTGTGTACCAAACCCGTGACTTATCATTTAGGAAAATAGTGAGTTTAATTTTAGGCCTTATAATAAAATTCTGAAATACGGAATGATTCGAAACAAAGGAGCCAGACCTTGTCCTCCTGGTGCCATAATGTGGGTAGTAGCTGCAGCAGCCATCCAGGCAGTAGTAGTTGTAGTAGGCCACTGTTCCCCCCAGCTTCTGAAAGGTGCAACAGTATTACTGAGGACAAAGAGGATAAGACTGTGGATTGGATGGCTTACTCCTTCTCTCAATCACAGCATGATGATAAGGATGTGACTTCTGAGTCTGACACCGTGCCTTGAAGCCAGGGGTCACATCATTCCTCCTGTTCCTATTTCTTGCAGCCCCAGAGAAGCCTTTCAGTGGCATTTTCTCTGTCTTCACTGCCCCCTAGTAGGGCACTTTCTTTTTTCTAAGAAGAGGTCACAAAACCCCATCACAGACTCTGGCAGACAGTCAAGAGAGTCTCCCTGTTGAAGACTTATCTGAGAGCAGTCAGCATTTGGATTGCCCTGAGGAGGAGTTTCAGGGGGAGGTGGGGAACCCAATTCATAGCTGTGTGGATGATAGTACTAGCGGCACTTGTAGCCAAGGTGGTGGAGGTAGGGACATTGGTAGCTACATTGGCAGTTGGGGCAAAAACAGAGCAGATTGTAATATATTACAATCTGATAATAGTTGCAGGGAAGGTGAGGACTGTGTGTTGGACAGGACCTAGGAGCCGGATCGCAGTCCTGAGCAGGAGGTAACATCTGAGGAGGAGGAAGGAGGCAGCAATAAAGATCAGAGGCTATTTACAGGCAGAACCTCCCAAAAAACTACCAGGGCTAGATCTACTTTGGAACTGGTGATGCCACTGATACTGAAAATGTGCCAGATCTAAGCTAAGCTCGCTGCCACTAGCTGTGTGAGGAGTGTTCGAGTATCTCCTGTTTGGCAGTTGCCCTGTGCAACTTGTGTTGGGAGCGAATATTCGAATCACAAATTTTAATCGCAAATATCGGCACTTTGAGAATTCGCGAAAAATTTAGAATATAGTGCTATATATTCGTATTCGCAAATATTCTAGATTTTTATTTCCTCTGAACCCATGATCCCTCTCTGCTTCTTGCTTGTGGGCCAATGAGAAGGCTTCAATGTCTTTGTCTGAGCTTAGCAACATTCCTAGCAACCAAAAGGAAAGTTGCCTACCCCCTTACTATATAAGAACCTCCCCAGCAGCCATTTTCTGCGTTTTTTTTTCTAGTTCTGAGAGAGACAGCAGTGTCATTGCTGTGCTCTTTGTTTTGCTGTGTCACATTGCATTAGCTAATTAGTTAGTTAGTTAGTTAGTTAGTTAGTTAGTTAGTTAGTTAGCTTATATATATATAATACAGATAGTTAGTGGGAAATAGTTATTGTAGGTTAGATTGTGATATAGTGTAGCTGTGCAGGGTGTTAGGTAGTGTGATAGGTTCTGCTGTCCATATATACATACATACATGCTACATACATAGTGCTGTGATGTCACAATTTCACAACAATACTTAGTGAACCAATTAGTAATATGTAGTCAGACCTGCTAAAATGTGAAGTTGCAAGTATTGCGCCAAAATATGCGCATCTTTAATTGCCGATTTGTGCAATCGCGAATATATCGGAGCACTATCTGCATATAAAGCTATTGTAATTTCTGCCATGCCAAACATTTTCTCCAGTCTCAGGAAACGTCTAGCAGCTTGAAAAATGCAGCAATATTGACCCACGCCTGTATTGCGAGCGCAATACGCGCATATTAAATTGCCGTTTTTGCAATCAAGGAAATAATCGCAAGTTTTTGAATTCGCGAATTCGAATATTGCCCCTACCGCTCATCATTATGTGCAACATCTGCAAGAGTGAAAAAAGCCATGGGCAGTCAAGCACAAACATAGACACCAAAGTTCTATTGAATCACATGAAGAGCTATCACCTGATCTAGTGGCAAAACAGCCGCCAGCTAGAGCAACAAGAGTTTCCTCCTTCTACTGCTCTTCTTTGTGGTAGCCAGGCCGCATCCACATGGAGTACGGTGTCCTTGCCATCATCACCATCGGTTAGTGCTTCTCCTGCTCAGACTCCTCCTCCACTCCATCGTTAGCCATTGATAATGGAAAGCATGGCCAGGAAACAACTTTACAAGCCCAGCAATCCAATACTATGCAAGCTTAATTCCCATCTGGCCAAGTTACTGGTGGTGCAGTCTCTGCCATACCATTCAGTTGAGTCTGCTGCCTAAGCTGGGCTCCTGAACATAGATGCCCAACGGCATAGGTAGGTTTAGCGTAAGACCTGCCTGACCTGAGACCACCGTGGCGCTGAGTCGGTGGGAACAGATGTGTTTTGATCAAAATACATTGGCTAAGAGTCTCAGATTTTATCATTAGAGTGAGGGCTTTGTCCATATGTTATGTTTGCATCTATTTCTATAGTGCATTATTTTCTGTGACTTTATAAATGTAGCCATGCACATCCGCATATTTAATATCATATCGCGCAAAAAGACAGAACATGTCCTATACTTGTCCGCACAACACGGACCCATTGAAGTCAATACAGCCTTACAGAATCCTATAGCATTGATGATAACTTCAGTGGTGGTGACATGCTAGGTCACAAGACCAGTCTATAAAAGGTAAACCATAAGTCCCTGGTTTGTACGTGTACTTTCTTGCATCTTTCTCAGATGGTCTAGTAGGTTAAGCACATGGTATTATGAGGGTTTATGCACTTTAATCCTTCCTTTTTATATCCAAGTTCAAGACAGTTCAAGTGATGAGTGTTTGATTCTTCCTTTAAAATCACCAAGGCGTATTTTTTGCGGACTGAATGCGGACCTATTCACTTCTATGGTGCTGTAAAAGATGCAGATTGCACACTGTGTGCGGATCTGCAAAAAAGATGGAACATGTCCTATTCTTGTCTGTATTGTGGAGTTCAATAGCCATTTCTACAATAGTGAAGGACGTGCAGAGCGAAAAAGTGCGGGGCGCACACGATTGGTATCCGTGTCTTGCGGACACGGTCGTGAGACCTAATATTGAGTAGCTCTTCCTTGTGCTACCAAAACAGCTCTGACCTCTCAAGGCACAAACTCTACAAGAGCTTTGAAGATGTTTCTTTGAGATCAAATCAACATCCTTGAACTATTCATCATGGCCTTAAAACCATCAAACCATTCCTGACAAATTTTGGCATTGCGGTAGGGTGCCCTATCATGCTGAAAGTGGCCACCAACATTGGTCTACAACAATGTTTAGGTAGGTGTTACGTTTTAAAGTAACATCCGCATTATTGTCAGGACCCAAGGTTTTCCAGCAGAACATTGCCTAGAGCTGGCCTGTCGTCTTCCCATAGTGCATCCTGGTACCAAATCTTCACTTAAATAGAAGCTGAGCTGCAGTAACCAGGCATAGCCATTACTCATTGCCCATGGCTTGTGGCTCCATCCACTGGAGGGGCATAAATAACTAATAACTAATCCCAACCCCTGCAGTATACATTATGTCCCCCATTGTGGCCCCCAGTAGTAATAATGTCCCCCATGGTGGCCCCCAGTAGTAATAATGTCCCCCATAGTTGCCCCCAGCAGTAACCACCTCAGCCCCCCTAGCTTAAACACCCTTAATGACCAGGCCACTTTTTACAATTCTGCACTACACTACTTTCACCGTTTATTGCTCCGTCATACAACTTACCACCCAAATGAATTTTACCTCCTTTTCTTCTCACTAATAGAGCTTTCATTTGGTGGTATTTCATTCTTGCTGACATTTTTACTTTTTTTGATATTTTGCTTTTTTTTGAAGAAATTTTTGAAAAAAAATGACATTTTTTACTTTCTGTTGGAAAATTTGTCAAATAAAACTACATTTCTCTATAATTTTTTCTCTAAATTTATTGTTCTACATGTCTTTGATAAAAAAAAATGCAATAAGTGTATATTTATTGGTTTGGGTAAAAGTTATAGCTTTTACAAACTATGGTGCAAAAAAGTGAATTTCCGTACTTTGACTTTCTGAGCACCTGTCCTGTTTCCTGACATACTACAATGCCCAGACAGTAGAAACACCCCATAAATGACCCCATTTCGGAAAGTAGGCAGCCTAAGGTATTCACTGAGGGGCATAGTGAGTTCATGGAAGTTTTTATTTTTTGTCACAAATTAGCGGAAATGGAAATTTTTTTTTTTTTTTTTACAAAGTCTCATATTCCACTAACTTGTGACAAAAAATAAAATTTTACATCAACTCACCATACCCCTCACGGAATACCTTGTGGTGTCTGCTTTCTAAAATGTGGTCACTTGTGGGGTATTTTTATTGCCCTGGCATTTTAGGGGCCCCTAAAGCGTGAGAAGGAGTTTGGAATCCAAATGCGTAAAAATGTCCTGTGAAATCCTAAAGCTACTCATTGGATTTAGGGCCCCTTTGCGCATCTTGGCTGCAAAAAAGTGGCACACATGTGGTATCGCTGTACTCGGGAGAAGTAGGGCAATGTGTTTTGGTGTGTATTTTTACATATACCCATGCTGGGTGTGAAAAATATCTCTGTAAATGTGAACTTTTTCCATTTTTTTATACAAAGTTGTCAATTTACAGAGATATTTTTCACACCCAGCATGGGTATATGTAAAAATACACCCCAAAACACATTGCCCTACTTCTCCTGAGTATGGCGATACCACATGTGTGCCACTTTTTTGCAAGATGTGCAAAGGGCCCCAATTCCAATGAATACCTTTTAGGATGGCATTTTTACGCATTTTTCTTCTCACGCTTTAGTGCCCCTAAAATGCCAGGGCAGTATAAATACCCCACATGTGACCCCATTTTAGAAAGAAGACACCCCAAGGTATTCTGTGAGGGGCATGGTGAGTTCATAGAAGTTTTTTTTTTTTGGCACAAGTTAGCGGAATTTGATTTTTTTTGTTTTTTCTCACAAAGTCTCCCTTTCCGCTAACTTGTGACAAAAAGTTCAATCTTTTATGGACTCAATATGCCCCCCAGCAATTACCTTGGGGTGTCTTCTTTCCAAAATGGGGTCACATGTGATGTGTTTGTACTGCCATGGCATTTGAGGGTCTCCGCAATCATTACATGTATGGCCAGCATTAGGAGTTTCTGCTATTCTCCTTATATGGAGCATACAGGTAATGAGATTTTTTTTCCGTTGAGCCTCTGGGCTGAAAGAAAAAATGAACGGCACAGATTTCTTCATTCGCATCGATCGATGTGGATGAAAAAATCTCTGCCAAAAAATATGCAAGAAGAAAAAGAGGGGCCTGGCGATTGCCAGGACATAGGGGCTCCGCCCAAACATCCATACCCACTTCAGCTCCTATGTCCTGGCAAACGTGATTTTATCCATTCACATCGATCAATCGATCGTTGTGGAGGAAGACATCTTTGCCAGATTTTTGATACAAAGTGTTTGCCAAAGCATATGAACTTCAACACCTCTCCTCAGCTCACATGCCTGGGCAAACGTACCTGTCCTGCAGAGGAGAAATCTCGTCCTGCAGCGCCGCATACACCGACTTCACGTGTCTTCTGACAGCAGCGCAATGCTTCTCTCAGAATGCACATCAGTGCTGCAGCGTTTTCGTCGGTTGGTCCGTTGGTCTACCTGGAAAATAAAGGGTGGTTAGGGGGAAAAAAAAATAAAGAAGAAGAAAAAACAGGCAGCAGGCACATAACTTGAACATTACAAACTTTATAAAACGTGAACATAAAACTTTTTTTATCAAACCTGATCAAAACTTTTAAAACCTGAACTAACTCAAGATTTTTTTTTCTTGCTACCTGTTTAAATTATTTTTTTTTAACCATTTCACTCTTTATTTTCCTAGCAGAAACCTCTCCTTTCCCATGGGACAATGTGTAAAGTGTAAATCACACAGAGATGGTGCGAAGTACACTATACACGTTATCCCAAGTGAAAGGAGAGGTTTCTACCATTTCACATATCTGCAGTAGCACACCAGCACCCCTATGTGTTAGGGTCTCTCAAAACCTAGTATCCTGAGAGACCCTTGAGCCTGATTGTAAAAACTACCTGTGTCCTGCAATCCCTATGTCCCTAAGTGTACCTGGGTGTGGTACTTCCGGAAACACTCCCCTAGTCATAGGGCAGGGTGGTCAGGAAAGTCAGGAAAGAAATAGCGGGTGTCACGCCTTATTCCACTCCTGCTACAGACACAACATCTTTTTCGGGGTGACGGTTGGGTTGAGGTACCAGCAACGACATTGGGGAAATGTCGCTCGTGTAGACGGCTCACTACACTGGTGGTTGGGGCCACGGAACCTCCTGGATACAGGAGGTTCTCGATGATCTCTTCCTGAAATTTGAGGAAGGATCCTGTTCTCCCAGCCTTACTGTAGAGAACAAAACTATTATATATAGTCAATTGAATTAAATATACAGACACCTTCTTATACCAGCGTCTGGTCCTGCGGGAAAGCAAATACGGGGCCAACATCTGGTCATTGAAGTCCACCCCTCCCATGAGCAAATTATAGTCGTGGACCGAGAGGGGCTTTTCAATGACACTGGTTGCCCGTTCAATTTGGACTGTCGTGTCTGCGTGAATGGAGGAGAGCATGTAAACGTCACGCTTGTCTCTCCATTTCACCGCGAGCAGTTCTTGGTTACACAAGGCAGCCCTCTCCCCCCTTGCGAGACGGGTGGTAAGGATCTGTTCTAGGAACAAATGCCTGAAGAGGGCCACACTTGTGTAGAAATTGTCCACATAAAGATGGTACCCCTTGCCGAATAAGGGTGACACCAAGTCCCAGACTATCTTCCCACTGCTCCCCAGGTAGTCAGGGCAACCGACCGACTCCAGGGTCTGATCTTTTCCCTCATAGATCCGAAATTTGTGTGTATAGCCTGTGGCCCTTTTACAGAGCTTATACAATTTGACCCCATACCGGGCGCGCTTGCTTGGGATGTACTGTTTGAAGCCAAGGCGCCCGGTGAAATGTACAAGGGACTCGTCTACGCAGATGTTTTGTGCGGGGGTATACAAATCTGCAAATTTCAGGTTGAAGTGGTCTATGAGGGGCCGAATTTTGTGGAGCCGGTCAAAAGCTGGGTGGCCTCTGGGACGGGAGGTGGTGTTGTCGCTAAAGTGCAGGAAACGCAGGATGGTCTCAAAACGTGTCCTGGACATGGCAGCAGAGTACATGGGCATGTGATGAATTGGGTTCGTGGACCAATATGACCGCAATTCATGCTTTTTGGTTAGGCCCATGTTGAGGAGAAGGCCCAGAAAACTTTTAAATTCGGAAACTTGGACTGGTTTCCACCGGAAAGGCTGGGCATAAGAGCTTCCCGGGTTGGCGTTTATAAATTTAGTGGCATACTGATTTGTTTCTAACACGACTAAGTCATAGAGCTCCGCAGTGAAGAACAGCTCAAAAAACCCCAGCGCCGATCCTATCTGAGCCGTCTCCACCCGAACTCCTGACTGGGCGGTGAAAGGGGGAACTACTGGTGCGGCTGAAGTTGGGGGCTGCCAATCAGGGTTTGCCAGCACCTCAGGGACTCTAAGGGCTCTATGGGCCTTTCTGCGCGGTGGCTGCGACGGGGAATTACTGCACGTGCCACCGTACCAGCTTCAACTGCCCTTCTGATGCTCGTCACTTCACCATGTTGTACGGCAGTGCTGGTAGAAGGTCCAGGATGGGCTGCGCTGCTGGTGTATGCCTCACCACGTAATCCGGCAGCGCCAGCCCCACTCTGCTGCCCTTGAAACGGATCCTGCGCTACCTGCGGTCTAGTGACACGGGGCCGGGTACGCCTGGTGCTATCAGGGACCTCAACCTCCTCGTCCGAACTTTGGGTCAGACTGCCACTGCTTTCTACAGGTTCGTATTCTGACCCGCTAGATTCGTCAGATGAGGGTTCCCATTCCTCATCTGACTGGGTCAGAATCCTGTAGGCCTCTTCAGGAGAATACCCCTTATTTGACATTTGGGCGACTAAATTTAGGGGGTATTCCCTGAGACTACCCAAGAAAAAGAGCAAGCCTGTCTTACAAATGGGAGGCTAGTGAAGTACAGAAGCCGCTGCGATTGATAAAAAAGATCAAACCTGATTTTTTTATCGCCGCAGCGCTTGTGAAGTGATTGTGCAGTGATAAAAAATAAATAAAAATTTTGTCACTGCGGCGGGTTGGGCATGGGTGAACGCACGTGTGGGCGACCGATCAGGCCTGATCGGACAAACACTGCGTTTTGGGTGGGGGGCGAGCTAAAGTGACAGTAATACTATTATAGATCTGACCGTGATCAGTTCTGATCACTTACAGATACTATAAAAGTACAAATGCTGATTAACGTTACGCTAATCAGCGAATCGGTGACTGCGGTGCGGTGGGCTGGGCGCTAACGGAAGCTAACTACCTGCCAAAGGGACCTAAACTAACCTAAACCTAGCAGTCAATACTAGTGAAAAAAAAAAGTGACAGTTTACACTGATCACTTTTTTCCCTTTCACTAGTGATTGACAGGTGATTGAAAGGGGTGATCAAGGGGTTAATTGGGGTGATGGGGGGTGATCTGGGTCTAAGTGTGGTGCTTGGTATACTTACAGTAGATGTGTGCTCTCTCCTGGGTCCAACCGATGAAAAGGACCCAGGAGAGGGCACAGAAGCCATTTAACACATTATATTTATAAATATAATGTGTTAGATGGCTTGCGATTCGTTTTTTAAAAAAATCATCAGCCTGCCAGCGATGATCATTGGCTGGCAGGCTGATGACCTATTCTTGAACTTATCCTTTAACTTTTGACATGAGATGACGCGCCGATGCATCGAGTCAGAGCTACAGGACCGCCCGCCGGACGCATCCGTGCGTTAGGCGTTCCTGTAGTGGTTAATAATGTCCACCAGAGTGTCCCCAGCATTAATAATGTGTTTTTTTTATGCCAACAAAAAAAAAATATTCCTCATCTCATCCACTTGCACATGCAGGGACAGTCATTCTTTACTTTATGCAGAAGACCTGCGCCCCCAGTGTGATAACGTCACCTTTAGTGATGAGCGGCATAGGCAATATTCGAATTTGTGAAATTTCGTGAATTTTTGGCTGAATGTTCGCCATAAATTCAAAAATTCGTGATCTCCAGTCATTATTTAGTTGATTGCGAAAAGCGGCAATGTAATATATAATATATTTGTGATAAAAATTCACGATTAGAATATTTGTGATCAACACTAAGGGGAAGGCAACTTTCCTATTGGTCGCTAGGGATGTTGCTAAGTGTCGATATTCGCCATAAATTCGCGATTAGACTATTCGCGATAAACACTATTCGTCAATACGAATACATAGCACTATATTGTAAGTATTTGCGAATTCTCGAAGTGGCGATATTTGCGATTAAAATTCGCAATTCGAATATTCACGCTCAACACTAGTCACCACGCGCTCTCAGCAATCATGCTGTGAGCACAGGGTGACCTCATCACGCTGGGAGTGCAGGTCCTTCTGCATCAAGGGAAAAGTGAATGTCTGTGCACGTGCAAATGCATGAGGTATGGGATTTTTTTTAACCCCTAAAAGGCCATTTTTACTAGTGTGCCTGTTTTTCACGGTCATTATACGGGAACACTCCTGTCTAATAGCGGTTAAAAACTGTCCCATTCATTTTAAAAGGGATCTGTCTGGCCGTGAAAATGGCCAAAAATAGGTCATGACCTACCTGATTTTAAATGATGTTCAATCAGGGGACTGCGAGGGTTATGGTAAAACCTTCTGCTTGCGCTTTTTTCCCGTAACATGAGGAAAATTGTCTTCTACCTTATGGGTTTTTTGCCTTCCTCTGGCTCAGCTTTGCAGGATAACAGGCTAAACTGGATGGATAGATGTATTTTTCAGCTTTACAAACTGTGTTACTATTGATGGGTCGTTCGCGACTGATTCGGTACAAAGAGTCAGACCCTATACCCTAATGATGGGAGCCAGCACCCAAGTGAGAGTGAAAACGCAGACAGGGCAGAGGGCAGGCATAGTGATAGTCTGCAGAAAATAAATGAGAAGGAAAGGTAGGGGTTCCCGGAGGCGTTGGTGTCTGAGGAATCACTGGCCCCTCTGGGCAGGCAGTGGGGCAGAGAATAAATGGACAGGAAATGCAGGGTTTCAGGGAGGCATCAGTGGCCCAGCCCTACCAGCCTTGTGATGATTAAAGGGGTTGTCTCACCTCAGACATTGGGGGCATATCCAGGGGCGTAGCTAATGGCTCATGGGCCCTGGTGCAAGAGTTCACCTTGGGCCCCCTTCCCTCAGTGCTTTGTGTGTCTTCTTATGCAGCACAAGGTTCTTTGGGCCCCCTCAGGCTACTGGGCCCGGAAGCGACTGCTACCTCTGCACCCCCTATAGCTACACCCATGGGCATATCGCTCGGATATGTCACCAATGTCTGATAGGTGCGGGTCCCACCTCTGGGAGCTTCACCTATCCTTAGAGCAGAGCCTGCAAAGTCCCGAGTGTGCTGCTCAGCTATTTTCAGTGCTCCCATAGTAATAAATGGAGGGCGGCCATGCATGCTCGGTGATCCCTCCGGGACTTTGGGGGCTCCATTCTAAGGATAGTTGCAGGTCACAGAGGTGGGACCCACATCTTTCAGACACTGGGGGCATATCCTAGCGATATGCGCCCAATGTCGGAGACAGGACTATCTATTTAATGCTTCTTATTTCATATTGTTATTTCTTTTGGATTTGGTATATGGCACAATATACAGCATGCCAATAAAAAATAGGCTGAGCCAAATAATCAGGATCACTAAAAAGAGTCAAAATGCGCATCACAAGTTACTATGTGCAGTGCCTTCAAAAAGCATGTGTGTAACCCACATATAAATATAAGTAATCAATAATACTCAGTCAAACACTAATAATTATCACAAAATAGCTTTATTGAAAATTTACTGTTAAAAAACATATATATGGAGTCTCACATGGAACAGAATAGAGAAAATAGTCAGACGGTCACGTATTGCTGCAGGCATAAAGTAAAATAAAGTGCAAATGCAGGGCCCAACAGAGGTCCAGGAGAGAGAGTACAGTAATAGGACTCTGAAGCGAGCACGAAATCGTGCGCCCAGTATCGCACGAAGTGAACTATTACATGTGAAAAGAACTAAGGAAAAATCGCAAATGGTAAGACTTATTACTACGTTTAATTCTAAATCACAGGAGATACGAGCAATCTTACAGAAATTTTGGCCGATACTCCGATCTGATAGGACATTGAGGAAGTATCTCCCTCCTCAACCATCTATAGCCTACAGAAGGAGCAGGAACTTTCGGGACATGCTGGTTCAGAGTCATCACAGGGGAGAACAGCCTGGGAAGACGTTTGGGTCTAAGGGACCAAAATGGGGCTGCTACCCCTGCGGGAGATGAGTAGCATGTCCAAATGTACTCACATGTGATTCTTTTCAGGATAATACGGGGAAACATGTATACAAGATCACACATAGGATTGATTGTTCAACAATAGGTGTTATCTATCATGCCACATGCCCTTGTGGAAAAATCTACATCGGAATGACCACCCGAGAGTTCAAACGGAGGATACGGGAACATGTCTCAGATGTATCATCCGCAAAAGACGAGGTCTTCATATCAAATCTGAAGCCCATACCACGAAATTTCAAATCCCAACATCATTGTGACCCCAAGTTACTTCAATTCCGGGCCATTAACCGTGTGTATCCAACCATTCGTCGTGGTGATTGGAAGAGGAATTTGGCCCAAAAGGAATCCCGATGGATCTTTCAACTTGGTACGTTATCTCCACAGGGCCTTAATGAACTTAACAGCTTTGTACCTTTCTTGTGAAAAATCTCTATAGTTTAATTGTGTAGGGCTAGGGTATTCTATTTGGATCCTTTTGGTTGTTATTTTGATATGATTTTATTTAGGTTGCATAATAATAAAAATAAAAATGAGCTCCTTTTTATTTATCATTATTATTTTATACTATGATTGTCCTTCTGGTTCCCCCCTCTGTTGTTTTTTTTTTCCTGTTTTTACTTTTTTCTTATTTTGCAGTTACTATGCAGATACGTGGATGAAGAGATGGACTTGGACCTAACTGGGATTATAAATGACCTATATAATGAATTTGTTGGACAGAAGCTACACAAGAATAATATGAAAAAATATATTACAAAAAAAAAAAAAATATCTCAAAGAAGGAATGGGGGCTAGATTCCATGAATTTTTTCCCCCTTCCCCCCTTTTTTTTTATCATCAAAAATATTTCACATTGATTATATTTACACATATATATCTACTTTTATACATTTTTATGTGTGCACATATATAAAATATTTTGTATATATTTTTTATATTTATATATTTATGTATTTTTTACATATGTATATGCTGTTTGTATAACTATTGTGTTTCTTTATTTAGGTGGTAAGTTTATTACATTATCACATTTTTCCTTCACTTTTTTCACTGGTCTCGCTGTTCACGGGTGGTTTGTTTCACTTTGCACATCATGGTCACTTCTCCATATAATTGTATGTAATCTTTCCCAGGATTTATAATTAGTTCCCGGTTTCTTGTGTAATACATACTATCTTTGGGTCCCACTAGGATGTACAAGATCCCGTGCGAGGTACCGATATCAGGTGACCGATCATATGTTTTCGGTCACGAGATCGGAACCTTCGCGCATGCGCGTGATACCATTATTTGCCATATTTAGTGAGGGCATCATTCGCCCTTCACATTACATCAGATTCTCGGCGCACCGGGGAAGCGGCTGCTTCGGGGCCCGGGCTGACAAGGGGCCCGGCGCCCGGCAGCACGTGTCCACTCTCTCTGCTTCCCTGCCCCCGGTAATCAGCTGTTTGGGCGCTGCGCAGCAGCAGGCTATCTGCCGAGACTGTGCGCTGCGCCTGCGCTCCATTAGACTGTCCATGTCCACTGTGACTGTGACAGCGGGGCCCCCCGCCCCCCCCTTTCAGTACAGTTTGGCCCGCCCCCCCCCCTTTCACAGTCCCCCCTCCCCTTTCAGTTTGGCCCGGTGCTGTCACAGGAGGCGGTGCTGTTGAACGGCTGGCGGCGCGATGACGTCAATAATGCAGGGGGGACGGGTATGCAAAAATCGCGCCATCTGTGAGCCGTACAGCGCGGGACACAGGCCGGAAGAGGCCTGCATCGCATCGCTGTGACGGATGGAGGTAAGTATAAGTGTCTTGTTTTGTGTGTGTTTTTTTTTTTTTTAAACCGGACGCACTGGCCCATAAGGAGGGGGGGGGGGAGAGATTTTTGGCACTTGGGGGGGCGGAGAAATGTGGGTGTGGCTTGAGGGTGGGCAGGGACACAGGGGCCCCATAAGTGCTGTCCCCCCCAGATTTTTGGGGCTTCCTACGCCCATGATCAGAGATCACCGAACATAGTGAAGCATTGCCTCAGATACATACATAAAACACTTTATTGCACTTACCCCTTTTATCGCCCCTGACGAAACGCGAAAGCGAAACCCGGGTCGGGCTGGAAGGAAAGATTTGTGTTATCACTTTTATGTGACCTGCATGTAGTAAGTGCAATAAAGTGTTTTATGTATGTATCTGAGGCTATGCTTCACTATGTTTGGTGATCTCTGATACACACGGCAAGGGGAAGTGCTGCAAAGGATACTGATGGGAACAGCTGAGAAGCCGGAGTAGTGGATGCTCAACTTTTGGCTACCTGAATATTCTTACCTTTGTGAGTATTTTATCGTCTGCAGCTTTTTATCCCTGTTGGCGGTGCTTCACTATTGTGTGAATTTCTATCACACAGGGGGCATCGGTGTGGTGTTTGTTGCTGTCTTGAAAACCAACACATTTACATGTTTCCCCCTAAACCACTCAAGTGTTGCTTTAGCAGTGTGTTTGGGGTCATTGTCCTGCTGGAAGGTGAACCTCCATCCTAGCCTCAAATCACGCACAGAGTGGTACAGGTTTTGCTCAAGAATATCCCTGTATTTAGCACCATCCATATTTCCCTCAACTCTGACCAGTTTCCCAGTCCCATCACTACAGCATGATGCTCCCACCACCATGTTTCACTGTGGGGATGGTGTTCTTTGAGTGATGTGATGTGTTGGGTTTGCGCCAGACATAGCATTTTCTTTGATGGACAAAAAGTTCGATTTTAGTTTCATCAGACCAGAGCACCTCCCTCCATACATTTTGGGAGTCTCCCACATGCCTTTTCGCAAACTCATAACGTGCCTTTTTGTTTTTTGCTGAAAGTAATGGATTTCTTCTGGCCACTCTGATGTAGAGCCCAACTCTATGGAGCGTACGGCTCATTGTCGTCCTATGTACAGATACTCCAGTCTCTGCTGTGGAACTCTGCAGCTCCTCCAGGGTTACTTTAGGTCTCTGTGCTGCCTCTCTGATTAATGCCCTCCTTGCCCGGTCCGTGAGTTTTGGTGGGCAGCCATCTCTTGGCAGGTTTGTTGTTGTGCTATGTTCTTTCCATTTGGTTATGATAGATTTGATGGTGCTCCTCGGGATCATCAAAGATTTGGATATTTTTTTATAACCTAGCCCTGACTTGTACTTCTCAACAACATTGTCCCTTACTTGTTTGGAGAGTTCCTTGGTCTTCATGGCAGTGTTTGGTTAGTGATGCCTCTTGCTTAGGTGTTGCAGCCTCTGGGGCCTTTCAAAAAAGGTGTGAATACAGAGGATATAAAAAGTCTACACACCCCCTGTTAAAATGTCATCATTTCAGAACTTTTTCCACCTTTAATGTGACCTATTGTACCACTCAATTGAAAAACTAACTGAAATCTTTTAGGTGGAGAGAAGAAAACAAAAAAACTAAAATAATGTGGTTGCATAAGTGTGCACACCCTCTTATAACTGGGGATGTAGCTGTGGTCAGAATTAAGCAATCACATTCAAAATCATGTTAAATAGGAGTCAGCATACACCTGCCATCAGCTGCTTTAGTTGGTCTTTCCTGAAATGTTCTTAGTCGCATCCCACAGCAAAAGCCATGGTCCACAGAGAGCTTCCAAAGCATCAGAGGGATCTCATTGTTAAAAGGTATCAGTCAGGAGAAGGGTACAAAAGAATTTCCAAGGCATTAGATATACCATGGAACACAGTGAAGACAGTCATCATCAAGTGGAGAAAATATGGCACAACAGTGACATTACCAAGAACTGGACATCCCTCCAAAATTGATGAAAAGACGAGAAGAAAACTGGTCTGGGAGGCTACCAAGAGGCCTACAGCAACATTAAAGGAGCTGCAGGAATATCTGGCAAGTACTGGCTGTGTGGTACATGTGACAACAATCTCCCGTATTCTTCATATGTCTGGGCTATGGGGTAGAGTGGCAAGACGAAAGCCTTTGCTTACGAAGAAAACCATCCAAGCCAGGCTACATTTTGCAAAAACACATCTGAAGTCTCCCAAAAGCATGTGGGAAAAGGTGTTATGGTCTGATGAAACCAAGGTTGAACTTTTTGGCCATAATTCCAAAAGATATTTTTGCCACAAAAACAACACTGCACATCAAAAGAACACCATACCCACAGTGAAGCATGGTGGTGGCAGGGTTATGCTTTGGGGCTGTTTTTCTTCACCTGGAACTGGGGCCTTAGTTAAGATAGAGGGAATTATGAACAGTTCCAAATACCAGTCAATATTGGCACAAAACCTTCATGGTTCTGCTAGAAAGCTGAACATGAGGAGGAACTTCATCTTTCAGCATGACAACGACCCAAAGCATACATGCAAATCAACAAAGAAATGGCTGCACCAGAAGAAGATTTAAGTTTTGGAAATCCCGTGCTGAGCCACGCCCCCTGCACTGATCACATGACAGTGACGTCACCCCAGGTCCTTCGGCTGTGCAACAGTTCGGGTAGGTGGCAGCCGCCCCTTATGGATTCCATATGCGCTATAGTGGAATCCATAACGGGATGCGCGACTTACCACCACCCGAACGCCGAACAACGGACTTTTTTTAAATGTTCGCTCATCTCTACTTATAACCATGTTATAAGGGAAAATAATAAAATCTACAGAATACTTAACCCAAACCCGAACTTCAGTGATGAAGTCCGGGTTCAGGTCTGGGTACCAAACATGCCGTTTTTTCCCACACGCATGCAAAACGCATTAAAACGCTTTGCACTGGCGTGGAAAAATCGCGCATTTTCCCGCAACGCACCCGCCTCTTATCCGGGCATCAAGCATGACGCCCGTGTGAAAGAGGCCTAACAGAACACAGATTCCATCCATGTTTTGTCAGTGCTTTTTCACTGACCTATAGACTTCAATGGACATGTTTAGTCTGCATCACAGACCAAAGTAGTGCATGTTTTTGTGATTTTTCCACTGACCGTGGGTAAACAACTGATGTGTGAACAAACACATTAAAATCCATTGGTACATGTGCTGTCTGTAGAAAATGCGGATGGTACATATCTGTGAAAAACTGAAATGTGAACGAAGAATTCTATTCTTTGATTAGTATCATCCATGTATAGAGGCTGCGTTTAAAGCTAAGGCACAGCGATAAGTGCAAAATTAAAATAAGGTTGTTTTTGATGCTATTGTGATGTCATACATCAGACAATGTACACATACTTGACATCACTATGCACGGGAGAATCAGAGTACTAATTATTGGGCTAAATATGATTTACTGAACAAAAATATAAACCCAACACTTTCGGTTTTGCTCCCATTTTGCATGAGCTAAACTCAAAGATCTGAAACATTTTCTACATACACAAAAGACCCATTACTCTCAAATATTGTTCACAAATCTGTCTAAATCTGTGTTAGTGAGCACTTCTCCTTTGCCGAGATAATCCATCCCACCTCACAGGTGTGACATATCAAGGTGCTGATTAGACAGCATGAATATTGCACTTGGGTGCCTTAGACTGCCCACAATAAAAGGCCACTCTGAAATGTGCAGTTTGATCACACAGCACAATGCCACAGATGTTGCAACGTTTATGGGAGCGTGCAATTGGCATGCTGACTGCAGGAATGTCTACCAGAGCTGTTGCCTGTGCAATAAATGTTCATTTCTCTACCATAAGCCGTCTCCAAAGGCATTTCAGAGAATTTGGCAGTACATCCAGCCGGCCTCACAACAGCAGACCACGTGTAACCACACCAGCCCAGGACCTCCACATCCAGCATCCTGTCTGCCATCTGCCCTGAACAGTGAAAACTGGGACTCATCGGTGAACAGCACGCCTCTCAAACGTGCCAGACGCCATCGAATGTGAGCATTTGGCCACTCAAGTCGGTTACGACGACAAACTGTAGTCCGGTCCATACCCCCATGAGGACGACGAGCATGCAGATGAGCTTTCCCGAGACGGTTTCTGACAGTTTGTGCAGAAATTCTTTGGTTATGCAAACCGATTGTTGCTGCAGCTGTCCGGGTGGCTGGTCTCAGACGATCATGGAGGTGAACATGCTGGATGTGGAGGTCCTGGGCTGGTGTGGTTACACGTGGTCTGCGGTTGTGAGGCCGGTTGGATGTACTGCCAAATTCTCTGAAACGCCTTTGTAGACGGCTTATGGTAGAAAAATGAACATTTATTGCACAGGCAACAGCTCTGGTAGACATTCCTGCAGTCAGCATGCCAATTGCACGCTCCCTCAAACGTTGCGACATCTCTAGCATTGTGCTGTGTGATCAAACTGCACATCACAGAGTGGCCTTTTATTGTGGGCAGTCTAAGTCATACCTGTGCAATATCCATGCTGTCTAATCAGCACCTTTTAAATGCCACACCTGTGATTAGCACCACTAACACAGATTTAGACAGATTTGTGAACAATATTTGAGAGTAAGGCTACGTTCACACGACGACATTTGTCGCTCGACAAAAAGTCGCACTATTGTCGGGCGACAATTTTTATAATGGGAGTCTATGGTGTCGCGACATGCAACATGCTGCGACTGCGACACGACAGTCACAAAAAATCCATTCAAGATGGGTTTTTCTGCAACTGTCGCGTCACAGTCGCAGCATGTCGCAATGCGACACCATAGACTCCCATTATAAATATTGTCGCGCGACAAATGTCGTCGTGTGAACGTAGCCTAATGGGTCTTTTGTGTACGTAGAAAATGTTTCAGGTCTTTGAGTGCAAAATGGGAGCAAAACCGAAAGTGTTGCGTTTATATTTTTGTTCAGTGTACTTTAAAACACAGCATAAAAAGGAGTTAAAACTGCATTTTCTACTATTTCTGAAATTTTCGGTGAATAAAACCTATAAAATAGAGATAAAACATTTGGGGTACACTAAAAAACAAACACATAAAAAACTTACAGAATGCAGCAATCCAAAAGGTGAAATTTTGCTCCAAAACCACTCCTGGCCATGAAAAGGTTAACCTAGCAACCTTCTCTATCGCATTGGCAAAGTTGCCTGCACAGGATATTACTATCTGGCAGGTTGTCTACAAACCAACCAGTGGGTTAGACCTTTGATAAAACTAGATCATAAAATACAGGGTGGGGCTTTCTGTAAATCTAGTGCCAGCAGACTGCCAGCGCCAATGTTCTCATGTGGATTTCCCTGTGCCATAGCCCAAATAACATTTCTGAGACAACTAGTCAACAAGTAAAGGTCCACTGTCAATGAACGTCTGTGTCCCTGTTTCAGAAAGTCGGGGTGGACCCACTATTTGCAACGGATTTGACTTGCAGCTAAACCTGAGGATGGAGTCTAAGCTAAGCAGAGTCACTCTTTAACCCGTTTAACAGGGATCCCCATATCACAACCACAGAAGTGGAGTAGTCTCTATTATCAACAGCAGAATCAACCCTAGCAATGGACACCGGAACATAATAGGGAGGCAGAAGTCGTAGTTAGCTGGGCAGAGGTCAGGGCAGGTGGCGTTTGGGCAGCATGATAGCCAGACAGAAAGTCAAGAGTGACAGGCAGGAGACAAAGTCAATGGGCCTTCCGGATCAAAAGCTAGGATTACAATTCAGCAAAATACAGGCATCAAAATGAACCTACTGCTCAGGCACAGCACACTGCAGAAAGGACATCAAAGGGGTTGTCCAGTTTCCCAGACAACAAAGGGGATCTGCCTTCCATAAAAAATTGATCATTACTTACCTGGCAGATCCTGAATCGCCAATCTGGTTCTCCTGGGTGGGATTCTGTTTACTTGACAACTGGGGCAATGTTATATCAACAACCTGTGACTGCTGCAGCCAATGCACCGAAGCGGTCAGGTGTTGTCAATGTGCCAGGTAAAGGGATCTCAGCCAGGAGAACCAGGCCTTTAACCAGTCCCGGACCGCCGTACGCAGGATTGCGTCCTGCGGGCGGCCGGGATCTTCTGAGTGGACGCATCGGCGCATCCTCTCGCGAGACCCGTGAGTTCCTGTGAATGCGCGCGCACGCGCGCACGCGTTCACAGGGGCGCGCGTCTCGAGAGTTGAACTACAGCCTGCCAGCGATGATCAATCGCTGGCAGGCTGTAGATGCGATATAAATCGCATCAAACATGTATACCAGACGCTGTTTTGTGAACAGCGTCTGATATACCTGCTACCTGGTCCTCTGGTGGTCCCATTTGCTGGGATCGACCACCAGAGGACCAGGTAACTATGTAAAGTTGCACCAAACACTACACTAACCCCCCCCCACCCCCCCTCACCTATTAACCCCTTTGTTAACCCCTTGATCACCCCATCTAGACCCCCTGATCACCCCCTGTCATTGATCACACCCCTTGTAAGGCTGCATTCAGACGTCCATATGTGTTTTGCGGATCCGTGGATTCACGGATCCGCGGATCCGCAGATCCTCAAAACACGGACACCGGCAATGTGCTTTCCGCATTTTGCAGATCCGCACATTGCCAGAACTATATAGAAAATGCTTTTTCTTTTTGCGGACAAGAATAGGACATGTTCTATATTTTTGCGGAACGGAAGTGCAGACCCGGAAGCGCGGATCCGTAATTCCGGATCCGAGCGGGACAAAGTCTGTCCCCATAGAAATGAATGGGTCCGCAATTCCGTTCCGCAAACAGAATTTCGGACGTGTGAATGGGGCATAAGGGTCCCTTTATCACCGCCAGTTAGTTAGCTACTTGTTAGGTAGTTAGCGCCCACCGCACTGCAGTCACTGATTTTGGCAGAGATTTTTTCATCCACATTGATCGATGCGAATGAAAAAATCTGTGCCGTTCATTTTTATTTATTTTTTCAGCGCAGAGGCTGAACGGAAAAAAAAATCTCATTACCCGTATGCTCAATATAAGGAGAATCGCAGAAACTCCTAATGCTGGCCATACGTGTAATGATTGCGGAGACCCCTAAAATGCCAGGGCAGTACAAACACCTCACATGTGACCCCATTTTGGAAAGAAGACACCCCAAGGTATCCTGTGAGGGGTATGGTGAGTTCATGTAAAATTTTATTTTTTGTCACAAGTTAGTGGAATATGAGACTTTGTAAAAAATAAAAATAAAAATTAATTTCCGCTAACTTGTGCCAAAAAAAATAAATTCTGTGAACTCACCATGCCCCTCACAGAATACCTTGGGGTGTCTTCTTTCCACAATGGGGTCACTTGTGGGGTATTTATACTGCCCTGGCATTTTAGGGGTGCTAAAGCGTGAGAATCCAAATGCGTAAAAATGCCCTGTGAAATCCTAAGGGTACTCATGGGAATTTGGACCCCTTTGCGCATCTTGGCTGCAAAAAAGTGTCACACATGTGGTATCGCCGTACTCAGGAGAAGTAGGGCAATGTGTTTTGGGGTGTATTTTTATATATACCCATACTGTGTGTGAGAAATATCTCTGTAAATGACAACTTTTTAAATTTTTTATTCAAAGTTGTCAATTTACAGAGATATTTCTCTCACCCAGCATGGGTATATGTAAAAATACACCCTAAGACACATTGCCCTACTTCTTCTGAGTACGGCGATACTCATGAGTGACACTTTTTGCAGCCTGAGTGCGCAAAGGGGCCCAAATTCCAACAAGTACCTTTAGGTTTTACAGGGCTGCTCACAATTTAGCCCCGCCAAAATGCCAGAACAGTACAACACACCCCACAAATGACCCCATTTCGAAAGTAGACACCCCAAGGTATTCACTGAGGGGCATAGTGAGTCCGTGGGAGATTTTTTTTTTTTTTTGCCAGAAGTTAGCAGAAATGGAAACTTTATTATTATTTTTTTTTCTCAGAAAGTGTCATTTTCCGCTAACTTGTGAAAAAATGAAATGATACATGAACTCACCATGCCCCTCCGCGAATACTTTAGGGTGTCTTCTTTCTAAAATGGTGTCATTTGGGGGTATTTATACTATCCTGGCATTCTAGCACCTGAAGAAACATGACAGGCGCTCAGAAAGTCAGAGCTGCTTCAAAATGCCGAAATTCACTTTTTTGCACCAAAGTTTGTAAACGCTATAACTTTTACCCAAACCAATAAATATACACTTATTGGATTTTTTTTATCAAAGACATGTAGAACAATAAATTTAGAGAAAAATTTATATAGAAATGTAGTTTTTTTTGAAAAATTTTACAACAGAAAGTGAAAAATGTCATTTTTTTTTGCAAAAATGTTGTTACATTTTTATTAATAGCAAAAAAAGTAAAAACGTCAGCAACAATGAAATACCACCAAATGAAAGCTCTATTAGTGAGAAGAAAAGGAGGTAAAATTCATTTGGGTGGTAAGTTGCATGACGGAGCAATAAACGGTGAAAGTAGTGTAGTGCGGAATTGTAAAAAGTGGCCTGGTCATTAAGGGTGTTTAAGCTAGGGGGGCTGAAGTGGTTAAGTAGTATTTCTTTTCTGTTTACATGTATAGCTCGGGGCTGTATTTGTATTTTGACCACTTTTCACAATTCTGTATGCTCTATTAACTGTGGCAGGATTTTTTGGGACATCTGTGAGGTATCTGCAATGGGTTCTTGTCAGGACATGACTAGCAGGCATACTTATGGGGGCATCTCTTTGTGGCACACTGCTAAGGGGGCACCTCTGGGTGACACAATGTTAAGAGACATCTGTAACCTCAGAGCTAGTCAGCAGGAGTCACTGCGCCACCCACGTGCCCTTTTACTGCTGCGCATATCAACGTCAGGCGCTCAGTCCGCCATCTTGCTACACCCACACTGTGCACCCGACCTCACTTCCTGAACCTAGCCATGTGCTGGGAAAATCCCGCCTAGTCCCCTCCCGTCTCACCCAGGCCGGTCACATGACAGTGACGTCACACATCGCGTATCAACTCAGTCTTAGCAGCGTCATAAAGGCGAATAGGAGGCAGAATGCTGGTAAGAAGCGGGTGACGTATGTGTCTGTATGTACGCGGGGCAGGCTGCGGTGCACTGTATATAGTGGCTGTGGTTGTTACATGTACTGTGATATAGCTGTGTGACGTGACGGCGCGTTCACACGTTGCGTTTTTTTTATGCCTTTATTATTTATTATGTAGAATACTCTACAGTAGTGTCAGTATAAACATACAGGCATGTGTATGTCATAATACACAGGTTGATGGGGTTCTGACAGCTGGGATCCCTGTTTATCAGGAGGATGGGGATGATTGTCCTCATTCCTAGGGTAAATGGGTTTTATAGGAAGCAGACAGTTGTGGCCGCTTCATTCTTCTCTACATGTGATGTGTAGTCAGACACCTCTGCTCTCATTATTGGCGGGGGTCCCAGCAGTCTGACCAGCCGGCCCCCCACTAAGCTCTAGTGGAGAAGTCGTGAAAGTGGATTAATAGAGAAATATCATCTGCTGTACAGTGGGAAGCGCTACAGTGTAATATATACTGCCGCCATATTGCGATACCTAACCCGTCAAAACTACAACTCCCAACTGGCACTTGTAGCTGGAGAGCCACCGGTTAGAGATCCCCGTTATACCGGAAGTGTCTGCTGCCCGATGTAAGGGTCCTTTGACTGACTTAGTGTCCTCACATGACCGTATGTTCAGTCCAGTTTTTTTTGTGGATCGCACGTTAAATCTTTAATTTTTATTGGGCCACAAAAAAGCGTAGACAGAATGCGGATGTCATCATGTGCTGTCCGCGTACGTGCGGCCAAGCCAGAAATGATAGAACATGTCCTATTCTTGTCCGTTGGACGAGAATAGGTATTTTTTTTCAATGGGGCACACGGACCACATCTGTATTTTACGGACGGCGGTTACGGCCGTGTGAATGCGCCCTTAGGCGGGTTTCCTGCTTGTCACAGTTGCGGATATGTAGAATATAGAAAGCCCATCGTCACATGGAGCAGTCGTTTTGACTGGATGAGAGCAAATGGGCATTAGTGCTGTCCTTTCCCATGCACCCGGCCGTGCCCGTATTTGTGGTCCGCAGCACGGACCTGGCCGGCACACCCTTGTGTGCATAAGCCCCAAGTAAACGTGACCTGTCGGACCACAGATTACCGCCTGGAGTGGTCCATGGAAAGAACTCCAAATGACAAGTAGATCATCTCTGTGCTATGGACACCTCCGGGGCATTTGTTCTCCACGGCTTTCTACTCATTTTGGGCTCAAAATAACTTTTTCTTCATGTCTGCTTTGCAGTGAATCCATCAGCTTGCTGCTCTGACAGCTCGATGTGTAGCCCTTACCTCTGAACTCCTGACAGGTCATAAACACTGATAAATAGCTACATTCTCATCAAAATGCTAAGAGTATGTCTAAGCTGTCAGGAGTTCAGAGGTAAGGGCTACACATCGAGCTGTCAGAGCAGCAAGCTGACGGATTCACTGCAAAACGGATAAAGAAGATGCACTGAAAGTGAATTTTTAATAAAGACCACTTGAAAAAGTTATTTTTATTTCGGCTGGCTGACTCATTCAGTGTAGAACAGAAAGCAGTTTTTAGCCCAAAATTAGTAAAATTCAAAATATTCCCTCCAAAGGTGTTCATAGCCTCTAAGGTACACTTTAAAGGGATTCTGTCACCACCTATAAGCCCTGTGAGCTAAACATATGCTCATGTCCAGGGTAGCATTCTGATTTCTAAGGTGGCCTTATAAAAGCTATTTGTGGCTTTATTCTGCGAAAAAATAGGTTTTACTAACCCGTCAATCATTGAATTAAGGTGCCCAAGGGGAGTTCCGTGGATCCATGGTGCCCAGCCGCCTTCCCAGCGTTCAGCGCTGCCTACTGCTCCTCTGTGTCGCCTCTCCCTCCCTCCCGCTTTGAGATCCTGCACGTGCGCACAGGCTCAGCCAGTGTTCAGGTCATCCCAGGGTTAAGTGAAGTGCCGGCGCATGCGCACTTCGCAAGAAGAAGCCTGTGCACACGCGCGGGATCTCAAAGCGGGAGGAGGAAGAGGCGACACAAAGAGTAGCAGGCGCGACGATGGGTGCGGCCGGGCACCCTGCATCCACAGACCTCCCCTTGGGCACTACATTAATGATTGACAGGTTGTAAAACCTGTTTTTCGCAGAATAAAGCTACAAATAGCTTTATAAGGCCACGCTTAGAAGCTCAGGAATGCTACCCTGGACATGAGCATATGTTTAGCTCACAGAGCGCAAAGGTGGTGACAGAATCCCTTTAATTGAGGGCTACAGGGGTTGTCCAAGTTATTTTTATTGATGACCTATCCTCGGGATCTGATCGGTGGAGGTCCAACCTGCCGATCAGCAGGTTGAAGGCAGCGCGCGGCCCCCGTCACAGTTTACCTGCTCGGCTTCGTGTGTCGCAAATTCGTAGGTTGTGTTTCTGTGTGTCTTCCGTTGTTTTTGCGGATCTGCAAAAAAAAAAAAGCGGAAGAGCTTGAACCAGTTTCTTAAAGTACCTGTACAAGTGCCCTGGTTTCCAAGCAACCATCCGCAAAAAAAAAACAGATGCGGATGAGAAATGGAAGGGGGCTGAAGTGGTTAAGTAGTATTTCTTTCTGTTTACATGTATAGCTCGGGGCTGTATTTGTATTTTGACCACTTTTCACAATTCTGTATGCTCTATTAACTGTGGCAGGATTTTTGGGACATCTGTGAGGTATCTGCAATGTGGTTCTTGTCAGGACATGACTAGCAGGCATACTTATGGGAGGCATCTCTTTGTGGCACACTGCTAAGGGGGCACCTCTGGGTGACACAATGTTAAGAGACATCTGTAACCTCAGAGCTAGTCAGCAGGGAGTCACTGCGCCACCCACGTGCTCCTTTACTGCTGCGCATATCAACGTCAGGCGCTCAGTCCGCCATCTTGCTACACCCACACTGTGCACCCGACCTCACTTCCTGAACCTAGCCATGTGCTGGGAAAATCCCGCCTAGTCCCCTCCCGTCTCACCCAGGCCGGTCAGCATGACAGTGACGTCACATCGCGTAACAACTCAGTCTTAGCAGCGCTCATAAAGGCGAATAGGGAGGCAGAATGCTGGTAAGAAGCGGGTGACGTATGTGTCTGTATGTACGCGGGGCAGGCTGCGGTGCACTGTATATAGTGGCTGTGGTTGTTACATGTACTGTGATATAGCTGTGTGACGTGACAGGCGCGTTCACACGTTGCGTTTTTTTATGCCTTTATTATTTATTATGTAGAATACTCTACAGTAGTGTCAGTATAAACGATACAGGCATGTGTATGTCACAATACACAGGTTGATGGGGTTCTGACATGGCTGGGATCCCTGTTTATCATGGGAGGATGGGGGATGATTGTCCCTCATTCCTAGGGTAAATGGGTTTTATAGGAAGCAGACAGTTGTGGCCGCTTCAGTTCTTCTCTACATGTGATGTGTAGTCAGACACCTCTGCTCTCATTATTGGCGGGGGTCCCAGCAGTCTGACCAGCCGGCCCCCACTAAGCTCTAGTGGAGAAGTCGTGAAAGTGGATTAATAGAGAAATATCATCTGCTGTACAGTGGGAAGCGCTACAGTGTAATATATACTGCCGCCATATTGTGATACCTAACTCCGTCAAAACTACAACTCCCAACTGGCACTTGTAGCTGGAGAGCCACCGGTTAGAGATCCCCGCTATAACGGAAGTGTCTGCTGCCCGATGGGAGGGTCCTTTGACTGACTTAGTGTCCTCTCACATGACCGTGATGTTCAGTCCAGTTTTTTTGTGGATCGCACGTTAAATCTTTAATTTTTATTGGGCCACAAAAGCGTAGACAGAATGCTGATGTCATCATGTGCTGTCCGGCATACGTGCGGCCAAGCCAGAAGTGATAGAACATGTCCTATTCTTGTCCGTTGGACGAGGCCAGGTATTTTTTTCAATGGGGCACAACGGACCACATCTGCTTATTTTTACGGACGGCGTTACGAAGCCGTGTGAATGCGCCCTTAGGCGGGTTTCCTGCTTGTCACAGTTGCGGATATGTAGAATATAGAAAGCCCATCGTCACATGGAGCGAGTCGCTTTGACTGGATGAGAGCAAATGGGGCACATTAGTCCTGTCTTTCCCATGCACCCGGCCGTGCCACGTATTTGTGGTCCGCAGCACGGACCACAGCCGGCACACCCTTGTGTGCATAAGCCCCAGAGATAGCGTGACCTGTCGGACCACAGATTACCGCCTGGAGTGGTCCATGGAAAGAACTCCAAATGAGCCAAGTAGATCATCTCTGTGCTATGGACACCTCCGGGGCATTTGTTCTCCACGGCTTTCTACTCATTTTGGGCTCAAAATAACTTTTCTTTCATAGTCTGCTTAGCAGTGAATCCATCAGCTTGCTGCTCCTGACCTGTCGATGTGTAGCCCTTACCTCTGAACTCCTGACAGGTCACCAAACACTGATAAGCCTAGCCACATTCCTCATCAAAATGCTAAGAGTATGTCTAAGCTGTCCAGGGAGTTCAGAAGGTAAGGGCTACACATCGAGCTGTCAGAGCAGCAGAGCTGCCGGATTCACTGCAAACGGATAAAGAAGATGCACTGAAAGTGAATTTTTAGTAAAGACCACTTGAAAAAAGTTATTTTTATTTCGGCTGGCTGACTCCATTCAGTGTAGAACAGAAAGCAGCTTTAGCCCAAAATTAGTAGAATTTCAAAATATTCCCTCCAAAGGTCTTCATAGCCTCTAGGTACATCTTTAATAGGGATTCTGTCACCTATAAGCCCTGTGAGCTAAACATATGCTCATGTCTCAGGGTAGCATTCTGATTTCTAGGTGGCCTTATAAAAGCTATTTGTGGCTTTGTTCTGCGAAAATAGGTTTTACTAACCTGTCAATCATTGAATTAGAGATTGTCTAGGAGTTCCGTGGATCCATGGCGCCCAGCCTGCTTCCTCAGCGTTCAGCGCTGCCTGCTGCTTCCTCTGTGTCGCCTCTCTCTCCCGCTTTGAGATCCTGCACGTGCGCACAGGCTCAGCCAGTGTTCCCAGGTCTCATCCCAGGGTTAAGTGAAGTGCCGGCGCATGCGCACTTCGCAGAGCATAGCCTCGTGCACACGCAGCGGGATCTCTCAAAGGCGGAGGAGGGAGAGGCGACACAAAAGAGTAGCAGGCAGCTGAAGCGGCCGGCTGCGGCCGGGCACCCTGCGTCCACAGACCTCCCATGGGCACCCATAGTAGTGATTGACAGGTTAGTAAAACCTGTTTTTTCGCAGAATAAAGCTACAAATGCTTTGTATAAGGCCACCATTAGAAGCTCAGAATGCTACCCTGGACGCATGAGCGTATGTTTAGCCTCACAGAGGCTTAAAGGTGGTGACAGAATCCACTTTAATTGGAGGGGCTGCGGGGGTTTGATCCAAGTTATTTTATTGATGACCTATCCTCGGGATCCCTGATCGGTGGAGGTCCAACCTGCCGATCAGCAGGTTGAAGAGACGCGCGCGCAGCCTTCCCCCACAGTTTACCTGCTCGCTTCCGTGTGTCCGCAAATTCTGGGTTGTGTTTCTGTGTGTCTTCCGTTGTTTTTTTCGCGGATCTGCAAAAAAAAAAAACGGAAGGCTTGGAACCAGTTTCTTAAAGTACCTGTACAAGTGCCCTGGTTTCCAAGCAACCATCCGCAAAAAAACAGATGATGAGACAATGGATGGCTCGTTGGTCATCCGCATTTTTGCGGACCCTTGCTTTTTTTGCTGACAAGAATAGGACATATATTTTTTTCAGGGCCGTGGAGCACTGCAGACGCGACAGCGCAACGGAAGCAGGCATCCGCATTTTTAACGGATCCATAGAAATGAATGGGAAACCATCGGATCCAGTCAGAAAAACCACTGCCGTGCATGTAGGCTTGCAGTGTAATTACACGGAGCCGCCTCATTCACTTCTATGGGATGGCTTTTCTACCACAACCAGCTGATCGGCGAGGGTGCCGGGTGTTGGACCCCCACCGACCTGATATTGATGACCTATCCTGAGGAAATTAACTTGGACAACCGCTTTAATAGGACATTTATAATGTGACTATCTCTCCTTGGGGAGAGGGCGGCCTATAAGTCTCCTCACACCGATTATTGCACTGTCCCCAAGGAGAGATACTACCCCCCAAATGCCAACTTAGGCCTCTCAGCCAGTTAAGCCAGTACTCTCTGCTCTGCACTGAGGAGGGGCAATCACCCCGAAACAGTTGTCTGCAGATGAGACACTGGCTTATTTAATATCCAAGGCCTATTTAAACATTGCCTTATAGGACCCTGTTAGTCAGCAGGTGAATCACTTTATATGAAGAGGCCGAGAGCTTTTTATGTATCCGGTACTGCTCTCCAAAGGTAGGAGGCGCTAGAGAGATCAAAACATGTACTTCACTGCCGTGGAAAGGCCCCTGTAAGTTAAAAGCATAGTAACCTGTGGCCGCTGGAACATGAGATTAGATGGACCGATTGATCGACGTCCCATGTTTTTGATGTGATGTGTAGTCAGACACCTCTGCTCTCATTATTGGCGGGGTCCCAGCAGTCTGACCAGCCGGCCCCCACTAAGCTCTAGTGGAGAAGTCGTGAAAGTGGATTAATAGAGAAATATCATCTGCTGTACAGTGGGAAGCGCTACAGTGTAATATATACTGCCGCCATATTGCGATACCTAACCCGTCAAAACTACAACTCCCAACTGGCACTTGTAGCTGGAGAGCCACCGGTTAGAGATCCCCGTTATACGGAAGTGTCTGCTGCCCGATGTAAGGGTCCTTTGACTGACTTAGTGTCCTCTCACATGACCGTATGTTCAGTCCAGTTTTTTTTGTGGATCGCACGTTAAATCTTTAATTTTTATTGGGCCACAAAAAAGCGTAGACAGAATGCGGATGTCATCATGTGCTGTCCGCATACGTGCGGCCAAGCCAGAAGTGATAGAACATGTCCTTTTCTTGTCCGTTTTATGGACGAGAATAGGTATTTTTTTGGAAGACGGCTGGGCACCATGGATCCACAGACCTCCCCTTGGGCACCTTAATTCAATGATTGACAGGTTAGTAAAACCTGTTTTTTCGCACAATAAAGCCACAAATAGCTTTTATAAGGCCTCCTTAGAAATCAGAATGCTACCCTGGACATGAGCATATGTTTAGCTCACAGGGCTTAAAGGTGGTGACAGAATCCCTTTAATTGAGGGCTACAGGGGTTGTACAAGTTATTTTTATTGATGACCTATCCTCGGGATCTGATCGGTGGAGGTCCAACCTGCCGATCAGCAGGTTGAAGAGACGGCGCGCGCAGCCTTCCCGTCACAGTTTACCTGCTCGCTTCCGTGTGTCCGCAAATTCTGTAGGTTGTGTTTCTGTGTGTCTTCCGTTGTTTTTTTTGCGGATCTGCAACAAAAAAAAAAAAACGGAAGGCTTGAACCAGTTTCTTAAAGTACCTGTACAAGTGCCCTGGTTTCCAAGCAACCATCCAAAAAAAAACAGATGCGGATGAGAAATGGATGGCTTCCGTTGGTCATCCGCATTTTTTGCGGACCCATTGACTTCTATGGGACGGCAAACCGTTTTTGCTGACAAGAATAGGACATGCCATATTTTTTTTGCGGACGTGAAATGCGGACAGCAGACGCGGACAGGCAACGGAAGAGGCATCCGCATTTTTAACGGATCCATAGAAATGAATGGGAAACCATTGGATCCGCAAAAAACCACTGCCGTGTGCATGTAGGCTTATGCAGTGTAATTACACGGAGCCGTCTCATTCACTTCTATGGGATGGCTTTTTCTCTACAACCAGCTGATCGGGTGTTGGACCCCCACCGATCTGATATTGATGACCTATCCTGAGGAAATTAACTTGGACAACCGCTTTAATAGGACATTTATAATGTGCCTATCCCTTCTTGGGGAGAGGGCGGCCATAAGTCTCCTCACACCGATTATTGCACTGTCCCCAAGGAGAGATACTACCCCCCAAATGCCAACTTAGGCCTCTCAGCCAGATAAGCCAGTACTCTCTGCTCTGCACTGAGGAGGGGCAATCACCCCGAAACAGTTGTCTGCAGATGAGACACTGGCTTATTTAATATCCGAGGCCTATTTAAACATTGCCTTATAGGACCCTGTTAGTCAGCAGGTGAATCACTTTATGTGAAGAGGCCGAGAGCTTTTTATGTATCCGGTACTGCTCTCCAAAGGTAGGAGGCGCTAGAAGATCAAAACATGTACTTCACTGCCGTGGAAAGGCCCCTGTAAGTTAAAAGCATAGTAACCTGTGGCCGCTGGAACTTGAGATTAGATGGACCGATTGATAGAGCGTCCATGTTTTTATGCCACATAGAAGCTGCTGCGGCTCAGTTGCTGTATGCTTTCATCTCCCAGCTTGCTATCCTGTTGCGTCTTGTTCTACTAGGTTGTAATTGTTTTCTTTTGTACTATGCACATTCACCAATCCTGGAAGTGTAACGTTCAGTATTTTATATGCTGTGATAATGCGTGACACCAAAACGCTCTAGAGAATAGTGTGAAATGCTCTTTTACTGGAAAGCACAAGCTGTTTATTTACTTGTACAATAATGAGAAAAGACTAAAGTAAAATAAATAATACCTGTAGATTTCCTAGCGAGTACAGCATTGTAGTATTCTTTATAGTCATCTGGGTATGAAACTGGTGACAGCTAGGAGTGGCAGGCCTTGTGGTGCCCATAACCCTTTC
Source organism: Bufotes viridis (assembly GCA_033119425.1). Taxonomy (NCBI): domain Eukaryota; kingdom Metazoa; phylum Chordata; class Amphibia; order Anura; family Bufonidae; genus Bufotes; species Bufotes viridis. The sequence goes on along the minus strand of CM065593.1, from coordinate 152,299,754 downwards.
CTCCAGCATCTCCTCTTTATTCATCTACGACTATCGGGGTGAACGGTACAGTAGGTTTCAACAAGAGGGGGTGGGGGTCCTGTTGGGACTTTTTGGGGGAAAGGAGGACATGCAGTGACTGTTGAGGAAAATGAGACTACTAGAAGAAACGTGGATCCTGAGGGAAATGGAGGAGGTATGACTGTGACTGAAAGGGGCAGGAGAGGTCCTGCAAGCAGTGCTGGGAAAGCGAAGGCAATGCTGTCTTCACTTGTGAGACATGGAAGGCACCGCTATGACTGCTGGAAGAAAGGTGATGGGGGAGATGGAGGCACTGTTCTTACTGTAGGTGGGTCACTTCTGTGGATGCTGAAGGAAGATAGGGACACGGCCGTTGTCCCGCTGTGGCCGTATTGCGTCCTGCATATGGCGGGTCCGCAATACACGGGGCACCAGCCATGTCCATTCCGCATCACAGATGCTGACCCATTCACTAGAATGGGTCTGCAAATCCGGAGATGCGGTGCAGAAGGAACGGAAGCACTACGGAGTAGGAAAGGTGAATAAAAACCCAATGGTCACTCTGGCGGAGCTCCAAAGATCCTGTGTGCAGATGGGGGAAACATCCAGAAGGTCAACCATCACTGCAGCAGTCCACCGATCTGGGCTTCATGGCATCTCTCCTCAGTAAGGCTGGGTTCAGACTTGCGTGTTTTACAGAGCGTTCAAACGCGCTGTAAAACGCTCAACACATGAAAACCAATGCTTCCCTATGGCTCTGGTTCTCGCTTGAGCGTTTTACAGCGCGTTTGAACGCGCTGAAAAACGCCCTACGCTCAAAAAAGTTCTTGAGCTTCTTTGGGGCGTTTTGTCGTGCGTATTGTGATTGACGCCACAGTAGTCAATCACATGAACGCGCGTTTCCTATTTGCAAAAATGCGCTGTAATACGCGCAACAGAATACGCGCGTATCAAATACGCGCAAGTCTGAACCCAGCCTAAAAGACACATGAAAGCAAAAAAAAAAAACACCTAAAAGACTCTCAGACTTGGAGAAACAAGATTCTCTGGTCTGATGAAACCGAGGTTGAACTTATTTGGCCTCAATTCTAAGTGTCATGTCTGAAGGAACCAGTCACTGTACATTACCTGCCCAATACCATGCCTACAGTCCGTTTTTTTTTGACCGGCCATGCAACAATATTTAGACGCACGGCCGGTTTTACACCGTGTTTGACAGTTGGGTGGGACGAGGTGTGCCAGGGCTGGAACCCCAGCCGATTTACTAACATTTACGTCAGGCGCACTGACTGCCATAGATGCACCTAATTTATTAAAGGCCCCTGACTCGTCATAAAGTAGCCAAAACTTACGGCAGCATGGGGGGGGAATCTAAGACCGGCTTTAAAAAAACCGGTCTTAGTAATTGACCTCCAATGATGCTAAGCCCGCTGGCAAGACAAAACAGTAGTGGCTTAGGGACAGCTCTGTGAATGTCTTTGAGTAGCCCAGCCAGAGCCCTGAAGGTGGCTGACAACTGAGGGTCCCCATCCAACCTGACAGAGCTTGAGAGGATCTATAGAGAAAAATGGCGGGAAATGCCCAAATCCAGGTGTGTAAACCTTGTGGCTCCGTGATTAACATGGCAGCCAGCGGGTGATGGCGGTACACTGCAGGTGCGCTGTGAGCACGCTGACACATCTTTAGGGGTCGTAGACAGCCCCCAAACTGCTTTTTGATGAGGAATCTTCCCTCCATGCTGATCTGTGATCATGTACCCCCCTGCTAGTAAATGAGGGTGTTGGAGACCGGAATGTCGCTTTTACACTTTGCAATTTAAATTTGCAGTTTTATTAACCCTTTCATGACCAGTCCTAAAAAAAAAAAAAGACCTAACTGATTTAGTGACTGTAACTTTTTTATTTGTTTTCTTACCAAAATTTGCGATATTTTTTACTTGACACTTAAGACTTTTTATTAGCATGTTTTTTTTTTTTTTAGAGATTTTCTTTAGCTTTTTTAGGTTTAAGGCTACATGCACATGACAGAGCACGGGGTTCCGCTGTTCCGTGTCCGTTTTGCTCCGTTGTGTTTCCGTGTGTCTACCGTTTTTTTTAGCAGACATGACCCAAAAGATTTTACCAAAAGACAGGCTGACAATTTTTGCCAAGTGCCTGCCAAGGGATCCGCAAAAAAAATGCGGACGCGGAACCTCTGCATTTTTTTTACGGTCCCATTGACTTGAATGGGTCCGCGAACCGTTTTTCGTGGACAAGAATAGGACAGGTTATATTTTTTTGACAGACTGAAATAACGGACGCGGAGGACAAACGGTGCATTTGCCGAGTTTTTCACAGACCGATTGAAAACCAATGGGTCCGCAGAAAATAACGGAGCAACGGACACGGAATCAAACAACGGTCGTGTGCATGAGGCCTAATTTGGAGGAAAACCGCTGATTCTTATAAAAAAGTAATTTTTTTTTATTATAGCTTAAAGGGGTTGTCCAAGTTATATTTATTGATGACCTATCCTCAGGATAGGTCATCAATATCAGATCGGCGGGGGTCCGACACCCGGCACCCCCGCCGATCAGCTGTTTGAAGAGAAGGCGAGCGCCGTGCCAGCGCTGTAGGAACGCGCTGTAAAACGCACAAGTGTGAACTGAGGGTAACAGAGGAAGCGCTCAGGTACCGCTTTCCTGCCGGCACAATGTGTCTGTCAGCCAGGACCTAACCTGCTCCTGCTAGATTAAAGCGCTCCCTGACCGTTTATATATGTGCTATCTGCACGGGGTATGTGCAGATAGAACATATATATATCCAGTGGGCAGTCGGGAAGGGGTTAAAGAAAAGGTTCTAAGAGGGTGTTTCCAAGGTCAGCTGCATTCTGGAAGAGTTATCCCATCAAAAACTGCACTGTATGAACTTAGTCAAAAAGATACATTTAGTACTAGCTAAAGCAGCAGTACCTTATCCTTTGTGAGTGACGGGTTTATTGATATTCTGCAGACACCGTGCCATTTTGCGGTTGATTAATTCAGGCAATCACAGTGGTTTACATAAGCCTGTGCATCCGTTACATACTTCACCCAGTTGTGTCTGATTGTCGTGTGTTCTGATGGGAACTATATTTGGCTTTTATGAGGGCACCTTGTTTCCCTTATACTGGCCGTTGAATATTAGACATACATTATCTCATGTGACAACAACAGTAGAAATATAGAGTCCCTTTAAATAAGTCATTTGTCACCAGGTCTGACCATGCTACACTGTTGAAACCAGTAGTGGGGGGTGCCAGGCAAACATTCTTTTTGTGAAGCTTTTCTCATCAGGAGTAGTGAGAATATGAAGTTTTATTTTGCTCCTGCAAATTCCCAGGGTGAAGCTTCGCTGTGAAGTGCTCCCTGCACTAATCTGTACGAGGCTACCTGCCCATGGGTGTGGGCTGACTTGCAGAAATACTACATGAATTTCCATGTGTTTCTGCACCGAAAACCACATGAGTGCGGATGGTACAGATTCGATACAGTTTGCCGCAGATCTCACCCTCGCAGTAAAAAAAAGGTGACATCCCCACAAAGAAGTGACCTGTTGCGAGTTCCAAAATCCGCACGGCAGGTCAGTTTCCGCAAGGAATGGAAAAGCAAAGTGTATTTGAGATTTGTGAAATGTCATACACTTTTTCTTCCGCACAGAAAAAAACGTGCAAAATCTGCAGCGTGTGCAGTTAGCCTAACAGTCTCTCCCCCGTCTGACAGTGGTAGCAGTCTCCTGGTTGGATGCGACAACTGTCACTCAAAGCAGAGGGGAGGGCTGTCAAGCAGCTCAATGAATAAAGAGAGCACTTACCAGTGAAACCTCATCCTCCGGTCACATGAGAGAGCAGAATAAACCTTCATATTCACACTACTCCTGAATGGAAAAGCTTCACAAAAAGTTTGTTTATAATTAGTGTTGAGTGAACTTGTGTTTTAAGTTCTGCGTCCAAAGTTCGGGTTTTCGAAAAATCCCGTTATGGATTCCGCTACCACGGACCATAACGGAATTTGAAATTCATAACGGGATTCGTCGATGACCTGAACCTTGGACGCAGAACTTAAAAAGCAAGTTCGCTCAACACTATTTAGGCCTCATGCACACGGCCGTTGTTTTGGTCCGCGTCCGAGCTGCATATTTTGAGGCTCGGCCGCGGACCCATTCACTTCAATGGGGCCGCAAAAGATGCGGACAGCACTCAGTGTGCTGTCCGCATCTGTTGCTCCGTTCCGTGGCCCGGCAAAAAAATAGAGCATGTTATATTCTTGTCCGTTTTGTGAAGGTGTGAACCCTGCCTTAGATATTTAAAGAATTGGCCACTTTCCGATTACGGTGGACCAGTGTGTGCATGTAAGATTACTTTATGGTACTTACTAATATAGCCTTTGTTCATAATTTAGGCCATTTGCTATATTTGGCCCCTGTCCTGTCCATAAGATGGCCGCTGATGGAGGGTCATGTGACCAGACGCATCAGATTTAAACACACTGCACCTACACTAAACTCCAGGTGGCAGGTGCAGTGAATCTGAATGGAGGAGTCCTAGTGATTTGCCTGGTCACATGACCCTTCTTCAGCAGCCATTTTATAGACAGAACCTCTGTGTGGAGATCGCAAAAGCTTAGCAAACATGGGAGGGATACCTTATTGAATGTAAAAAATGGTGCAGAATATCAACAAAGGCTATATTTTTAAGGCTTCGTTCACATCACCGTTTGTCTTTTCCGTTCTCCAGCTCCGTTCAGGAGCAGGAGAACGGAAAGGACGGATGCTGTACATAACTGACACCTAACTGACACCAACGGAGCCTAAAGACCCCATAGACTTTAATGGGGTCCGTTTGGTGTCCGCTCAGAACATGATTTTTGAGCGGACATGAAAGTACTGCATGCAGGACTTTCGTGTCCGCTCGAAAATCATGTTCTGAGCGGACACCAAACAGACCCCATTAAAGTCTATGGGGTCTTTAGGCTCCGTTGGTGTCAGTTATGTACAGCATCCGTCCTTTCCGTTCTCCTGCTCCTGAACGGAGCCGGAGAACGGAAAAGACAAACGGTGATGTGAACGAGCCCTAGATGTCATATAGTCATCCTATGGACACACTGGCCAATAGTACCACAAAGTGGACAACCCCTTTAAGGCCTCTTCCACACGAGCGGTGCGGATTGTGTCAGGATCTGCTCAGGGAAAAACTGATGGTTTTGCAAATCCAATCATTTTTTTTCTGCGTTTGCGTTCAGTGTGTGCGCACCCCAAGCCCCCCTCTCTGCTTTTTTCACGCACGTTAAGAAAAACTGAACAACAAGCTACATTGCTTGGCAACCATCGGCGGAAAACGCATTAGCATCTGGATGCCTTCCGTTTTTCACGCAAGCCCCATTCACTTCTATGGCGTCAGAGCTGCATGAAAAACGCTCAGTATGGAAGATGCTGCGATTTTTTTCCTGAATGCAAAGATTATGCGTGAAAAACGACGCTCATGTATTGCGGAGATGTGTCCAACTGCTCCACATGATCACTGCAGCCAGTCATCAGGGATATTGGAGCATGTCACCGCTGAAGCGGATGCGTGCTGACATCATCGCTGTAGCGTAGAAAACAAAGACTGCTGGGACCACTACGTGGGGGGGATGGGGGGGTTTGTATGTAGTGAAAATGTAGTGCAACCTGCAGGGCCTGGTATAGGGCAGAGGGACTCAAGCCGATTTATTGTAATGTAGCTTTACTTGGGCAAGGTCTACACGACGACATGTGTCACGCGACAAATAGAGCACAACTACACTGCGACAATTTTTATAATGGTAGTCTATGGTGTCGCATTCCGACATACTGTGATGCGATACAATCTTCTTGAATGGATTTTTTTGCGACTCTTGTGCCGCAGTGGCAGCATGTCGCATTGCGACACCATAGACCAGTGTTTCCCAACCAGCGTGCCTCCAGCTGTTGCAAAACTACAACTCCCAGCATGCCCGCACAGCCAAAGGCTGTCCGGGCATGCTGGGAGTTGTAGTTTTGCAACAGCTGGAGGCACGCTGGTTGGGAAGCACTGCCATAGACTACCATTATAAAAACTGTGGCGCGACATTAATGTAACAAATGTCGTCGTGTAGACCTAGCCTTAGAATGTAATCTCTGCTCATTCTGGGCTTAGACGTCATGTGGGTGGTTGTATCAATGATTGATAGCTACAGGGAAGACGGTCACTGATGGGACCGCCCACATGACTCCTAAACCCAGAACGAGCAGAGATTTAAATGTATAAATTACAAGTTTTCCGGAACCCTTTCCCAAAAAACTAAAGATCAATTAGCTCAGCTCCTCCTGCTCTATATCTGTGCAGATTGCATTTTTATGGTGCTCGGTTCCCTTTAAATGGGCCTGATGGGTCCAAGTTCTGAATGCAGATGAGTAGATGGTCATGTAAAAGTGTATAAAATGCAGAGTAGAGAGCCTAGAGGAAGACGGCGCAAAAACGTCATCACAAGTACGTGGCAATCGTGGCGTTTGTCTCGCAGTTCAGTCGGTTCTCTCTTTTTGGGTCCGTTCTTGTAAATCCAGGATTATAATGGCTCACATCCCAAATACTCAATGGGAAATCTGTCCCATGGTTTATAGGACTGGGATTCTGCACGTGGATTGGCCCAGTGAAGTGGTGCTAGTCTGCCACCCAGGTTTCATCTTCAGCCCTGCATGTTTCTGAAGGACAGTCTTCAATGTGCAGCCCCCAGCCCCATTCTAGCCCTCCCTGTTTTTACAGAGTGGTAGTAGGGTTCCATCCTTGTGGTTGGTCCAGAGTGGGTGACGGGCTGGGAGTTGTCGCTGAAGCACCGGAACTGCCTCATGCCGGCCATTGTTCTGGGCGGCAGCTGGTCGCGCAGGCGCCGTACACAACAACTGCGTGCTGTTTCCATGGTGTCTAGTTGTCTGGCACGTCTGATTGGCTTTCGCATGACTGTTCAGCCACGCCCATGAGCGAACGCAGCACCTGCTTTACATAGCCCCGCCCCCTGTATTCCGGGTCGTTGACGTGACGCTCGTCTCTGTTTTCATTGGTTTGGAGCAGAGGAAAGGCGGGCGGTTAGAGCGGAAGTGTAGGATTCTGTATTGTGGCTCGTGATTGGCTGCTTGTAGAATAGGGAGGGACTTCCGGCTGACAGTCCGGGCTCTCCCCGGGGTTTTCTGCGACTGCCGCCTAGAGACAGGTGAGGGATGTGGGAACATGGCGACGTACGGGGGTGAAGGGTCGGGGGCGGGATTTGGTGTCTTTGTGACGGATGTGTGGCGGGTGCCGTATTCCGGTTACTGGCCCTGCGCGCGGTGTGACCGGTGTGTCGCCGTATTGGTAGGACGGTGATGTCACCGGACCATTCATCATACGGGCTGCTCGTAGCGTTCTCCTGATGCCTGCCAGCACTACGTATATGTACGTACATCCTGATGACTGTCACTATGTGCCTGCTGAGCCCATCAGCATTGGCAGATTGTATGTTCAGGGAGCCTTCTCATGCCAGTCCCATACCACCCCTTGTGTGGGGTTCACACAGGGCATGTGCTGACCCCATAATCACCGGGCTCTTATCCACTGAACCAGCCCCCCAAAGTGTCCCAATTTTGGGGCCTTTGATGGTGGTCTTGTAGATTGTGCCTCTCTTAGGTCCCTTGTTTAATCTCAGGCAGGCTAAGCGCCACCCGGTTATTCAGTGGGTCCAGCAGCACCCATCTAATATTGTCTTTAGGGCATTTATTCGATTTTCTTGTTTTTTAAATTCTCATGAGAGAAGAACCAACCCTTAACTCGCCTTCTAATTCGCCCTTCATTCCAGCGCTATGGGCCCGATCCACATCAGACAGGCGTGATGACATCCGATCCATCATTCACGTGAGCGCTCCACCAGTCACTGGACTCAGTGGTCATGTGAACAATGGGCGTGATGTCGTTTCTGGTCCGGCGGGTATCAGACCTTTAGAACTGGGATGGAGGGACCCTCAGAAGTTGTTAAAGGAGTTTACCGGGACTTCAGTACTGATGACCCGTCCTCAGGACCCAACTCCCGGGACCCCCGCCTGATCAGCTGGGGGAAGGCAGTGATGGCACGTTCATCGATCATGTGGCCTAGGAGCAGCTCAGCCGCCCCGAAGTGAATGGGTCTGGGTGCAATGCCATGAAACGTACGGGGCTGTGCTTGGTGAGCACGGATTAGGCCGCAGCACTCACAGGAGCACCGCTGCCCTCTTAAACAGCTGATCGACGGGGGTCCTTGGTGTCTGACCCCACCACCTATCCAGAGGATAGGTCATCAGTTAAAAATCTTGGAAAACCCTTTTAAAAGTAGCTAAACAGTTTTTTAGAAATTTTATATATGTCATAGGGACATATCAAAAGTGTTGATCGATGGGGGTCCCAGTGCTTAGACCCTTGCCGATCTCTAGAACGAGGACTCGGAAGCGCTCAGCCGCGCGCTGCTTCTCCTTGCTGCCGAGTGCAAGCCTGTAGACTGTTTCAATTGAAAGTCTATGAGATAGCCTATAGGCTCCCGCTCAGCTGCGAGGAGAAGCAGCGCTTCTGAGTCCTCGTTCTAGCACCGGCAATCCCGCCGATCAACACTTTTCATATGTCCCTATGACATATACAAAATTTCTGTCTACTCCTCTGAGAATTTTACAATCTGTTGGGCAACCCCTTGAACCCCCTGTGTGTAATTCCAGAAGCAACCCATTAAAAGGGTTGTGCCCCTAATATAATATTGCGGTTATATGACTTCCCCACATACCGCCATTTATCAAAACTGCCTTATCCTAAAGTGTTAGCCTGCCATTGCGTCCTGTGGCAAATCTGTTTAGATTTTAAGTTGCTGTCAGTTACGTCGGAGCCGTATTATGTAGGACGCCTCATTGGTAAGAACAAGGGGTTAGTGTCACATGATCTGCTGATGTCAGGACACATCTCACTGCCTAAGGCATGATGGGACAACAGTCACATGACAAACCAGGAAGTAGGATTCAAACATGGGGGATAAGAGAAAAGTGTAAAATTGGGGGGGGAGAATCAAACAGCAATAGGAGCTAGAGTAATTGAGGAAAATACACTTTTGAGGGAGAAGTAGTTTATGGCACAACTGCTTTTTTGAATCCGACACCACACAGTAAGTTGCTGTACTAAAACGCTAGTTGTATGTCCGTTTATTGGATCTGACACCATACGGTAAGCGGCTGTACTAAAACGCTAGTTTTGTGCCTGTTTATCGGATTTGACACCAGACAATAAGCAGCTGTACTAGAACGCTAGTTGTGGGCCCGTTTATCGGATCTGACACCAGACAGTAAGCGGCTGTACTAGAACGCTGGTTGTGGGCCCGTTTATCGGATCTGACACCAAACAGTAAGCGGCTGTACTAGAAGGCTAGTTGTGGGCCCGTTTATCAGATCTGACACCAGACAGTAAGCGGCTGTACTAGAAGGCTAGTTGTGGGCCCGTTTATCAGATCTGACACCAGACAGTAAGCGGCTGTACTAGAACGCTAGTTGTGGGCCCGTTTATCGGATCTGACACCAGACAGTAAGCGGCTGTACTAGAACGCTAGTTGTATGCCTGTTTATCGGATCTGACACCAGACAGTAAGCGGCTGTACTAGAACGCTAGTTGTATGTCCGTTTATCGGATCTGACACCAGACAGTAAGCGGCTGTACTAGAACGCTAGTTGTGGGTCCGTTTATTGGATCTGACACCAGACAGTAAGCGGCTGTACTAGAACGCTAGTTGTGGGCCTGTTTATCGGATCTGAGGTCTGATGGGTGGCATAATAACTCTGGGTTGTTCTGGTTTCTACAGACCAGGCTTATTAATAGTTTAAGAAAGTGTCATGTAATTTCCAAACATGATTTGCTTGTCACTTTCTCTCAGTTGACAAGATCTTGAAATCATTGAATGCTACTGTGTGTGGAGGATGAGATTCTGGCCTGGTTGTGTGATGACAAGCCGGTGACATCATCAGAACGTACAGGCCTTGGTTTCCGGCAGATATAGAATGATATTATTACACTAACTTTTGAAAATCAAGGAGTGCTTTTGTGCTCACCTTGTATGTAAAAGCAGAATATTGTGACATCAGCATAGACGCGTCATCATCACAGTAAAGCCCCATAATATAGAGCAGTACAAAGACGCTTCAGTGACATCATCATACCAGAACCACAGCCTTACACCGCTGAGGAATATATATTCTTTTGTGTCATCATCACGACAGAACACAGTATGAATAAAACCATATTATATAAAAAAAATCTGTAACGCATGTAAAATGTCATAAACAATTTATATTTAATAAAGCTAAAATAAAATGGTGTAGCCTTATCAGCCCTGTGTCCTGGCATTAGTCACTGGCAGAGCTGATTTACACCGTAGCCGTCACTAACCCCCCCCCGCGGATCTGATATTCATGACCTGTCCTCAGGATAAGTGATCAATATAAAAAAGTGGACAACCCCTTTAAGTTGGATCTATGCTGCCTAATTGTCGGGCAGGTTATCGGGGATGAATGTTCGTATGTTCCCCATAATCTGGCCCGTGTAGCGGTGGCGCGGATCACCCCATTAACAAACAAACCAAAAAAAGAAATAATTTCCAGAAGGGGATGATAATCCATGGTGCATGAGAGATGAGCATTTGTTGTGACATCTATCATCTGACCGACACTTGTGGGCACCATACGGTACTGAGACGTCTACATTGTTTTCCTTATCTCACCTCTCATGGAACATCTACAACTGGTTATTTTAGGTTGTGTGGCGGTTATTTCCTTTTATTTTAATATCCAAAACTGTAAAGTACTGTAGGCTGCTGATTTTATTATGCTGTGCGGAGAGGTTTACTGCCTTTTTTTTTTCCTCTCTAGTCTTAGGCCTCATGCACACGACTGTTGCTTGATTCAGTGTCCATTGAGCCGTTTTTCGTGCTTTTCTGCGGACCTATTAGTTTTCAATGGGTTCGTGGAAAACTCGTCAAATGAACTGTTTGTCCTCCGTGTCCGTGATTACTGTCCGTCAAAAAAAATAACCTGTCCTATTCTTGTCCGTGAAAAACGGTTCGCGGACACATTCAAGTCAATGGGACCGTGAAAAAATGCGGATTGCCATCCGTGTGTCATCCGCGTCTGCATTTTTTTGCGGATCCCTTGGCAGTCATTTATCAAATTGTCAGACTTTCTTTTGGGAACATCTTTTGGGTCATGTCCGTTAAAAAAAAACGGAAGACACACGGAAACGCAACGGAAGCAAAAACGGATCACGGAACGGTGTTTTGCGGACCACAAAAAAAATACGGTCATGTGCATGAGGCCTAAACTGCACTATATTTTTCACATTGGTCCTTGTCCCACTGGAGCTCACAATCTAGCTCCAGAAACGTGGACTAACTTAACCACAAAGCAGTCTGAGTAAGGCCCCTTGCATACGGCAGTATTTTGCGGACCGTATCCTGTCAGTTTTTTCAGTTCAGTATACTGACAGTATACTGAACCATTCACTTCAATGGGACCGCAAAAAATACTGGTGTCTCCGTATGCCTTCCGTTTCAGTTTTTCCGTTCCATTTAAATATAGACCATGTCCTATTCTTGTCCGCAAATCACGTTCAGTGGCTCCATTCAAGTCAATGAGACCGCAAAAAAAAACGGAAAGCATACGGAAAGGCTTCCGTATGTCTTCCGTATCCGTTCCGTTTTTGCTGAACAATCTATTGAAAATGTTAAGCCCAGGCCAATTTTTATTATGAAATCACTGTATATGCCATACGGAAAAACGGACCCGAAACGGAAACACAACGGAAGCAAAAAACGGAACAACGGATCCGTTATAAATGGACCACAAAACACTGAAAAAAAATAAGTTTGTGTGCAAGAGGCCTAAGCAGCATGGTGACCGGACTGGGTCTTCTGGTGAAGATAAAGCTGTAGTAAATCAGTGACTCCCCTTTTTCAGGTACAGATAAAAAGTTTGTGAGTGTAATTTTATTGAGCCATCTCCCATAACATACACTGCCCAAAAGAACTAAGGGACCCGCACAGGGTAGGGGATAACTTATCGGTCGGGCAACAACAAGTCAGCCTACAGTTTTGCAGGTGGTGACCACAGAGAATTACTTTCTCCATATCCTTCCTGACTGATTCTTCTGTAGTTTCACTTTTGGTAGAAGGCAGTACCAGCAGCCCGGTCAGGCTGCACAGTCAACCCTATGTCTCCAGGATGGCACATCCATACGTGCTATCACAAGGTTTGCTGTTTGCATAGTCGAGGGTGGCACGAAGGGCCGGCTTCCTACAATGGGACCTGTGATCACTGCCCAGCACCATGCAGCTTGATTGGCATTCACCAAAGAGCACTATAACTGGCACGTCCCCCATTGGCACCTGTTGTTTTCCCAAATGAGAGCATGTACACGATAAAGTCAGGAGACGCCGTGATGGACATTATTCTGCCTGGAACATCATCCGGCATGACTGTCAATGATGGTCTGGGGACTCCCCAGTGGGAGGCACATTTTTGCACGGTGGCACAAACTTCCACGTGATAAATATCGATGTACTGCGATAAAATACTTAGAGCCATTGGTAGACCTTACGCTGCAATGGTCCCTGATGGAGGACAATGCCTGGCCACATTTGGCCAGAGTGCCTAGGCAAGTGTTCCTCAACTACAGTCCCTGACGGTCATGTTTTCAGGATTTCCTTACTATTAAGCTGGTGAGATAATTGGTGTCAGGGCATCCATTCTATGGGATATTCTCAAATCGTGACCAGTAGATGGGCCCTGAGGACTGGACTTGAGGAACACTGGTTTAGGCAGTTCCTTGACGATCCTATTGACGGGCCCCTACATTCTCTCCAGACCTGAATCCAATTAAGAACCTCTTGTACATTCTGTGTCAGTGCTCCTGACGCCGCTAAGTAGCACCTCACACTGTCCAGGAGCTAACTGATCCCCTGATCCAGCTCCTTCTCGTCGGGAGTGCCTACAGGCATGTGTGGACCATGGACGCTACTGATTGATATTGAGTTGCCAATTTGAAATTGAAGCAAATTGGATCCGACTGTGATTTGAATTTTTTATTTTTGTTTTTGGAGTTATTTGTAATCCAGCCCTCGGTTGGTTGATGATTTTGGTTTCCACTGACCATTGACACCGTTTTGTTCTGAATAAATTACAGTTTCTATCAGTAAAGATTTGGAGCGGCACTGCAGTGACCAGCTCAGTCCAATACAAAGAGACAGCTAATCGGCAGGGTTGTGGAGCGTTGGACCCCCTGACTACCAGCTAGTGATGGCCTATCCTGAGGATAGCCCATCCCTTAATAAAAGGTGTGCAACCCCTTGAGGATAGGTCATCAATATTCTACTCCAGAAAACCCCTTTAATGACTACTGATATTTGATAACCTAAGTTAAAGGGATTTCTGTTTTCTGGATGTTGATGACCTGTCCTTAGCCACCAACTGTTGTAGGTAGGCACTGGGAACAACACAGTGGTCAGAGCTGGAAGCGCAAAGCTCCGTCCCCTGTTTCACGGCCGTGCCGCTGCAGCTCAGCCTCTACTCAAGTGACCCCCCACCAATCTGATATTGATGACCTTTTTTGAGGATAAGTGGTCGATATCTAGGAACCAGAGATTGTATTTCGGTGGCAGCTTTTACCGCTCTCTGGGTGGCTGTCATTTTCTAATGATGAGTTTGTGGATGGGGAGAAATGGTTGGAGAGGGTTGTTTCTCAGTTTCGTTATGCTTTGATGGTGGATGTGTTGCCTTTAGGCCATACGGACATGGAAGAGGTTTGTTGGAAACATTTGTAGAAATCCATGCACATGTTGCAGAAACAGCCCTACGTGGGACAAATCAGCCACGTGTGAATTCACTCTTACAGAAGCTCACAGTTGTGACGAGCTTCATGACGCTGCACATTCCTGTTTTCATACATTCAATTCCTCTTTGTAGGTGTGTGGAGGGAACACGTCTTTCAGGGCAGGCGATGTACTTCCTCATTTCAGGCCAGATTTTTATGGGCGACTTTTACTTTATTTTGGCTCATTTTCAGCCATTACGTTATGGGTTTTAATTGTAAGTGGAGATCTAAACTGCTTTTTGGCAAGGCCTTTGCAAGGAAATGCTACTTCTCTGGGTCCACTTTCCTGACCTTCCCACACATCTACATATATCTCCACTTCCCAGACCCCAATCATTGATTGTTTTTTTTTTTTGGATTTATGTATGTAAATGTGGAGGTTTTTCAGGGCATAAGCTGGGCGTCATGGTGGCTCGGTGGTTAGTGCTGTTTACTTGCAACTCTCGGTTCTTGGGTTCATATCCGACCAGGAACACCATCTTCATGGAGATACTATGTGTTCCTCATGTTTGCTTGGGTTACCTCCTGGTCTTCTGGTTTCCTTCCACACTCCGAAAGCATACTGACGTATCTGAGATGGGGAAATTAGATTGTGAGCCTCAGTGGGGGCTGGTGACAATCAGTACAGAGCTGTGGATTATGTCAATGCTATAGAAGCCACATAAATGAAGTACCGGTAAATGTCCGCCCTTGAATGCTTCATGAGTTTAACATTTTGTGTTGATAATGTTCTAAAACTTTGACACAATCCTAATACAGACACATTTGTATGCTTGTAATAAAGGTTCCCCGGGCCTGTACAAGAAAAAAACAAACTATTTCAGCTAACCTGTGGAGGGAAGACAACTGGCATACGGGCCCTATGACGTCGTGATCGGACACGCTCCTCTTTCTTCCTGTTCAGCCACATCTCTTGTACATTATGCAGCTGAACAGCAAGGAAGAGGAGCACATCCAGTCGTGTCCTCAGAGGAAGAGCCCGCAGCCAGTTGGGTGGTCATGTGATTCTAGCCGGGGTGGTGGGGCGACGGAGGGGTAAGTACTGCTCATGGTGACTTTTCTCCACAGGTTACCTGAAAGAGGATTTTTAGGTACAGGCCCCGAGAACCCCTTCAAGTCTGAAAATCAAAGGTCTAATGACTTGAGCAAACACATAACCACTGTGAAAAGGCTTCCTGGGTTCCTGCTGGTCTCTACATCACGGTGCCTCTTGATCCTAGGATTGGCTGGAGTGGTCCTCTCCTGTGTGACTAGAGGGTCAGACCAGGTTTAGAGGTTTATTAGGCCTTTCACATTGTACGGAATATTTCTGGACGTTTCCTGCTCCTCGCATTTGTTGCCCCTGACCTGTTTTTCCACTGTGATACAGAAGGCTTTTCTAGTCCATTACAGCATCACCGTTGGTAGTCCTGGGATGTGTATTTTGCTAGCTCTCTATTGAGTCCAGTGTTTTATGTTGTTAAAGCTCCTTTTGTTTTTCTGGTGTGAATAGAGTTGCCATAAATGAGATAAAATTGAGGCTTGTGTATAAAATTACAGTGAGATCCTGTTGTCTGACTGCCCATTACACAGAGTAATGGATTGGTATCCCGCTCTATGATGAGTGTGATCATGAAAGGCCTTGGGCTAAGCTTGATGCGCGTCTTTGATGTTTAGCTTTTCATTGTGAAGCCGATCACTATTTTCATGACTGTTGCCCTGCTTTTATGAACCTCTGAAGCTGTTGTCCGGCTGGTTACGTTTTCTTTTTTTTTTAAAGAATAAAAGAAGTAAATCTCACCTCATCAGTCTCCTGCTGCTCCCATTCTGATGCCTCCCGGGTCCCCTGCCGTTTTCTGCATCCCGGTCTGCAGTGTGAGCGCTCGTCCAAAAGCAACGCTGGCGAACCTTTTCTTAGGGCTCTGTGTCGTGCCATTCTTCCTGGAAAAGTACTGGGTGTTTCCATTCCCCTTAGCAGTGGGGCGTGTTCTACTCAAATTGGGGGGAATTTATCATGAGGGGGATATTTGGAGTCCGTTCTGCATGAGTCTGCGTTAGAGTACTTTATGCCTCCTTCATCCAATATATCACGTTACTTGATAAATTTGTCCTTGGACCTCTAACACTTTGGTCTAGAGAAGCTCCTCCAGTTTTCCTACTCCAACCTGGCTCCTGGAGTGAGATTGCAACTTTTTATTTTTTTAAAATCACAAAGATCAATCTGGAATTAAACTCCTTAATAAACGAGCAAGTGCAAGAAAGTTGTTAAATTTTGCGGGAAGCGAGTGCAAGAAAGTTGCTAAACTTTGCGCAGTCGCTTAAATTTTGCGACTTTTTGATTCCAGAGTTCTGGAGTAAAGAAATGACAAATCACGGCCTTTATTTGCTGACATTGTCAGGGTGTGTCAATGGTTTGACCACAGGTTTCTTGTGTGCGTTTTTTTTTTTTTTTTGTATTTTCCAGAAAATCTTGACCATATACCACCCCTGTGATTTTTGTTTGCCTTTCTTTTGTTTAAACGTTTGATAGAAAAAAACATTCTTTCTTTTAAACACAACATACATTTTTTTCTTTTTTAGATTTATGGTGGATTTTTAAGTAAATGCGTCATGAGGAAAGTATAGGTGTTGGGCTGCTGGGTCTCGCCGCCTGCAGGTGGGCTGCAGTTATGTGGCGCTTTGCCACATAATGATGAGTGGGATGAGTGGACCTGTGCAGTTTTAAGTGCCTGCCTCATCAGTGATGCTGAGAAGCAATCGTTAAATGAATGGCATGTGGATGTGTTATTTATATATATATATATATATATATATATATATATATATATATATTTATAAAAAAAAAAAATTCCTGTACAATTTGGGAAAGTATGTACCAACCTCTGATGTCACTTAAAAAATAAATACGGTAAATAAAATCCCTGTTTTTTCATATGGGCAAAAAGAATGAACAATGGGTTTCTTTGGCCTAATCTCATCATAACATAAACTAAAGAAGATGCTGTAGTCAGAACATGCTGCCGTCTCAAAAAAATGCCATGGAGCTAAAAAAAAAAAAAATGTAGAGCAAGTGAAGAAAACGAGCACCACATAAACACCCCAAAAAAGCATTTTTGAACTGCTTTTCATAGACTACCCCTATACTTACAGCTCCCATCTCCAGTATGCAAAAAAAAACTTGGGAACCAAACAGCGACAAAAAAAAATAAGTGAAACCAGCCTAAAACTGCAATGTATGGCCTTACCAGACTGTGTTGAATGAACAAACCTTCTTTACAAGGGGTACGGTAGCCCCCAGACTGCACGGCACAAACTTCTAAGAAAAGGTTATTTGGGTGAGAAAAAAAATGGAGATGATGCACCATTAAAATCAGAGATGACTAATGTGTTTTTTTTTTTTTACCATTAACCAACATAGGGGACCCCTCCTTAGGGAAGGGCATCTAGATCATTTTAGGCTACTTTCACACTAGCGTTTTTTTTGCGGCTCTGTCATGGATCTGCAAAAAATGCTTCCGTTACAATAATACAAACGCATGCGTCCGTCATAAACGGATCCGGTTGTATCATGTCTTCTATAGCCGTGACGGATCCGTCTTAAACTCCATTGAAAGTCAATGGGGGACGGATCCGTTTTCTATTGTCAGAAAAAATTGATCCGTTTGGCTCCGCTTCGTCAGGCGGACAAGCAAAATGCTGCAGGCAGCGTTTTGGTGTCCGCCTCCAGAGCGGAATGGTGACTGAACGGAGGCAAACTGATGCATTCTGAGCGGATCCTTTTCCATTCAGAATGCATTAGGGCAAAACTGATCCGTTTTGACCGCTTTTTAGAGCCCTTAACGGATCTCAGAAACGGAAAGCCAAAATGCTAGTGTGATAGTTGCCTTGTTCTCATCTATAAAAAAAAAATTGCCAACATTGTTGGCCTCATGCGGTTGGATGTTTGTGTAAGTCATGCATGCTCAACCTGCGGCCCTCCAGCTGTTGCAAAACTACAACTCCCATCATTCCCAGACAACCTACACCTATCAGCCTACAGAAGGGCATGGTGGGAGTTGTAGTTTTACAACAGCTGGAGGGCCGCAGGTTGAGCATCCCTGGTGTAGGTGAATGCTGCCTGTGTGTTAGGCAGTTTATTGTTGGAGAAAAATAGCCAGTTCTGTATTAACTGAAAAATATGGCCTCCTGAATCAGGCCTTTTCTGAGACTTAAAGGGTTTTCCCATCTTGGACAATGGGGGGGCATATCGTTAGGATATGTCCCCGTTGTCTGACAGGTGCAGGTCCCAGAGGTGGGACCTGCACCTATCTCTTAAACGCAGCCAACACCGTGCATGTCCAGCCGCCCTCCATCCATTTCTATGGGTCCGACAAAAATAGCTATGCGCTGACTCGGCTATTTCCTTCGGCCCCATAGAAGTGAATGAAAGCAGTGGCCACGGAAGTGCTGTGAGCTCCTATTAATTTCTATGAGGCTTCCAAAAGTAGCTGAGTGCGCCGCTTGGCTATTTTCAGCGGGCCAGTAAGAATGCTTGTTGGTGGTCGGATCTGGCAATGCCGGCCACAAATTTGCCGGCTTAATTTTCGGCTACGTTTGAGATAGGTGCAGGACCAGCACCTATCAGACAATGGGAGCATATCCTAGCGATATGCCCCCATTGTCTACCATGGGAAAACCCCTTTAAAAATTTAGCTCTTTTCAGGGTAGGTCATCAATATAAGATCGGTGGGGTGGTGGTCCGAAAGACGTGATGTCACAGGTGGAGAAAAGACGTCGTTGCATGCTTGGTGTCGCACCGCCACCAGTGACCTGTCCAGAGGATAGGTCATCAGTGTTTAAGTCCCTGAAAATGCTTTGAATCCGGATGTCCGAATGATAGTATGACTGCAACCCCAGATGTCTAATCTTTCCTTATTGTGTCGTTTTCAGGTTTTCTGACAGAGAACATTTATCACTCCAAGGGATCTTCTAATAGTTTGGAATGTGCCATCTTGACGTCTTATGGAGGATTAATTAGTTCACTTTAAGAAGTTTTTGCACTAAAGGACCTTAAGCGGAGACACAACACCCAAAAAACTAAAAAAAAAAAGGAGAAAATGTCGTCCAACAGAAGTCAAAACCCTCATGGACTTAAACAGATTGGCTTGGACCAGATCTGGGATGACCTGCGGGCCGGCATCCAACAAGTTTACACTCGACAGAGCATGGCAAAATCTAGATACATGGAACTCTACACGTATCCTTAACCCTGATCTTAATATTTAACCTGAATTTATTTCTCTGTATTTGAAGCCATCGACTGAAGGCCACATTTTCCAGCTTTGTGGAGGCTCGTGATTTATGCGGTCTACAGGCTGGGTAAATGCATTTTCAAAGAGGATATGAACGGTTAAACATACGGTAAGGTTATCCACGTTCCTGGTGGTGGAGGTCGTAGGTGTAGGGGTTGTTGCTCGCCTCTCCGGTGTTGTCCTGGCTGACCACTGATTGCAGGGAGGGGGAAGAGATGACTTTGCCGCTGTAACTTTACAGCCGTACAGTTCTGTTTGTCATGAATTTGGAGAACATCGGGAGACTGAGCAGGAGCTGTACCTCTCTCAGCGGGGGCGTTCTCAAGTCTCCCTGCCATGCACCCTACAGGATTCCAGTGTGGGTGAACTGAACCGGTCAGATCGTTGTGTTGTGCGCGGTACAGCTGGAGCAGAATGTGGTGTTCATCATATTGTTTTCCAATGAGGTGTGCCATGGTGATCTACGTGCAGCTGTAATCACTTATGGACTAGATCGTTCCTCCCTGCAATGTCGCCATTCAGTGCATTATTCTTTCTCTGAGCTTGAAAATTCATAAAATAGCTGTCACTTCCTCCTATGTGGCACATTTGTCACGTTGCTTTCTGTTTCATTTGATCCTGGACCTCCAGTAAAATTCTTTTAAAGGGGTTCTCCGGGCTACTGTAAAAAAAAATCCATGCTTTCTTGTAACCTGTGAAAGACAGATCGTTTAGTTAGTACTTATCCGACTCTCATTCTGCCGATCCAGCCGTGTCTGCTACACTCGCACATAGGGGTGGGCGATATGGCCTAAAATTCATATAGCGATATATTATGAATCATTTGCGATTATTTACTTTTTATTTACTAACTATTAGCCCCCTTAGGGGCTAGAACCCTTGTCCTATTTACCCTGGTAGAGATCTATTGGGGTGAATAGGACCTCACACTGTCTCTGCTGCCCTGTGCTCTGGGCACACAGCAGCAGAGAGCTGACTTTGGCAGCCAGGACATCAGTAACGTCCGGGCTGCCATGGTAACCGATCGGAGCCCCAGCATTACACTGCTGGGCCTCCGATCACTGCCACCAATGATCGGGGGGCAGTCGTATAGGACCTTTCATTAGTTTGAACTTTATTACTTAAATAGCGGCACATAGGACATATATGGGGCACCTACTATTATATCTGTGCGGGGCTCCGTTCGCCCGCTTTGGCCCCCGTTACATGGTGGGAACACCAGGGAGGAGACATCAGCCTCTCTTCCTGGGCGTTCCTTCTCCCTGCCTGTGACGTTCTGCGCTGTGATTGGACAGCGCTGCAGACGGGGTGATGGAACGCCCAGGGAGAGAGGCTGATGTCTCCTCTCTGGTGTTCCCACCGTGTGAAGGGGGCCAAAGTGGGCGAACGGAGCCCCGCACAGATATAATAGTAAGTTCCCCATATATGCCCTATGTGCCGCTACTTAAGTAATGAAGTTCAAACTAATGAAAGGTGCCATATCCCATGCTGGGCCTCTAAGACTGCGTGCTGCGATCCACCGCAATAAACCCCTCAGAACCTGAGGGGTTAATTGCGGTGGATTACAGCGTGCAGTCATAGAGGCCGGGTATGAGATATGGCCGGCACATGCACACTACGTTGCTATTCAGTCATTAATTGGTGGCAGTGGCCACAGTCCCACCCCTCCTCTGCTCTCATTGGTGGCAGTGGCCACAGTCCCACCCCTCCTCTGCTCTCATTGGTGGCAGTGGCAACAGTCCCTCCCCTCCTCTGCTCTCATTGGTGGCAGTGGCCACAGTCCCTCCCCTTCTCCGCTCTCATTGGTGGCCAGCGGCAGTCGCACGCAGTGGGGAGGGACTCCCTCCTTCTCCGCTGTGCCGGGAGAACATGGTGTATTGTTCTACCGCAATATGGTAATATAGACTAAATCGATATCGTGGCACAAATTCATATTGCATATCGCCCATATCTCCCACCCCTACTCGCACAGGCTTCGCGCCCCTCCACCCGGATGTGTGCACTTATTTTCCTCTTCAGTTGCAAATTGTTAAATGCAGGTGAACAGGAAGAGAAGGGATCGGGACCCGGGCGGAAGAACCTGCAGCCTATGTGCATGCAGGGGACACCACGGCATCAGCGGTACAAGGGACTGGTAAGGCCGAGTTCACATCTCAGCACAGAGCAGTCTACCGGATCCCCTACTTCATTGCCCGATGAGGATTGGCCATAATGAGGTCCAGCGGTGATCCGGCCTCTTTCAGGCATAAATGCCGGGTTTGGCCGGACAAAAGCCGTTGCACGCATCGTTTTTTTTGGGCGGCCAACAGCTGCCTGATTTTTAAAGGAGACGTGAATGGGACCTAAGTACTAACTAAAGGATCTTTCTCCTACAGGATAGATTTTATAAACACCCCAGAGAAACCCTTTAAAGGGTTATTCTCCTCTGGGAAATGTTTGGCATATCGCTAAGATGTGCCATAAATATCAGATAGATGCAGGTCCTACCTCCAGAACGGGGCCTGGTAGTGAACGTAGAGCAAGCGGTGCAGGCATGGCCACTCTCCACTCAACATGATGGAACTTGCAAAACTAGTCAAGGGACCTCGCTCGGCTGTTTTTGGAAGTCCTATATCAGTGAAGGGACAGCATACCGTCATGGGCAGTGTCCTCTCTGGTCCCTTCAGGGGGCCCTGTTTTAAAGGTTCGGAGCAGTCCCAGAGGTGGTTCCTGCATCTATCTGATATTTGTGACATATTTTGTTGATATCCCGTAAATGTCCCAGATGGGAATATCCCTTTTTAAGTTCATAATCCATATGTGTCTCTCAGAATGCAAATGACAGAACACTGTTGGATGGGGAAAATGGGCAGCGTCCAGTAAATATGATGGCACGGTGAGATCACACGTCGCAGATTTATGGTGGGCAAAATCCTAAACACATCCTCACCAGATCCGCAGATCTATCCACAATTTGTCACTTGTAGATTCCATTCGGAATACGTATTCATTTGGAGGTAATGAAATGCATCATCGAAATCTGCAACGTGCATTTTTGTGCAAAAATATGTCAACTTTTTCTATTTTTACACTTGTCATTCTAGTTTTAAAAATTGGGTGGGGAAGTCGGCATGGTTAGCCGTTAGCTGATTTTAAAGAGGTTATGCCATGTTTACTGTAAACTAAAAAAAGAATACAGACATATACAAATACAGCTAGACGCAGCCCTGTACCCCCAGCAGTTCAGTGGGGGGCACTGAACTGCTCCAACTCTCTCCCTATCACATCTTAGGAGGCGTGTCCTTGCTGTAGCTCTCTCCCTGTAACTGTTACAGCTTCTTTCAGAAGATGTAGCTGGTGGCTGTTGAAGGATGAACGGAGCATGTGTGACCACCTCAGTAGGTGGACGTGCACAGTACAAATTGCTGTACTGCCTTCAGTAAGGACACGGAAGTTGTCCGAAACATGCACGCGTTGTCTGGCTCTTTTTGCAACTACTTAACTACTTGTAATGTATGGAAGTCCTTGAATGAAGCCCCGATTTATGGATCCTGAGTTACCGGACCATTTTCTCTTTTACACATGTAGACGAACGAAACGTATAAAACAATGTGTGACATTTGATAAATCTGGGGCAGATTAAGGCAAAGCAGACTTTGAAGGGGGTGGCCCATCTCGCACGCCGGTGGCATATCGCTAGGATAGGCCATCAGTGTCGGGTGTGTGTTCCACCTCTGGGACCTGCACCTAACTTTAGAATGGGGCCTCCAAAGTAAAGGAGGGTGCTTCGCTCAAGTGCAGCCACCTGCCATTCACTTCTATGGGAGTGCAGAAAATAGCCGAGCGTGAATAGAGAGGTGGCCGCATTGTGCGGTGAGATTTCTATTCACCTCTGTGGGCGTTGCGGAAATAGCCGTGTGCGCTTGCTGAGCTTTTTTTTGGAACGGGCATGCATTGTGCACTCTCCTGCACTTTGGGGGCCCTGTTCTACAGGTGGGACCCACACCTATCCGACATTAAAGGCATATCCTAGCCATATGCCACCAATGTGTGAGATGGACCAACCCCTGTAATGAATTTTGTCATCACTGTTTTAGGAGCGCTCCTGCTCTACAACCGAACCGTAACGAACAGCTCTGGTTCTTAGAGCAGCCATTTTCTCTACATCTAGGATCGGAGGTAATTCAAGTTCCAGCCATTAACCATTTGGTTGCCGCAGTCTGTGAACGCAGCATGATCAAAGGGTGTTTCCCCATCGGATTGGGTCCCAGTGATTGGAGGCTTGGGAATCGCTCTGCAGTCAGCCCTGGGGACCTAGAAAGGAAATCGGGACTGTCAGTTCAGTAATCCTGCCGTCAGGGCACACTGGTGTCGCTGCTACTACAGCCTGTGCCAGAAAGACTCGGAGCATAATGTATTAGCAAATCATGTAGGACCAATTATTCCTTAATCGGATATTTTTATTATTATTATTTAATAAAAAAATTTAAGGCTGGCAAAAATAATAAATAAGCAATTATTTTGCATAGAATACATTTTGTTGTGCATACATTATGTAAAAGCATAAAACTCCACGTATTAGGTATCCACACAACTGAAATAACCCGATCAACTCATTTAACCGGTTATTCGGTGTGACATGTACAGTGTAAACAAAGTAAAAAAAACACAATGTCAACTATCACTTTCTATGTTTGTGACACAAAATATAGATATAAGGGTCCTTTCACACTAGCGTTTTTCTTTTCCAGCATAGAGTTCCGTCCTCGGCGCTCTATGCCGGAAAAATCCTGATCAGGATCATCCCCATGCAATCTGAATGGAGAGAAATCCGTTCAGGATGTCTTCAGGACCGGAACGTTTTTTGGACGCAGCAAATACCGCAGCATGCTGCGCTTTTTGCTCCGTCCAAAAATCCGGACACTTGCCGCAAGGCCGGATCTGGAATTAATGCCTATTGAAAGGCATTAATCCGGATCCGGTCTTAAGCTAAACGTCGTTTCAGCGCATCGCCGGATCCGACGTTTAGCTTTTTCTCAATAGTTACCATGGCAGCCAGGACACGTGATCACGTGATCCATGCGCATGTGGCGCTCTGACGTCATTCTGGAGCGCCCCGGGAGCCGCAAGGACTGTAAGTATACCGCTCCCCACTACTACTATGGCAACCAGGACTTTAATAGCGTCCTGGCTGCCATAGTAACCTCAAAGCATTTCGAAGACTGATCAGGATCCTGATCAGTCTTCTAATGCTTCAGGCGACTT
This sequence comes from Bufotes viridis, assembly GCA_033119425.1. Lineage (NCBI taxonomy): Eukaryota > Metazoa > Chordata > Amphibia > Anura > Bufonidae > Bufotes > Bufotes viridis. Next base: position 152,275,332 of record CM065593.1, on the reverse strand, counting down.
GCGTTCTGACGGATCCGGCGGGACGGAAGTGCCTGCCGGATCCTCAGAACGCCAGTGTGAAAGAGGCCTTAATTACAAAGTAATTTAATATGTACTTTTAAACAGCACCAAAAATACAATTTCTACTGCATAAATATGTCGATGAAAAAATAAAAAAGTTATGGCTGCTTAAACATGGAGGCAAACACTGAAAAAAGGGGTTAAACTGGCTTATGATGAGTTGGATTCTGATTGAGGCTTAGTCAATGGCGCTACCTGTGCCGCAGCATTTTTACCTACGTTCAGAAGGAAATGAAAAGTTTCTAATATTGGGGAGATTTACCAGTAGTGACCAATCGTAGCTGAGCTCTCATTGTGTATTCTGCGCTGGAAAAATGAAAGCTGCCCCGTGGTTGGTTGCTAGGACAGTTTTTCTTACAGACCTTTTCATAAATGCTCCTCTGTGTTTCAGTTCCTCGCCATTCTAAAGACAGTGGTTTGCTGTCAGTGAATGAGGGCACTGTTTACGTTCAGAGGCAGCAGACTGGTACATACCTAGTCGTGTTTTCAAGGGGTGCCCTTTAATGGTGTTTCGGTGCAGTCACCGGTTCAGCTTTACCCGCGGCTTCCTGCTTATTCTTGTGTTTTAGTACGTTTATTCACATGTCCTAGACGGGGACACTTACCTCTGTCTTAGAACCATGTGTCACCACTGTCCTTTACAGCTGTATTTTTGGATATTCGATTAGGGCACATAGGAAGACCTTCCCAGGTAATAGAAAGTGCAGTGTCCTGACCAAAAATACAATTGCAATAAATCGCTACAGACTGCCACGTGTCGCCCTTTATGGGAATAGATTTTTTTTTATACGAGGGTGAGTCTTTTAAAAGAAGGTTGCCTCTGAAAAGACCTCCTCCCACCTTTTGCTGCAGATCTGGCTTCTCTAATCCCGAGTGATCAGTAATTGGCATGGGAAGCCCCATCCGTTTTGTGGACAAGGATATGACTTTGCGGACCACAGAACATGAGCCTGTAACCAGGACGTTCACTGTTAAAGCTGGCACAATGCCTTGTAGGACTAGCTCAGCTGGATGTAATCTTTCACTTGGGGATCTGTTGCTTCATTCTGCAGAAAATACTTTAAACTCATATGCAAATGAGCAGTTGCGTGCACCAAAGGCGGGCCCAAACTACTCTGTGCACCCTTGCTCCTCCTTCCTCTGCTAGTTCCTTCCAGTTCCTTCCTCTCTTTGATTGACGGGGCCATGTAAGATGACTATGCAAGATCCTTTAACCCTTTCACACACTTAGATTAGTCATAAAGTGTTCCACCCTTTCCGGACCGGTCCATTTTTCGTTTTGCGTTTTTGTTTTTCACTCCCCACCTTCCCATAGTCCTTTCTCTTATATTTTTCCATCCACATAGCCCTATGAGAGCGTATTTTTTGAGGGACAAGTTGTACTTTGTAATGGCGCTATTAATAGTTGTATACCGTGTACTGTGAAGCAGAAAAAAAAAATTCCAAATGTGGTAGAATTGGGAAAAAACACAATTCTGATGTATTTATTTATTTATTACATTGTACACTATGCAGTAAAAATGTTATCTTCATTCTCCAGGTCAGTACAGTTCCAACGAAACCACACTTGTATAATTTTTCTTGCGTTTAAATACTGAAAAAAATGTAAACCTTTGAGGAAAAAAAATAACCATATTCTAAACCCTATAACTTTTCTGTAGTTATGTGTACAGGGCTGTGTTAGGGCTCATTGTTTGCAGGACGATCTGTTCCAGTGATACAATTGGAAGTGTGTGTGACTTTTTGATCACTTTTTATAAAAAAAATTTAAATTAATTATTGGGTAGTTGAAGTGACAAAAAATGGCAAATTGGCTTTTTTTTTTTTTTTCCCGTTACGCCATTTGCCAAAAGCCCTTAATATTGTTATATTTTAATAGTTTGGGCATTTTCGCATGTGACGATGCCCATGATGTTTATTTTTTTCATTGGTTAAGTATTTTTTTTTTAAGGAAAGTGGGGTGATTTGAACTTTTATGGTGTTTTTTTTGTTAATTTATTTATAAAAACCTTTTTTTTAAACTTTTTTAAGTCACCTTAGGTGACAATAACTGGCAGTCATTAGATTGCCCATTGTGTTCATTGATGTCTATGTAGACATCATTGAACACTTCATTTGCACTATACCAATACAATGCTGCCACCTAGTGGCCTGTATTGGTATATTCCTGAAACAGGCACCGACGCCTGCTTGAGGCTTCGGTGTATTTCAGCGATGTAACAGGTTCCCCGATCTCAGCCGGGGACCGCTGTTACCGCACCAGACCGCGGCATCTGAAGGGTAAAATGTGCGCGATTGGCCTCATGGCTGATCGCATACATGTGCCGCGGGTCTCTGCTATTTTAAATAGGTCATCCACGGGCGCCATGTTTAAAGACCGGACCGATGACGTACATGTAAGTCATCGGACGTGAAAGGGTTAACTTAAGGGTGCTTTAAATCATACAATTCATTAGCCAAACAATTAGATATATAGTTTGTGATGCTGGAATATGAATTATTCCTTGTTCTGAAAATGGCCGATTGTCTAGAGCTGTGGTCTTTATTGTATTTTACATTATCTGTTCCTTAACCTCTGCTGTCAGTCATGTTTATAACTACTGTACTAGTGTACACCAGTCCAACCAGGCACGAGGTGCTGGAGTACCACCATCAAAATCCAAAAAAGGCCAGACCCCTGGAGGGGCCCAGTTTGTGGGACTTGAACTGTACAAAAGGCTAAAAGAGTTTTTGAAAAGTTATTTGACAAACCTTCTGAAGGTAAACTCTTCATCTAACATTCAAGTAAGGGAGCGTTTACACTACCATATTTTCACTCTGCATGCGATCTGCATTTTTTTGCGGATCGGATGTGGACCCATTCATTTCATTGAGGCCGCAAAAGATGTCCTTCTGCGGTCCCACCTTAAAAATAGAAAATGTTCTGTTCCTGTCCATTTTGCGGACAAAATGCGAAACGCACAGGCTTTCGCATTCACACAGGCTGTCGCAATCAGTGTTTTTGTAGATCCGCAATTTGTGGACCGCAAAACAGATAATGCTGAATGCTGAAATATTCTTGTGCTTGAAGGGGTTGTCCAGCTTTTGAGACTTTAACTGTCTCCAGCAGTGTGTTGTACCTATTGAAAAAAAAAACAGGCTCTCCTGCTCCATTCAGCGATCTTTGGGACATGTTACCTCTGAGGCCGGTCATTGGCTGCAGAGGCGTATGTGACCCCTTCCGTTTGGAGGATTATAGGGTGGGACGGGAACTTCACTGAATGGAGCCGGAACAAAGTGGCGGGGAGAAGGTGATTTTTATTTTATTTTTTTAAATTTTTTTTTTTGTTTCAGTAGGTAGAACACGCTGCTGGAGAAAATGTAAAAAGTCCCGAAAGCTAACAATCATGTTGGATGTGTGTGTACCTGTACTTACCTGTATTTTTTTTTAGGATGGCGAAGATTTAATGGATGAGAGTGTTCTTAAGTTTTACACACAGCAGTGGGAAGACTATCGGTTTTCTAGCAAAGTTTTGAACGGGATCTGTGCATATCTGAACCGGCATTGGGTTCGACGTGAATGTGATGAAGGACGTAAAGGAATATACGAAATTTACTCAGTAAGGGTCTCCATTTTTTTTTTTTTTTAACAATCCTTAGAGCGAAAAGTCACTACTTATTAGTAGATTGTCCTGAAATCATCGCTGCTCTGTTCTGAATTGCTCTTTTATTTCCAGCTTGCCTTGGTCACCTGGAGGGATTGCCTCTTCCGTCCTTTGAACAAACAGGTAATAACCGCAGCCTGGGCGATTTTGTATCATCCAGGTTTACGTTTTGCTAATGGACAAACTATAATTTAGGCTAGGGCTACATGGCGATATGAGTTGCGCAGCAAAATCAGTACAGCTACACGACGACATATCGCTGAAAAGTGGCATCATATTTTTGCAATGATAGGCAATGGGGTTGCAGTGTGACAGAAGCACCCCCCTGCCTAACGGAAACGGGATGGACTGCCACGGTCTGTTTTGCAGCCCATAGACTTCTATTATGACGGAATGCCTCTAAAATTGCGTTATGGTCCGTGGTAGTGCAATTCACCTTTTTTTCACCAAACGAAGTGTGAACGAATTTCAAAATATGAAATTCGTTGATCTCTAATAGACACCTTTGCACCAAGTATTTTTATTTTTTTTGTTTGCTTCATAAATACAAAATTAGTCAACATTCTAAATCGTTTTTGCTAAAAAAAAAAGTTTGCTTCTGCAGATTGGTTAAGTCCTTCTGGTGTTGCAGAATTTGACCGAAATCTGTCAGAGCACTGCCCCTGTTTCTGTCTGCCCTTTGTGCACCCCCTCTTCCTTCTCTGTTAGGTCATTCCTATTAGATTGATGAGGGTCTGATTCACGGAACCACCGACAATCTGCTGCTTTCACTAACTGCGGTGCCGGAATCTGGCACTGACACTACCCAGCTCTGTACACTGAGGAGTGGCTGGTTACAGAAGACCTGTTCCCATTCACTACGCTGTAGATGTGTGTGGAGAGGATGGAAGGGGGCATCTCACATAGGCTGTAGATAGAGAGGAACTCGCGCACACATGCAGTTTGCAGGCAGTAGCCTCCTGGACAGATCCGGCATGTGTTATTGGGATGGGCACATCGACCCGAGTAGTCCCAGGTTTTAAACCGGATATCACGACGTCTGTAAATTAAATACGGGAATGAAGATTGCGAGTGGAAACTTGGCACAATTTTTTTTTTAAACTCAAGGTAACCATTGACGACAATGGACATATCATTTTTTGCACGTGGAGTGTCCCCATGGTCTTATCACAAGGGCATCATTTTTTTGTTTCATATATAACTAGCCCCTCACAAAAAAATATTTTTATATATATTTTTAATTACACTTCCCCAAAAAAAGTCATGCACACTGGAGAATAGAATCAATAAAAATGAGCCCCCGCACATCTCCATAGACTTAGAAAAAAAATATATAGTAAAAACATTTTTTTTTTTTAATTAGTTATGTTTAGGAAGTTGATTTTGAGGGCTAGTTTCAAGGTTTGGACACATATGACATGGTATGTGCGCTGATGAAATTTTTTCAGGGCTATTTTCTAATCCTGCGTTTCCCCCCCTGCAGTCTAAGTTTCCTCTGTGCCCCCGATAATTGGCGGGGGGGAGTGAAACATGGACATGCTAATTATGTATTGCTGTCTTGCGTGATTCAACCACTTACCAATTAGGCAATCACATTGGTCCGTTCCCTTTAGTGTGTAACCAGGATACCAATATGTGAATCACGGGTGGGGAATGTGCACATAAGTGAAGAGTCTTCATTGTCATTAGTCAATGGACAGATCTGCTTGATTTAATTTTTCTGCCTTATTCTAATGAACGGTCGGATCGGTGTCGTGATGATGAAATGATCTTGTCTGACTATTTAGGTGACAAACGCAGTGCTGAAACTAATTGAAAAGGAGCGGAATGGAGAAACGATCAACACCAGGCTCATCAGCGGAGTTGTACAATCGTACGGTAAGCACGTCTGCGCTCTTGGGGGACATTGACTAGCAGAAGATTTGTTGCAGAAAGTCCATTCTGCTTTGGCGGCACGCCTGGATTTCTGCAAGCTCCACTGGGGCAAATCTGCACCGTATGAATCCAGCCTTATTTCACACATGTTCCGGAACGGATGGGGAAAAGAGAAATTTCTAATCCTAAAGTTAAAGGGGTTGTGCAGACTGTTTGTATTGATGACCTATTCTCATCGCAGCGGCGAGCAGTGTAATTACAACAGAGAAGTCCCATTTAAGTGAATGGGATGGCTTAGTGCAGGGATGCCCAACATGCGGCCCTCCAGCTGTTGCAAAACTACAACTCCCAACATGCCTGGACATCCTACAGCTAGTAGGGTATGCTGGGAGTTGTAGTTTTGCAACAGCTGGAGGGCCGCAAGTTGAGCATCCCTGGCTTAGTGGTAATACACCTGCTCACCGCTGCGGTAAAGGGTGAAAAGAAGGCAGAGCTCGTTCGACTACTACTTTCTCTTCGAACAGTTGATCAGCTGGGTGTCGGCCTCCGCTGATCTGATATTGAGGACAACCCCTTTAAGTGCAAACTGATGCTAACTGAACGTGACTGAGGCTTTTTCTGTGTATTTTCTTTTTCTTCTGATGGATACGAAGAACAGAAGCAGTGATGTGGACTCAGCTTCTAACACAAAATATGACTGGTGGCATTTGAAGATTTAAACTGAGCATGTGCGACCAGCACAGACGGACAAAAAATTAGGAAAAGAGCAAATGCTGGTTATACTAAATTTCTAATTACATGCAATCACAAAAGTATTCAGATCCAGGTGCTGGTTTGAAAAATGGAGAATGTTTTGTAACAAAATCTCTTTATTGCCCCTATGATCTTTACCTCTTCCACTCCAAAACTTCTAGGGACGCTTTAGCCTCTTGAAGGATAGAGGTGTCTGATTGGTGACAATAACTGACACGACTGTTTTTAATAGCACTAGTTTTTGAAATGCTTGGATTTTCCTTATCAAAACCATATTAACTATTTAGCGTGAGTCAACCACTACTTGGCTGTCTCTTTGTCATATAGACTTTGATTGGAGCAGTAGGGCACACGCTGGACCACCGCCCCAGTCATACTTCTGGACCCCACTTGTAGTGTTCATGAGGGCTCCAACACATTGGTCACCAATCCTGTGAATACTTTTTTAAAGGGACACTTGCATCACAAATGTATTATCTCTAATTACCAACCTACATGTGAATATATTTGATGTAATTCCTTCTTATAAAAATGTTGGTTTTATGGATATTTTTTTTTTTTTTGTGAAAAATCTCAATGTATTCGACCTCCTGTACTGTTTGAGCACTTGTACAGCAAAGAAAAGTTGTACAATCAGTCTGTCTCAAATTAGTCGGACCATGGGTGCGACCAGAGCCCCTCTGTAGTGACAGAATTAGAGCAAAACGCATTACACTTATCAATGTAATGCTTTTTTCTCGGCATCTTTATCTAGGCCTTTTTAAGAGATCAATAGAGCTGTCATCCCAATTCTACACCTACCATTACAATGAGGATTATTTTGCAGATAGCACCTTCCCCTCACAGCAACAGTAAACTGACATTGGATCACTTAATCAATATAGGAGCTTTTATGATATATGTTGACTGCTAGCAAAGGGCAACATTTTGTACGTTTCAGTGGTATAGTACTGCTGAAATAAAACGGCCAAAATTCTAGAAAAGTGTTTTCTTTAAATATTAAGTTTAAAAAGATAACTTTCTGGTGGAAATATTCCTTGAAGTAATAGAAGTTAGAAATATCCATTTTTTAATAGTCATGAAGAAATATTTTGGTTGAAAACCATTGAAATTTAGTTGTAAGGAACACTGGTGCTCGTTGGACTTCCAAATTTGAAAGTGATATGCGGACATAATAGTTTAATTTTGTAGGTAGAAAGCTTATCCCAGCTTAGAAGTGCTGGCTGAATGCGGACATTGTGGCGGAGGCTCACTCCGAACCATGGCCTGACACTGTCCTTTTGTATCTGCAGTTGAGCTGGGCTTGAATGAAGATGATGCCTTTGCCAAAGGCCCAACGTTGACTGTGTACAAAGAGTCTTTTGAGTCTCAGTTTTTGGCCGACACCGAGAGGTTCTACACAAGAGAGAGCACAGAATTTTTACAGCAGAACCCAGTCACAGAATACATGAAGAAGGTAAGTTCAGGGCGGACAGGGTTTGGATGGCTGCCTTGCTCATCTGTTCGGTGTAGAGCCCTCTCAAGTAGACCACTTGCGTTTGCATCCTTTGAAGACCTCAGAATTTGTCAGTGAAATTGCCCACTTTACCCTTTCTTCTTTTTTGATAGTGTTGCTGCTGAAACTGAAGCCTCATTAATCTATGTAGATAACCACATTCCTCCCCAGAAATTGTAACCTATTGCAATTACTGGCCCTAATTAAAGGGGTTGTCCTCTTTTTTAGTATTGATGACCTATTCTGAGGATAGGTCATCAATATCAGACTGATCAGCTGTTTGAAGAGAACACAGGGCTCATACGAGCACTGCATTCTCTGCTCTGTTTACCTGCTGGCCGCAACAATTGCAGTGGTGAGCAGGTGTAATTACAAGTATGGCGTTCCCATTCACTTCTATGGGACGGCTCTGTATCTTCAAGTGCATAGGAAGGAGCCGTCCCATAGAAGTGAATGGGAACGCCATACTTGTAATTACACCTGCTCACCACTGCAATTGTTGTGGCCAGCAGGTAAACAGAGCAGAGAATGTAGTGCTCGTATGAGCCCTGTGTTCTCTTCAAACAGATGATTGGCAAGAGTCGGACCCCACGCCGTTCTGATATTGATGACTTAGCCTGATAATAGTTCATCAATAGTAAAAACCGGATAACCCCTATTAAAGGGGTTGTCTCATCATGGACAATGGGGGCATATCGCTAGAATATGCCCCCATTGTCTTATAGGTGCGGGTCCCACTGTTGGGACCCACACCTATATCAAGAACGGAGCCCCGCAAGTAAAGGAGGGCGCATGCGCAGCCGCCCTCCATTCATTTTCTATGGGGCCGGCAAAAATAGCGCATGTGCCGTACGCTCCCATTCACTTCTATGGTGAGCTGGCTTTGTGGTGGCCGGACCGGAGTCCTTTAGCCACCCCCTTGCAGGGCTCCATTCTCTATATGGTGGGAACGGCACCTATAAGACAATGGGGGCATATAGTAGCGATATACCCCCATTGCCTATGATTAGACAACCCCTTTAAGTATGGCTAAGCTCCCAAAAAATGCTTTAAAGAGAATATGTTGACCCTTCTGATTTTCAAATAACTCTGAAGTACCTTTTTTTATTACTCTATTGTGCTGTCCCTCTGTTTCTACTAGAAATGTATTGACTACATTGACAATTGGGTGTTGCCAGTTGGGTGGGTGCCCTGTGGTGTCTGTCACTGACCAGTCAGTCACTACATTGACAATTGGGTGTTGCCAGTTGGGTGGGTGCCCTGTGGTGTCTGTCACTGACCAGTCAGTCCTGACAGTATCAGTGTGTAGGGACACTTTCCTTGGAGACTGGTAACACCTATTTGGCACGTCCTACTTCTCCAGGAGGAATAACTGAGGGACTTCACAATGCAGAGTTCTAAGAAAAGATTCTCCGGGATGGTTATATCATGGTGAATGCAGGTATTTACTAAAATAGCCTCGTCAGGAGATGTGACCGGTCCTCTTTAGCAGCTTGCTGGTTGTTAGTTTGATGCTTACATATATTGGTGACTTATCCTCTGAATATGTAGAAAAAGAATGGTTCCTGGACACCACTTTACTTTGTTCAATATAGATTTATTTCATACATAGATAGCGGAATGCCAGTAATAAAAGGTCGACGTTTCGGCATAGACACCTTCATCAGAACACTGGGAGTGCCGCAGTATGGGAATGGGTAGATGGCTCTATGGCCTCGATGGCTAGTTTGGTGGGGCAGTGTCTCTGCCGCTTTGGCTGCCATCTACCATGATAATGGCAGCCAAAGCGGCAGAGACACTGCCCCACCAAACTAGCCATCGAGGCCATAGAGCCATCTACCCATTCCCATACTGCGGCACTCCCAGTGTTCTGATGAAGGCGTCTATGCCGAAACGTCACCTTTTATTACTGGCATTCCGCTATCTATGTATGAAATAAATCTATATTGAACAAAGTAAAGTGGTGTCCAGGAACCATTCTTTTTCTACATGAACATTTGGCTTAAGGAACCATTCCCTGAGACCCGCGTCCACTAACTGGAGCGCTACCCAACCTGTATTCAAATTTATCCTCTGAATAGTTCTGACACTAATCAGCCGGCTCTAGTCACTGTGTAGTGGTACTACAGCCCAGCTTCCATTTAATTAAAGGGGATCTGGGTTTAAATGTTTTTTTTTTTTTGTTTGTTTGTTTTTTACGGATGATCTAGCCTCTGGATAGGTGATTAGTATCTCATTCAGTGGGGGTCTGACACCTAGGACCCTCACCGATCAGCTGTTTGAGAAGGCACCAACTTTGCCTAGGCCATGTGACGTCACGTTCATCGGTCGCATGGCGCAGCTCAGCCACATTGAAATGATTGCAGCTGAGCTGCAATACCAAACGCAGCCACTATACAGTGGATGGCACTGTGCTTATTGAACTCAGAGAAGTCCGTGGTGCTACTGCGAGCGCCGGTGCCTCATCGAACAGCGCGGCTCCTGGATGACAGACCCCCAGATCATATACTGATGACCTATCCAGGATAGGTCATTAGTTAAAATATCCTCGAAAACCCCTTTCAGTGCCGGAAACACAGTGCATGGAGTCTTCTGCTTCCCATTTGTCTGCTGTTAGACTCCAGTGCCACGGCAGCCCAAAACTTTTGATCTAATGGGGTGCCAGATGTTGGACCCCCGACTGATCTGATATTGATAACCTGTCCTAAAGGATAGGTCATCAATATCTGTAGCCCCGAGAACGCCTTTCACTTAACATCTCATTTGCATCTAAATGTAAAATTGATTGGATTTGACTTGTCCAGTACTCAAGGATTTATCCGTACTTATCCGTGTCATTTTGGCTTCTTATCTACCTGTCGGCATAATGAAATAAGCAGAATGTCGGGCAGATGGGTTCCTCTGCTTCTAAATCTCTCCTTTTTCACTGACCCCCTAGGCAGAAGCCCGGCTTCTAGAGGAGCAGCGACGTGTACAGGTTTACCTACACGAGAGCACACAGGATGAGCTAGCACGGAAATGTGAACAGGTTCTGATTGAAAAACACCTGGAGATCTTTCACACGGAGTTCCAGAATTTGCTAGATGCAGATAAAAATGAAGGTAATTTTCTTCTTAATGGATGATGAGGTTATTCTATGCATGTGCAGCCTGAAACGATTCCCTTTAGTGATGTAACTGCATACATACTCTTCAGTTTCCTTCTTTGCAAGCTGTTCTTTTTAGTGAGCTAAGATGTATATTGGACTATTCATTTTTAAGGCTGTATTAGGCCCCATTCACACGTCCGCACCCGTTCCGCAAATCTGCGGAACGGGTGCGGACCCATTCATTTTAAATGGGGACGTGATGGATGCGGAGAGCACACACTGGGCTATCCGCATTTGCGGAGCGCGCCACCGATCTTCCGGCCGGCGGCTCCGCAATAATATAGAGCATGTCCTATTCTTGCCCGCAATTGCGGACAAGTATAGGCATCTCTATGGGGCTGGTGGCAAGGTGTGTTGCAGATCCGCAACACACTACAGACGTGTGAATGGGGCCTTACACTGGCCGATATTTTGGCCAATTAATGCTAACGAGCGTTCGAATGAACGCTCGTTGGTGATCATCTTGCAGTGTAATACTGCCGCCGATTGCCCGATGAAAGTATAAACCGAAAGTGTAACTGTCATTTCGGTTTAAAGAGTCTTCTGTCAAAGCTGTAACTGAGCCTTAACCTCTTAAGGACCCTTGCCGTACATGTACGTCACAGCTGGACTTGACTTAAGGACCCGGGGCGTACATGTACTGCAGGCTGATCGGGCGGGTGCAGGGGCAGCGCCCGCCCGATCAGCGGCACGGACCCAGCAGTCACTGACAGCCGGCGGTCAGCATAAAAGCTGTGAGCCAATGCATTACAATACAGGTTGTATTGTAATGCGTTGCAGAGGGGATCAGACCCCAGAAGTTAGTCACATAGTGGGACAAAAATAAAACACATAAAATTGTGAAAAAACGACCGACTCTATAAAAATATCACATGATCCACCCCCTCACCTGAGCGCCGTAAAAAAGGTAAAATAATAACTGTGCTAAAACAACCATTTTTTTTGTCACCTTACATCTCAAAAAGTGCAACACCAAGCGATCAAAAAGGCGTATGCCCCCAAAAATAGTACCAATCAAACCGTCAACTCATCCCCCAAACAATCGGGCAAAAAACAATCTCAGAATGGCTTGGATAAGTAAAAGCGTTTTAAAGTTATCACCACGTAAAGTGACACGTCAGATTAGCAAAAAATTAAGGTGAAAAATGGCAGGGTCCTGAACGGGTTAAGCATCATTCACACGTCAGTGATTTCCATCAGTGATTGTGAGCCAAAACCAGGATTGGAGCCTCCACAGACATAAGGTATAAGGGAAAGATCTGCACCTGCTCTGTATTTAGAGCCGCACCTGGTTTTGGCTCACAATCCCTGGTGGATATCGCTGACGTGTGAATGAGGCATTACTAAGGAGAGTCAGTCTTCAGCATTTTACTGAGCACTGAAGACACCTGTGTTTAACCAGTCACATAGACAGGGAGATGGGCATTGCTGGAACTGAGATGGTGACAAGAGGCGGCTAGAAGCCTCTGTGTGTTACACACAGACTCCTTATCAGTGCTGTTAGAGCTTGGCTAAGGCTTCGTTCACATCACCGTTCACCCTTTTTCTTTCTCCTGCTCCGTTTAGGAGTAGGAGGACAGATTTGGCACGTAACGGTGATGTGAATGAAGCCTAAGGACTCCATAGACTATAATGGGGTCCGTTTTGTCTCCGTTCCTAAAATCATCTTCTGAGCGGAAACCTAAGTAGTGCATGCAGGACTTTTGTCTCTGCTTCAAAAATCTTCTTCTGAGCGGACACCTAAACGGACCCCATTATAGTCTATGGGGTCCTTAGGCTTCGTTCACATCAGTTATGTGCCGAATCTATCCTTTCTGTTCTCTTGCACCTAAACTGAGCAGGAGAACGGTAAGGCTGAACAGTGATGTGAACGAAGCTTTAGAAGACTCTTTACACCTTGTTTTCTAGTAGAAAGAAACCTCATTCCCTAATAAAGTACATTACAAAAATGTTTAGCATCACTGTCGCTACACCGTATTATATTAAAAACAAACCGAAACGACAGGTACAATTTCCGGTTTGTCAAGCATGTACTAAAATTGTTGGCACAAAGTAAGCCACCCAATAAGTGGTGTAATCATCCTCGGTTTTCCAGGCGTGGAATAGTTATGGCTTCTCCTCAGGATAAGTCATCAGTATCTGATTGGTGGGGGAACAGCACCCAGCACCGATCAGCTGATTGAAAAGACTGCAGCGCTTCTGCCCACCCCCATTCACGTGCACGTAGGCCATGTGACCAATAAACGTGACATCATTGGACCTAGGAAGAGGCCTAAGTGCTCACCGCGGTGCCATGGACTCTTCAAACAGCTGATCGGTGGGGGTGTCAGAAGTTTGACCTCCCATGATCAGATATTGATGATCTATCAGGAAACCCCTTTAATGGCCTTTTACATGGGCCGATTATTAACTGAGCAAACACTCGTAGGAAAGTTTCTCTATCATTGCCTTGTGTAAAAGATCTCAGGATCCGCTGATCACGTCATTTATGCGCCATGTAAAACAATATATATTTTCAAAGCATTTTCCCTGGTTAACGGAGGGGTCGCTGCTGCCAATAATGGAAGCGAACAGTTGTACTTTAGGAACAGTCATTCATGTGACTATTCACCCCCAACACCTGCCCGCTGCAAAAGCTTAATGAGTGCCAATCAACTCCAAAGTCTTTATGAATATTATCTGCTGGTGTAATAGAACCTTAAAGAGGACCTTTCACCAGAAAATGCATGTGAAAATAAAGATATACCCTTACTTGCCTGCCGCCCGTGGTGCTTATTCAGCTCTTCCTTTTTCAATATGTGCCTCCGTTTGTCCGCGGTGCCCCCCGCAATATTTCCTACCTTATAAGCTAATGAGCTGTTCGGCTCAACTGGGCGGGCTTGCAAAAGTTCTCCTGGGCGTGTCTGTTCTTCTCGCGAGAACTGGAGCGATTTCATCCATCCTGAGCCGGTGCCATCTCAGATTCCCGCAGCGAGCAGCGTTGGAGGCGGCAGCAGGATAGATGAAATCGCTCCAGTTCTCACGAATTTCGCGAGAACTGGAGCTTCTTCTCCCTGGCTAAGAGCGGAGCGCGCTGATTGGATGCGCTCTGTGCCAGGGAGAAGACAGACACTGCCCAGGAGAACGTTTGCAAGCCCGCCCAGTTGAGCCGAATGGCTCATTAGCATACAAAGTGGGAAATATTGCGGGGGGCACCGCGGACAAACGGGGGCACATATTGAAAAAAGAAGAGCTGAATAAGCACCACGGGGGGCCGGCAAGTAAGGGTATATCTTTTTTTACATGCATTTTCAGGTGAAAGGTCCTCTTTAAGACAAGTGTCTAAAGATATTCCACATTTTTCATCCAGCGCGGTTCCCTTTCAATATGGGGCAGGATTAGTAAATCTGCCCCAATGTATTTAACTGAAAATACCCCCCACTGAAACAAATTGCATCAAAATACCCCTAAGGCTATGGGCATAGAATGTGCTGCCTGTTAATGAGCAGTTGGCAAGTAGCCCACTAATACATGCCATCCACCCCCCTCCAGGTACACTTACCACAAATCGAGAACCTAGATTGCAGACTATTAACTTCTGAAGAGTAATAATTTCTGAATAATTTATATCGGGAAACTCTTAAGCATTGCTGGACTCAGCATTGAAATCTTTTGAAAGTGTCAAGTCAGTGAACTGTTCTTACTGTAAATGTTCGAGAGCAGACTGGTAATGGCTGGGATTTCACATGTAGATTGTCATTCACAGCTCATCGTTAAAGGGGGTCTGTCACCTAATCCGAGCCTTTTAGACCGCTCAGACCAGGTTATAGACTCCTGTGCCCCCATTACAATGGTACCTTTATTTGTTCTGTCCCTCGTCTTTTTAAACTTATGCTAATGAGGTTCGGCAAGTGCCCAGGGGCGGCATTACCGCAGCAAGTGCCCAGGCCCCTCAGCGATGTGCCCAGAAAACCACACCTCGTTCAGCCCTCGTTTTCGATCATTAACTCCTCCACTCCCTCCCCCACTTGTCCTGTATCTGCACACTGCTGTGCCCATTATGGGCAGAGGAACAGGTAGTTGGACTGCGCATGAGCCGGCGGCACAGGCGTTTGATCTGGGAGGGAGAGGAGGTAATAATGGGAAACAAGGGCGGGCTAGAGGGGTGAAAGAGGTGTGGAGTTCTGGGCACTTTCTGCAGTAACGCCGCCCCTGGGCACTTTCTGCAGTAACGCCGCCCCTGGGCACTTTCTGCAGTAACGCCGCCCCTGGGCACTTTCTGCAGTAACGCCGCCCCTGGGCACTTTCTGCAGTAACGCCGCCCCTGGGCACTTTCTGCAGTAACGCCGCCCCTAATTAGCATAAGCTTAAAGGGTCTTTTTTTGAAGGTCTCGGCGAGGGACAGAACAAATAAAGGTACCATTGTAATGAGGGCACAGGAATATATAACTTGATCTAAGCGGTCTAAAAGGCGACAGACTTTCCTTTTAACCATCATTTTACTGAATTCCCAGTGTATCCTAATTTTTTTATCTACCCCCACCACTACATCCCCCCCAATACAGACTTACACCCTGTTCTGTTTCTGGGAAGTATTGCTGATGACTCCTTTCTATTTCAGATTTGGGGAGAATGTACAATCTTGTATCAAGAATTCAGGACGGCCTGGGAGAACTGAAAAAGCTTTTAGAAACGCATATCCACAATCAGGGACTTGCTGCCATAGAGAAATGTGGGGAAGCAGCGCAAAATGCAAGTATTCTGCTGTCAATGAAATCGTGCTATGGGGCCAACACTTTTACTGCCTTCTAGGCAAATTGGTCTCGTTGCCCATGTATGCAGGGGTGGGCAAAGTGACATGCCTGGGGAGGCCGGTGACCCCTATTCGGGTCAACTGAATACAAGTCTGGATATCCACAGTGCAAGATGGGCGTCCAGTGTGTACAGTGGTCCCTCAATAGTAATTGGTTCCAGGACGACCATTGTATGTTGAAACCTTTGTAATAGGGGTCGACCGATATTGATTTTTTAGAGCCGATACCGATACCGATATTCTGTGAACTTTCAGGCCGATAGCCGATATTTTATACCGATATTTTGCGCATTTTAATTTTTGGATTTTTTTTTTCTGTTACTGCGTCCGACGCTTTTTAAAAAAAATATATTTTAATAGTTTGGACTTTTTGGTCACGGCGATATGTTTTTTTATTTATTGTTTATATATTTTATATGTAAAATTGGAAAAGGGTTAATTTATACTTAATATTTTGGTGTTTTTTTACGATTTTAAATTTTTTTACTTTTTATTTTATTACTATTTCCCCCTAGGGGTAGAACCTGGGCTCTTTACATCCCTTGTCCTATTCACCCTAATAGAGATCTATCAGGGTGAATAGGACCTGACACTGTCCCTGCTGCCCTGTGCTATGGGCACACAGCAGCAGGAACCATGGCAGCCAGGGCTTCAGGAGCGTCCTGGCTGCCATGGTAACCGATCGGAGCCCCAGCATTACACTGCTGGGGCTCCGATCAGAAGAGAGGAGGTGGGGACCCTGTGGCCACTGCCACCAATGATATTAATACTGAAGGGACGGGGGAGGAGGGGGATGGAGGAGCACTGGCCACCACGATAAGGTTTAAGATATTACAGCACATTGCCCAGACCCTGCCTCTGATAGATGGCTGCGATCGCGGCAATTAACCCCTCAGGTGCGGCACCTGAGGGGTTAATTGCCGCGGATCGCAGCTCTCATCAGAGGCAGGGTCTGGGCAATGTGCTTGTAATATCTTAAACCTTATTATCATTGGTGGCCAGTGCGCCCTCAGCCCCGCCTCCTCTGCTCTCATTGGTGGACAGTGCGCCCTCAGCCCCGCCTCCTCTGCTCTCATTGGTGGCCAGTGCGCCCTCAGCCCCTCCTCCTCCTCTTCTCTAGTCTCCACTGGCAGCGCGGCACAGGGGGAAGGAGGGACTGCCTCCTTCTCCCCTGTGCTGCTGAGGGAACATGGCCGCGCTGAGACCGGCGCGCTCAGGTTCTGTGATGGCACAGTTATCAGTATATCGGCCTGGTTAGGGGCCGATACCGATAACTGTGCAAATCATCAATATCGGCCGATAATATCGGCCAAACCGATAATCGGTCGACCCCTACTTTGTAAGTTGAGTAATCGGTTCCAAAGCCCCAAAGTGTCATCCAAGATGAGAGTAAATGAAGATTTAAGAAAAAATATGCAGATAAATAAAACAGATAAAAGAAGTCCTTACATATAACAGTCAGGAATGGCTGATAACTGGCAACTAATACAACCAGAGAAGTGGCCTTGGTTGGTTGGGTCTGAGTTTCAAGTTTCGATGGGTCAGAAAAGAGCCTTGTATGTTGAAAACACTGTATCCTGAGGGATCGTAGACATCTACTCCCTGCGGAGGTCAAGTTTCCACAGGAAATAGGATGAAGCAGAGTTGATGACCTTTATTGCATTTAATGTATATCTAGTACATTGACAATACTCTGAAGAAGACCCCGCATTTATTCTTACTACCCGAGCAGCACACGGTTCTGCAGGTTTCCATTACAATCATGTCACTATCGTTATTCCTGTCATTTATGCCAGAGGTGCACAACATTTCGCTATACCGTAATAAAATGTAGCGGTATCTCCTTTTGCGCCACTTACGGCACCTGAACTGTATGACATAAATGTGTAACAGGTTGTAGTTCCACTTTTGAGATTCCCTACTAGCAGGAGAACAAGGTCCCAGACAAACTACAATGGGGAGAGCAGCAAGCATGCATGGCCACCTCGAATCGTCCTTCTTGGAGTACCATAAATGTTTTAGATCCGGACACCTCTTCAGTTGCCACAAGTGGTATCTTCTGTTAGAAGTTGTGGCAGTTACAGGAAAGAGCAGTGGCATCTAGAAGTAAAGGGGGAGAGCGAAAGTGCAGAACGTCCGCAGCTTCAGGGCCACTCATTTGTTTAGTGGGCACAACAGACTTTCACGCTTGTACACGGTCCTTCCGGTGTCCAATCCAGAAGCTGAACTGTAAGTAAAAGAGAAGAACACTGGGACTGTATCCGGCACTGCAGAACAGGCATCACTCTGGGAGAGTTTAAACTTTTTTGGTCTAGAAGGCAGCGCATTTTGGCATCTAACAGATCCCTACACCACAACTGCCTGATGAAGAGATCCGTTCAGTCCCAAAACGCTTTGTCTTCTAGCGCCAATAAAGTTTCCAAACTTAACTCTCCCAGAGTCTCGCCGCCTCTGCAGCGCCACGTACAGTCCTGGTCCTTTCTTCTATCTCTAGTTACAGGGAGAGAGCTACAGCAGAAAGGACACACCCTCTGAGCTGCCAGTCTAAAATAAATATAGCAGAACAATTAGAGCAATGAATGGGGAGATCTTAGGTTCCATGTGAGGTACAGGGCTGGCTGTTTGTTAGAGATTGTTATGTACTATATGATGTCTCATTTTCATTTTACATCAATCATGGCATAACCCCCGTTAAGTTGCTTAACATAGGACTCATAGTGCCATGCTATATGTGCCCGTGGGGGACGCACAGGGCACCATCATGTGTGTACCACTGGTTTATACTATTTGTGTTACATGTGTTTTTTTTCCTTTCTATTCAGGATCCCAAAATGTATGTACAGACTGTTTTGGATGTCCATAAGAAATATAATGCACTAGTTATGTCTGCTTTTAACAATGATGCTGGATTTGTGGCGGCACTAGATAAGGTGAGTGTAAAGGCACAGATAAATCTGGACAGATATGGTGGTATGGCGTTTGGATTAAGGCTGCAGTAAACGATTATTTTACAAATCTAATATTTTATCGATTATTTTTTACGATTAATCGAGTACTCTAATAACAAAAAACGAATTAAAACAATGGTTTTCTTTATAAAAACTCATCACATCCCCCCCCCCCTCCCTGTGCCACCAGCTTGCCCCCCAGTGCCACCAGTTTGCCCACAGATTCCTAGTCACCAACATTATATATCGGTCCAAAAAAAAATGCCATCTCAATTTGCATTAGAAAAGCCAAGCAGCTCTCACCTGGTCTTCTGTGCTGTGAGCACGGACTAGGATCCAGGACTACACCGACCCCCCCATATGAAAAAAACTTCCGAGGTCCAGCTCGGAGGTCCGAGGTCCACCAGGGCGGCTATGCTATAGCCCGAAACGCGTAGAAGGGAATTTGTTGTCCGTACCTGTATTTGGAATTTTTATATCGCATTGAAAAAGAAGGAAACTTTGCTGGAAAGAGCTGGACCCGGAAGTATTTTTCATCTCAATATGCATGTTACATCTGTCAGTGTATCGCATACGACACATTATACTCTCAGTACTTTCCATAATGCAACAGTTCTCTCCGAGAGGTCAGATTCAGATTAAAGAGACGAAGCGCAGCATTCTGTATATTATATCTAGGTGCATGTATACAACATAAACACACACACGTGGATCCCCGTCATATATATTATAGTACATACCGTACCAGCAGTGACTGGGAGACATTACAAGGACATGGTGTAGGAGGTCTCATTATAGGGGAACTCTCCAGTCAGTATGGGGGATCCTGGACACTGGGGGTGCCCCTGTGTGCATGACATATAGAGCAATAATTTCCATATATATTATTGGGGAGCAGGCTGGGGACCCTATGGAGATCATATACTGGGCCCTCTGTCTACATTACATATAAAGCAATAATTTTCATATATTTTGCTGGGGGTCCTATGGCAATCTAACACAGGGGCCCCTTGAATGCAGGATGTGGAATATAAAGATATAATTTGCATACATTTATTTGGGGACCCCTAACATTAAGCGGAGTCCCCCCAGTCCCTGTGGAATGTAAACCAGTTTGCACACCAGTACATTGGGGGGAGCTGGGGACCCCACAGCTGACATGATCCAGGGGCTACACCCATTCTATGCGGAACCTAATGCACTGTCTCAGGGGACACCTTTTGTACATCGTGGCCCCTGCAGGTGAGGGCCCACATAATCCAGTGCGCACATGTAACGGCCAAGGAGTCGCCAGTCGGTGTGGGGGTCATCTACCACCAGCAGCATACAGGACTTCCTCCCGGGGGCCCCCTGCACTTTGCTCCGCCGAGGCCGCCGTCTGTTTGAACAGATTGGTTATTGAAGAAGCCACCTGCGCCCCGCTCTGCCTGCTCCTGTCCGACCCGGTGACTGGGAGGGCTCGAGGCGCTGCTGGTCGGTCATGTAGCCATTGAGGAGGTTGGCGATGAAGCTGGCGGGTGACCACGGTTCGGTGAGTAATAGCACTCCCGCTCCGTGGTCACATGACACAGAGGATTTTTTTTGTGTCAAATTACTCAATTCAATCGAGTAATCGTTTCAGCCCCAGTTTGGATTTCTTCTTATGTCGCTTTTCTTAATATTTCATGGCAGGCTTGTGGGCGATTTATAAATAACAATGCAGTGACAAAAATGGCCCAATCTTCCAGCAAATCTCCAGAGCTGCTCGCCCGTTATTGTGATTCACTACTGAAGAAGAGGTGAGTGTATATGCTGTAATGTCATGTGCTGATACCCGCGTTCTCTGCCCGGTGTATTCATACAATATTCCTTCTACCCTAGTTCTAAGAACCCAGAAGAGGCAGAATTGGAAGACACACTCAATCAAGTTGTAAGTGTCTCTAATGTATCTCTACCCTGCAGTTACATAAACACTTCTATACACTGCCCAAACATCGGTGAGATCATCGCTAACAAGTGTTCGTAAGAACGCTCATTAGTGATGATCTGCCGCCAATTACCCATTGAGCGAAAGCGCGCTCTCATCTGGTAATAGTATCGTTCATGCAGTCGTTTGCCGGCAGCAGATTGTGTCATCTAAACAAATAATGATTCTGTGTGAGGACGAGCAGTGGCGTTGGTGATCGTTCCTCCCCTTTTCATTTTCTGATCATTGACCCATGTTGCATATCGGCTCGATAAAGGTCTGATTAGTGGGAGATGTGAGGACGCACATGAACGGGTCCTCTGGAGAATGCAGTGTTCTTTGGCCCGGCTGACTCCCATTTTTACAAGTTGTCTTCTTTCTTCACAACTATGTCCTTTTTACCATCCAACTTTGGAGTTGCGCGTGTAAACAGAAAGCTCTTCATTTTTACAGATGGTCGTCTTTAAATACATTGAAGATAAAGACGTGTTCCAGAAATTCTATGCAAAGATGCTTGCAAAACGACTTGTTCATCAGAACAGTGCGAGTGATGATGCAGAAGCGAGCATGATATCCAAACTTAAGGTAAGTCGAGACGTTAGGCTGAAGTCTAGGTGGTGGCTTCATGGCGCTGTTAGTGACGTTGTGTAAGGAATTGCGTTGACCGGTAAATCATTACGCTGAAATGGAAAGCGTAACGTCCAGGGGTACATTATTCATGGTACATGTCGTAGTGGAAGACTTTCAAAACCTAACATTTTGGCACGCATCAGTTTTATTTATTTTTTTTAAATATTGCCCCATACATTTCTCCCTTTATGGGATGAACTACCTCTGGCGCCCCATCTGTTCTGAAATGACATTTCCCAGCATGCAAACTTGTTGGACTGTTCTCAGAACTGCCATAAAAATGAATGGAACATGCTGGGGTTTGTAGTTTCCGAACAGCGGGAGTGTTGAAGGTTGCTGACCCCTGACGCAGTATCTAATAGGCTTACTATAGCAGTCACATGATCACAAGCCACCACTTGGCGTCTACCTAGTTACTGGTGTCACTCATCACATTGTATAGGGTCCGTCTTGCTACGAATTCCACATGTCACCTGAAAGTCAGTTGCTATTTACCCTTCGGTAACATGGGTACCTTACTCTGCATGCTGACGCAGTGACTGCAGCCCGATGCCAGGATATAGTGAAGAGCATCAGATCTCATGGAAACTCCGAGCATCATTGTAAGGTTAGATTCACACATGTAGTTTTTGGTGCAGTTTTTGATGCTTTTTTAGCCAAAGCTAGGAGTTGGACGTATTGGCAACTCATGGCTGCCTTATAAGTATGGCAGTACATTCATGCCAAAAGGTGGCACCTGGGGCATGTTTCAACTACCCCAAGTTGCCCCTTTTTCAAAACTGTGGAGGTAGCTGCAAAGGCGTGCAAGTCGCAGGCAGTTTGACACATTGGATTTTTTGGGGTGCAATTTATAAACTAATTCTGGTGCAGTTTGCTTAGTAAATCTCCCCAATGTTTGTATTTTTGAGAAATACCACTTAGACTTAAAACCTTTATTTCATTTGCCTGTAGGAGTAGACTTACCAAATGAATCTTTTATGGTTTTTATTCAATTTCACTATCGATCTTGTAGCTTTGTGTTCACGTCCCTTTATGTTCTCTTTCTACAGCAAGCGTGTGGTTTTGAATATACCTCGAAGCTGCAGAGAATGTTTCAAGACATCGGCGTCAGCAAAGACCTAAATGAGCAGTTTAAAAAGCACCTGACTAATTCAGAGCCGCTCGACTGTAAGTGCACCCACCATGTATTCAGTTACAAGTACTGGAGGTCACCATTCGCCCCACCTCAGTTACATGCCGGCTGTGTATGACTTGTATATAATTGTTTCTAGCAGCTCTTTGAAAGGGACCTTTCAGGGGTCCGAACATTATCAAATAACTAGCGGGTTGTGTAGGGCATTGTGAAGGGACGTTACATCGCTTACTAGTTTCTCTATGTTCTGTTTGCCCGCTGTTCCCCCTGTACTGGTTTCCTGCCTGGTATGTAAATTCATACCATCGGTACGGAGAGAAGGAGACGGCCAGGTTTCTCAGTGGGCGTCTCCTTCTGCCTGGTATATAAATTTACACCATCGGTACGGAGAGGAGAAGACGGCCGGGTTTCTCAATGGGTGTCTCCTTCTGCCTGGTATGTAAATTTACACCATCGGTACGAAGAGGAGGAGACGGCCGGGTTTCTCAGTGGGCGTCTCCTTCTGCCTGGCTGTGAAAGGTCTTTAATTTAGGAGCTTTGGGCAAATGCGATCAGTAGAAACTTGTCCCACTGCTGCTTGTAAGACACCTCACATACATGACACTACACGCGTCTGCCAAAACCACTGTTGTGGTTGGGCTGTGTCAGCTGAGAATCTAAGGAGTATGAGGAGCTCCAGACTGTCCCTCAACAGATGTCAGGAGAAAGAAGGATTGGGTACATGCAATCCTAAACCTTTTATTCTCTTGGGAGATGAGCATGCATGTGTCCAGAATGGGGAGAAGGCTGCTGTCAAACACCTCTGTCAGTGGCTTATGTCTCTGAGGGAAAAAAAAGATCAGGCATTTTGAAATCCAGTTGCCTGATCCTTATGTCCCTCGACACCATCTTGACAAAGATTCAAGGCTCCCACACACATTAGATGGTCAGCTGATGCCACCAACCTTTGTGACTTCTTCAATCCTTTATCTTATATGTATGGTTGGCTTAATTGATCCCCCTTTTATGTGTAAGTATTGGGGGAAGACCCTGCCACAAAACATCTACAAAGCAACATACAGAACTGTGGAAAGTGCACATTAACTAGAGGGTACATGGATTTCCAGGCATGTCTTTGGACTCTGCTTTTTCTCAGCCTCCAGTGGGACTTTACCATGTAGGGCAGCCATTGCAGGTTAGGACAAGCACCTCCAGTTGGCAGAAGTGCCTTTTCCTTAAGGCTGGGTTCAGACTTGCGCATTTTACAGCGCGTTCAAGCGCGCTGTAAAACGCTCAACACATGAAAACCAATGCTTCCCTATGGCCCTGGTTCTCACTTGAGCGTTTTACAGCGCGTTTGAACGCGCTGAAAAACGCCCTACGCTCAAAAAAGGTCTTGAGCGTCTTTGGGGCGTTTAGTCGCGCGTATTGTGATTGACGCCACAGTAGTCAATCACATGAACGCACGTACGACGCGCATTTCCTATTTGCAAAAACGCGCTGTAATACGCGCGACAGAAACACGCTTTTTACGCGCGTATCAAATATGCGCAAGTCTGAACCCAGCCTTAAGATTTTCCTGGAAGTTCTGTGAGATGAGGCTGAGCCCACCACCACTGTGCACTTTCCGACATACATGGCTTACAGTAGAAGGGGCTTTTGAGAACTAGTAGATGTTTCGATGCTCTCATTTAGACATCTGCCTATGCCCGAGTACTCCTGTGTAATTTGTCATTCAGCATATGACTCGTAAGCATATTGTAAGACGCGTTGATTTCTCTTCCTTCACAGTGGATTTCAGCATACAGGTTCTCAGCTCTGGATCGTGGCCTTTTCAGCAATTCTGCACCTTTGCTTTACCTTCTGAGGTAGGTTACTATGTGATGTGACTGGTAGTATGAGTTTTACCCGGGTTGTTCAGGTTATGATGATTCTTTTAACACGAAGGAAATCTCTGAACATGTGGTTGTAGTAATATGCAGTCATTTCAGGACAAAATTTGGCACAAAATATTCATGCATAATTTACAAGGTGCTGTGCCTCACTGTGAGCTAAAAGCCGCACTGAATATCTTATGGCCTTTCGGCATTCCTGTCAAACTGTTTAACCTCTACTCCCATTTTGAATCTACCTCCAATGGGAAGATTTCCCTTAGCTTTAATATCTGTAGTTCTTGGGATTAAAGCTTTTCACACTACCCATTGAATTCAGCGGGCTGTCCATGGTAATGCATGGGCTCCCTCCTTGTGGTGGTTGTCCATACTGGCATATGTAGTCTAAACTGTTCCATCTGAAGCGTAAGGCTAAGTTTCATACATGCAGTAGAGTTATCCTTTGCCGAAACAGCGTGCCAGAGTCCTCCGGACTATAATGGGAACTGGCCACTGCCCGGATTCAGCCGGACAAGAGCTGTTGTGTTTCTATGTTGCATATGTGTGTGTTTGTTTTTTTCCTTTTACTTAAGTAATGCTTTTTTTTTTCCCCCTCCTTACAGTTGGAAAGAAGTTATCAGCGGTTTACAGCTTTTTATGCTAGTCGGCATAGTGGGAGAAAACTGACTTGGTTATATCAGTTGTCTAAAGGAGAGTTGGTCACCAACTGTTTTAAGAACAGATACACCTTACAGGTGGGCATACACATCATGACACCGCCTGCTCATTAGGGATCCGTTCTCGTTCTGGCAGTTTGACATTGCCTCTATTTGGATTTTAGGCCTCCACGTTCCAGATGGCGCTCCTCCTTCAGTATAATACAGAAGATGCCTACACAGTACAGCAGCTGACAGACAGCACGCAGATAAAAATGGTAGAATTGACTTTTAGTCCCTTATTTTCGTTAGAAGGTCCATGTAAAGTTTCCTGCTAACTCCTCTGTTCTATGGCGGGGGAACCCGTATAGCACAGCCCCAGGGGGCGTGCACCCTTCCTTAAATGGGAATGCACATTTATTTGCTATAATTTAGATAGATGATATGTGGTGCTTCATACAGAATATATCGGATCACTCCCTATCCTACCTTCAGAAGTTCTGCTGTACTAGACAAGTAAATCATAAAGATAATTGTCACTGTCATTTGCATGTCTTATGGAATATTTTGGGGCTTCTGTCATAGTAACATATTTTAGAAGGCTGAAAAAAATACATTTTAATTCAAAATTAATTCCTGACTCCAATCAGGCAATCAGAATAATTCCCGGGATCAACGACCCCTCTCTAGTAGCTATAGCCTGTAATATTATTACACTCCAGAAATAAATCCAGTCCCCTCTTGAATTCCTTTATTGTACTCACCATCACCACCTCCTCAGGCAGAGAGTTCCATAGTCTCACTGCTCTTACAGTGAAGAATCCTTTTCTATGTTTGTGTACAAACCTTCTTTCCTCCAGACGCAGAGGATGTCCCCTCGTCACAGTCCTGGGGATAAATAGATGATGGGACAGATCTCTGTACTGACCCCTAATATATTTATACATAGTTATTAGATCTCCCCTCAGTTGTCTTTTTTCTAAAGTGAATAACCCTAATTTTGATACCCTTTCGGGGTACTGTAGTTGCCCCATTCCAGTTATTACTTTAGTTGCCCTCCTCTGAACCCTCTCCAGCTCTGCTATGTCTGCCTTGTTCACAGGAGCCCAGAACTGTACACTGTACTCCATGTGTGGTCTGACCAGTGATTTGTAAAGTGGTAGGACTATGTTCTCATCACGGGCGTCTATGCGCCTTTTGATGCAACCCATTATCTTATTAGCCTTGGCAGTTGCTGCCTGACACTGTTTTTTGCAGCTTAATTTGCTGTTTATTAAAATTCCTAGATCCTTTTCCATGTCAGTTACCGAGTGTTTTACCATTTAGTATGTACGGGTGACTTGCATTATTCCTTCCCATGTGCATAACTTTACATTTGTCAGTCTTAAACCTCATCTGCGATTTCTCTGCCCAAGCCTCCAATCTATCCAGATCCCTCTGTAGCAGAAAACTGTGCTCTTCAGTGTTAATTACTTTACACAGTTTAGTGTCATCTGCAAAAATTGATATGTTACTGTGCAAGCCTTCTTCAAGATCATTACTAAAAATATTGAAGAGAATAGGTCCCAGTACTGACCCCTGAGGTACCCCACTAGTTACAGTGACCCAATCTGAGTATCTACCGTTAATAACCACCCTCTGTTTTCTGTCACTTAGCCAGTTACTTACCCACATACAGACATTTTCTCCCAGTCTGAGCATCCTTATTTTATCTACTAACCTTTTATGTGGTACAGTGTCACTTTGGTTAGCTTAATCAGTACATTTGCCAGGCTTGTCCAGAATGTCCCCCCCCCCCAAAGATAGGAAGTGCATTTAAAATAAATATAAAAACAGTTTAAACACCCCGCAACTCAAGTGGTTCCCACGAGTCTCTGCATGCTCCTGTGTAGCTGGTCATGTACCTACATGACAGCTGCAGCAGATCCCAAGCTTCAGCGACCTGGCGCCCTAAATGCAGGGGAGTCCACTTTAGGCCAGTGATTGGCTGCAGCAGTCATGTGCATAGACTGCATGGTAATCTGGGAAGTATACCCAGACTGGCGGGAACCGCTGGAGTAGCGAAGGATTAAACAGGCAAGTGAGGATGAATGTATGTATTTATTTTTAACTATTTCTTACCTTAAGAAATAAAAGAATACTCTCTATCCTGGACAACGCCTTTAAGCTGTTGGTAGACAGCCTATCTGAAGACCATAAGAAGGCTCTTTGACGCCCAGAGTAATACCAATGACAGTTTTCTGTTTGTTCAGTATGATTGACACATTGATAATGATTTCATGTATATTAAGCGCTTAATGAGTATCACTTTTTCAGGACATCTTGGTGCAGGTTCTGCAGATATTATTAAAATCCAAGTTACTGGTGAGTCATTGAGTTTGTGTTCACATTATACAGCAGTATGAAATTGTTTTTAACAGGGTTCTGTGAAAATGGCAGTGGAGAAAAATCACGGTATTGTAGAGTTAAGAAATACAGACATGGCTGCCAATAGGCCTAGGCCATTGGTGTTTATTGATGATGTGACTACAGATGGAAGTAGTGGGATAAATCCTGAACATCATAGAGCTATACATGCTGCAAAGCTCTTTATACTACAAATAGATAATGACCAAAATCTACCACAAGATCACGCAACTCGATCATTAAACGGCTGAGTGTCACCCGCCCTCAAGCTGATTAATCCTGCTTTTCCCTTACTGAAGATAGTAGTCCTTGTGGAGACCACCAGGTTGGCGTATGGAGTTTTATAGGCCAGCCAATTCTCCCTGTGAAAGGCGTATAAATCTAGGGGGCGTCAAACAAGCTCTTTAGTGCTCTCTAGGCCAGTGTTTCCCAACCAGTGTGCCTCCAGCTGTTGCAAAACTACAACTCCCAGCATGCCTGCACAGCCAAAGGCTGTCCAGGCATGCTGGGAGATGTAGTTTTGCAACAGCTGGAGGCACACTGGTTGGGAAACACTGCTCTAGGCCTTGGAACATCACTTGGGATATAAGCCAAAACCAGATGGTCCTCTCTGCCCAATCAAGGACATTTAGAATAGTTTCCATGTGGCATAAGAGGGGAAGGCGTTTTCTGCACTACACAGATTACAATACATGGGAGAATAGAGAACCGGTTAAGGAAGACTTGACTTTTCCTACTATGTCGGCAGTGTTTCCGTCACAAGCGGCTATTGTGCCATGTTTTCGCGTATACTTAAGTGACAGCATGTGTATTGTGCATACAGTTCAGTATATGCAGGGTAGATTTGTACTCTGAAGATGTGTATTTTTTTCCCTATTAAACTGCAGGTGTTAGAAGATGAGAACGCAAATGTAGACGAAATGGAACTGAGGCCAGACATATTAATAAAGCTGTACCTGGGCTATAAGAAGTATGTTCATATAACTTACAACGATCGCATATTTTGGGAGGTTCCTGAATTTTTAATGGGTGTAAATGATGTCTCAATTTTTTTTTTGCCCATAATGTTTTAGTTAAATGGATTGTTAACCCTATTGGTCAGAGCCCTCTGGCCCTTCCCCTCCGTCGTGGTCAGACCTGTGGAGACAATCGCACTTTACCTGATCCCCGCTGCTGGATTCCAGCTCCTTCGCTCTTCCCTGACCGCTGCAGCAAAGGAGCTGGAACGCAGCATCGGGGATGAGGTGAGTATGATTTCTTCTGTAGAGAAATCTCCTTCTGAGGGGCCTCCCTGGGATGAACAACCCCTTTAAAGAGGAGGTCACGTGTTGCTGTTCCGCTGCATTAGTATCACCCTTTTTTGAAAATTGGGATCATGTTGTCTAGGTCAGGGCTCGATAAATCCCAGGTCGCCATGGCGACCAGGATTTTGGTCCTGGCGCCTGGGTATTTGTCAGCCCGTTCTCTCAGGTGCCAGGGCGCAGGGCCGGCGCATCCTATACGCGGACTAGGAGCGCCGGCCTCCCTCATGCTGCAGCCGCCCGAGCGATCTATATAGAGCCTCAGGCAGCTGCAGCACTGCCCGGGCTGGCGCGTCCATGAGGGCGCACCTCCCGGGCGCAGCATGAAGAGAGGGACTGACAGGAGGGAAACGCTCAGCGCTCCCTCCTGTCACTCCCTCATTGTAGCGTGGCCGAGCCCTGTATGGTCCGCGGTACAGGGAGCATCTGTCTCCTGTACCCGGCCGGACTGACATGAAGTGCGCACACAGTGTGCACTTCCTGTCAGTCCGCCCGGGTACAGGAAACTAAAGCTCCTGTACCCGTGGGACCATACAAAGCTCGGCCATGCTACATTACAGGTGGGGGAGGGAGGGGAGAAAATGACAAGGGGGGAAAGTGAATGACAAGGGGGGGGGGGGGAGAAAGTGAATGACAAAAGGGGGAAAGAGATTGACAAGACGAGGGGGAAAGAGAATGATAAGGGGGGAAAGTGAATGACAAGAGGGGAAAAGAGCTGGGCGTTGTAGTGATGCGGGGACTGAGCGCCAGCTGGGGGTTGTAGTGCTCAGTAAAATGTCATGGTGCCCGCTGTGTTTGTGCCCTCCGGACCCCTCTGCCCTCTCCTCCGGACCCCTCTGCCCTCCCCTCTGGACCCTGTAATCCTTGTAAGGGTTTCCACATGTCATGGCGGCCGCAAGTGGCGATCACTTAGACGCTGGCAGCATCTGACGTGTCATATAACCTATTGATGAGGGGAAGCATTATGGGGGGCCCTATATACTCTCACATTATGGGGGGCACTATAGAAAACAGGGGAAGGAACACTATGGGGGCATCTACTGGGGGCCCTATGTACTGGCATGCATTATTGGGGGGCTCTGTGGGGGGGGGGGGAGCACTATGGGGGCATCTATTGGGAGCTTTATGACGCGGCTCCGCCTGGCTCCTAACTTTTTTAGCTGGCTCCTAGATTCCAAGGAAATTTGTCAAGCCCTGGTCTAGGTCTCCTCTGCATTTCCTCTGTAGGGTCGAATGTTGCTGCCGTAGAACCACCATCACTGTTCTGGAAGGTGCATTTCTTTTTAGAGTCAATGATTTTGTTTCTTTTCTGTATTTCTGCAGTAAAAAGCTTAGAGTGAACATTAATGTCCCCATGAAGACTGAGCAGAAGCAGGAGCAGGAAACAACGCACAAAAACATTGAGGAAGATCGCAAACTTCTTATTCAGGTACATGTCCTTTTCTCTCCAGACGCTGGGAAAGTCCAGCCTGGGTATTGATCTGGTTTCTCTAACCTTCACTTATGGGAGATCTAGAACAGACAAACAGGGCAGGGACGGTTTATTTTATTTTATTGCATTTAACTTCTGTCTTTGTGTAGATAGATTTATATTTATCAACCAACTACATAAAGTTCCATGTCTTACGGGGTGTCTTTCAGGATTTTATTATGTGCCTGTACGTCTAGTCCCACATTGTTCCGTATGTCTTATTTGCTGTAAGAGGAAATAAAGAGCCTCGGTAGATACTCTTTAACCCCTTCACTATCGGCAATGAGTGCAAGTGCGACTAAAATAAAATAGAAATGTAAAGTGTTAAATCTGAGTGAAGGCGGGTCTGCTAATTGCCGAAAAGCCAGAGATATACTTTGCAGAGGTCGTCCAGTCTTGGGTATTGTATAATGCGGGGTATCCAGCTGAATACACTGTAACAGGCCATCAACATATGGGTTGTGACAGAGACTCGGCCTATGACAGTTACCATCAATAGTAGTAAAGCCTATATTTATATTACAATTTTCAATGTGCCCTGTCTACAGGCTGCCATTGTAAGAATCATGAAGATGAGGAAGGTCCTAAAACACCAGCAGCTTCTTGGAGAAGTTTTGACCCAG
This sequence comes from Bufotes viridis, assembly GCA_033119425.1. Taxonomy (NCBI): domain Eukaryota; kingdom Metazoa; phylum Chordata; class Amphibia; order Anura; family Bufonidae; genus Bufotes; species Bufotes viridis. The sequence goes on along the minus strand of CM065593.1, from coordinate 152,244,603 downwards.
CTGTCTTCAAGATTCAAACCACGTGTTCCAGTTATCAAAGTGAGTATGGTTCAATGAACATTTTATTCAGCTAGGAAAAGCTTGGATGACGTACCAGGGGGCTGGGGGCAGGATTTTGAGGAAGCAGAAATCTGAATTCTGTGATCTGTCATCCTGTCCAAGTCACGGTCAGCGTTCTTCAACCATCTGGCGGAACAGGTTTCAGAAATTCCTGGTGCTGTATTCTTACTGCAGTCTGTGCGTGTGTTATATAGATCCATGTTCCGGGTAACTCCTAAACAAACACCCAGTCTGCTTTTATTTTTAATAACCGTTAAAATGCTCTAGTATAACACATCGAAAGCCCACTTATTTAAAGGTTAAAGGTATTCTGGTTATGTGAAGTTATCCCATATCTACAGAATAGGGAATAACTATTAGATCAGTGGGGTCCTACCACTGGGACTGCCACTGATCTAGCAGGGGTCATACCACTGGGACTCCCACCAATTATGAGAACAGGAAGCCCCCCCCCCCCCAAAATGAACGGAGTGGTCGGTCAGGCATTGGCGTAGCTGCTCCATTTTTGTGGGAGTTCCAGAGGCAGCAGGGTAGTTATCTCGGGAAGTCCTCTAGAAACAATTGGAGTGGCTGCACACATCCCTGACCGGCCACTCCGATCATTTCAGGGGCTCCACAGTGTATGTGGAAGGAAGGAATGCAAATGATGGTACCCCCCAAAAAATGTGGTCTCTGTTCTAATGATCGGTGGGGGTCCCAGCATTAGAGCCCACACTGATCAAATAGCAATCCCCTATCCTAGTGAAATAACTGGGATATCCCTTTGTAGCTAAAAATACCTTTTATGTATAAAAATAAAATAAAAAATCCCCCCGATAGCATAAAAAAATATAGGCGTTTAAGTGGCATATAAAAAATAGCTATAGTCAAAACATGTGGTAATAAGGGATTAAAGAATTCACTAGCCGTTTTATTTTTGTTTTTTTGTGTTTTTTTTTTGTTTGTTTTTTTAAAGAAAATAACTATTCACGTTATTGATACCTCACCGCTCCAGTTTTGACACTCCGCGGTTCCCTGGCGGTCTCTGCTTTCAGCTCTCCTCTCAACACACAGTAAATGACCGCTCAGCCAGTCACACGGAGTATATAGGGGGTTCATGACATAGCAATTCCTACTGACTTAGTTCAAAAATATTTATAGCCCAGACCCGTGGGCAGGGGTGTAGCTAACGGCTCATGGGCCCTGGTGCAAGAGTTCAGCTTGGGCCCCCCTTCCCTCAGTGTTTTGTGTGTCTTCTTATGCGGCACAAGGGTCTTTGGGCCCCCTCAGGCTCCTGGGCCCGGTAGCGACTGCTACCTCTGCACCCCCTATAGCTACGCCCAGACCCGTAGGTGTCCTGACATGCTTGTTTTAGTCAATATTTTCCATGAAATACGAATTCTGAAGCTTCTATACTTAGAATACAAGGTCTTGTTGTCCCTCTGTTATTCCTCTAGTTGGGCGTCTGTCCCTGCACACTCCGACACCGTCCAGTCAGTGCTTATAGTGTCAGTGTGTAGGGACCCCCACCCCTTTGATAAGGAAGAATGGTAACACCCAGTTGTGAATTTATTATTAAAGGTCTACGAGTCAAACGGCAGGGTGCAGAATTCTCAGAAAAGATTATCCAGCATTCTAGTTTAGGGGAAATGAAAGTAATTTCTGGTCCTCTTTATTCATATTGATTAATAGTAAAATGTGACCTGTGACAGTTCTGTGGTTTAATACCGACCTGTGGTTTTTGGAAGTTCCCCGTTTATTATCTAGTTCTTTTAACCTGCTTAAATGCACGTCGACAGTGCCACCTTGTGGTGATTCGGCTTTACTGCATAGTATTAAGGTTTGTAAGATTCAAAGGAATCTACAGGACAATGTATTTTTTCATCTGTTATTTTTAGCTTCTCACCTTGTTTTTCTTTATGTTCTCCCTAGAAATGTATTGATATCCTAATAGAAAAAGAGTATCTAGAGCGCGTGGATGGCGAAAAGGACACATACAGTTATCTGGCTTGAATGAAAAGAAAATTTTATACGTATATTTAGAAATTGCCTGATTGGTTAAATGTCATTGTGTGACACTGCAGATAGTTGTGTGATGGAAAGAATGGCGACACAGGAACTTCATAGGAGCTGCTATGCTGCCACCTGGTCCAACACTTTTTAATCACACAGGAAAAGAAAATGGATGCCCAAATGCCAGCTTCGGGACTGCCACAGTTTCAAGCATGTAAATATGAATATACAGTATGGACACCAGTGCGCTTTAATTTAAGAACTGAGGGTAGCCTGTACCCAAACAGAACAGATGTTTGCATGCTACCACCTCCTTCCTTTTAAATCAGTACATTTTGGCTGTACGGGCAACAGGTGTCAATGGAGCTAGTCTCTAGTTATATTGGCAGCACAATGAGTATGAATGGACCTAATGTAATCTGCTATGAAATACCATTTGTATAGTGTGTTTAATTTTTTTTATGTGTGTATGAATAAAACTGATAAAATACACAAAACCTCTGTGTGTGTTCTTTCCTTTTTTAAGAAAAAAAATTAAAGGGGTTGTCCTTCGAAAAATATTCTTCGGTATTTGGCATTAGATCTGAATACTTTTGCAATTGCCTGTAATTAAAAATTTTGTCAAAATCTCTGTATAGCGCTGCCTGCTGTCTAATCTTTTTCTAATTTCTCTGTTCTGCTCACTGAGATGGAAACACATGCTCAGTTCCATCCTTCATCTGCCTGCAGCTGAAAGGACACACCCCTAAGCTGACAGTTTGAAATAAATCTGGCAGAAAAATTGGAGCAATGAATGGGGAGATCTCAGGATCCATGTGAGGTGCAAGGCTGGTGGTAGCTGTGTTAGGCTAGGTCTACACGCCGACATTTGTCGCGCGACAGTTTTTAGAATGGTAGTCTATGGTGTGTCGCATTGCGACATGCTGCGTCTGCGACATGACATTCGCAAAAACTCCATTAGAAAGGGATTTTTCTGCGACTATCATTATAAAAATTGTCGCGCGACAAAATGTTGCAGTGTAGTTGTGCCCTATGTGTCCCCAACACATGTCGTGTAGACCTAGCCCTAAAGCAAGATTATCTAGTACTGGATTATGTATGATTTTCATTTTTACAATATTCTTGGAAAAACCACATCAATAAATGTATTGAGAACCACTTCATGACTTGGGGAGGGTCACATTTTTGATCCTGGATGTCAAACATTTTTTGGAATGCGGCATTTTAGGGTCCTTTCACACTTGCGTTCTGAGGATCCGGCGGGCACTTCCGTCCTGCCGGATCCGTCAGATTGCAAGTCACCTGAAGCATTAGAAGACTGATCAGGATCCTGATCAGTCTTCGAGTGCTTTCAGGTTACTATGGCAGCCAGGACGCTACTAGCGTCCTGGTTGCCATAGTGAGAGCGAGGCGGCATGCCACATTCCGTGCGGCTCCGGGCGCTCTGAATGACGTCAGAGCGCCCATGCGCATGGATCACGTGATCCATGCGATCACGTGATCCATGCACTGGGGCGCCCTGACGTCATCCTGGAGCGTCCGGGAGCCGCGCGAATGTAAGTATGCCGCTCCCCGCTCCCTGCTACATTTTACCATGGTAACCAGGACTTTAGCGTCCTGGCTGCCATGGTAACCAGTCAGAAAAAGCTAAATGTCGGATCCGGCAATGCGCCGAAACGACGTTTAGCTTAAGGTCGGATCCGGATTAATGCCTTTCAATGGGCATTAATTCCGTATCCGGCCTTGCGGCAAGTGTTCCGGATTTTTGGACGGAACAAAAAGCGCAGCATGCTGCGGTATTTGCTGCGCCCAAAAAACGTTCCGGTCCTGAACTGAAGACATCCTGATGCATCCTGAACGGATTTCTCTCCATTCAGAATGCATGGGGATGATCCTGATCAGGATTTTTCCGGCATAGAGACCCGACGACGGATCTCTATGCCGGAAAAGAAGAACGCAGGTGTGAAAGGACCCTTAGTGTCATTTCTAAAAGTGCCCTAGATAAAAGTCTGCCAGTTGATTATCTGATGTGTGGAAAATATCCTTTCTATTCCTCTACAGCAAATGTCAGACGGAAAGAAGGATCGGACATGCAGTTTTTTAATATGCCCAAAACTTTCGTTTCCTCTGAAAATAAGCCCAGTGTCAGCGACTACGTCCTCCATCCCCCAATGAGACCGCATGAACATTCTGCCTTTGGGAGGAATGGCAGATGCCATCTAAGATATAAGGTTTACTCTGTCCAAATAGGCTTTCTGGTTCATAAAGTTGGAGCTATGATAACATGAATAACACAGATGACTTGTTTGCACAGGTTTATCTGTGTGACTAGAAGATGGGCCACCATAGGTCATGTATTATACATCTGGTGGGATTGTCCCAAAGTGAAGAGGCTTTGGCTAGGAGTCCACAACCTCATTTACTGTGTGGCCGGATATAATAAGACAGACCCCTGGGAAGCATTACTTAAAGGGGTTCTGTAGTTCTTTCTTACTGATGAGATATCTTCTGGATAGATCATCAGCATCTGATCGGTGGGGGTCTGGGACCCCCGCTGATCAGCTGTTTGAGAAGGCAGTGACTGTCCAGGAGCACCGCGGTCTTCACGCTGTTTACGGCAGGCCCAGTGACGTCATGACTAGTATCACTGGCCTGGGAGCGGCTAAGCTCCATTCAGGTGAACTGGGCTTAGTTTGTTAGTGAAAGGTATGTACTTGTAGAGCGGCACCCAGGGATGTCCCTGCACTTACTTGTATCCCTGGGTGCCGCTCCGTTCGTCCGCTGTAGCCCCCGGTACCGGTGCACGTGCTGAAGCTAATTTTGCCTTGGGCGGAGACATCCTCTTTTGCCCTGGGCGTCTCCTTCTCCCAGGCTGGAGCTCTGGCCAATCGCAGCGCTCAGCTCATATCCTGCAACCTCCCAGGATATGAGCTGAGCGCTGTCCGTGTATTACACTGACAGACAATGTAGTACAATACAGCATGTATTGTACTACATTGAAACAGGGATCATACCCTGAAATTTTGAAGTCCTTGTATTGGGACAAAAATAAGTGAAATTTTTTTTTTAGAACAAGTTTACAGTAAAAAAAAAAAAAAAAGTGCCCCTTTCCCCTCATCAAGCGATATTTATTTAAATTAAGAAATGTAATAAAAATAGACATATTAGATATTGCTGCATCCATAACAAGTGGCTCTATAAAAATATTACATGACCTACCCTTCAGGTGAATGCTGTAAAAAAAAATGAAAACTTTGCCAAAACAGCCTTTAGTCACTTTGCCCTAAAGAAGTGTAAAATTGAACAATCAAAAAATCTCATGTACCCAAAAATAGTACTTAGGATGAGCGAATCGACTTCAGGTGAAACATCCGAAGTCGATTTGCATAATACTTAGTTTGAATACTGTACGGAGCGAGTGCTCTGTACAGTATTAGAATGTATTGGCTCCGGTGAGCCAAAGTTATTACTTCGCGAAGTCTCACGAGACCGCATAATAACTTCATAAATCAATTTCTACTAAAAAAAAAACATTTCTCGCACATATTCATTGGGGGACACAGGAACCGTGGGTATAGCTATGTCCACTAGGAGGCGTTGACACTAGGCTAGAATTGTTAGCTCCTCCTCTGGCAGCTATACCCTCTCCAGCCTGGAGAAGGAGCTTCAGTTTTAGCTTAGTGTCAAAGGAGGCAAGACCTCCCTGCTCTGCAGGGTGGCTTCCTTGAAGATTTTTTATTTTAGTTTATTTTTCTTCTTGCAGGTGGGAATACAGTGGACACCTAGTCTCCCTGTTATCCCGGGGGAGCATGCCAGTGTCTCCTCGCCAAACTGCCTCCTCCCCCCCAAGAAGCAAAAGTAGGACCAGGGCAGTCTCGCTCCCCTGCTCCCGCCAGCCAAGGGGTCAACTAAACCGGCCAGCCCTCCGCCATCCAGACTCCTGCCACTTCGGTGCCAGCAGCTGAGGAGGTGACCCTGCGTGAATGTGACCTTGTGGTTCACTTGAGGAGGGTGAAGAGAAGAGGATGAAGATGGGGTGAGTAACCGGGATTCAGTAAGTATATCCCTTACCCCTTCCCTTCAGAGACCTCTCCACAACCCTTTTAACATGGCGACATGTGATGTCTCCCTCTCCACCCCCCTTTTTACATGACGACATGTTAGATGTCGGCCTCTTTTTCACTGGGGGACTGGTGGTTAATAAGTGGCTTCCAGTTCCCAAAGGGCCCATAGACTCAACACCTACAACAGCCTTTGCAGTCTCTCCCAACACCTACAGGACGTGCAGAGACTGTCTTACAGTCCCGTCCCGGAACCCCCCGCCGTGTGCATGAGCGCTTGTATGTGTGCGCCAGTGGCGGTGTGGGGGTTAAATTTGCACTTCTATAGGTGCCAGCGCGCCACCGTCCGTGCGGGGATTAACTCCGGAGGCTTGGGCTTCTCTCCCAGTGTCTCCGGCCAGGGCTGATATTTAGCGGCCGCGCTCTGCACTCCCCACCCGCAGCCAACGTTGGAGCTCCGCAGTCAGCCGTGGGGTCATTGAGGCAGCGGCTCGGCCCATGCTAGGCCGCATTGTATTCCCGCCCCAGGGCGGTTTTCGGGAGGTCCTCTCCTTTCTCGCCTTTGCGGGTAGGAGTGTCTCTGTCGCTGGCCATGCGCAGCGTGCTCAACAGGGCAGCGGCTAGTTAATCCTCTAGCTGCCGCTGCCCTGGGCGTTATGCATCATTGGGGAGGAGCAGGGGCCATTCTATCTATCTACAGTACTGCATAGGGCTGCGGACTGTTGTAAGTGCCCTCCCCCCAGCTGACATAAGTATACTATTACTGGGGAACGCCTATCTCCCTAGTCCTACAATGTCTTCAAATGCCATATTCTGCATCCGCTCAGTTGAGTGCCCAGGCCTGACGTAAGGATACAGGCGGAAAATCTGTATCTAGTGGATTCACATGGAACAACACCCTCCCTGTATTCTGCCCGTTGCATTCCCCGCTCCAAGGTGTAATGCACTACCGGGGCGACGGTACTGCTGTCGGTGGCCATGTGCGTTACCCCCTTCCAGGGGCGAAACTGCACTCTCATTGGATACGGTGTGGCCGTGTGCATGACCCCCTTCCACAGGCGGAACATTGCACTCTTACTGGATTGGTGCGGCCGTGTGCATGCCCCCTTCCATATGCGGCATATTGCACTTCACGAGATACACCGCTGGATGTGTGCATGCCCCCTATTCATAGGCGGACTATTGCACTTGACGAGATACAGTGTTGGCCGTCTGCATGCCCCCTCCTTCCATAGGTGGCATATTGCTCTTCACCAGATGCAGTGCTGGATGTGTACAGACCCCCCTTCTTTAGCCGGCATATGTACTCTCACGGAATACTGTGCTGGCCATGTGCATAACCCCCTTCCTCAGGTGGAATATTGCACTCTCTCTAGATACACTGCCGGCCATGTGCATAACCCCCTTCTTGGTGGAATACTGCACTCTCACTGAATACGGTGCTGGCCATGTGCATGACCCCCTTCCCAAGACGGCATCCGGCCATGTGCATAACCCCCTTCTTGGCAGAATACTGCACTCTCACTGAATACGGTGCTGGGCATGTGCATAACTCCTTCCTTAGGCGGAATTCTGCACTCTCTGGATTTGCTGCCGACCATGTGCATGACCCCTTTCCTTAGGCGGAATTCCGCATAGGCGGCATACTTGCACTCTCACTGGAGTGGTGCTGGGCATGTGCCCTACCCCTTCCATAGGCGGAATATTGCGCTCTAACGGGACACACATGCTGACCTTGTACTTGCCCCCCCTTTCTTGGGCGGCAATTTACACTCTCACGCACTGCTGTGCTGGCCACGTGCATGTCCTCCTTCATTGGTAGAGTAGTTGCACAGTCACAGAATACTGCTGGCCACACGCTTGTGCCCCTTACTTGGTGGATTGTAGCACTCTTGCTTAATACGATGCTGTTCATTGTCCCCATTCTTTAGACGGACTTCATGCGTTCCTTCTGGTTACAGTGCGGTCATGGGCATGACCCCCTTCCGGGCGGAATATGGCACTTCTCTGGATGCAGTGCTGGCCGCGCAGATGTCTTCCTTCTCTGAAAACGGTACTGGTATTGTGCATCACTCCCTTCTTAGGCGGGCTATTACATTCTTACCACACGCATTGTGCCTGTGCATATCCCCCTTTTCTAGGCTGACTGCTTGTGCTCCATCGCATACTGTACTGGTCATGTGCATCAGGGAGCACATTGCACTTCACTAGATGTTGTGTGGCTCTATCGTGAGCCCCTTCAATGAGTCATGCGATCCGAGCTAGGCGGTCCGTATTCCCTGGTTGGCCGGTATTTGGCGGTTCCACTCTTTGGCCGTATCCACCATTCTCGTGGGCCGTGGCTCTATCATTGCTACGGTTCCCTTATCTCCTGCCATTCCCTCCTCTTCGGATGTAGTGTGGTATGAGTCTTAACCATGGTCGCCCTCTGCCGACTGCTCTCCTCTAGAGGGTCACCCCGGGTCGGGGACCTCCACCTTGGGTTCTTCATGGTATTCGCCCTCTGCAAGGCGGCATGCCAGGCGACACGTGGAGTATCACGTGTTTTACCACTTGAGCTGTCCCGCTCTGATGCTGGCTACCCTGTTACCCACTCCTCCTTCCTGGTGCAGTGGTTATGTTGGCGTTCTGTCTTGGCTGCTTCTTCTCGCTGGTTCGGTTTTTTGGCTCCCGCTCGGAGCTTCTCTGTCCGATGTGACTTCTGCCCCGGCCAGGCTCGGAGGCTGTTCCTTCACAGCTCTCTCCTTTAGGGAGAGTATGGTTGTTGATTTCCTGTTGTGACCTCAGACCGTCTCCCTCGTTCACACTAGCTGTACTAGCTGTGTGCCCATTTAGCGTGACTACCGCGTTCTACACTCCCGGTTAGGTGAGAGATTACTTCTTCCGTTTTTAGGCGGTGGTCTTGCTGTACCCTTATCTTCTCGGTAAGTTGACCCCCAGTGCTTGTATCTGGACCGCTGCCAATTGGTAACTGTAGTGCTTCCAGCACTTACTTTCTATTCCTTGCCATTTTGGCCCCTGACGGTAGACTGTAGCCTCTTCGCTCCCTGTACTGGTTTTCTGTTCGCTCGGGTCTACGGTAGTGATTGTGCCCACAATTATACCTCATCTGTCTCGAGATTAGTTATTCTCTACCTTAACTGCCGTTGCTCTGCAACCGCTATCTTCTTATTGTACTGAAGGTTGCTGCATTGCATCTACAGCAAGGCCATCTACATCCCTTCCTGAGGTAGTCCTTGCTTGGGGACTACTCTTCAGGCGGGGATTGTCCTTGGATCGGCCTACCGCGTTACCCCCTTCAAGGGGTTGGCGGCACGTTTCTTCTGGTGGCACTATCGGCACTGTCTTTTTTTCCCTGAATTGCCCTTGGCATCTGTCGGATGCTGGGCGGCCCCTTCGTTACTCCGTCTGCTCTTCTGCTCATCCGCTTCAGGCCGACACGGGGCGAAGTTGTTTGTGTGCCAATGAGACCAGTTTTTGCTTGACTCCTCTGCCCAGGGCTGCGCCTGCTCCCAGTGTTTTTTCTCGCCTGCCTAGTCGATATCCAGTGGGCACGCTAGTTTCCGCTCCCTACGTTCCCTCCACCGGAGGTACTCTTGTTTTTCTTTTTCCTGTCCTTCAGCAGCTGCTTCGCTCTTGCTGATGTGCATGCTTGTTCCACTCCTTGGAACAGGGCAGTTCTCTCTCAGCTTCCTCGCACCATACCGCTGCCAGGGCTGGTACATTTTCAGGGTTCTGCTTCAAACCTAGTGCTCTTCTCTGTTGTGTCGAGGCTGCAGAGTTCCTCACTCCGTTCCCCGCTCCTTTCGTCTTCCTGCTATCTGCGCTGGCCCTAACCCTATGGCTGGGTTATCTCGGACGCGTGTCACTTGTCTCTCTTCTCCGGGGTCCTCCGGTTTTGTTCCAATCTCTCTTCTACTGGGGGGAATCTTGGTTCCCGTGGTGTTCCTCGGGTCTTAACCATCAGGGTTACATCCATTTTCTCCATCTGTGCTCTGTGGCAGCTTGCACTTGCCTTTCTGACATTGGGTTCTTCTGGTGCCCATTCGCCTGTGGCACAGGTGTCTGTCGGCGGCTCCTTCCTGTGAGGAGCCCTGCTTCTATTTTGGGTGGGCGCCCTCTTCGGGTGCCCCCGTTCTGTCGTGGATGGGTTGCCTTCCTTATCCCTGGGGAGCTTATTCCTCCTCAGGGTGTCTCTCCTCTCCCACTCCAAAGGTAGAGGGTTGCCTCATCTGGATTTGGTGGAGCCCTGAGGCTTCTTTTCTGTCTCCAGTTCCTACGATGCGCGAGTCGTCTTCTTATTGATCCTAACGATCCTGTCATGGACACTTCCGGGTGATTTTCGAGGTGGTTCCTCCCACCGCGGAGATTCTTCTCCCCGGTTGGGGTTCCGCCCCCTACTCACGGCTTCCCTGCGGTGGTGGGCATTTGAATCTTATCGCATCATATCTCGCTGCCGCTGCGTAGACAGCTGTGTCGCTCCTGCGCTCTGGGGAGTTCTTTCCAGGTGCGTCTTCCATCGGCTGACTCTGCCTGGGCCGACTGGTCAAACAGGGAGCAGGGTTCTGAACACCACATCTGGTGGGGTCCCTGCGTGGTCTGTGGTTTTTCCCTCCCCGTGGACTGCTTTTGGACGTCACACGGTTCCTGTGTCCCCCAATGAATATGTGAGAGAAAACGAGATTTTGTATAACTTACCAGTAAAATCTCTGTCTCGACACAACACCCACCCAGTATTGTGTTCTGCAGATTGGCGGTGCTTGCTGGTGGGCCTTCGTATTCTTCGGTCCTTCGGTTTTGGGTGTTTTTCTTCTTTAGTAGTTGGTCTGCTTCTCCTACTGCTTCTGAACAAAACTGAAGCTCCTTCTCCAGGCTGGAGAGGGTATAGCTGCCAGAGGAGGAGCTAACAATTCTAGCCTAGTGTCAACGCCTCCTAGTGGACATAGCTATACCCACGGTTCCTGTGTCCTCCAATGAAGAGCGAGAAAGAGATTTTACTGGTAAGTTATACAAAATCTTGTTTTCCCGAACTCTGGTTCGGTTTCAAATGTTTCGTCCGAAGTCGATTCGCTATTCCCTAGTACAAATAAAAATGTCAACTCTTCCCAAAAAAAAAACGAGCCCCTACAGAAGACTATCGGCAGAAAAAAATATGGCTTTCAGAAAATGGACATAAAAAAAACATGATTTTTTTTTTCTAAAATGCTTTTTCTTGTGTAAAACTGAAATAAATAAAAAATTTATATATTCGGTATCCCTGTGTCTGTAACAACCTGCTCTTTAAAAATAACACATGATCTATAGTGTCCAGGTGAACACCGTAAAAAAGAATAAAAACTGTGCCACAACAGCCATTTTTTAGTTACCTTGCATCACAAAAAGCATATCAAGTGATTAAAAATCATATGTAATCATATCACCTTATCCTGTATTTTTCAAAATGGGGTCACTTTTTAGGGGTTTCTACTGTAGTTATAATGAGACATGGCAACTTAAAATTATCCCAGTGAAATCTGCATCCTTCCCTCAGCTCAGCAAGGATGTTGTATGGCTGCTGCGCTTTGTTTCTCACCTCATTCACTTCAATGTGGTACAAGCGACATCTAGGCCATGTGTGAGATGAACTTGTGGTCACCGCCCTTTGAAAAACTCACAAGGCACTGGTGTTACAACGAAGCGTTGATGCCTTTTCAATCTGCAGGTTGACTTGGGTCAAACTACCAACAATCATATACTGATGACCCATGCAGAGGATTTGTCACTAACAATGTAGTAACTGGAAACCACTTATGTAACCATAGTGCACAATAAAGGAATAAAAAATTGTAGATTACAATATAAATTGAATGTTTTTATTCAATAATAAATATAACAAAAATATACACAGATATTAAAAAGTGTATATATATTTATTTATATATGGTGGTTTTTTATTGTTTTTTTTTAAAGACCTCCTACATATCCCCTCATAGCCTTAACCAATCCTCACACAATGGTTTTGGACATTCATTACATATATTTCAGAAAATGTCATGGATTATGGATTTACAAACTCTCAGAGAAAACTCCACATTATATGCAATTTAGCCTTTTTTTTAGGTTTGGGAGGGAGGGAGGAGTAGAATTAGTTAATCTGCAAAACTTTAATGGACGGACCATGTAAGGGAATAGTTGAAATGTTTGTTTCATTTTGCCTTATTCAAATCACTTTTAAAAAATCATAATTTAAAGTGGTAGGATATGCCCCCATTGTCTGATAGGTGCGGGTCCCACCTCTAGGACCCGCACCAAAAACGAGAACGGAGTGGGAAGAGCTGTGGCTCGAGGACCCCGGATTTCCCGGGGTCCATCCACCACCAAGCAATGCACCCATAGAAGTGAATACGCGCACGGCCCCTGCTCCTATTCATTTCTATAGGGCAGACGGAGATAGCCGAGCCAGCTCGGCTATTTTCGGCGGCCCATAGAAATGGAGGGCGGCTGCACATGCGCAGTACATTTTCCCACTCTGTTCTCATTGTATGTGCGGGTCCCAGAGGTGGGACCTGCACCTATCCGACAATGGGGGCATATCCTAGCAATATGCCCCCATTGTTTGATATGGGAATACCCCTTTAAACTACATTCCTGACTGTAGTTATTGGCATCGACAACTAAAACATTTCTATTAAATGGATCACCAATTTGTGACCATTTCAACTTCTTTTAAAAATGTACTTGTAAAGAATCCAAATAACGGCAAATGAAAGAGAAATGTGAACTTGGGACATGTAATTTTGGTTGACTGACTAATCCCCCAGCACCCAAAAAAAAACAAAAAACACAAATCCTGAAAGGCCATCGATATCAAAATAGTGAACTCCCGCATAACGGAAACTGGACGGATCCATTATGCTAGCCACAGACTATTATGACGGAATACCTCTAAAGGCATTGAGTCATTGAATAGCAATTCACCATATACCCAAACTTCAAAACTTGAAGTTTGCTCATCTCTACTAATGACCTATCCTCTGCATAGAAACACAGGGGGGGGGGGGGGTCACGCAGCCACGGCAAAATATACAAACAAATACAGAAATGCAACCAGCACTCTGCCCTGCCTCTATGCTAGAAGCTATCAGAAGTCGTTGGTGTACATTTTGATCAAAAAGTAATAAGCCACTCGCCACATCAAGGCCGCCTCTATGAGTGGTCCTAATGCTAAATCCTGTTATGGGTCACAACAGCCACATAGAATCCAGGGAGTGCGGGCCCAGCATGCATGCTCGGATCAACCATAGGTCATCAGTATTTCATCAGTTCACCTGGGACCCCTGCCGATCAGCTCCTCGCCAAGCACAGCGCTATAGATTGTATAGCTTAGTATCGCAGCTCAGCCCTATTCACTTGAACAATGAACATGTCACTGGCCTAGGTAGAGCAGAGAAGGCCGCTGCAATCACAGGAGCGCCGCCTCTGCCTCCTCGAACATCTGATCAGCGGGGGTCCTGGGTGTCAGACCCCCACCCACTGATCAGATACTGATGACCTATCCTGAGGATAGTAAAGAATATTTGAAGACAGCACCAATGTAACAATTTTTAGCAAGATGCACGGTCACCAGCCGCCAGGCTCATCTCCGCTCCAAAGCGTACAGAATAAAAAGGATTGTGACCAGCATCTTCTCGTTCTGCAAGTTTATTCCAGTTCACACACAAAATAAGGCAACGTTTTGGCTTATACCAAGCCTTTGTCAAACCATGGCTTGGCTTAAGAAAGGCTTGGTATAAGCCGAAACATGGCCTTATTTTATGTGTAAACTGGAAAAAACTTGCATAAAGAGAATGCTGGTCTCAATCCTTTTTATTCTACCCTGAAGATACCCTAGGTAATCAGTAAAAAAAAAAAAAAGAAACTCGGAAAATCCCTTTAAAACGACTTTGGGTCACTACAATTATGATGTTGCCAAATGTATTTATTTTTTCTCTCTCATATACTACAGACCGTCAGCTACCCTACTGTCTAACTCCCCCCCCCCCACACACACACCCTTTCAGGCTTGCTGAGATCACAGCCACCTGAAGTGGGGGGCTGCTTTAACTCTTGATATCTGGGGCTCGGTAGCACCTAGAACATGGGCCTGATCTTGTTTGAAAGCGGACTATCTAAGCTTTAAAACAACACTCACATCATTATCTCCTCTACATCGGGAGATATAGCTGTGCAAGTCGGGAGTAAAAGCAGCTGAAACTTGCTCCTAGAGACAAGGCCCATATCTAGCATCTACTCACTCTGAGATATGAAGATTTAAAGGATGTGTACACCTTCGGGAGCAATTTTTTATGATTGCATTTTACTCATTTTGGGCTAAAAATCATTTTTTGAATTGGTCTTTATTAAAAATACTAGCAGAAGGACCCAGCTTCCCACCGGTATATTTCATTTAATGTTTGTGTCGTTAAAAGATATCGACAGTATCCCCCATAACAGTGACCTCTACAGCACCCTGGCCCTTAACACTGACCCCCCCCCCCCACACTTTAAAATGGGACCTCCAAAGCAGCCAGCCCCTTTTAAGAGCGAGTTTCACAGCACCCCACTTCCTTGACCGTGACCTCCTCAGTGGCCCGATCCCTTAACAGTGACCTCACAGTACCTTGCTATTTTAACAGTGACCTTCAGAGCACTTGCCCCTTTAATAGGGGCCCAACCCCCTTAACAGTAGCCTCCATAGTGTCCACCCCTTTAACACTGACCTCCACAGAGGCCTGCCCTCTTAACAGTAATATCCACAGTGAATGCCTCTTTAACAGTGACCTCCACAGTGCCCTGCCCCTTTAATGCTAGGACTACACGACGACATGTGTCACACGACATTTTGTCTCAACAATTTTTATAATGATAGGCTATGGTGTCGCACTGCGACATGTCACATACTGCGACTGTCCAAGATGGATTTTTCTGCGACTGTCGCGTCACAGCATGTCACATGTTGTGCGACACATGTAGCAGTGTAGTTGTGCCCTATGTGTCGTGCGACTTATTGTCATATGACACATGTTGTCGTGTAGCCCTAGCCTAAAGCTCAAGGCTGCACAAAGACAGGGATTCAAAATTTTTATAAAGACCAATTGAAAAAAAAAAATGGTTTTAGCTAAAAATGAGTGCAATGCAATATTAATAATAATAATAAAAATTGCCTCAAATGTGTACATAGCCTTTAAAGCAGTCCTTATCCTGCTGCCCGAGCTCTGCTTGGGCTGAACTGTTATTTACTTTCTTTTCTCAAAGCCTGAGCAGAGCTCAGACAAAACTGTTGGTGGTTAAGTCAAAAAGTTGATTTTTATTTTTTATCTTTGTACGCTACTAAAAAGAAGGTTGCATTTATAGGACAGGAGTCTGCACAATGTTCAATGAGCCATCAGATCAAGTGAATAAGTGCTTAGTCACTGGTAAATTCAGTTCATTAATAAGACCACACGCTAAACATACAGGAAATAGAGAAGTTCAAGTATATTTTATTTGAGGTGGGAGATGTACCACAATACATTATTGCCAAAAATTCACTGGTACAAAAAAAAGAATAAATTGTTTTTGACATCACTATAAATTAGTTATACAGTACTCAGTAAATTCAGAACTTCCACTCGCATTTTGTATTCTTTGTAGCTAAAAATTGCGCCAGTATTAGAAATTCCTGAAGAAGATAAGGCATGGGCTGCAAGAAGAGGTAGCTGGTCCATCAGGGGATTTCCATTTCTCTCTCAATACCCACATATTTCAGAGCATCAGCTTGGCTATATCTGCAATAAAAACAAGACATTTTTATATTTGTAGTTACCTTAGCATTTGTGTAGAACAGTGGTCACCAAACTTTTGCTGTTTTTCAGCCTCACTGAACATTAAAAACGTAAAAAGCCTATTACACCATACAATGATAGGACATCCCTCATGCCACCAATACAAAATAGATCCTGCTGCAGCCAAGTGCCGAATGCAGAATACCAAAACCACTGGTTGTGAACAGAGATGTAAAACTGGTCCCACTTCCTATGGATATGGGGCAGCAAGTTAAAGCAGGTACCAGCAGGGCGTGAAAGAAGTGGGCTGCTACCATGAACAATGATCTTTGGTCAAACTTGCAAATTGACTGAAAATAAAGTTCAGTTTCTAAAAAATTTCCATCATTCAAGAACACTTATGCAAGGCATTGGTCCATAGTGTATTTCCAAGGTCTCTGTAGCTTGAGTGTCCAGAAAAGGTTTAAGTGAATAAAAATGATCTTGCTCCTACTTATCGTGGTTTCAACCTGTACACCACTCATACGACAATAAGTTGGAGACGAAGGAGGCTTTCCCAGCATTGCTAAACCTGACATATGCTGAATTTACCCAAGGGCTCCAGACTGGGGCCAAAAAACAACACAACTTTGGCCTTTGGAGGGCTGGTAAATGCCATACAAGTTTAGGCACAAAGAAGGACATTTATGAAGACTGGCGTATGGGCACACAAATCTTGATATCCCTGCGCTGGCGTGAGATTAACCTCATTTATTAAGTGGCAGATGCCCTGTCATGCGCCAGTAACTGAAGTCTATGCCAGGTACAGGCTGGCGTAGACTTCAGCTATAACTTACACCACTTTCTAGCGAAAGTTATAATAAATCCCATTTACTTACATCATGATCATTATTAAAACATCACACCAACCTGTAATCAAAGAACAGTTCTTCACCCGTCTGGATGGCTCTTTTAGCAAATATGCCTATTCTATGGTCTCCATTGACCATCATTACTGAAATAGAAAAGAAAAAAAGGTTTGAAGAAAATGTGCCATCCTCTTATAGACAACTTTAATAACCCCCATTTGAGATGTTGCTGTGCCTCCTACTTTACACATTACCTTTTGCATAGCAGTTTGGATTCACAGAGTGGTTTGCAAAACGAATTTTGTTGCCTTTGCGAGTTGCATCAACTACAAAATCTAAAATGAAAAAAACAAAAAAAAAAAAAACAGGCATTTAAGGCAAAAGAAAATATGGTCACATTTGCTATGAATTTTAAGCAGTTTTCTTCTTGTTAAAGGCTACTAGGGTATAAACAACTGGATTGTAAGTGTCTGGGAAAAAAAAAAAAAGTACTGAAATACATAAGACTTTTTGTAACGGTCTGGGCATTATCAATGGAGTGAATTTGATATAGGAAAGGTTGGCACATCTCTGGGCACTAGATCGGATTGCATATATGTGTGTGTTTATTAGATGCTCACTGAGAACCAGAGATCTCTTGGCCTTTTATATTTACAACCATGCATGCATAAGATGAAACCATGAGACTCATGTTGGCTAGCTTACCTATAATTTGACCTGGGTGAGGAAAATTTGGGCTACACCGCAACCGTTTTTTTTTGGCCCCATCCAGCAATAAGACATACCTGTATGTTAACATTTTGTGTAATTACCCATACCTCCGCATACATTTGCCCGTGCCATTCGCTGCAGGTGTCAGTTCATACATACAGTTGACCCCATGCTTCAACTTCAGGGATGGGAGTTAACTCAAAACTTGGCCGCTGCCTTCTCAAAACAGCTAATCGGCGGAGGTCCTGGGTGTCGGACCCCCACTGATCAGATATTGGAAAACCTCTTAACATCTCTGTCTCTACACTATATTATAAGCAAACCGAAAGGAAAGTTACATTTTAAGACTTTTATAAATGCTCCTATCCAGTGAAAAGGAGTGGGGAGGAGCAATTTCACCAATGACTCTTTACAGGTGCATAGTATATGTTAGACCAGGGATGCGTCCCTCCAGCTGTTGCAGAACTACAACTCCCAGCATACTCAGACAGCCTACATCTATCATCTTACTGCAGGGCATGATGGAAGTTGTAGTTTTACAACAGCTGGAGGGTCTCAGATTGGGTATTCCTGTGTTAGACTTACCATTGTTCAAGTTAAAGAGGAAGCTGCACATGTATTTATCATACACTTTCCCCCTTCGATCTGCTTCATCCTGAGATATGATCTGAAATCAAACATTCAACACTTATTGACCAGCCTAGACACCACCCTATGGAATACTCCAGTCTAACAAAAAATATATTTTCTGCCCTAAC
Source organism: Bufotes viridis (assembly GCA_033119425.1). NCBI lineage: Eukaryota > Metazoa > Chordata > Amphibia > Anura > Bufonidae > Bufotes > Bufotes viridis. Next base: position 152,226,391 of record CM065593.1, on the reverse strand, counting down.
AAACAGCAATTCCCACTCTAGCAAAATCAACATCACAATACAGCCCAGGAATAAAGGTGCCAATACAAATTAGATAAAGGCTGGCTGAACCCGGCAGATTAAGCAGGACAAGCTGACCATCTAATGTGTATGGGGGTATTCCAATCCTCTCCAATGGCATTTGTCATGAGAAAGAAGGATCAGACATGTTGGATTACTACATGCTCAATCCTGTGCTCTAATGGGAGGTGTCTTGCAGTGGCTTACTACATGCATGCCAAGATGAGTGTGCATGTGCATGGGGATAAAGGGTTAGGAGGAAAAGCAGTTAGTGAATGAGCATTTAGCTCTCAGCCATTGGATGTATGGGCAGCTAAAAGCCTTCCTTAACCAGAGCATGAAAGTTTGTGAACCCTTCAGAATTTTTTATATTTCTGCATACATTTGACCTAAAAACTACATCAGATTTTCATACAAGTCCTAACAATAGATAAAGATAACCAAATCAAAACAAGTGATTCAAAACTATCAGACTCGTTTATTTATTGAGAAAAATTATCCAATATCACGTCTGGGTGGCAAAAGTATGTGAACCTTTAGAATAAGAAAAAAAAGTGGAGTCAGGTGTTTTATTTAACGAACAAGGATCTATCAAAAATCTGATATTTATAACACGTTTGCGGAAGTGTATCATGGCACGAACAAAGGAGATTTAGGAGGACCTCGGAAGAAGAGTTGTTGATGCTTATCAGGCTGGAAAAGGTTACAAAACTATCTCTAAAGAGTTTGGACTCCACCAGAAGGAAATTCAAGACCATTACTACCCTCTCCAGAGGTGGTGAACCAACAAGTGATTGAGTTTACTACCAGGACGGCACTGAACAACAATAGTGTGCTTGGAATCATTGCAAGGAGAAAGACACTGCTCTCCAAAAAGAACATTGCTGCTCATCTGTAGTTTGGTAAAGATCATCTGGACAAGCCAGAAGGCTACTGGAACTATGTATGGACAGATAAGACCAAAAGAGAACCTTTTAGCTTAAATTAGAAGAGTTATGATTGTAGAAAAGAAAACACTGCATTCCAGCATCAAGTCCTTATCCCATCTGTGAGACATGGTGCTGCTAGTTTCATGGTTCACATACTTTACACACTCACAGACATGTGATATGGGATAATTTCCCTCAATAAATAAGTAACCAAGTCTAACATAGTTTGACTCGTTTAATTTAGCTTTATCTCTTTTTAGGACTTGAGTGAAAATGTACTTTTAGGTCAAATGTATGCACAAATATAGAACATTTTGAAGGTTTCCTAAACTTGCAAGCACCAGTGTAAACTTTTTTCAGTAGTATAGGGCAAAATAAAGAGGAGTGCCCGTTTCGGGCACTTATTTCCCTGTCCCTGAACTGGTCTCTAAATTGAGAAATCCGTACACAGGCAGAAAGACGAGCTGTGGCTGCAGCATCTAGTGAGTGGATAATCTCCCGCCAGAGCTGGATAATATTTCAACTAATAAACCAACTCTGGGGTGAGATAAATTACCTTGAAGTTTCAGCCACGTCTCACCTCTCCGACTTCTTTCTGCTCCATTCTCCATAACTCTGTGTACGGTTTTCAGCATGTAATTCAGGGACAGTTAACAGAGCTAGGGCAGGGGGAGGGAAATAAGCGCAGGTCACCATTTCCACCCTACCGCATTATGACATTTAAAAAAATGTATGCTTTAAGACTGTGAGCCATTCTCAACATACCTCTCCACAGTACTCTGAGATAAACTCATTCTTCTGTACAGGATCTTTGATGTAGATTCCCCATCCAGCCACATCAGAGGGTGCCAAAAGCAAATGCTAAGGAAACAGGATATGTTAAGTTGCTTAGGCTGCACTGTTGAACGGGTAATGCCGTGAAGTAAAATTGCAATGCAAGAAAGGATACAAAATCTCAATGAATTCACAGTTGTTGATGCAAAATATGACATTGCAATTCACAGGATCAACCTCACTGCGGCAAAGCAGTTCACAGCCACAAGACAGACATTCAAGTGCGTGAACATCGCAAGCATAAGCCGCAAAAGAAAAAAGAAAAAAATAATAAAAACGACAAAACTGCACCTACTGCAAGGCACTCATTCAATGGCAACTCCCTTTCTTTTAAGCCACAAAGAAATGGAAAACATGAGGAGTAGAGGATTAATGAGACCTGCTTTCACATGGCTACGGCTCATGATTGTTGTGGGAGGAATGTAGTTTGAAATGGCCAGCATACGCTCTGCACCGTTCCTGATGTCAAAGCAGCCATACCGCCCACTCACGTGCATCTATTCCAAAGACTCAAGAGGCCTTACCTAGTAATTCTGCCTCTTTGCCAATATTGGACCATATCAGTCTGCAGAATCAAGTGTTATTGGAAAGGAGGGGGGTAAACAAAGACAGGGTATTTGTTACATTCCTCTCACCCAAGAGAAAGGCAACATTACTTATATGTGACAAATGGGTACAGTATAACCAATGATAGTATGGAGGAGCCCCTAAAACAAACCATCCTCTCGGATGGAGCTGCTTATGAAATGCTAGAGAAAAAAAAAAGGCATCTCTTGACTACAATGTTAAACGGTCATAGACAGATCGAAGACTGAGCGCAGAAAAAGACCAGATGATCCCTCTAATCCGCCCTTACATTTTTAAGAAATATGTAAAAATACTACCTTACGTGAAGAGCCATGCCACATGGGCATACTGATCACCAGCACTACCTTTATACTCAATGTATACATCTACTGTAATTTGGTCTAAAGCCATCAATGCAGTGTCATGTGCACTGGTCCTCACGTCTGACACTACACTAAGTCTTCATTCACATTACGTTTGGGGAAAGCTCCAGGTGAACAAGCTAAACATGTTGATAGACAGAGGCCAAAAGCGTCAACTGGTATATTTTAAAAAATAAAGTATGCTATGCTACACAACGATATCCAGTTTAAAAAAACGGATCCATTACAATAATACAACCGCATACATTCGTCATGAACAGATTCGTTTGTATTATGTCTTCTATAGCCAAGACGGATCAGTCATGAACCCCATTGAAAGTCAATGGGAGACGGATCCGTTTTCTATTGTGCCAGAGAAAACAGATCTGTCCCCATTGACTTACATTAAGTGCCAGGACGGATCCGATTGCCTCAGTTTCGTCAAGCGGGCAGCAAAACTCTGCAGGCAGCGTTTTGGTGTCCGCCTCCAGAGCGGAATGGTGACTAAACGGAGGCAAACTGATGCATTCTGAGCAGATCCTTTTCCATTCAGAATGCATTAGGACAAAACTGATCCGTTTTGGACCGCTTCTGAGAGCCCATGATGGTTCTCACAAACGGAAAGACAAAACCCAAGTGTGAAAGTAGCCTAACACATAGGGAGAGGTTTATAAAGACTGGCGATTCTATCGTTGGTCTTGGTCTCCAGTGCGATGGCACAATACGCACCAAAATTATCACGAGGAGCACGCTACTTGATAATCGCTACACATCTCGACTGGTCAATGCGCCAGAATCTGAATTCTATGACAGCAAGTAGCTAGTATAAAGTGGTAATGGTAAATGTTGTCAGGCCACTTGGGCCCCTCCAACCTTTAACAAACATGGCGAGTGTGGCACAGAAGCGGCGGCAAATCTCAAATTTCTGTGCAAAACAGGGTTTGTGCAGAAATGTGACTTTTCAGCACCACAATTCAGGTGCAGAGCGCTTGATAAATCTCCCCAAGTTTTTTTTTTTTATTAAGGGTGACAGATGCCACAGTATGGCAGCCATCGGAGGCATTCATTTAACATATACATCCTAGTGTATACATTGACTGGATGCCATACCACGATGTAAACAAGCCGCAGACGTTTCATATGCCAGTCAATAATGCGTTAGTTGGAGGCCTCTTGTTGTAATTTCCACCCGTTTTCTGAAGTAAATTATGCTAAATGTGTAGTGCAAAAAGTCCCCACGCTCCCTTTTTTTTTTTTTGTATGCTGTGAGCACAGGGAAAAACTCAAATATTTGCACAATTGATGGTTGCGTAGAATTTTGCTACTTCTGGTGTACGACTTTAGTAAATGTGGTAACATGTCAGTATTCAACTGACGAAGAAAAGAGGGAGGAGCAGTCAGGATCCGCCATGTTATTGTGCTCAACCATTTATCGCCTCTCATTAAAGGAGTTGTCCCGTCTGGATATTTAAGACATATCCACAGGACAGGCCATAAATGTCCGAAAGAAGCGGGTCCCAGGAGGTGGGAACTGCACCCATCTCAAGAATGGAACCCCATCACATGCCATCTGGACTGGAGAGAAGGATACGCATGAACGGTTCTCTCTATTTTGAGATGTCCATAAACAGCCAAAAAAGTGACCGGACAGGATGACAAGGCTTCCCTGACACTGCCCCCCTCTCATGTCCTTTTCAGTTGGATACAGGGCACCGGCTTTCATTACAGAGAAACTTTTTCCTGCAATCAGGGATTAAGCTGCTGAGAGCTGTACCTCAATAACCTAAATGAGCAAGAGACATTAGGCAATGACCCTGACCTTTTTGGATCCTCGCTGAATGCTGCAATTCTTGCACGACACATTTTTGCTGTCCCAGTGATCAGCAGCACCGCAGGTGAGACACAAGTCGGGGTCACACTCCCGCACAGCGAGGTAACATGGGCATTGCTTGGTGTTACACTGTGCTTTACAACGACATCCGGGGAACCTGTTTTGGCCTTTAGATAAAAAAAGAGAGTCCGTGTCACATGTAGACAGCAAATCCTAAAAGCACATCTTCAAACTTTGCTATTAACCTTTAACTTACACTCAGAGCTGCACTGACAGAACTTCTCGCAGAAATTCTGTGCAATCACACAGGGGCAAGAGCCATCGCAGGGCTGGCGAGGGTGGTCACAAGGCTGATAATTGTAAACGTGATTAGAGGAACCATCTGCAAAAACACAAACAGATAGTCAAGATACAATGTCATGTGAAGAATAAATCATTTTCATCTTTGAATTAAAAAATTTATTTAAAAAGGGTGGTGCGGCCCTAGCGTTACGCAGTACTTTTTTTTCTATAATTCACTCATTTTCCAGTTAACATGTACAGTAGAACTGGCTGAATGGCACATCTTTCGGTGCATAAGGGCGGCAGAGAATCAAAAAGAAGGATGCCATGTAGGACCAGATTGCCTTTACTAATAAAACAGTTCAGGGCATGTTCACAAATGCGTTGGAGGCTTCATTGCAGATTCTGCCAAAAAGAGGACAAAAAAGTCCTGCATGCAAAAAAAAACAACTGAACAGACCTCATTATAGTCAATGAGATCTGTGTGGCTCCGTTGGTTTTAGCAATGGGCCGGATCCGGCACTTCCATTATTACTATTGTTTGGCAGTAAGGGTGATGGCCTTATAGCAATTTCCTGATAATAATCTGGCAGAATGTTAAAGGTCTGGGCTACAAATGGTAGCAGGTGGAAGACACCACTCTTTTACAGTAGAAGCATATAAATAACAAAAACTTAACCAAAAGGCTGAAATAATACACACCTTTTTTCAACTGGATCTTCCTGCAGTGAGCGGCCCACAACCTGCAAGAATGAACAATTCTGTATTAAATTATAAATAATAAAGTTAAAAAACTTATAGCTGGGATGTGAGGCACTGACACAGAGAACACCAAAATGTGTCAAGTGCGTTTTCTAGACCAGTCACTTAATTTACCTTTGATCTAATTGGATAAGTTCTCATATCTTTAGTGTGAAACAAATCGTTACCGTTGAACAAATGAAACGATCTTAACGGCTATGCGCACTTTCGGGGCAATTTTTAGGATTGCATTTTACTCATTTTAGGCAAAAAAAAAATTGGTGTTTATTAAAAATGTTCAGCCATTTTTGAGATTACGGGTTAAAGGATAACTGTCACATTTAGACCCTAATTTCAGTTTTCATATATGTAGTTACTAATATGATAATATTCCTGAATCAATAACTATTAGACTTACTTACCCCTTATTTAATAAGATTCAGCCCTTAGCAACCAGTCTGCATAAAACTGCAATTTCCCTATTCTGTTAAAATGGCCGCCCTCAGTGAGGCTAATCCATAGGACACCTGCAGTGAAGTTAGTGAAGACCAGCTCTGTATAGGGGGGTCTTGCAGTTAAATTTCCAGGTCTGGCTGAAGCCTGTAGTCCTTCTACAAGCTCTCCTCTTATCAGTCATTTATACACTGAGCAGCCGGCAGATCTGCCTGGGCTCTACATTTAGCCCAAAAGGAGTAGAATGCAATCGTAGAAAATGGTCTCAAAGGGGTCCCTAACCTTTAACTATATTAAATATTTTGTTACAATTCCCCTAGTTAATGACGCGTGTCCCTACACAGTCCGACACGGACCGCTTAGTGTTGGCTGTGTCAGACTGTATAGACATGCCCTACTGACAAGAGGAATAATGCCCAGTTGTCAATGTATTCATACACTTCCAGGAGGAATAACAGAGGGACAGCGGAATGCAGAGTTCTAAGAAGAAGAAGAGTCACTCCAGCATTGTTATTTCAATGGAACACAAGTGCTTCCAAAAACAGACATTTCAGGACTCCCCACACGTCTTCCTAGAACTTGGATTGGTAGACTTAATAATAAACAGAAATCCTTTACCTCTAATGGGCTGTTCACATCTCGTTCACAAGTATATATTTTTTTATACAGTGCAGTGAATGGAAGACGGATGGAAACAAAACACAACCTTTCCATCCATTAAACGCATCTGCTTTTATCTAGATACTTCCTACTTCTTTTGATACACTGAATGAAAAAAAAAAAAAAGATTTCACAAGAATGTATGTTTTTTGTTAAAAAACAAAAAACTACTGAAATGTATGTACATCCAGCAAATGTATACGTAAAAAAGGATAACCACAAAATGGCATACATTTGTATACTTTATACGAGATGTGAACAGAACCCTAAAGGAAATGTAAGCTAATAAGTTACATCTTATTGGCAGCTACAAAAAAAAATAAAAAAGCCTATAAATCTTCAGCAGAATAAAACAAAATTAGAACCTGTGTTTCCGTTTCTTCTTCCTTGGCGGTGTATCTACATCCTCAGCAAGAACTGGAGCAATAATATTAGATTCCTTTACCCTGAACTCATACACCTGTAATACAGTCAGTCAGTTTACAAAACAAGCTCAAAATGACATTACCAAATACTTTAAGATAGATAGCATAGTCAATATTGATTACCGCTCCTAATCTCTGGGAGTACTTCATGGAGCCATCTAAGAGGGCTGTGGATAAGGGTCCTTTTAATTGGGCAGCTCCAATCGAGGATACAGCTAGTCGATCGCTGCTCATTTTAGGACCTTCTACACATGCAATCACTACCTTTGATAGTTTGTAAGGCCGTTCATTTCCATTATTGTCAGCAGCACGTCTCCGTTTGTACATAGAGATGTGCTGCTGAAAAACTTTTAGAGGCCGCATAAAAAATGAGGATATGTGATCAGCCAAGAGTTTGCAAGGGGCAATGAGCAGATGTATCACCAACCTTCCGGGAGACATCTGCCAACACAGCATTGCTGACCCAAGTTGAAGGCCTGTAGAGTTACCTGTCGACACGTCTTTGAACCAATCAACCTTGCAATTGCACAGAAGTTGTCATAGTAGGTGCCAATGAGGACTCTAAACAGTGAGGCTTCTGCGCCACTCCAGTCGACGTTTTCTGGGGCCTCGATATTTGGCTTTATTTTGACTGGTGTTTGGCAGCGAGAGTTTGCTTCTGTAGATTAAACAGAGAGATAAATGCAATTTAATAACAAGCCACAGTGAGCAATCAAAATCTTAACTTAAAGGGGCATTCTCATTTTACACATTTATGGCACAAATGTCTCATCGTTAAGGGTCCCACTTCTGAAACCCACAAATGTCTCCAGAAAGGAGGTACCCCACCCTGCCTGGTGCCACGGCCATACAGGACTCTCTCTGGGGCACCGTGTTCCACACTTAAATGAAGTCGTGGTCGAGCATGCTCCTACTCCAAAAAACTCTAATGGACTGCCCGAGACATCCAGGCAAGAGCGATAATCAAGTCAATTACCAGAGGAGCTTGAGGTCTCATCTTTCTTTTCTTCTTCTTCTTTATCATTGCTCTCTCCACTGGTTTCCGTTCCAGCCTCCCTGTCACTATCTGTGTCTTTTGCTTCTGAAACGTTAACTGTTGGTGTGCTAGGCCTGCTGGTGCTATTAGGAAGTCTACCTCTTCGGCGACCACCAGGACGCTTGGGTGGCGTTTTTATCCTCTCTGCTGTTAATGCAGCAGCAAATTCTCTTGCTCCCTCCTAAAAAGAAAAATATGCATTTTTGACTGTAGGGAAATGTTCAGAAAATGGCAATCTACGTTCATATATTCAGGAGTTCAATAAATGGCTTTGGATGAACATTAGAACCAAACCGCTAACAAAATCAGCTTACCAAAAGTTGGTAACAGTTGGGTCCACAGGGTTTCCCATCGTTTGCACCTTCGTTATTTTTTCTTTTGTACGTATTGGGAGTGGCATGAAAAGCTTTACATAAAAACACAAAGAAAATATGAAGTTAAAGAAAAAAAAAAGATAAAAAAAAAAAAAAAAAAACAACATTGTACACTTGTAAAGCATGTGTAATTCTAAAGATAAGTCACTAACAAAAAAACCTGGTTTTTGATTACCGTACATTTAATAATTTAGAGAATAGGATGTTAAACTGTTTTCTAATATACATATAATTATAATTTTGCTTGCATATCTGTTATATCCATACAGCCTCTCCCTAAAAAAAATAAAAAAATAGTACAGCTCCATTTTACTCCTGTAAAATGCATCCATAGGAAAGCTGGATAGGACTAAACATTGCATCAGTCATCTGACCTGGCTTTCAGTTAAGGGCCTATGTATCTAACAGGGGAATAGCAGTGTACTTAGAAGCATATACAGTATAACTATCTCATAATGTCTGTTAATGTGTGTGTAGAAACAGACGTGTGTGTTGTTGCTGTAAAAAAAAAACCACATCACATAGGGACAGGAGGCCATTTTAAAAAATTATTCCACCACTAGTCCTGTGTGTCATATAACATTGCTGTTATACGAGATGAGGGACGTCACATGACTGATGCCATGCTTCAGTTAGGCCACTGATACATTGCACAGGAGCTATATCATTTTACTGCATATAGGGGTCAACGACCTCATAAGAAAGGTTCGTATGCAGAATTTTAAATACATGTATATTAGAAAATTGTATGATTTCCTAGTATATGAAAAAAAAAAAAAATGTAAAAGTTGGAATACACCTTTAAATAGGTCTAACCAGCTACAGGTTAGGAGGAAGTCTAGTTTTCCAGTAGCCATGACCATGTGTAAAGCTATCAGGCTGAAGCTGGCTACACGTTTTTTTTTTTTTCATTTTGCGCTCCCTGCCTTCCCAGAGCCATAACTTTTTTATTTTTCGGTTCATATAGCCATACGAGGGCTTGTTTTTTTGCAGGACAGGTTGTACTTTCCAACGCCAACATTTAATATTGCATACGATGTAGTAGGAAACTGTACAAAAAATCCAAATGGGGTGAAATTGGAGAAAAAAAAAAAAAAAAAAAAGCAATTCCACCACAGTTTTAGGGTTTTTTAAATTCCGACATGCGATAAAACTGACCAGTTAGTTTTATTCTACAGGTCAGTACGAATCTGACGATACCTAATATGTATAGTTTTTCTTGCGTTTTGATAGTGAAAAAAAATTCTAAAGTGGGATTTTTTTTTGTCACCATATTTTGACCCCTATAACTTTTTTGTATTTATGTGTACGGAGTTGTATGGGGGCTTATTTTTTGTGGGGCAATCTGAATTTTTAAGTGATACCATTATGGGGTGTGTATAGCTTTTTGATCACTTTTTTTTTAGGAAATAAAGCGTCCAAAAATTGTGAATCGGCCATTTGGATGCTTTTTTCCGTTTTTCTGTTTACCATATGGGAAATATATTTTTATACTATGGGCGTTTTCGCACACTGTGACACCCATGATGTGTATTTTTTTAAATTCTTTAATTTTATTTTGGGGAAAAGGGGGGGGGGGTGATTTGAAATTTTAGATTTTATTTATTTATTTATCACTTTTGCTGATTGCTTCTATCAAAAACTCCAGTACACTTGTATTGGAGTCTATAATGATTTTACTAGTTTCCTACGGAGCCCTATTACTAACAAGGGCTCCATAGGAAATACTATGCAACAGCATGGTTTCATTCAAAGAAACCATGGCTGTTGCTGACAGGCTCCGGTTCCTCCGATCGCCACAAGGGGGAGCCGGAGAACTGACAAAAGTTTTACTTTCGGTTTTAATCGTGTGCAGATGCTGTGGTCAGGATTGACCACGGCATCTAAGGGGTTAAATGTTCGCGATCGGCAGCGCTGCCGATCCCGAACATTAGCTGTGGGGGTCACCCGCAGGAGCGGGCGCCATCTTAAGGGACAGGACACAGGACGTACGGGAACATCCTGTGTCCTTAAGAGGTTAAAAAAAGGACTTGCCACCACTATGCTTCCAACAGAAGCTGGATGCAGCTCTACAGGCAGTTTTCACAGCAAGTACATATAACCACATGAATGTTGTACAATTTTAATAGTATGGCATCCAGAGCCATTTGTCACTTCTCTCAGGTAGAGGTGAGTGGACACAAAGCTCTCCAGACCCAGGAAGAATACATACCAGGCTACGGCTGATTGAACAAATGCATTCACTTGTACTGACAAACAATACGTAGGTTGGATGTGAACTTACGATGTAAAAAGCAGTCATACTTGAAACATCGCCTACAGAACAAGGTGTGAAATGAATGTAGGCTCTGCTCCCTTTGCACAGATTTTGCATTTGGTCCATCGATATTTGGAGTGCATTCTGGAGGCAGAGCTCCTGGCAACTGCTGCTCGGTTAATTCTTTGTATCTGATAGGAATAAGAATGTGAGATTCAAAGTTTAAAACCAACGTCTAAGTAATATTGCCACATTTGAAAATGATGCACTTATTTATAACATATTAGGTTAGTTTCACACTTGCACCTAGATTCAAGTATTCGGTTCCAGCATAGAACAAAATACCGGAATCGCCAGATCAAGCATATGTCGGACCCCGCTGTCGCCTATTCGCTATAATAGGGTCCATTGGGTTCGGCATGAGAACCAGAACTTTGCTGGACGAAATCCCAGCGCACAGAGCTGTATTTCCTCCTTTATTTTTTGCCGGAATCTGCGGCGAAGGCTCCTGCGAGAACTTCTGCCGCAGAGACGCAGGTGGATTTTGACCACACACAACCTATGTGCAAAATACATGACCTAACTCTGATAAATCCTGTTATTATAACACGTATTTATAATCATAGCAAGTCTTACTTTTCTTTTAATTCCTCGGTTGTTCCCTTATCAGGAAACATGGACGATATTGCTTCAAAGATTTTATCTGAAGGAAATTTCCGTGGCAGACGAGCCACCTTGTCTGCAAGGAAATAAAGATGATATTTTAATCAGGACATTTTGGGCGATTAGTAAGATAAATCACAAATATTATTCTATTCACCATCCATACTGTCATCAAGATCCTTTTCTTTGTCCTCGTGTTCGTCATCCTGATTGTCCTCTCCGTCCTCATCATCTTCATAATCGCTGTACTGACTGAGCGCGTTCACCAGCTCTACAAATATTTCATCGTTGATAAAGCCACACTCTGTAAGAATGAAGACCCCAGATTGATAACGTAAGCATCTTGTCCAAAGATATAACACTTCTGAAAAATATCGTCACTCCCAAAAAGTACATTTGATGTTTCAATGTGAAGGATCTTTTCTGGTTCTGAAGATTTTATCACCTTGCCAATATGGTAGCTTTCACGATACAATCATTGGGACACAAAAGTAAAGCAAGTGCTTAAAGGTGATGTCACTGGGCTATGCCATCAATGTCAGACAGGAGCAGGTCCCAGAAGTGGGACCTGGACCTATCTCTAGAACGGGTTCCCCAAAGTGAAGGAGAAAGCACTGTGCAAGCGCAGCCACCCTCCTTTCACCGCTATAGGAGTATCAAAAATAGCTCATAGCGGTGAATAGAGAGGTTGCTGTGCATGTGCAGTGCGCTCTCCATTTATCACTAAGAGACATTCGAAAACTCACTTTGAAATTCCTACAGCTGTGAAAGGAAGGTAGTTGCTCTTGCACGGTGCTCTCAACTTCACTCCGGGAGTTAGGAGAGGGTCCGAGAGGTGGGACCAGCACTAATCTGGCGTTGATGGCATATCCTAGCAAAATCCCATTAAAGTCCGAGGTGGGAATACCTCTCTAAAGGTGAGGGGAGCTGGAAACATGACTGCCAACTGACATGAGAAGATTAAGGGGACAATTTTTGTGACGGATGGGCAACTGATCAACCAACAAACAAGCAAAACGTTTGATCGTGAGGCAATCTGTTGCTTATGTGGCTTTAGAAGCCAAAATGAGGAGTGGATCCTAAAAGGGGAGAAGGTATAAAGGATATGACTTCTCTTTTTTGAATTCACTCCTGGTTTTGGCTTCCAAATCTAAATGCAGAAACGTGACCGCATGGCCCAACCCTTGGGGCTCATGCACACGAACGTGTGCTGCCCGTTGCCGCATTTGCGGATCCGCAATATACGAGCATTGTTCTGTGTGCATTCCGCATCACGGATGCAGACCCATTCACTTCAATGGGTCCGCAAATCCGGAGACTAGGAATGGAACACTACAGAGTGCTTCTTTGGGGTCCCGTTCCGTACCACAAAAAGATAGGACATGTTCAAGTTGAATGACTCTGGATTCATCCCGGAGGTTGCCCGTGCATTGGAGACCGCAAATTGCGGTCCCCAATGCACGGAACGGCCATGTACATGAGCCCTTACTGTCAAACAAATTCCAATTGCTGGCATTATGCCAGATCATGGCATAAGGCTTTCCTAATATTCCATTAATAATTTCCATCCACACCCATACAGGTCTCTCCCTATTACATAGAATGAAAATTGGGTGAGCAATACGCTGACACGCTATATTAGTTGAAAACCTCATGTCACTAACCTTTTCCTGATGGTGCACCCATTTCTATAGAACAAGAGCCCGTGCTTTGCTTTACATTGCTGTTTTCCCACCGGCTCTGCCAGGCTCATGGTCATTACAGAATCAGAGGTTTGTATGGCTGCCAAGAGATTTGGCTGGAAACACAACGTGTCCGCTGACAGCTGTAAACTAGCAATTACCAGCCACACAAACAAAAGATTTCAAATAAAGGACATAAATATCGCAGATATCCAAAAATGGACCTGCCCCCTAGCAAAGGAGAGGAACACACAATGGGCTCCGTGTAGAAAAACTAGTGCCGACAAGATGTGGAGTCGTTGCCCAAAGAAACCAATTAGATTCCGCTATCTTTGTGATACAGATTTAAAAAATTAAACTGGATCCAGTTTTTCTATGTCACGGCTCTGCTTTGTCTGCATTAGGCGCTACATGAAGCCCACCGCGACCAGACCCCTTACCTTCACCGTATTACTCAGCCACAAAATAAAACGGACAGCAAACCCACAGACGTTAATCAGCAGTCTAACGTACTAATGATCCTACCCCTGTCTCCATGAACCTTCCCATCATAGTTCTTAATTAGTTCTTCAATAAATGTCCCATCCTGATCCAGAACCTCATCTCCCATGTAAGGAATGTTATGCAGCACCGTTTCATCTTCTACCTGGAAAAAAAAAAAGTCATAAGATTACACAACTAAGCATTCATGGGGTTGTCCCGCAAAAATATTCTACATTTCCAAACCACTAGCTGGATCTGAATACTTTTGCAATTGCATGTAATTAAAAATGTTGTATGGTCAGTGAGCTATTCAATAAAGTGTATCTGTACAGCGCCACCTGCTGTTTGTTCTTTTCCGTATTTCTCTGTCCACCTCGCTGAGGTGGACGTACATGCTTCTTTCTATTCCGTCACCAGTCCTATCTGCGGTTGGAAGCCGTGACAGTTAAGCCTCATTCACACGTCAGTGATTGTGAGACAAAACCAGGATTGGAGCCTCCACGGACATAAGGTATAAGGGAAAGATCTGCGCCTGCTCTGTGTTTAGAGCCGCACCCGATTTTGGCTCACAATCACTAATGAAAAACACTGACGTGTGAATGAGGCATTACAGTGAGAGGGCTGCAGCAGAAAGGACATGCCCCTGAACTGTGATAGGGATAGAGCTGTAGCACAAATGACACACCCCTTGAAGTGCCAGCTTGAAATAAATCTAGCAGAGCAACTGCAGCAATAAATGGGGGAGCTGATTTTAGCTTTGTTAGAAAGAGAATGTTCTAGAATATATGATGTCTGGTGTTCATTTCTTACATTTAATCAGGGTATAACCTTTTTATAATGAGGCCATACTTACCTTTGTACTTTTTATTTTTTTTTACAGATATTACATGGGTACCATGTGTGTACCCGTGCCAATGTTTTTATGGCACACGCGGAGGGGTTTCAAAAGGGTTATATAGATGACACCATATTAGTGAGGGGAGATCTAGAATAGAAACGGACACTATTTTCCAGCATGAATCACGAGAGACATAGATAATTCATATGCAACTTACCATAAAGTTTTGCTGGAGGGTAGACCACGAATACATGATGGGCACAGAGGCTACAGCGTTAAGGGTTTTAAGAGGGATGACTTGTTTTGGAAAATCAAAATCACTAGTCACAGAGCACTAAAAGATTAAAAGACAACAGAAAATTTAAAAAAATATTAAAGAGCAAAAAAAAAAAAAAAAATCACAGGTAAAACAGTTTCATTTATCCTACAAAAGCATTGTGTTTAAGTGCAACACATTACAGGCACCATTAGCCTAAGGGTCTATTCACACAACCCAGAAGCACATGGAAGCTCTCCTGTGCCGCAAAAGATGGGACTTGTCCTTTGGCCAGAACATGCAGAATGCGGACCCTTTGAAGTCATTAAGCTACTAGAGCCTAAGGGCTCGTTCCCGTCTCCAGTAACCTGATCCGCCAGGGCATTGCCGGATTCTTTCAGCCACTGCCAGGGTTGCATCATACCAAACAAAACCAAAAAAAGTCTGCTTAGGATCTGGATAATGCTATTTTATATGGACCACCACAGTTACCTCTATATCCATGCATTAAATGACAAACAAAAGTTGCTAGTAAATTATAAATTCACTGTAGGTTCTTAAAGGGATCCTCTGGGAATAATGATTTCATTTTAGAAACTCTCTAAAGAGAATATTCTTTCTTACCTGCTCCTTGCCACTCCGGTCCTCTGTGCTGCCTCCACTCTGTCCATGTCCCGATCCCTGCAGTGTTACATCCGATGCAGCATGGGCATGGTCACATGCTCCACTGCAGCCAATGACTGGCTTCAGCAGTGACATACTGCTTGTGGCCAGGACTGAGCGGGGAGCAGGTAAATAGGAATCTTGGGTTTAAAGAGGAAGGCTGCAGGCAATTGCTAAAAAAAAAAATTATTCCCAAAGAACCCCTTTAAGCTCTTCACCTCAAGAATGTGGTAGGACCTTTTTCTTCAGTAAAGGCCCTTCCACACAGGCTGATGATCAGGCAAACGAACCTTCATTGCCAATTACTGGCCCATCTTAACATCCTGCTGATCATCCTATAAATGTGTAAACGCCTGTTTGACGGTTGATCACAAACTTTAAAGAGCATCTCTCAGCAGGATTGACCCGATTAAACCAGGCATAATGCCTGGTTGGGTTGAACCTGCCGAGTAAAACGTCACCTCAATTATGCAGTTCTTAAGGAATTTCACTTTTTAAATTAGTGTTTTGGTGCAACAAAAGGCAGACACCGACCCTTCAGAACACCACGGCTCTTCTGCTCTGCACTGATAGCCACTCCCCTCGCATCGACAGGGCGTCTCATTGGCCCTATAATCTTACTCCGACACATGCACGGTAGATCTGCTTCCCAAGCACTGCAGATTACTACTGCGCATGCACGGATGCGTCATCCTCCACCCAAATTAAGATGAGCGCCTCCTCTTCCCAGTGGAGGATGAGGTCATCTGCACATGCAGTAGTAGTTTCTGATACTGTGCAAGCACGACCACCACTGATGGATTGCAGGGTGTCCGTAACCATGGAAACGAGCAGTGTATAATGTGTTGGAAAAATGAATCCAGCCAGGAAAGCAAGCAATATGGATAATCACAATACATTAGTAAGTGCCTTGTATTAACTTCCTCTACATAATAAATTCTATTTGCTGAAACGAGACAACCCCTTTAACTCTTATACAGGGATCTAATCTTCGCTGCAGGGGAGCCACCAGGCAGCTACCTCTTAGAATAGTCCTGGTATAGTTGGCAGCTGGTACACATGAGTCAAAGACTGCAGTGCAAAGCATGAGAGGCACAGGCAAAGCACACAGACAGAACCAGGCAGAGAACAGGCTGGCAAAATACATGCAAATCAAAGGCAAACACAGACTGGAACCAGACATGGTTGGGCAAATGGAGTACATGGCTAATCCATGAAACAGACACGGGGTAATGACAGGCAGAATTAAGTCAAAAATCCGGTGGGGTGGTGTTGTGTTTGGGAGGGTCCGACAACAGGGAACAGCTGTTTGAGAAGGCACCAGGGCTCCCATGAGTACCATGGCCTTCTCTGTGCTTACCAAGCACAGCTCCATACGCTGTATCCAGAAGATAGATCATCAGTATTAACTCCTCAAGGACCCGCGCCATTCATGTACTGCACAACCGGACATGACTTAAAGGGGTTCTGCAGTTATTTTAAACTGATGATCTATGCTATGGATAGATCATCAGCATCTGATCGTCAGGGGTCCGACACCTGGGACCCCCGCCGATCAGCTGTTTGTGAAGGGCTCTCCTACGTGAGAACATGCTGGTGGTTAAGTACAAGGACAAGAGGGACGTCCTTGTACTTACCACCATTCACACTAATGCCAGCTCCCCTGCTCCTGTACGAGGTACCACAACCATTACCCCCAAACCAGTTTGTATCCTTGACTACAACAGGCACATGGGAGGGGTCGATCTTTCAGATCAACTTCTGAAGCCCTACAATGCGACACGAAAAACGAAAGTGTGGTACAAAAAGCTGGCCGTACACATTGTACAGATGGCAATGTGCAATGTGTACGTGCTATTTCAGTCTGCAGGCCACACAGGAACTTTCCTTCAGTTCCAAGAGGTGGTAATCAAGGCCCTAATTTTTCAAAGCCATGCCGGGGAGGGTCCCAGTACTTCAGGAAGTTACGGTGCCGTGTTGTACCAGGGCAACATTTTCCAGGTCAAGTTCCCCAGACAGAAAGGAAGGGAACGACCCAAAAAAGATGCAGGGTGTATCACAAAAGGGGGATAAGGAAAGACACAATTTGCCACTGCGAAACCTGCCCTGAAAAACCTGGCCTGTGCATGTAGGAGTGTTTTAAAGGGAACCTGTCAGCAAAAAATAGCATAGTAAGCTGTTAACAGTACCTCCTAGTGCCAGATAACAGTGTCCCAATGCACTTTTTCTTCTTTTTGCAGCACTTGGCCTCACAGAGAAATCGAAGTTTTATTCAGCTGCCGCCCCGTGCTTCAAGTCAGGCTTGAAGTCATGGGGGCAGCGGCCTAGGCGTCTCCAATAGTGCTCTCCCCGCCTCCTGCCTCCTTGATTAAATCCCGAATCGCAGTGCCGGGACCGCGCTCTAAGCCCGCATGTGCAGTAGAGGGCGGCTGGAGCGCGGTCCCGGCTCTGGCGCGTACATTGAGCAGGCTTCATTTTTGGTTACAGCGCATGCGCCCGACACCCTGTTCCAATCGCGCCCGGCATCTATGCGTATGAGGTACTGTTAACAGCTTACTATGCTATTTTTTGCTGACAGGTTCCCTTTAAAATCTACCACTCATCCATGGAGTATTGATTTATCGCTCCCTGTAATATTTCCACTTTATATCTCTGATTTAGTCGACCTCTCTTGCAATTCACTTTCCAACAACCACTACACATTCTTTTCTGTGAGACACCTCTTTGCTGAAAAATACCCTTTCAACCACTTAACATGTTCATACGGGGGTGCCCTTTCCAAAATGGGGTCACTTCTTGGGGTTTTTAATTTCTGGGGACCTCAGGAATTTTTTTTAAATGTGACATGGCACCTAAAATCCATGTCTGTTTATTCAGGCCTGCAAAATCCATATTTTGCTGTTTGACTCTAGAGCCCTGCTGTGCACCCATGCATAATTTTTTTAGCACATATGGGGTGTTGCCGTATTCGGGGGAAAATGGGTAACAAAATGCCGGGTGCATTTTGTCCTGATTCCCCTTGTTAAAGATGTGGATGTAAAGCAGCTTTTTCTGGAAAATATTGCAATTTTTCTTTTTCACAGCCAAGCCTTTCCTAATTCTGTGAAACGCGTGATGGGTCAAAGTGCTCACTACACACCTTGAAATATTCCTTGAGGGGTGTAGTTTCCGGAATGGGGTCACTTTTTGGGGGTTTCCACTGTAGGGCCACCTCAGGGTGTCTTCATATGCGACATAGCTCCCAATTACCATTCCAGCTAAATCCGCTCTCCAAAAGCCATATGGTGCTCCTTCCACTCTGAACCCTGCTGTGCGCCCATACATAAGTTTATGAGCACACATGGGGTGTTTCTGTAAACTCCAGAATCAGATTCAGGGTAATAGATTTTGAGTTTTGTTTGGCCGTTAACCCTTGATGTGTTGCAGAAAAAAATAGATTAAAATTTAAAATCTACAAAAAAAAAAGTGAAATCTCGAAATTTCATTCCCATTTTCCTTTTATTCTCGTGGGGCACCTAAAGGGTTAACAAAGTTTGTAAAATCAGTTTTGAATAGCTTGAGGGGTGTAGTTTCTGAAATGAGGTGATTTATGGGTGGTATCTAATATGCAAGCCCCAGAAAGCAAGTTCATAACTGGTCCTGAAACGATTGACTTTTGGAAATGTTCTTAAACATTTCAAGATTTGCTTCTAAACTTCTAACGTCCCAAAAAATAAAATGTCATTTTCAAAATAATCCAAACATGAATAGGCATATGGGAAATGTAAAGTAATAACTATTTTTGTAGGTATTACCATCTATTATAAAAGTAGAGAAATTTAAATTTGCAAATTTTTCCAAATTTTTTGTACATTTTTATTTTTTATAAATAAAAATGAAATATTTTGACTCAAATTTACCTCTGTCATGAAGTACAATATGTGACGAGAAAACAATCTCAGAATGGCCTGGATGAGTAAAAGCGTTTTAAAGTTATTACCACATAAAGTGATTGTCCGTTTTTCTAAAAATGGCCCGGTCCTTAAGGTGAAAAATGGCAGGGTTATTAAGGGGTTAAAATCCCGGAAAGCCCCTTAAGGCAATAGCTCATTTTCTGATGACACATTGAAATGAAACCATGGAGAATTATACAGTGGACATAACTGTTGGTTCCTACCTCTCTCGTCCCTCGCAGGGAGCTGACCGAGGTCATAATGTGGACAGGCTGGATCCTTCGCTGCTTCCATTCTTGGTTTAAAATTTCAGTTCGTTCTAGAATTTTTTGACGGTTTGAATTAAACATGCCCTGAAAAAGAAATAAAAAGCTGGTTCAGTACCGGGGAAGGCGAAAAGTATCAGGTGGAGGAAAGACTCTCAAACCAGACGGTCTATAGCAGGGATGGCCAACCTGAGGCTCTCCAGCTGTTGCAAAACTACAACTCCATAGACCAGGTTGGTCATCCCTGGTCTATAGTGATGATGAAGGTAAAGCTGGCCATACGCATCAGGTAAACGTCGTCGGATCCTTTAGGCTATGTTCACACGACGACATTTGTCACGCTACAATTTTTATAATGGGAGTCTATGGTGTCGCATTGCGACATTCAAGATAGGTTTTTCTGCGACTGTCGCGTCGCAGTCGCAGCATGTCGCAATGCGACACCATAGACTCCCATTATAAAAATTGTCGTGCGACAATAGTGCGAAAAATGTTGCAGTGAAGTTGTGCCCTATTTGTCGCGCGACAATATGTCGTCGTGTGAACGTAGCCTTATTATGAGCATCTGTTGCACTCATTTTGCATCCTTTCATGTCAGTTCTGTCAGAGATCATTTTTTTTGACGGCAGAAAAATTCCTTTCTCTGTCTAAAATAACTGATCTCAGACGGAACTGACCAAAAAAAGATGCTAAATGAGCGCTCAAAATAAAGGATCCTTTTTTTTCAGAAGAATGGAAATCAGAAGAATGGAAAACTTAACAGTAATGTGAACCCGGCCTTAGGTGGCATCCAACCACCGCAGAGATCGAGGGGATCCTAATCACTGTCCTCATGTGGACAGCAGATAAGCGCGTGTCGCCACTCTCCGCAGATGGGAATGGGAGCGTCGGACAATTTGCATAGATTTTAATATTCCATATGTTGAGCCACATAACCAAGTGCAGGCCTAGGAGTACAATTCCAGCTGGATCTACATATGTGTGGATATTCCGTGCCAGGCATAGTTTGTCAAAAAGCTTCTAGCAGGATTGTGCCCTGGATAATAAGGGGCATTTTTAATATTAGAAAGGTTAGAAACTGCCCTGATTTTCACGTGGGCAGTTTTCATTCCTCTGATTTGTAATCATAGACGGTCATAGTGGCTTTGGCAGTAGGTGAAGCAATGATATTCTCCCATGAAACTTCATACAAGCAAAATCCCTCATCTAGACTACGCCAGGCTTATCTATGTACCTTTACTTCATCCGCTCGTCTGAAACGCTTAAGCTGCCGCAGACGCATATACTCGGATTTCACCCGCTTCCTCCAGCAAACCGGTCCTTTCTCAGATTTTTTCCCCGTCTGGCCCATGATTATCCTGTGGAGATAACATCTTTATTTCTAATTCTGTCAGTACATTTAAACACATTTAATTAAAATGCATTGATCTCCTAGCCGGAAGGTGACAAGGTACAGCTGTATGTCCAAAATATCATGACCATGACAAAATGTTTTTGGGGAGATTGAGAAAACATTACAAACTAAACAAGGTGCCATCTTCAGCTCAGACAACATAATAACATAAGAGAGTCAGTAACACGGAAACAGGTAATAAATTCTAACCAAGGTGAGAAATGCAAGCGAAGGCTGAAATGGAAAGTGTAAAGCCTCCAGCATGTTCTAGACCGCAGCTATAAGTTACTATCCATTACCCACACCATTAAAGGGGTTGTGCCACAGGATATGAGAATCAGATCACGAAGGGTCCGACCGTTGGGACCTCCAGCAGCTCAGAGAATCAGGGCCCCCCTCGTCATTCTCTGAATGGAGAGGTAGTGTGTATGTCACTCCACCAGTTTACTCACTTCTATGAGATTTATGGAATTGCGTCAGCCTCATAGACATGAGCTGAGCAGTGCACCAACAGCGCACAACCACTCTCAAGACTGCTGGAGGTCCCAGTGGTTGGGCCCTCCACAATCTGTGGATAGGTAAAAAATGCTTCTTGTGGGACATCCTCTACAACCGTGTGGATAATGGATAGTAACTTATAACTGCAGTCTAGAACAAGCTGAAGGATTCACACTTCATTTCAGCCTTTGCTGCATTTCTCACCTTGGATTCCTTGTTCTTGGGTCTGCTGGCAGTCCCTGAGGTCAGAGGAAATACAGTCTCCAAAGAGGGTGCAGTCACATAACCAATCTCCCGATCAGAGACAGAAAAAGTAGTGCAAGTCCATTAGTAAGTTGCAGAGCCTGGCAGGAGAAGAAATGTATACTTTGATAACCCCTTTAAGGCCTCATTATCTAATGACCTATCCCCTAGAAAGATCATCAGTATGTGATCGATGGGGCTCCGACAACCCCGCTTCTCCCTAGGACAGTGACATGTTCATCGGTCACATGGCCTAGGCGCAGTGCAGCCCCATTCAAGTGAATCACAGCAGCTATACCATGTACGGCGCTGTGCTTGAACAGCTGATAGCCGGGGTCCCAGGTGACGGACCCCATCGATCAGATACTGATGACCTTATCCAGAGGAGATAAGACTAAATATGTATAGATTTGCTATGTTATCTTTTTTATGTATCTAGTAATATACTTTCTTAAAAAAAATAATAATAATCACCCGATGAGCGAGCAAAACGCTGGTTCATGAGGTGAAATGTTCTTTCATGCAGCACATTACATCTTCCATTTCGGGCAGCAGATTGTGCTGTGTAAATGGCGATCTGCTGCCCAGAAACAATAAATCTGTATGAGGACAAGCGACTGCAGTGGAAATCACTCACCCCATACAGCAGAGGCGATTGCTGTCCTTTCCTGATAATTGCCTGCTCGCTCAGCAAGTCTAATGCGGCTTTAGACCAGCTGTCTAGAGCGACACCAGATTTATCACGGGCAGGCACCTTTGTCTAATCCTTCAGTTGACTTACTTTGAGACAGGACTTTCCACTAGAATTGCAGTGCAATGTCTTGCATTGTAAGCCCCACCGCTTCATCCAACTAGGCGGACAACCTCTCTCTAAACCTAGATGCACCAAACCGTGACACTTTTTGGAAACTGTGGGGTATGGTTTGCAAAGTAAAAAAAAAAAAAAAAAAATTATATATATATATATATATATATATATATATATATATATATATATATTTTTTTTTAATAAAAAAAAAAACATTAACCATAAATTACGTGTGAAGGAGGCCGACTGCAGATTCACATTTCTCTATGGCTATAAATACTTAATAACCGCAGATCTTGCTGAAAAATTCCCAGAAACACACAGATAAGATGGTAAAGCTAAAATACGGCGTTTCTCACGTCCTTGAAATTCCATAAAAGCGAGAGAGTCTCCAAGTATATTTCTTGTTTTCCGATTTTACAAAATAGCACATATGAGGCTACTTTCACACTTGCGGCAGCCTTTTCCGGCAGGGGAACAGCATGCCGCCGGAAGTCCACTCTGGCCCCATTCACCATAACGAGGGCGGGCCGGAGGTCCGGCAGCAGCACAGCAAACATGCTGAGAGAAACCGCAGCATGTTGTAGTTTTATTCCGTCCGCCTCTCGGCATGTTTGCTGTGCTGTGGCCGGACCTCCCCCATTATAGTAAACGGGGCCGGAGCACACTTCCGGCGGCACAGTGGACTTGCGTTAGCACGGATCCAGCAGGCTCTTCCCCGCCGAAACGGGCTATCCGCAAGTGTGAAAGTAGCCTAAGGGCTGATTGATATGACCATGTAATGCATAGCATATACAGAAACATGGGGCCTCTGCTGTCCCTCCATGTTCATGCAGAGGCTTCTTCTGTCTGATTCCAAGTGAACCAGGCATATAATCTGGCACACCCCATCAGTAGCTGTATATACAGGGCTGCAGTGCTCCACATTAGCGAGCCATACAGCCTCTGCACACAGATTGCCACTTGCATGAGCCCTGGGTACGCTGTAACATACTTAAAGGGAAGCGCTTGTGGAAACCACGGTTTCCCACGTGGATACTGTAACCAGCATGTCTGATGTAACTTATGTGTTTTATAGGCTTTTGAATAATAAAATCAGGCAGGAATGCACTGTGTGACAACCACATACATCATCTTCAGCTGTTGCCTATACAGTACACATGCATGCTTGATTCTACAAGACATCTTTAACCCCTTAAGGACCAGAGGTTTTTTATTTTTTGCGCTCCCTCCCTTCCCTTTTTTTGGTTCACATAGCCATGAGGGCTTGTTTTTTGAAGGACAAGTTGTACTTTCTAACGACACCATTTAATATTGCATATGATGTAGTAGTGGGAAGCGGGGAAAAAATTCCAAATGGGGTGAAATTGCAAAAAAAAAAAAGAAAGAAATTCCACCACAGTTTTGCGGGTTTTTAATTTCAGACGTTCGATGTGCGATAAAACTGACCGCTTACTTTTACTCTACAGGTCGATACGAATCCGGTAATACCCTATATGTATAGGTTTTCTTGCGTTTTGATAGTGAAAAAAAATTTCAAAAGTGGGAAAAAACTTGGTTTTAGTTTTTTGTCGCCATGTTTTGACCCCTATAACATTTTTGCAATTAAATGTACGGAGCTGTATGGGGGCTCATTTTTTGCGTCAAAATTGCATCTTTTTATTGATACCATTTTGGTGTGTGTATGACTTTTTGATCACCTTTAATTTTTTGTGGAACATGGACGCTTTTTTCCGTTTTGCTGTTTGACGTATTGGGAATATTTTTTAATATTTTTATAGTATGGGCATTTTTGCACATTGCAACACCCATTATGTGTATTTTTTTGGCAAAAGGGGGGGTGATTTGAACTTTTTTTTTTTTTACACTTTGTTATAGTTATATATAATACAATCATCTGATCAATCTTTCAGTTTGGATTGCACGCAGATGCCGTGGTCAGGATTGCTGCCGGTCGCTGACATTAGCTGCGGGTGTCTGCTACAGGAAACATGCGGACACCCGGGGCTAAGAGGTTAAGGTGTCTTGTGATATCTGGCATGCAAATACTGCCAAAACCAGGAATCAGCAACCTTCGGCACTTCAGCTGCTGTATAACTACAACTCCCAGCATGCAAACATGCTCAACTGTTTTTCTAAGGCCTATTGCATGCAAATGTTTTTTTTTGCGAGTGTACGGGCCGTTTTTTGCGTTCCGTATACATAACCATTCATTTCAATGGTTCCGCAAAAAAACTGAATGTACTCCGTATGCATTCAGTTTCTGTATTTCCGTTACATTAACCCTAAGTTCACACCTGAGCGTTTTACAGCGCGTTCAAACACGCTGTAAAACGCGCAACACATGAAAACCAATGCTTTCCTATGGCCCTGGTTCTCACTTGAGCGTTTTACAGCGCGTTTGAACGCGCTGTAAAACACCCGACGCATAAACAAGTACTTGAGCTTTTTTGGGGCGTTTGTCACGCGTTTTGTGATTGACACCACAGTAGTCAATCACAAGAACCCGTGTACGAACGCGTGTTTCCTATTTGCAAAAACACGCTGAAATACGCACGTAAAACGCGCGTTTTAAGAACGCTCAGGTCTGAACCCAGGGTAAAAGATAGAACTTGTCCTATTCTTGTCCGCATCACGGACAAGGATAGTACTGTTCTATTAGGGGCCAGATGTTCCGTTCCACAAAAAACGGAATGCACATGGATGTCACCAGTTTTTTGCGGATCGCAAAATACCGGAAAAGTCATACGATCGTGTGCAAGAGGACTAACTCCCACAGAAGTGAATGAAGCATTCAGAGTGCGGGAGGTTGCTGATCCCTGGCCTAGAAGTAGATGACAATCTTAGGAGGGTGGACCATTCCCACAAGTCTTGTGCCAGGTCAGAGGAAAAGTAACATTTATTTGCTTTTATTAAGAGTCAACTTATGTGAACACCAAATCAAACATAAAAGGTTTCATAAAGAGGGTTAGATCAATTGAGGACTCTTGCTGGGGTCAACCGCACGTTTCCTAGTCTCCTAATCAGACCGCCGTATAAGCCTGCCCTACAACTGGCCAAGCAGAGCACCTGCCGTTAAAACCGCTGACAGCACTCGGACCTAAACCCTAGCCTAGGTCTGCGCAAGATGGCTATTCAGAGAGGCAGTGGCGAATTAGGCTACATGCACACGACCGTTGCCTGCCTCCGCGTCCGCTCCTCCTTGAAATTTTGCGTCCGTCAAAAAAAACGGATGACGGGCCATTTTTTTTTACGGATCCGATTTTTATGGCAGATCCATTGTAAAAATGCCTATCCTTGTCCGCAAACGTGAAAAAAATAGGACATGCACTATTTTTTTGACGGAATGAAAACACGGATCACGGATGCGGAACAAAAACGGTTGACCATCCGCATTTTTTGACGGACCCATCGAAATGAATGGGGAAGCATCCTATCAGTGAAAAAAAACGGAACGGACGCGGAAACAAACAACGGTCGTGTGCATGGGGCCTTACCCTGACTTTCTTCTCTCTTTTAAAGGCCAAGTCCTGCCTCCCATTACATCATACCCCCTAGTGAACCATTCATGAGAAGAAGGGCCGACTTCCGGCACCCCCGCCGATCAGCTGTTTGAAGAGTCCACAGCGCTCGTACAAAAGCTGCCTTCTCTTCACTGTTTAGCAGGTGTAATTACAACTGCGCCATCCCGTTCACTTCAATGGGAGCACTTTTGGCGGTGATCAGCATGGACACTCTGGTCTGGGTCTACACAGTACCATAGACAACAAGCCGTGATGAACTGGGTTTTCTGACATCTCTATCATAACTCAAAAGAACTTTTCCAGCATGTTTTACTACAGTTGCTCATTTGGAAGAACGGACCAAACAGAACTTTCTATATAAAGGGGCAGAACTGCTCTCAACACCTTTGTGCCATATACCACAGGTCACCTTCAGAGGTCTGGTGGAGTCCACAGCCGATAGCTGTTTTGGCAGTAGAAGATAAGGCAGGTGGTTTCAATTTTCACACAAGATATAAAAGTAGATAAAAATAACCAAATCAAAACTCAAAAATATTTTACTTCATTTTTTTAAAGAAAATGATCCAACATCACATGTCAGTGAATGGCACAAGTATGTAAGTCTTTGGGATTAGCAGATGAGTTGAAGGTGAAATTGGAGTCAGGCGTTTTTAATCAATGGGATGACAATCTGGTGAGGGTGGCAACCCGTTTTATTTCAAGAACAGGGATCCATCAAAGTCTGGTCTTTACAACACATGTTTGCGGAAGTCTATCATAGCACAAAGGCTGCTTTCAGACGAGCGAGTTGTACACTCAGGAAGGAGCATGAGTACAAGACAGGAGTGCTATGTAACCCTTAGAAGTCTGGAATGTATTGGATAACAGTGACATATTGCTGTCACTGTTATCCAATACATTCCAGAACTGTAAAGGTTACATAGCATCATAAATCAGTATAATTCCATGTGACCCCAGCAGTGCTGGAAGTTCAGGACGAGAGCTGTCTTATACTCACGCTCCGAGTCCAGAGAGTACAACTCGCTCATGTGAAAGCGGCCAAAAGGAGATTTCTAAGGACCTCAGATGAAGAGTTGTTGATGCTGATCAGGCTGGAAATATTTACAAGACCATCTTTAAAGAGTTTGGACTCTACCAATCCACAGGCGGTGCACAAATGGAGAAAATTCAAGACCATCATAACCTTCTCAAAGAATGGTCATTCCAAGAGCAAGGAGTGTAATGGTCCACAAGGTCACAAAGGAACCCAAGGTAACTTATTAGCAACTAAAGGCCTTTCTTGCATTAGCCTATGTTATTGTTCATGAGTTCTTCTGGATGCCATGTTGTTAAAGCTCACCTGGACAAGCCAGAAGGCTATTGGAACCATGTTTTATGAATAAGGAGACCAAAAATAGAATTTTTTGGTTTAAATGAGATGCATTATGTTTGGAGAAAGGAAAACTCTGCATTCCAGCATAAACCCCCATCCCATCTGTAAAATGGGTACTAGTCGGAACTGAAGCAGAGTTCAGTTTTCCACAAGTTTCGGTTTTCCACTTTAAAAATTAACTACCAAAGTTATTTGACAAAGTCATACGCGACTTTGCAAATAAATTACTTTGGCTCATTGGAGCCCATACATTCTAATACTGTATGGAGACGAATCTCCGTACAGTATTAGGCTACATACACATGACCGTTGGTGTTTTGCGGTTCGCAAACCGCAGAAGTCGCTCCGCATTCCGCGGAACGAAACGCGGCCCATTATAGAAATGCCTATTCTTGTCCGCAAAACGGACAAGAATAGGACATGCTCTATTTTTTTGCGGGGGCACGGAACGGAGGAACAGATGCGGACAGCACACGGAGTGCTGTCTGGCCCCATTGAAGTGAATGGGTCTGCGCCCGAGCCGCAAAATATGCGGCTCGGACGCAGACCACAACAACGGCCATGTGCATGAGGCCTTATTCAGAAGTTTTTTACGACGCGACTTCGGATGAAGCATCCAAAGTTCGATTCGCTCAACACTAATGGCAGCCACTGACTTCCCAGGGAGTCACCCCAGCCACACAATTGTCCCTACGCTTTAAGTCCCTGTGAGAAAAGCGTATTACAAATGTTTGTCATTGAAGGACCTTCAGTGAGCAGTTCATGGGAGGAAACACCATCATAATAAAAAGTTGAAGCTGTCGTATATGTAGAAATGGGCTAAAATTCCTCCAGGCCGATGTGCAGGAACTGCTGTACAAGATGGTCACACCAGATGCTGAAAGCAAAGGTTCACATACTTTTTCCACTCAGACATGTGATACTAGACCAGAAGTCTAATATTCTTTGACTCATTTGGTTATCTTTATCTAGGATAACAGGCGTCTTTTTTCGGCCTTATAAACTATGTGGGACCCGCACCTACAAGGGGAACAGAGCGAGGACAGCTGTGGCTGGAGGACCCCGGATTTCCCAGGGTCCGTCCACCACCAAGCGCTGCTCCTATAGAAGTAAATGGGAGCACACCGTGCACGCGCAGCTCTGCTCCCCTTCATTTCTATGGGGCAGACGGAGCCATTGAGCAGCTATTTTCGGCGGCCCCATAGAAATGAATAGAGGGCGGCTGCGCATGCGCCCTCCGTTCATTTCCCTGCTCCGTTATCATTGTAGGTATGGGTCCCAGGGGTGGTATCCGCACCTATCAGACAATGGGGGCATATCTTAGCCATATGCCCCCATTATCTGTGATGGGAATAACTCAAGGCCAATAAACCAGCAGGTAAAGTGATTCTGCGCTCCCGAGTTAACAGCAAGCTAATTACATGTAACTGTATCCCGCCGGATTGCTCATGTAACATACTTGTATCACGGACGTCGTTCATATTGGAGTGAAATACGAGCCCCACAGTACTTTGATTATTTCAAGAATCTTTCAGTTTATTACAGTAATTAAAATCACACAAACTTTCATGATGGATCCCAATGCTACTAATATTCATGCTAGGAAACCGCACCCTTGGGTGGGGCAGGGTTCCTACTACAATAGGAGCAGAAATACACCCAATGATTAATTCTAGAATGTAACCTAATGTATCATACTGTTCATTCAAAGATTACTGATACAAAGTATCAGTGCCATTAAAGGGGTTTTCCAGGAAAACATTATTGATGATCTCTCCTCAGGATAAGACATCAATAACCGATTGGTGGAGGTCTGACTCCTGAACCCCCCTGGCTGATCAGATGTTTGAAGAGGCCTCCTCACCAGATACCATGCACTTCACCAGGCATTCTGTAGCTGCCATGCTTGGTATTGCGGCCCAGACCCATTCATTTGGGACTGCGCTTCACATAGGACATGTGACGTCACATTGCCTGGGAAGAGGCCCTGGCACTCACTAGAACGCCCTGGTCTTCAAAAAGCTGATCAGCAGGGGAACTGGAAGTTTGACCCTCACCGATCAGATACCGAGGACCTAAAGCCAGGAAAGGTCATCAATATTTTACTCCTAAAATTGTGGATTATCAAAACACGGATGCACATTTATTTGGGACTGAGCTGCACATAGGACATGTGATGTCACCTTGCGTAGGAAGAGGCCCTGGTCTTCAAACAGCTGATCGGCAGCGGTGCTGGGAGTTGGACCCTCACCAAGCAGATATTGAGGACCTTTCCTGAGTATAAGTCATCAATATTTTACTCCTAGGAACCCCTTTAAGGGCTCATGCACACAACCGTAGCCTGTTTCGCAGCCCACATTGCAGACAAGAATATGACGTCTTTGGGGTTTTTTGCGGAACGGACATACGGATGTGGAGAGCACATCAGTGTGCTGTCCTCTCATTTGCGGCCCCATTGAAGTGAATGGGTCCAAATCGACGCTCAAAAAACGCGGAATCGGATGTGGACCAAAAACTGGTTTACGCTAGCAATCATTATCATCATCACATTACCAGTGCAGGTGTGACACTAAGCCAGTTGGTAATCATTTATGATCTGAATCTTCCCTTGTGTCTCCTCAATGGTATCTGCCTCTCTAGACAAAGGGCACAGACTCCACGCGCCATAAAAACATGCCTCTGTCAGCGATTCCTTTTCCCCTAAGTAACGCTGTTAATTGAGAAGAGGCATGATAGTCTCATGATATATTGCTCAACCACTTCCCTGTAGACGACATTTAATAAAATATGCAACAACCTAAAAAGCATTCCCCGACCACAGAGTACGAATCCTCAATGTTCGCTCAGGAAGGTCGTGTGAGGATTTTAGTTCGGAGCAAAGAGACAATTTACAAAAATCTATGACTATTCTTTACAAAATGTAAAAAAATAAAATAAAACTTTTGACTGACGAGAACTGCAGAGAAAGGGAAAAAGAAACTTCAAGAACCGCCTATCAGGTTTATATCATGAGGACTGTATGTGGAAACTAGTCAAATCAAAAGCCATGTACTCTAGATTTGAAATGAGTTGGACTTTCCCCACATAGTTCTGTAGCGCAGTGGGGCAGCTCAGCATTGACCACAATTCAGGTGAGCACAGCCCTCAGAAACGTAGACTCGGATCCTTCACCAGTAGCCTCAATGAAGAAGAAGCATTAATTACAAGAAAATCCAGTGATTTAGTCGCCTAAAGAGCCGCAACATTTCACGAGATCAGCTCCACAGAAGAACTGGGCCGTTGCCGCTCACTGAGTGAATAAAATGACTGGATCTCCTTGGGAAGATTTTGCTGCTGCTTCTCCATATGGTCAGTTAAACCCATTTCACACTGTCTGGTCTGACGAGATATGTTAGATCAGTCAGGCTGCTCTGACGCAGGCAGATATGACTGGACAGAGTCAGAACAAAGGTAAAGACTCCACCTCTGGATAAATGATGTGGTGGTTGTGCCCGATTGGCAAACTACAATTAGAATATAGGACGCCAATATGAATGGGTGACGGATCTTGGGATTTGAATCAGGAGAAAAAAAAAAATGTTCAGCAGGCATTATACCTGGCATGCAGATTACATGTGCCAGGTGTTGAGGTCGGCCTATAAACACAGGGTGCCCTCCATTCACTGTTCTATTTTCGTAAACTCCGTAAGAAGTTAATGGTATGTGGCGCAAGCGCGGTCGGCTCTTCCGGAAAACACAGAGGTAAACGGAAGGTGGCCATGCTTGCGCCATTTTTCACTTTGAAGGCCCTATTCTAGGGATAGGTGCAGATCCCAGAGGTGGGACCCATACTTAGCTGACATTGGAGGCATATCCTATCAATACGCCACCAGTGTGAAGGATGGGTCAACCCATTTAAAAACGTGCATTTTTTAATGCCACATATAAAAATAAGCAAAGATTTTAGAGAGTGATCCGTTCTCTCGAGGGCCACCGTGTGCGATCGCCTAAAAGCATACACACACATTAGATAAATGTCGTCCAAACCAGCAGGTTTCAGCAGGACCAGTCATCCACCGACAGACCCCCCCCATGACATCAAGAAGGGTCAGCCATCTTGGTTTTCAGCATGCCCGATAGTCCACTGCCGGGTGTGGTAGTGGCTTATTCCCCCTCTCCCTATAAAGAACACGTGTATAATCTGATGAGCCAAGTGTGCACTGGGGTGGAGGGTGTAATCAGCGATCGAAGGTGCACGCCCTGCTCTGCAAAGGCGGTGAAACGACAGCTAAAAGATCTTTACCATCTTGATAGATTGGCTTAAATGCTGCCGATTTAGCTATACGTTATGAGGAAGACCAAGGTGAGACCATCACGAGGGAGTGTTTGAGTGGAACTCTATCACATAAAGGCGCCTGCTACACTAAGGCTTTTTCACATCTGTATTTCTGATGTCCTGCTGCATTAGAGTCGAATCTGTTGCTGGACAGACACAAATAGCACCTGATGGACGCCATGGGCTGGAGTCTTCATGGGGCATCAATCACTGAAGGGGTGGCCGCTATCTATTACTAGCTATTATTAGTTCCCACTGAGTTTTTGGTGCCGATTTTGGTGCCATTTAAGTGCGGAATCAGTACCCAAAGATGCCTTCTAACTAGTGTTTAGCGAACTTGTGTTTTAAGTTCTGCGTCCAAAGTTCGGGTTATCAAAGAATCCCGTTATGGATTCTGCGACCACGGACCATAATGAGATTCTTCGATAACCCGAACTTCAGACGCAGAACTTAGAAGTAGTGTAGAGCGAACTTGTGTTTTAAGTTCTGCGTCTAAAGTTCGTAGAATCCCGTTATGGATTCCAAATTCCATTATGGTCCGTGGTCGCAGAATCCATAACGGGATTCTTTAATAACACGAACTTTGGACGCAGAACTTAAAACACAAGTTCGCTCTACACTACTTCTAACAGCCTAGACCCATTCAATAGGAGGCACCACACGGAGAAAAAATAAATAAAATGAGGCAGCATGCCACATCTTGGCGCAGAATCCACGCTGAATCTCCCATTGAAATGGATGATGGAAAAAACACACCATATGCTCCATACACATCTGTACGTTTTTTTTTTTGTGCAGATCCGTCAAAAACTGCAAGCAAAAAATGCAGTTTTTCAATAAAGTATACACCCAAAAATGCATCAAACATGCACTAAATGTTCCAAAAAATATGCCTTAAAAAAAATACTTTAAAAATCAGCATAGATTTGGTGCTGAATTTAAAAGCGCGTTTTTAAAAATCCATCGTGTGAACATACCCTCAGGGTCACGCCCATGCGGGTCGCCACTTACACTGATCCCCGAGAATGGAGGCCAGTGGCTTCTCTCCCAGGAGAAAATATTTACTTCGCTCAATCTTTCTCTCTACCGACATCATCTGTCATGGAAGAGTTGGGAGCGCCCCGCACATATCAGACCATCTGTCGCGACAATGTGCTAATGTGTATGTGGGTCTTCCCCGAGTCTCCAATACAGGTATGAGCAGATCCACAAGGCCGACCACGGTCATGGGAATCAGCCCACAGACCTAATTCACACATCACATCAGCGATTCTGAGCCTATATGGGTCAAACACACAGAGAACAGGTAAAATTCTTATCCGTGTTGACGCCTCTCCTGGGTTTGGTTAACAATCACTGATGTTAATCACGGATCAAACAAGTGAACACGACATTAGGTTGGGACCCCCTGACGTGTAACACACATTCTAAAGGGTCGCACCAGTATCTTAGACCCAAACAGACACAAAGTGTCCCATGACAAAGGCCGCACAAGATCAACCTAAAGAAAAAAAAAGACTCTGTTTGGAGTGAAAGGCAGTCCTTTTGATTTCGTGTTTGGCCGCTGACGTGTAGGTGTGCACATTCAGGTGCAAGGAGTGGCATCACACATGACACCGACATCTGACGCCACCCCGATGCCAGGAAGATCACATCTGTAGACAGGTGTACTGAAACGTCACAGCAGCTTACTGTGAGCGCACGCAAAAATCACCAGCAAGACCAAGCAGATTGTCCCATCAATGCTGCCTGAAGGTGACCACAAGTGTCAGAGGAGAAACGGTCACTTGTATAGCGTAATAGGGTACAAGAACTACTGCCGAGTAACAGGAACACAAACTGGGGCACTTCCCAATGTCCCTCAGTCAGCAGTGACTTATTTCCAGCAGGTAATAAAGATGTACTAACGCCGTCCTCACTGTCCCTGCACACACCTAGATCTTCATGGACTGCTGACCTGCACACACCTAGGTCTTCATGGACCGCAGACCTGCACACACCTAGGTCTTCATGGACTGCTGACCTGCACACACCTAGATCTTCATGGACTGCAGACACCTAGGTAGGTCTTCATGGACCGCAGAAGTGCACACACCTAGGTCTTCATGGACCGCTGACCTGCACACACCTAGATCTTCATGGACCGCAGACCTGCACACACCTAGGTCTTCATGGACTGCTGACCTGCACACACCTAGATCTTCATGGACCGCAGACCTGCACACACCTAGGTCTTCATGGACTGCTGACCTGCACACACCTAGGTCTTCATGGACTGCTGACCTGCATGGATCACCGTCAGCAATGGCTAAGGCAATGTTAATCAGACATATGTCAGGAAGACTCCAAGCACGCTCTGCCCATTCACGCTATGAAACTTGCCGCACCGGTACCGCTCCGCCACACTGAGCACACTGTCAGGGAGAAGTTCCCCACAGTGTAGGCACAGTACAGGAGCACCATATGTCCCGATACTAACCCTGCACCTACTTCCTCCAAGCACACAGTGTGGCTCTGCCTGAGCTGGGAGCCCCTCCTCCTCACTAGCTGGGGGCGGCCCCTTTGTCCTCGCCTGCACTCACCCAGGGCCCATAGTATAACCCACTCCCGCCAGCACACGGGACAAGCGGGAATTACCGTATGAGTGCCTGTCTCCTCTGCCGGTCCTCCTCTTCCGCCGGTTCTCCTCCTTCCCCCACAACGATTAAGTGACAAGCAAGCTCACTCAGCAGCACCGGTCCCAGGCGCCAAACTAACCTCCCCAGTCCACCTCTCCCCGCCCACCCTGTCCCCGGCTACAACCACGCCCACACCGGCGCCTAACCACGCTCTCCTGATTGGTCGTTGAAGCGGCGCTCTAAGCAAGAAGAACCAATGAGGGCGCAGAGAGGGAAACGAAGCCGGCGCCAGCAGTTCCCCCCCATCCAGTCGCGCTCTCTGGATCCTTTGTTCTACTTTTCCTGTGGCGGGGGCGCGCTCTACTTTCTTCCCGGCTCACCTCAGAGGCCGGTTGTCTCCGTTTATATACCTGTCAGTGAAGTTACTTACAGTTTGTGGCTCTCGCGAGTTTTGGCAGTGTGGCTTTCGGCACTTTACCGCTCCAGTATGGACTAACGCTCATACAGTCTGTCAGACCGGCTCGGTTTGTCATGTATTAGTTAGTTTTATTTGCTAGAACGAAAGCCGTTTTCAGTCAGTGACTGTTTCGCGCGGTCCCGCCATTGGCGGGAAGAAGGAAGTGGGCGGTTAAAGTTTGAATTTCTGACCTGACCGTTGACCGCGTTAACGTTTACTGTACCAATAGTGAAGTGGGCGGGCTCGTCTGGGGACACGTGACAGGCTGATTGGCGGCGGCTTGTTCTGTGGGACTTTGCTCCTCACGTGAACGTTTGGCGGTTACCTACCGGAGCTTGTCGTGTGTACATCCGGCATTGCCATGCTTATAGTGTTGTTCCTGGCCAGAAATGCTTGTAAAGCGTGCGGTTACCCATAGCAACCAGATTTCTGCGGATTTTACTGGTGGGGAATGGTGAAAGCTGTACAGCTCCAGACTCCATCAGCATAGTGTACTGACTATGAACCAAGCGACGTCTGAGAAGCACGAATAGGACAGTGTGGCGCATGTAGCAGCAAATGTTTTCATCCTAGGCCACGCTTCAGGCCCCCGGAGTGTAGCGCCCCCAGGAAAATGCCGCTCAGATGCTATGGTCTCATTGGTGGACTGACAGGGTCAAACGTGACAAAATGAGGCATGCACAGCTTACTGTATTCACGTCACTTTTATTTGGTCCACGCTTAACCCTTAGTATACCGGAGTTTTTTTTTGTTCTTGCATTTTCATTTTTCTTCCCCAATCTTCCTTGAGCCATAACTTTTTTATTTTTCTGTTACTTGTTCAAATCAAAGTGGCTCTCCCGTTCTCTGATATGGAACCGGTGCACTGATCAATGACTCGCCCAATCGCCAACCGTTAAAAATGATCGGCACTCAGCATCAGCGATCACTCTGAACATACACTTTATTTGTAGACCCTTCCCCTTTATGTACAATAAAGATATAAAAAATGGTGAAACAAAATCGCTGAAAATAAAATACTCAAGTCTCATTTAGTGGTGAAAAATCGCCGTTGAAGGTAGTGTCACCACTGTGGAGTGTGTCAGTACGTCACGCACCACACAATCCATTGTGACAAAACCTGACGGAGGTGTATCACCGCTAACACCATCATTCAATGTGTTCCAATGCAGTATTACACAATATACATAATATGCGCCTGATATAATATCCTAGAGAGATCAACAGGTATGATTATTATGTGTTCCAGCAACAGTAGATTTGGATACCATGATATATCTGAATTTATCCCAGGAAGGTAAGTCTATGAACGGAGTCAGTTCATTTAATTACATCC
The DNA here is from genome assembly GCA_033119425.1 of Bufotes viridis. Classification (NCBI taxonomy): domain Eukaryota; kingdom Metazoa; phylum Chordata; class Amphibia; order Anura; family Bufonidae; genus Bufotes; species Bufotes viridis. The sequence continues at coordinate 152,190,254 of CM065593.1, read as the reverse complement.
TTCGTGTGCACATTTGTAAGAGTCCTTTTGTTATTCATCCAAACTTGTACAACACTGGTGACTGGATCTCTTTTTTTTTTTTATATAAACCGATATTGGTAAGTGAATAAATAGTTAATACATAGACCTCTGTACTAGCATACCACACAGTTGCGCGAGATGTCAGTTTATTACTCGCTGTTGTAGAGCCGAGCCAGGTGTCGGTTGTGGTGTCCCACGTACTGTACGGCACCGTTGAGAAGTGGGGCCGGGTGTCAGTTGTGGCGTCCCACGTAAGGCGTGGCACCAGTATGTCGTATCTCCCACTAAATCGTGAGTGTCATGTTCTTGTGCTAACTTTCATGTGGTACGGAGAATCTTGTTGGCGTCCCACGTGTTTAGTGGATTGATGTCCAACAGAAGGTCTAGTAGGCATCCCACGTGTACACTGGTTTGATATGGAACAACCGGCTGACTATTCTTTCCTTCTCTTATATATCAAATAGTAACCATAAGGTTCCTGGAGCACTCCATTAGTTACTGCTTTATAGATCCATATGAGGGTTGGATATTCCCAACCATACGTGCTTTGTAGCTTTAAACGTGCTCCTTCAGTGGCTAAGGCCTCTTTCACACTTGCGTTGTCCGGATCTGTCGTGTACTCCATTTGCCGGAAGTGCCCGCCGGATCCGTAACAACGCAAGTGACCTGAAAGCATTTGAAGACAGATTAGTCTTCCGTATGCTTTCAGGTTACTATGGCAGCCAGGACGCTATTAAAGTCCTGGTTGCCATAGTAGTAGTGGGGAGCACTATACTTACCGTCCGTGCGGCTCGGGCGCTCCAGAGTGACGCCAGAGCGCCCCATCCATGCGATCACGTGATCCATGCGTGTAGGGCGCCCTGACGTCACTCTGGAGCACCCCGGGAGCCGCACGGATGGTAAGTATACTGTTCCCCCGCTCCCCACTACACTTTACCATGGCAACCAGGACTTTAGCGTCCTGGCTGCCATGGTAACCATTGAGAAAAAGCTAAACGTCGGATCCGGCGATGCGCCGAAACGACGTTTAGCTTAAGGCCGGATCCGGATTAATTAAAGCCTTTCAATGGGCATTAATTCCGGATCCGGCCTTGCGGCAAGTGTTCAGGATTTTTGGCCGGAGCAAAAAGCGCAGCATGCTGCGGTATTTGCTACGTCCAAAAAACGTTCCGATCCTGATGCATCCTGAACAGATTTCTCTCCATTCAGAATGCATTGGGATAATCCTGATCAGGATTTTTCCGGCATAGAGACCCGACGACTGAACTCTATGCCGGAAAACAAAAACCAAAGTGTGAAAGAGCCCGAACTCCTTTTTGTCTGTATGTCTTTGGGATAACATGGAAAAGTCGAGTGGATCGTCTCTTCCATGTTTCACCGTTCGATGCCCAACTATAAAAATACTCTCCGTTTTATATGCCTTTATATAGGTAATATCCAACATACATTAGGTACATTCTATGTCTACAGCATTGAAATATCGGTGTATCAACTTCCTAATATCAGACGTATTACCGCATCTCATTCATGTGAGTTTCACATGCGGGTATGGCTAGTGTATTTCATAATTGCCCATTATTCCTGCTAATCCTTATGTATAACTGAGGGATGGAAGTAGATTAGGCCTAATATATTATTCATGTATTTACTATTTTAATTCCTTTTTTTTTCTATCCACAATTTCCTTATAATTCCTACGGTTTCCTTGCGCAGTGGTGTAGGGATCGCCATAGCAGCCATAGCAATGGCTATGGGGCCCTATGCCACTGGGGGCCCGGGCCACCGGCTGAGTTTTTTTTTTGTTTTTTTTGTTTTTTTATGTGGCAGCAGCCGCCAGCAGATTAGAAGTGAAAGCGATCATCTCTGTATTCATTCTGAGGACGGCGATACCGATGAATGGAGCAGGGGAGAGGCGTCTCCCTTGCTTGTTCCTCTGATAGGCTACAGGCCTAGCGCCTGTAGCCTATCAGAGGCCGGTGCAGGCGTCGTGATGACGTCATCGCGCCGCCTGAGCCGTACAGCACGGGACACAGGCCGGAAGAGGCCTGCATCGCATTGCTGACAGCAGCATAAGGTAAGTATGTGAGTTTTTTTGTTTTTATTATTTATAGTATACTGTGGCAAGAAGGGGGATGGGGGCCCTATATACTGGCACAATATAGGGGGGGGGTCGCCACTATGGAGCCATATATACTGGCACAATATGGGGGGGACACTATGGAGAAGAGAGGGGAAGCACTATGGGGCCCTATATACTGGCACAATACGGGGGCAGTATGGAGAAGAGGGGAAGCACTATTGGGTCCCTATATACTGGCACATTATGGGGGGCACTATGGAGAAGAGGGGAAGGAGCACTATGGGAGCATCTACTGGGGGCCCTATATACTGGCACGCATTATAGGGGGGCACTATGGAGAAGTGGGGGACAAGAGCACTATGAGGGCATTATATAGGGGCATTTAATACTGGCACCCATTTTGATGCCACTATGGGGAAGAGAGGAAAGGGGTATCTATATGGGGCAGTCTATAGGGGCATTTTATAGTGCCACATTATGGAGGGCACTATGGAGATGGGGAAGGAGCACTATGGGGGCATCTTCTGAGGGCACTATATAGGAGTATTTTATACTGGCACAAATTATATGGGCACCTAAGCTCAACTGGTGGCAGTCACTAAGTGTTTTTTGTAGTGGCACACAGTACGGGTCATTGGAACACATGAGGGCACTCTGGGGACATTGGCTCTACTGGGGGCAGTAAGAGGAGGTATTTCTTTTTTTACTGCCACACAACTTGGCATTTTTTGTACTGGTGCACATTATAAGGGGGGGTGTCTACTGTCACACATTATAAAGAGAATTATTACTATCGGGGCATTATGGTGGGCTTTATTACAACTGGGGGACTATGGGAGCATTATTACTTGTGGGACACAATTACTGTTGGGGGCACTGTAGGAGCACTATTACTACTAAATGCACTCTGGCAAAGAAATAATTACTATTGTTGGGACTTTGGGACCACCATTACTGTGGGAGCACCATTACTGTGGGGGCATCCTGGCACAGCATCAGCTTAGCACAGTTCTTTTTGCAGTATAGTTTTGGGGAGCACAGCTTCTCAATATTGGGGGTGCATGATGGGATGTTAATTGGAGGATGATGGAAAAGTAGGAAACTAAGATGTCTGTCGAACTCTGCAGAGACGTGAGATGGCTGAACGAAATTTTAACAGTGGTCTGGTCTAAATGGAGAAGGAGAACATCTACTGTACATCAAAGGAGACGTCACTGGATATAAGAGGTATGTGGCGCTGTATGAGGCTACTTTTACATCTACGTTAGTGATCCTGGCAGGCTGTTCCAGCAGAGAATTCACTGGATCCGGCACTGCTGGATGCAGACAGAATGCCCGCCAGCCCCATTAACTATAATGGGGTACGGCAGAGATCCGGCCACAATCTGGCAAAAATGCACAGAATCAGCGGGACATAAGCCGCTGTATGCTGTGGTTTGTGTCCAGTCGATTCCTTGCATTTTCTGCCGGATTAGGTGGCCGGATCGTACTGCCACAAGTGTAAAAATAGCCTTACCCTGTATGTTTTGTATTGCTGTATGTAATGTTAGAATAGAATAGGTTAGGTTGAGAATTGTGCATTGGGGTGGGGATCCAGGAATTTTTTTTGCACAGGGGCCCTCTGCTGTTTGTGCCCGCACCTGGCACTATAGATGACTACAGTATACAGTATAATCCCTGCACCATGCGGTACAATATACAGAATAATCCGTACACCAAGCCGTATGATATACAGTATAATCTATACACCATGCCGTACAATATACATTATAATCCATACACCATGCCGTACAATATACAGTATAACATCTACACTTTGGCACACTGTACGGCATGGTGTATGGATTTTATAATGCATTCTGTACTGCATGGTGTAGGGGTAAGGGTCCATTCACACGTCCGCAATTCTGTTCCACATTTTGCAGAATGGAATTGTGGACCCATTCATTTCTATGGGGACACACTATGTCCTGCCCGCATCCGCAATTATGGATCCGCACTTCCGGGTCCGCAATTGCGTTCCTGAAAAAATAGAACATGTCCTATTTTGTCCGCAATTGCGGACAAGAAAAAGCATTTTCTATATAGTGTCGGTGATGTGCGGTCCGGACATTGCCGATGTCCGTGTTTTGCGGATCTGCAAAGCACACATGGGAGATTCGGGAGGAGGGGGGGGCATAAATTTTTTTTACTATGGTGCCCAGTCATTTCCAGCTACGTTCCTGTCCTTGCGGTTTATATACGATTTATTACCAAAACCTACTCATTAGATTACTACTGCTTTTATTACTAGTAGGCTCGTTCGTATGTCATATATCTAGAAAAATGTGAAAACATAAACAGAAAAATCTTTTAAAATGAGATCGGTAAAGATTTCATATTTGGTATGGGTATAAATAAGCAACCCAATTGCCCTCATGATTTACTTGTAATTTATATTAATTTACCGTATTTTTCGCCATATAAGACGCACTTTTTCCCCCCAAAAGTGGGGGGAAAATGGCAGTGCGTCTTATATGGCGAATGCTACCATTTTCCTATAGTTAAAGGCGATACATCGCACAGCCTGCGATGTATCAGCATGGAAGGAGGAGGGGGCGGAGCCTGGCAACACGTGGCGGGCCGCCCGCCGCTCACAGCGTGACTGCTTTCATAACATTTATAATCTTTAATCATGTCCCCTTATTCCCTATAAACCCAATACAGTAGCGCTCTGCTAACCTGCTATACCGATCCTCTAGAAGGCAGAGCAGTGCTGTGTAACGTCCTCACTGACGTCATCTGCCTGCTCCTTTCACTTTATGAATGAAGCAGGAGGAGCAGGCAGATGACGTCAGTGAGGACGTTACACAGCAGCCTGCCGCCGCACCGCACTGCCTGCTAGAGGATCGGTATAGCAGGTTAGCAGAGGGCTACTGTACTGGGCTTATAGGGAATAAGGGGACGTGATTAAAGATTATAAATGTTATGAAAGCAGTCACGCTGTTAGCGGCGGGCCGCGTGTTGCCAGGCTCCGCCCCCTAAGCAGTCACTATGAAAAGGGGGCATCTTTGGATGACACTGTAATTGGGGTGATCTGTGGATGACACATATAGCATAAGATGCTATATATGTGTCATCCACAGATCCAATCCATTACAGTGTCATTCATAAATGCCCCCATCACAGTGCTATCCACAGATCCCCCCCCCCCATCACAGTGCTATCCACAGATCCCCCCCATCACAGTGTCATCCACAGATCCCCCCCCCATAACAGTGCCATCCACATCTCCCCCACATAACAGTGCCATCCACAGATCCCCCCCATAATACTGTCATGCACAGACCACCATTACTTCAAAAGCACACCTTTTGATTAAAAATATTTTTTTTCTTATTTTTCTCCTCAAAAACCCAGGTGCGTCTTATAGGCCGGTGCGTCTTATAGGGCGAAAAATACGGTATATGCAATTATGTATATATTTTTTTTGGTTTTGTCCTCCCTTTTAGCCTTGCGTTTTTTTCTTATTCGGACGATCAATGATGACAAGGAAATGATTTCATGTTTTAACTTCTAATTAATTTTACTACTTAATGTCCCATTAGTGTATATAATAGTAGATTGAATAGAGATTATATTTTAGCGTGGACATAACTCCAGTCTAACTTGTTCATTGTTTCTTCTTCTTTACAGGTAAATGTCCACAAACATCAATGGTAATTGGGTGGGGGCCTCCTGCTAAGGAGGGATCGGTATACCGACAGGATAACTTGCTTTGTTACTTGAAAAAATGGATTAAAATGGAAAATTTGCCAAAAAATAGAAATTCTGAAATTTCATCTCCATTTGCCAATAACTCTTGTGGAACACCTAAAGGGTTAACAAAGTTTGTAAAATCAGTTTTGAATACCTTTAGGGGTCTAGTTTCTAAAATGAGGTCATTAATGGGTGGTTTCTATTATGTAAGCCTCATAAAGTGACTTCAGACCTGAACTGGTCCTTAACCGCCTGCCGACCGCCTAACGGAAGGTCCAGGTGGCAGGCTTGTTCCTCCTTGACGCGTCGGCGCGTCATCTCGCGAGAGGCGAGATTTGCTTTGAACGCACGCACTTTCACAGCAGATCGCAGTTCGGCTGTTATACTACAGTCTACCAGCGATGATCAATCGCTGGCAGGCTGTAGATGCGAAATAAATTGCATCAAACAGGTATATCAGACGCTGTTTTGTTAACAGTGTCTGATATACCTGCTACCTGGTCCTCTGGTGGTCCCATTTGGTGGGATCGACCACCAGAGGACCCAGGTAACTCTGTAAAGTATCACCAAGCACCACACTTACCCCCACCCCCCCTGTGACTTATTAACCCCTGATCACCCCATATAGACTCCCTGATCACCCCCCTGTCACAGATCACCCCGCTGTAAGGCTCCATTCACATGTCCATATGTGTTTTTTGGATCCGTGGATCTGCAAAACACGGACACCGTTAATGTGCTTTCCGCATTTTGCAGATCCGCACATTGCCAGAACTATATAGAAAATGCCTTTTCTTGTCCGCAATTGCGGACAAGAATAGGACATGTTCTATATTTTTGCGGAACGGAAGTGCGGATACGCAATTCTGGATCCGAGCGGGACAAAGTCTGTCCCCATAGTAATAAATGGGTCCGCAATTCCGTTCCACAAACAGAATTTCGGACGTGTGAATGGGGCATAAGGGTCCCTTATCACCGCCAGTTAGTTAGCTACTTGTTAGGTAGCTAGCGCCCAGCCCACCGCACCGCAGTCACTGATTTTGGCAGAGATTTTTTCATCCACATTGATCGATGCGAATGAAGAAATCTGTGCCGTTCATTTTTATTTATTCTTTTCAGCCCAGAGGCTGAACGGAAAAAAAAAATCTCATTACCCGTTTGCTCAATATAAGGAGAATCGCAGAAACTCCTAATGCTGGCCATACGTGTAATGATTGCGGAGACCCTCAAATGCCAGGGCAGTACAAACACCTCACATGTGACCCCATTTTAGAAAGAAGACACCCCAAGGTATTCCGTGAGGGGTATGGTGAGTTCATGTAAAATTTTATTTTTTGTCACAAGTTAGTGGAATATGAGACTTTGTAAAAAAAAAAAAATATATCAATTTCCGCTAATTTTTTTCTGTGAACTCGCCATGCCCCTCACGGAATACTTCGGGGTGTCTTCTTTTCAAAATAGGGTCACATGTGGGGTATTTATACTGCCCTGGCATTTTAGGGGTCCTACAGCGTGAGAATCCAAATGCGTAAAAATGCCCTGTGAAATCCTAAAGGTACTCATAGGTTTTAGGGCCCCTTTGCGCATCTTGGCTGCAAAAAAGTGTCACACATGTGGTATCGCCGTACTCAGGAGAAGTAGGGCAATGAGTTTTGGGGTTTATTTTTACATATACCCATACTTTGTGTGAGAAATATCACTGTAAACGACAACTTTTTAAATTGTTTTATACAAAGTTGTCAATTTACAGAGATATTTCTCTCACCCAACATGGGTATATGTAAAAATACACCCTAAAACACATTGCCCTACTTCTCCTGAGTACGGCGATACCACATGTGTGCCACTATTTTGCAGCCAAGATGCGCAAGGTATTCCGTGAGGGGCATGTCGAGTTCACAGAAAAAATAATTTTTTGGCACAAGTTAGCGGAAATTGATATTATTTTTTTTTTATTATTTTTGTTTTTTACAAAGTCTCATATTCCTCTAACTTGTGACAAAAAATGAAATGATACATGAACTCACCATGCCCCTCCGTGAATACTTTGGGGTGTCTTCTTTCTAAAATGGTGTCATTTGGGGGGTATTTATACTATCCTGACATTCTAGCACCTGAAGAAACATGACAGGTGCTCAGAAAGTCAGAGCTGCTTCAAAATGCGGAAATTCACTTTTTTGCACCATAGTTTGTAAACACTATGGGCCAGATTTATCATTAGCTAAAGTCACTTTAATGGAGTGAAAATGTCGCAAAAAAATGCGCAATCGGTAAAATTGCGCATTTTTTTGCGACTTTTTCAAGCTCTGCACTAAGCTCTCCAGTTTTGTGAAAGTGGGCGTGTTGTCTTATGTAAATGAATCTCTAGACAGATTTACTATTGCAACCATTTAAAAAGTCGCAAAAAAATGCGCAATTTCACTCCAGGGGGGACCATGCTTATCTTATGCGACTTTTTAATAGAACATGCGACTTTTTTGTAAAGACGTGCGACTTTTGTAAAGCCGCTTACTGAAGGATAAACTGCTACCGTCAATCCACATTTATCACAGTATTAAAGGACCATTAATAAATCTGACCAGCCAAAAGTGACTTTGGGCAGATGTAAAAGTGGAGTAAGATGTAAGTGTAATGATAAATCTGGCCCTATAACTTTTACCCAAACCAATAAATATACACTTATTGGATTTTTTTTTAATCAAAGACATGTAGAACAATACATTTATAGAAAAATTTATATAGAAATGTAGTTTTTAAAAAAATTTACTACAGAAAGTAAAAAATGTCATTTTTTTGCAAAAATTTCGGTCATTTTTGATTATAGCAAAAAAAGTAAAAATGTCAGCAGCAATGAAATACCACCAAATGAAAGCTCTATTAGTGAGAAGAAAAGGAAGTAAAATTCATTTGGGTGGTAAGTTGTATGACGGAGCAATAAACGGTGAAAGTAGTGTAGTGCAAAATTGTAAAAAGTGGCCTGGTCATTAAGGGTGTTTAAGCTACGCCATCCTTCACAGGAATTCTCGCGGATTCGTCCAGGAGGAATAAACCTGCCGCCGCCTGGACGCATCCGCGATTTAGGCGGTCCAGAGCAGGTTAAGGTGAAAATGAGCCCAGTCCTTAAGGGGTTAATCATTCATAAAAACTATGTGCACTCTCAGAAAATGTAGGTTTTGCTAACACAGTAGCTTTTTGCTGTGTACTGTATACATTTTTAATGCATTTGTGGATGAAGCAGGGTGGTGGAGTCGGTAAGCCAAAGCCCCGACTCCCACTCCCTCATACATGGTGCATGTTTAAGCGATAACTTAATTTAAGCTTTTTTTGCATTTTGTGTTTCTGTATTTATGAATTTGAAATGTTAGAAAACAGTTTTCCCCCTTATATTCTATGAATAGCATATCGAAGCAATCAGAGCAGCTAACCTCCAAACATGAGCTCAGAGGAAAAGTAAACTAAAACATAAAGCATACAGAGAGAACATGCACTGGACAATTGATTTATGCACAGTTTATTGAAAGTTTAGATATACTAAGAAGTACTTGCCTTAAACCCCTTCCTGACATATGACGTACTATTACGTCATGGAAGTCAGTGACTTCCCGCATCTTGTTGTAATAGGGGTCCGGCACTGCAGGGTTCCAGAAGTCCATGATGGCTGGGCCCCTGCTGTATCTGCCGGCATCGCTGTAAAAGCCGATACCGGTGGATTAACCCCCTTCTATGCCGCCGTCAACGCTGGCCGTGATATAGAAGGGGTTTGCTGTGGGTGACCTGATGGGTGACAAGGCAGCCTGATGCCATGCAGAGGCACAGCATCGGGACCTGCCTTCTACGGGTGCAGAGGAGTTCCAGCCTCAGGTACAGTTGTGTTCAAAATTATTCAACCCCCACTGAAATTGAGTGTTTTGGCCAGTTTGACATTGATTTTGATCATTTCAGTCATCTTGTTTATAATTAAATCAAAGAGGCACTTGTAAGTCAGACAAATATAACATAACATTTATAATGAAATAACCACAAATGTCTTTTCTGTGCTCACATCATTATCAGTTTTATTCAACCCCCAAGTGACATTCAATCTTAGTACTTAGTACAACATCCTTTTCCAGTTATAATCGCTTTTAAACGTAAAAGCATAGCTTGACACAAGTGTCTTGCAGCGATCTACGGGTATCTTCGCCCATTCTTCATGGGCAGAAGCCTCCAGTTCAGTCACATTCTTAGGGTTGCGCGCTGCAACTGCTTTCTTTAAGTCCCACCAGAGGTTCTCAATCGGATTTAAGTCTGGTGACTGCGATGGCCACTTCAAAATGTTCCAGCCTTTAATATGCAACCATGCTCTAGTGGACTTGGAGGTATGCTTGGGATCATTGTCCTGTTGAAAGGTCCAACATCTCCCAAGCCTCAGGTTTGTGACAGACTGCATCACATTTTCATCCAATATCTCCTGGTACTGAAGAGAATTCATGGTACCTTGCACACGCTGAAGCTTCCCTGTACCTGTAGAAGCAAAACAGCCCCAAAGCATGATTGACCCCCCGCCATGCTTCACAGTAGGCAAGGTGTTCTTTTCTTCATAGGCCTTGTTCTTCCTCCTCCAAACATAGCGTTAATCCATGGGCCCAAACAGTTCTAATTTTGTTTCATCAGTCCACAGAACACTATCCCAAAACTTTTGTGGTTTGTCCACATGACTTTTGGCATACTGCAGTCGACTCTTATTCTTTGGAGACAGCAAGGGGGTGGTGCGCCTGGGAGTTCTGGCATGGAGGCCTTCATTACGCAGTGTGCGCCTTATTGTCTGAGCTGAAACTTCAGTACCCACATCTGACAAATCTTTTTTCAGTTCCTCAGCAGTCACACGGGGACTTTTCTCCACTTTGCGCTTCAGGTAGCGCACAGCAGTCGAAGTCAGCATCTTCTTTCTGCCACGACCAGGTAGCGTTTCAACAGTGCCCTTTGCCTTGAATTTGCGAATGATACTTCCTATGGTGTCTCTTGGTATGTTTAACAGCTTTGCAATCTTCTTATAGCCATTGCCCTTCCTGTGAAGAGAAATCACCTCTTCTCTTGTCTTCCTGGACCATTCTCTTGACTTCACCATGTTTGTAAACACACCAGTAAATGTCTAGAAGGAGCTGAGTATCACAGTCATTTTAAATCTGCCTAATTGGTGCTTACTATGCTTGATTGCTGCTCCTTGACATCCACAGGTGTTTTCAATACCTGATCGAAAACACTTGAATGAACCTCTGTTCTTAAGAGTGGTAGTCTTTAAGGGGTTGAATAATTGTGTCAGTGAAGAAATCACAAAAAAAAACATTTAATACTGTATTACAAAAACAATTGATGTCATTTTAGTTACATTTGGTTCTTTAAAAAGTCCTTGTAAGATTTCATTCTGAACACAGTTAGAAATGTACACTAAATTCCCTAAAACCCTTTACAGCATTAGGGGTTGAATAATTTTGAACACAACTGTATACTGTAATACCACAACAAGCAAAGATGTATTGTAATGCATTGCAGAGGGGATCAGACCCTCAAAAGTTGAAGTCCCAGAGTGGGACAGAAATAAAAAGAAAAAGAAAAAAAAACGTTTCAAGTAAAAAAAGAAAAAAAACACCACTTTCCCTGATTTTATATTAAAAATAGAATAAAAAGGAAACACACAGTAGATATCACATGATCTACCCCGTCCGATAAACATAAAAGGGTTAATTACTCTTACCAGTAATTGAATTTTCCAATAGCCTCCCCAACGGCAGTTAACTGGAGGGTGTCCCCACCCCTGGACAGGAAACAACACTGGAGATCCATAATAAAAAGACCGCCTCTCCTTACCAAAGCCAGTGAATAACCAAGGACACGGACATGATGCCAGAAAAAACAAAATTGTTATTATATTCAACATAAAAAGTACAACCGTACAGAGTAATTACATTCTTACCAACAATAGCGAGAGAAAAAACATAATAAGCAGAACAAAAAAAGGGAGGGAATCCCAGTGCCGTTGGGGAGGCTATTGGAAAATCCAATTACCGGTAAGAGTAATTAACCCTTTTCCCCGGCGCCTCCCCAACAGCAGCTAACTGGAGGAATAACAGAGAATAGTATGACCCTTGGGGGGCCACTGCAGAAAGGACTCCACGTCCGAAGGACAAGTCCTGATTCTGTGATATATCCAGTCTATAATGCCTGAAGAACGTCATCTGGCTTGCCCATGCTGCCGCCCTGCAAATCTGATCGATTGATATGGCAGATTTTTCCGCCCAAGATGCCGCCTTCGCTCTAGTTGAGTGGGCCCTTAGCCTAGAAGGAGGGACAATGTTCCGCTGAGTGTAAGACAGAGAGATGGTGTCTCTTAGCCACCGAGCAATTGTGGCCTTCCCGGCCGGGCAACCTTTATTGGGACCTTGGAACTGGAGGAACAGGTGGTCAGAGCGCCTAAACTCTTTTGATCTGTCTAGGTAGGATAGCAGGCAACGTCTTACGTCTAAATTATGATATTTTCTTTCCTGATCTGTAGATGGAGGATCACAGAAGGATGGTAGCACCACCTCTAGATTGCAATGAAATTGAGACACAACCTTCGGCAGATAGGCTGGACAATGCTTAAGGACTATCCGATCCTCGAGGATTTTTAAATATGGCTCTCGACAAGAGAAGGCTTGAATTTCTCCAATTCTTTTTGCCGTTGTTATCGCCAACAAGAAGGCTGTTTTGAGGGACATGGAGCTTAATGGGAATAGACTGAAGAGGCTCAAAGGGGGGGTCCATCAAGACAGAGAGCACTAGGCTCAGATCCCATGTGGGTACTATGGACCGAACTGATGGAGAAATCCTGGCTGCCCCTTTAAGAAATCTTTTGACTAAAGGGTGGTTTGAGAGATTAACATCTAAGTATGCGTTAAGAGCAGACATCTGTACTTTAAGGGTAGATGGTCTAAGACCCTTTGCCAAGCCTGCTTGCAAAAAGTCCAGAATGACTGGGATACTGTGGAGAGTTTGAAGACTTCCTTTCCCCTCAGCAAAGGCCAGAAAAGCTTTCCAGGATCTCTCATATATTTTAGAGGTGACTAGCTTACGGCTACGTAAAATAGCTGATATTACCGGTTCAGAGAGCCCTTTACGTCGGAGATTTTGGCGTTCAAATTCCAGGCCGTCAACTTTAGTTGATTGATGCTGGGGTGACATATTGGGCCCTGGAATAGAAGATCTGGAAGTGACGGGAGGATCCAGTAGTCTCCCTGAGAAAGAATGATAAGAAGAGCCTGCTCTTCTATTATTTTCCTCACCACTCTGGGTATTAGGCTGAAGGGAGGGAATGCGTAAAGAAGGCCCACTGGCCACTTGGCTGACAGGGCATCCAGAATGTCTGGTTGATCAAGAGGGGATAAGGAGCCGAACCTTCTGACCTTTCTGTTGTCTTTGCTTGCAAATAAATCTATGACTGGCCTGCCCCATTTTGTTGAGATTTGTTGAAAGATTTCTAACTTTAGGGCCCAGTTTCCTTCTGTCACTGTCTGCCTGCTTAGGTAGTCCTCTACCTGATTTTCGCTTCCTTTTAAATGGACCACTACAAGGGAGGTTAGGTGCTTTTCCGCCCATAGAAAGATCTTTCTTGAAATGGCTTCCAAACCCCTGCTTAGAGTGGCCCCTGTCGATTGACGTAGGCCACAGTGGTTGAATTGTCCGATAGGATTTTTACCTGCTGTAAAGGCATTTTCTCGTGCAGAGCTGTTAGTACTCTGTATACTGCCATAAGCTCCTTCTGGTTGGAAGAAGCAGACACCATGGACATGTCCCATAGACCCTGAACCATCTGGCCCGCTGCATGACCTCCCCAACCCGTGCTGCTGGCGTCCGTGGTGACTACCACGAGATTTTGATGGTGCCAGTGGACCCCTAACCGCAGGTTTTCCTCTAGTCTCCACCAGGCTAGCGTCTTCTTTACATTGGGTGGCAAAGACACTTTTTTGTCCAGTCCTGGTTTGGTGCCATCCCACACCCGTAAGAGGAAGGATTGTAGCACCCTTGTATGGGATTGCGCCCATCTTACCGCCAGCATGGCTGAGGTTAGAAGGCCCAGCACTGACATGATGTTTCTGATTGTAGAGGATTTCTGCGAGCAGAAGTGAGATATCTTTTGGATTATTACCGACTGCTTCTTTTGCGGAAGAAAGGACATTTGTTGGTCGGAATCCAGTAGAATGCCTAGGAAAACTTTCTGCTTGGTAGGGACGAAGTCTGATTTTTTTCGTGTTTATGAACCATCCTAGAGAAAGGAAAACTCGCTTTACCGGTTCTAGATGTTGTAGGGCTAGATCCTGAGATCTGGCTGCAATAAGAAAATCGTCCAGGTACGGTATAATAAGTATTCCTTGAAGGTGCAAGTAACTGGTTACTTCCGCAATTAGTTTGGAAAAAATTCTTGGAGCTAGAGACACTCAGAAGGGTAAGGCCTGGAACTGGTAGTGGCAGAGACGTTGACCTAGATGTACCGCTATCCTTAGGAATCTTTGGTGCTGCTTTCTGATAGGAACATGCAAGTAGGCATCCTTTAGATCCATGGTTATTAGGAAGCAGTTGTGCGGTAGATGGTTTATGGTTGACTGTATGGTCTCCATTTAGAATTTTTTGTAAGAGATGTGCTTGTTCAGCCCTCTTAGATTTATAATGAGTCTGAACGACCCTTCTGGCTTTCTTACCAAAAAGATTGGTGAGTAAAACCCTTTCCCCTGTTGATGTGTTGGGACAGCGATTAACACCTCTTTCTCTAGGAGCGCCAGGACTTCCTTTTCTAGGGACAACTGTTTCTGTTTGCCTGGTAAGGGATGGTTTACCACAAAGTAGTCTTTTGGCCAGGAGTCGAACTCCAGGCTGAACCCCTGTTGGAGGGAATTTAGGATCCAAGGCGAGGCGTTTATTTGGCGTCATTGGGGAACAAAATTTTTTAGCCTTGCCCCCACCGGACCATCTTTGTCATTGGGAGGACTTGGGATGGCTATCCTTATTGGAGTGGAACCCCCTCCCCCCTCCCCTTGGAAGACTGCCATTTCCCGGAATAGTCTTTCCTTTTATAATCCGCTCTCTGCTTGGCCTGGTTGCGAAAGGACCGCCTCTGCTGAAAAAAACGATTCTCCATAGGAAACCCTTTTTTCCTGTCTGATGCCTTATCCAGGATGTCATCCAGGACAGATCCAAAAAGACGATCCCCTTCACAGGGAATGGCGCAGAGGCGGTTTTTTGATGCCGCATCCCCCGACCAGGAGCGGAGCCAAATCGCCCTTCTGGCTGAGTTAGAGATAGCAGCTGATCTAGCGGATAACTTGATCAAGTCCGCCGAGGCATCCACAAGAAAGCATGTTGATTGTTTCAGCGTTGGCAGGGAAGCTAATATTTCTTCTCTTGGTGTTCCAGATATTAACTGATTTTCCAGCTGATCGAGCCATCTTAGCATGGATCTAGCCGTGCAAGTGGAGGATATTCTAGGCCTGAGCATTGCCATACTTGTCTCCCATGCTTTCTTAAGGAGGCTCTCTGATTTTTTTGTCCATGGGGTCCCGCAATAACCCCATATCCTCGAACGGGAGGGAGGATTTCTTTAATATACGGGCCACGGGTGCGTCCACCTTCGGTGTTTTATCCCAGAAGGCTGCATCCGAGTCAGAGAAAGGATACTTCCTTTTAAAGGCGCTTGAGATGGGATACTTTCTATCAGAATCTTTCCACTGTCTAGCAATTAGGCTTTTGACGCTATTATGAACTGGGAAGTGACACCCCCTTCTTTCTTCCAGACCCTGAAACATCTGATCCTGAACCGATTGACTTTCCTTAAGATCTTCAATACACATAGTGGACTTGATGGACTTTAAGAGGGGTTGGGAGTTTTCTGGGAGGAATAATGGTTTACCACACCCATCCTCAGAGGATAAGGACTCTAACTCAGAAACTTCACCTTCGTCCAGGTCAATATTACCCAGAGGGGGACTACGGGCTCTTTGGGAGGTGGAGGCTTGAGGGGATGTGGGGGTTAGCTTTGATTCCACCGCCGCATTCACCTCTTCCCTGATCATATTCCGCATTGAATCAAGAAAAGACGGGGATTCCTCAGACACCAATTTCTCGGTACAGGCCATACACAAAGGCTTTTTGCTTTTGGGACTGAGAGATTTTCTGCACAATGGGCACTTCTTCTTCCCCCGGGTTTTTAAATTCCCCGTCATGAGCTGCTGCTGCGTGTGACGTCATGACGCACGCCGCGCCGCTGACGTCATCACACAGGGACCTTCTCCTGCCGCAGAGAAGGCCCCGGCTGCCGGGACGCAGAGCGTCCGATCCGGATACCCTGATCAGGGTAAGGGAGATTTAGGACTTATGCCAAGGGAGGAGAAGGGAGCCGCCGCATCCCCGGACCCTCCGTCCCCTGCAACGGCCCTCCCAGCAGGGGAAGCAAAGGAATGCTAGGCTGTGCGCTCCTATGGAACTCCTACAGGAAACGCTTCACTGAATTGCGTCCACACCGTCCGGGGACGGGAAACAACACTGGCTTTGGTAAGGAGAGGCGGTCTTTTTATTATGGATCTCCAGTGTTGTTTCCTGTCCAGGGGTGGGGACACCCTCCAGTTAACTGCCGTTGGGGAGGCGCCGGGAAAAAAAAAACTGTCCAAAAAGCCATTTTTTGTCACCTTACATCACAAAATTGCAACACCAAGTGATCAAAAAGGCTAGTGCCCCCCAAAATAGTACCAATCAAACCGTCGCCTAATCCCGCAAAAAATGAGACCCTACCCAAGATAATAAAAAAGCTATGACATCAATTTTTTGTTTAAAAAATGCTGTTGTGTAAAACTAAAAAATAAAAAGTATACATATAGTCCTGATTAAAAGTTTGAGACCACTTGAAAAATGGCAAAAAATCATATTTAGCATGGCTGGATCTTAACAAGGTTCCAAGTAGAGCTTCAACATGCAACAAGAAGAAATGGGAGCGAGACAAAGCATTCTTTGAGCAATTTAATGAAAACAACGAATAAACTGAAACAGGCTGTTTTACAGCTGATCAAAAGTTTAGGACCACACCTCCAAAAAGCTCCTAAACCCCCCCCCCCCCCAAAGCAGAAATCAAACTTCCAAACATGAACTCAGTACTGAGTAGCTCCGCTGTTATTGTTGATCACTTCAAAAATTTGTTTTGGCATGCTTGATGCAAGCGTTTCCATGAGGTGGGTGGGAACATTTCCCCAAGTGGTAAAGACGGCCGCACAAAGGACATCTACTGTCTCTAACTGTTGTCCATTTTTGTAAACTTCCCTTGCCATCCATCCCCAAATGTTCTCAATTGGATTTAGATCAGGGGAACACACAGGATGGGCCAAAAGAGTGATGTTATTCTCCTGGAAGAAGTCCCTTCTCCTGTGGGCATTGTGTACTGTAGCGTTGTCCTGTTGAAAAACCCAGTCGTTACCACACAGACGAGGGCCGTCAGTTATGAGTAATGCTCTCTGCAACATCTAGACATAGCCAGTGGCCGTTTGACGCCCCTGCACTTCCTGAAGCTCCATTGTTCCACTGAAGGAAAAAGCACCCCAGACCATTATGGCGCCCCCTCCACTGTGGCGCGTAGAAAATAACTAAAAAATAATTTAATAATAAAGGAGGGATGTGCTTGTCATGCCAGTAAAGTTGGAAACCATCAGGACCATCAAGGTAAAATTTTTCTCATCAGAGAATTAAAACTTTCTTCCACCTTTGAATGTCCCATGTTTGGTGGTCTCTTGCAAAGTCCAAACGAGCAGTTCTGTTGCGTTCAAGGAGACGAGGTCTTTGAAGACGTTTTTTGTTTTTGAAGCCCTTCAGTCTCAGATGCCGTCTGATGGTTATATGGCTGCAGTCAGCACCAGTAAGGGCCTTAATTTGGGTCGAGGATCGTCCAGTGTCTTGACGGACAACCAATTGGATCCTCCGGCTCAGTGCTGGTGAAATTTATTTGGGTCTTCCACTTGACTTTTTTGTTCCATAACCCTCAGGATCATTTAAGAAATTCCAAATGACTGTTTTACTGCGTCGCACCTCAGCAGCGATAGTGCGCTGTGAGAGACCCTGCTTATGCAGTTCAACAACCCGACCACGTTAAAAAAGGGAGATTTTTTTTTGCTTTTGCCATCACAACGTGTGACTACCTGACAGAAAATGACAATGAAACCACATGTTTGCACAGATTTGGCCTTTTAAAGGCATGTGGTCCTAAAATTTGGATCAGCTGAAAAACAGCCTGTTTAAGTTTAATCGTTATTTTCAATTAATTGAATGCTCAAAAAATGTTTTGTCTCACTCTCATTTCTTCTTGTTGCATGTTGAAGCTCTACTTGGAACCTTGTTAAGATCCAGCAATGTAAAATATGATTTTTTGCAATTTTTCAAGTGGTCTTAAACTTTTGATCAGGACTGTATTAGGTATTGCGACATCCGTAACAATCTGATCTATAAAAGTGTCACATGACTTGACCCCTCAGGTGAATGCTGTAAAAATAAAAACTGTGCCAAAATTACAAATTTTTTGGTCACCTTGCCCCATAAAGTGTAATAATGAATGATCAAAAAAATCATATGTACTCAAAAATGGTACCAATAAAAACATCAACTCTTCCTGCAAAAAACTAGCCCATGCAGAAGACGATCGGCAGAAAAATAAAAAAAATAAGGCATTCAGAAAATGGAGACACAAAAACAATTTTTTTTCTTTTTTCAAAAATGCTTTATGTAAAACTGAAACAAACAAAGTAGATATAATTGAGTCCATAACAACCTGCTCTATAAAAAAATAGCACGTGATCTACCCTGTCAGATGAATTTTGTAAAAAATAAAAACGGTGCCAAAACAGACATTTTTTTTATTTACCTTGCCTCACAAAAAACATAATATAGAGCAATTAAAAATCATATGTACCCCAAAATAGTACCAATAAAACTGACACCTTATCCCCTAGTTTCCAAAATGGGTTCACTTTTTGGGAGTTTCTACTGTAAGGGTGCATCAGGGGGGCTTCAAATAGGACGTGGCATCTAAAAACCAGTTCAGCAAAATCTGCCTTCCAAAAACCATATGGCGCTCCTTTTCTTCTGCGCCCGGCCGTGTTCCCTTATTTCAGTTTGCGACCGCATGTGGGGTGTTTCTGTAAACCGCAGAATCGGGGTACTAAATATTGAGTTTTGTTTGACTGTTAACCTTCAATGTGTTAAAGAAAAAAATTGATTAAAATGGAAAATGTGCTAAAAAAGTGAAACTTAGAAATTTAATCTCCATATTCCTTTAACTCTTGTGGAATACCTAAAGGGTTAACAAAGTTTGTAAAATCAGTTTTGAGTAACCTGAGGGGTGTAGTTTCTACAATGGGGTCATTTATGGGGGGTTCCACTATGTAAGCCCCACAAAGTGACTTCAGAACTGAATTGGTCCTTAAAAAATGGGTTTTGCAAATTTTCTTTAAAATTCTAAGAATTGCTTCTGAAATTCTAAGCCTGCTAACGCCCTAAAAAAATAAAATGAGCTGAGCGCTGCGATTGGCCA
Source organism: Bufotes viridis (assembly GCA_033119425.1). Lineage (NCBI taxonomy): Eukaryota > Metazoa > Chordata > Amphibia > Anura > Bufonidae > Bufotes > Bufotes viridis. The sequence continues at coordinate 152,170,839 of CM065593.1, read as the reverse complement.
GCGCTCCAGGCTTGGGAGAAGGAGACGCCCAGGGCAAAAGAAGATGTCTCCGCCCCTACCCAAAAATAGGAGAAGTGCGCGCGCCGGTACCGGGGGCTACAGAGGACAAACGGAGCGGCAGGGATACAATGAAGTGCAGGGTCATCCCTGGGTGTCGCTCTGCATGTATATACATTTGCCTCATAAACTGTGGACCAGTGAAAGGTCCTCTTTAAGTAATAAATATTTAATGAGGTATCACTCTCTGTTTTAAAAGCAGGGAAATCAAAATGTTGATATATTGACTCAAATTTATGACTATCATGAAGTACGATGTGTCACAAGAAAACAGTCTCAGAATGGCTCGGATAAGTAAGTGTTCTAAAGCTATTACCACATAAAGTGACACATGTCAGATTTGCTAAAAAATGGCCTGGGCAGAAGGGCGAAAACTGGCCTGGGGTAGAAGGGGTTAAAAGGGTTTTCTCAGCACGTTGATTCACTGTTTGGCATGCAGTTTGCATTCGGTCTCCTCAGGCTGTGGGTGGGTCTCCAGCAGTTCTTAGCATATATTAACTTACTCTGACAGAGCAGGAGATTGTGATCTCTAACACAATTACAGGTAAAGCCATGCTTCTCAGTCCTCACAGCACTTGGACCTTTTGCTTATTGCAGGTAATCTTGCTAAACCTTATAAGTTTACTCAGAGCTCAGTCCCATCATTCCGTGGGGGTGAGGTCAAATCCTTCTCTCAGCTAATCGGATAACAGTCCTTCTGGTATGCAGGTTACCATAGAAACCTGTGTGCAGTGAGAGACCTCCTGAACTGTCTATAGTTCATGACTAAAGAAAAATCTACTGACCAATGTATTTAGAAAATGTCTTCTTTTAACTGTTAACTTTATGTTGAAAGTTAATCTTTGTAACTAGTGAGAAAACCTCTTTAGTCCTGTTTTCTCTAGCAGATCTGAGATGAGTGCAGCCATTCCTTCCCAGTGCCTTTTTTTTCTCTGATCTGTAGCGGAAGAGCTTCACTACTGAGCATCTACATAAAAGGCAGCACATATTCATCTCAACTAAAAGCCTAGATCCTTAGATCAAGAATAGAACAGACATTTATAGGACATTTCATCATTTTCCCAAATTCTTATTAAAATATATTCAGCACATACTGCATTGAACCAACTGTACCAATTTATTATATATTTTCGGAGTCAGTCCATTTTATAACTACTCAGACTCCACAAAAATGGACACCGACTCCACAGCCCTGCTTATGGTGGCATAAGACACTCTTCCTTGTACCTTGGCCTGAGGAGTGGGGGACAACTACCCAGAGGGTTAGATAATTCCCTTATTTGTCTTGCATTCCTTTATTTCTCTTGCATTGCTGATTGGATTATTTTTGGCTATTTATAGGTGCCTATAATTCCTAAAAAAAAAAAACACTAAAGACTAAGCACAGAGAGTGTTCTATCTGTAAAAGTATGCTGCCTGCTTCCCCTCTAAAACCAATATGTCAATCCTGTATTGAGAAATTAGTGTTGGAAGAGTCTCAATCTATGTCAAAAAGTATCAAAACTCTGGTAAAATCGTAGGTTAGAGCTTCCCTTAAAACAGCTCTTTCCTCAATCCGCATGTGGCTCTAGACAGAATGTGGATGCATTTAGTGAATTGGTGAGCAAATCTTCTTTTGAAGATGAAGCAGGCAGAGCACTTTTTCCTACTGAAGATACGGAGCCATTATTAAAGGCAGTGAGGGCGCCAATGCAATTGGAGAATGTTAAGCAGCAGAAATACATTGCTGACCAAGTTTTTAAAGAATTGGCACCTAAAAAGCATCTAAATATGGAGGCCTTAACCCCTTAAGGACCGGGCTAATTTTCACCTTAAGGACCATGCCATTTTTGCGCAAATCTAACCAGTGTCACTTTAGGCATTAATAACTCTGGGATGCTTTTACCTATCATACTGATTCCAGGACTGTTTCATGCCATATTCTACTTTATGTTGGTGGTAAATTTTCGCCGATACTTACCTTACTTCTTTGTGAAAAATGCCAAAATTTCATGACAAATTGGGAAATTTTGCATTTTTCTAACTTTGAAACTCTCTGCTTGTAAGAAAAATGGACGTGCCAAATAAATGATATATTGATTCGCATATTCAATATGTCTAATTTATGTTTGCATCATAAAGTTGACATGTCTATATTTTTTGAAGACGTTAGAGTGCTTCAAAGTTGAGCAGTAATTTTTCATGAAAATTTCAAAATCAGATTTTTTTTCAGGGACCAGTTTTGAAGTGAATTTGAGGGTCTTTATATTAGAAATCCCCCATAAATGACCCTATTATGAAAACTGCACCCCTCCAAGTATTCAAAATGACATTCAGAAAGTTTAACCCTTTAAGTGTTTCACAGAAATAGCTGCAAAGTGGAGGAGAAAATTCAAAATCTTCTTTTATTACACTAACATGTTCTTGTAGCCTCTTTTAAATGCGCCACAAATTTTGTAGCCCAATTTCTCCCGAGTCAGAAAATACCTCATTTGTGGATGTAGAGTGATCTGCGGGTGAACTACATGGCTTAGAAGAGAAGGAGCGCCATTGGGATAATGGACAGAGAATTTTGCTGAAATGTTTTTTGGGGGGCATGTCACATTTAGGAAGCCCCCAGAACAGCAAGAAACCCCCACATGGCACACCATTTAGGAAACTAGACATCTCAAGGTACATAAAATGGGGTACGGTGTCCCTTAACTCCCCACAGGTGTTTGGCGCAATGTTAAAGTTGGACGTCAAAATGTGAAATGTGATTTTTATTTTTTTTACACTAAATTGGTGTTGCCCCAAATTTTTCATTTTTACAAGGCGTAATTGGAGAAAAAGTGCCCCAAAATGTCTAGCCTCATTTCTCCCGAGTAAGGACATACCCCCATATGTGGACGTAAAGTGCTCTGCAGGCGAACTACCAGGCTCAGAAAAGAAGGAACGCCATTGAGATTTTGGACAGAGAATTTTGGGGTTTAAAATTTGGAAGACTGTCGACAAATAAATTAAAATAGGGGAAGGGGATTATAAATTTAGTACTCCCTGAAAGTGTTGTACTCCCTGAAGCAACCGTTAATGCAGAGGCCCGGCGAGTGGTGGAGTCCTTCCGTATCCCCCTCCTATTACACACTTTGCACTTTTTTTTTAGACCGTCCCTTCCTTCCAGTATGGGGGACCGGGCGCCTCCAGTTCCCGAGGTACTCCGGCCTGCTCTTTCCTGGTCAGAAAAGATTAGGGCTTTGAGGACTGCCTCATAGGACTGGAGGAATTTCCCTGTTTTGCCAGCGCTACGGGACAGCACAAAAGTTGTACAAGGCAACCGGCACCAAGTAGACCTCAACTTTTTTGTACCATGCCTGGGTTTTGCGCATGGCGTTAGATGGCTTGAGGACTTGATCAGAGAGATCAACTTCTCCCATATACCGATTGTAGTCCACGATACAATTGGGCTTAAGGTCCTGTGCCGCGGTACATCGCACAGAGACAGGGGTAATGCCGTTTCCGTCAATTCTGCACAGTACTAGGACATCTCTCTTGTCCTTATAGCTGACCAGCAACAGGTTTTCACGGGAAGGGCACGGGTCTCATCCCTGGGGATAGGTACCTGGAGGGGGTGGGTAGAGAGGCCTCATTGACTTTTCTGCATGGTTCCACAAGCGGACGTGGATCTGGCGGCGAGGGACTGGAACAAGGGCATACTAGTATAAAAGTTATCCACATACAGGTGGTAACCCTTATCTAGCAGTGGGTGCATAAGTTCCCAAACAAGTTTCCCGCTAACACCCAGAGTGGGGGGACATTCTGAGGGTTCAATACGGGAATCTTGCCCCCCCCCCCCCGTATACGCAAAACTTGTAAGTGTACCGTGAGGTACTCTCACAAAGTTTGTACAGCTTCACGCCATTCCTCGCCCGTTTAGAGGGAATGTACTGGCAGAAACTGAGTCTCCCCTTGAAAGCAATGAGAGACTCGTCAACAGCGGCCTCCCTTCCAGGTACATAGGCCTCCAAAAATTTGTCCCTGAAGTGATCGATGACTGGCCTGATTTTGTATAGGCGGTCATAGGCAGGATCACTTTGGGGGGGAGACATGCTGCATTATCTGCATAATGCAGGCATTTCCGAATGGCCTCAAAACGGCAACGTGTCATGGCCATACAGTAAAGTGGGATCTAGTAGAGCAGTGTTTCCCAACCAGTGTGCCTCCAGCTGTTGCAAAACTACAACTCCCAGCATGCCTGCACAGCAAAAGGCTGTCCAGGCATGCTGGGAGTTGTAGTTTTGCAACAGCTGGAGGCACACTGGTTGGGAAACACTGTAGTAGAGGACGTCCCCACTCCAGTACTGCCTGACAGTTTTTGTTTTTTTTACTAGGCCCATGTGCTGCACGAGGCCCTGCACTGACCGGAGTCCGGCCACCGGACCTAGCCAAAAAGGAGCCTGGGTGTTGAGCAATAAACTGTTGGGCCAACAAGTTAGTTTGCTCCACCTTCAGATTTACAAAGTCCTCACTGAAAAAAAAAAATCATATTTAGTGAAGCCCAATGTGCGAATCTGGATTCCTGGTTGACCAACAAAATCAGGAATCACGGGCTCAAAATCCTCTGGAGTACACCAGGCAAGTTCACTGGTGGGGGGGCTCAGGTTGACTAGCCTGGTGGGCCGGAAAAATAGTACGAGCCCCAGGGCTGCTCATACTAGTGTGGGCCACTGGGTCCCTGGCATGGGGGGCTCCGCCGCCTTGGTGGCTCATCATCATCACTAGATTATGAGGAGAACGAGGATGACAATAGGAAAGTGGGGTCATCCTCGTCCTCACTGGGGCTCTCGGAGTCGGAGACCAGCTGGGCGTATGCCTCCTCGGCCGAGAACATCCAGCGGGTCATCTTCTAAAGCTAAAAGGGGTGTGTGTGTGTGTAAAACTTTATTTAGAGTGTGGGGGGGGGGGCGGTGTGTTTTTATGTATTCCCTACACTAACCCCGAACAATTTCTCACACCCCAAAAACTCGCTGATCAGCGGTGGGGTGGGCGATGCGCTAACAGTGGCCAGACGCTCTTTTGTGGCTAAGAGTGCCGGCCACAGTGAGCGCACCTACAAAAAGAAAAAAAAAGCGCTTGCATCCCAAAAAAATTGTGTGTTTGTGGTGTGTGTGGGGGGGGGGGGGGGCAAGCTGCAGCACCCCTGTGGGGTTGCGGGCCACACACCCTCAGATCCAGGAGCTGCACACACAAAAAAATAAATGTTTTGTTTTTTTTTCACTCTCCCTGCCTAACCTAAAGCCCTCCCTAAATGTTTATGTGCCAGATGGCACTTACTGGTGGCGACGGATCTGGTGGGTGGCAGAGGGACAACACAGGGCTCCTCTCTCCTCGCTCACAAGGAAGTCTGTGGGCAGGGAGAGCAGAGCTCTGGTCCGTCCAGCCAATCACAAGCCACCACCTCACAGCATCTACGGAGGTGATTGGTGGTGTATATTACACCACCGATCACCCTCCTATTCCGTATCATCCGGAGACCCGAATGACCCGTAAACGCTGCAAACCGCAGGTCTGAATTGATCGCATTGTCACAGGGAATGATTTCAGCAGGCACCGATCACCGCCCTGTGACCTTAAGAGGTTAATTTAAAAAAAATGGAGGAATCCAGATTGTTAATTTTTTGTTCCTAATACAATTAAAAGAAAATATTCTTTTGATTAACAAGTGTCTTCAGTCTGAGACAAAACCCCTTATATAGATGCCCCAGTAGCAAAAATTGCAAAAAGATTGGCCCTTCCCATTGATGGCTTAGGGGTTCTAAGTTATCCTTTAGATAAGAAAGCAGACGTTTAGCTTAAAAAAAAGCCCGGGAATCAGCTTCCACTAGCTTTAGGCCTAGTATTGCTGCTTCCTGGGTATCTAGGTCTTTAAAGCAATGGTTAGGGCAGTTGAAGTCACATTTAAAAGATACAACTCCCAGAGAGGAACTTCTGGCCTCCCTTTCAACATTTATTAAAGCAGCTGGATTTTTGGCGGACACTGATGCTGTTAGATTTTCAGCAAGATTATCTAATGCTGCTAAGCGGGCCATCTGGCTTAAATCTTTTAAGGGCGACCAGGGTTCCAAATTTAGGCTTTTGTTCCCTACCATCTGAGGGTCAGAGGCTGTTTGGATCTTCCTTGGATGACATTCTAGAAAAATCATCGGACAGAAAACAGAAAGGAGGGGTTCCCGGTACCTCAGAAATTACCGTAAGTGGTTTTAGAAGGTCTAGAAATTTTCAAAGCAGAGGTTCAGACACTCAGAAAAGAAAGATAGAGCCCCTAGAAAGTCAGGGTTTTTTGTTCAGAGCTTCAAATGATTACAAATCCAAAGATAAGCAAGATTGATGCCATTGTTGGGGAAGGCTTTCCAATTTTTTTCGCTACCTGGAAGGAGATTAAAAAAAACAAGTGGACCTTAAACATCATATTAAGGGGTTTTTAAATAGAATTTCTCTCTCTTTAGGAAGATTTTTTTCATAATAACCAAAAGGCAAAAAAATGAAAAAGCCTTAATTTTGCAAAATGAGTTTTTTTCTCTACTTCAGAAAGGGGTCATATTAGGGCTCTATTAGGGTGAATAGGACTTCACAGACTCCCTGCTGCCCTGTGCATAGTACACACAGCAGCAGGGAGCTGACCATGGCAGCCAGGGCTTTAGTAGCGTCCTGGCTGCCATGGTAACCGATCATGGTAAGCTTATTCAGTGCCGTGGCATCCCTTCCACATGTCGTACAGATAAAATGTGACCGCTGATGAAAGTCTGATAGGACCGAAACGTCTGGTCAAAAGAGTCTGTTTAGCCTTATGCATGCATCTATGTTTGATTCGGCATGTCGGCAAGGTTAGATACCGATGACTTTGAAAATCCTGAATATTGGTACATCCGATAATCGGTCGATCCCTAGTCTGATCCCCTTTATCGGTCGATCCCTAGTCTGATCCCCTTTACAATGCTTTACAATACTTCTGTATTGTAATGCATTGGCTGTAAGTATATTACTGAAAGGAGTACATTTACGGCTTCCTGCCTGTGAGATCCAGGGGGCTGGATCCCACAGGCTGTCCCGGAACGCAGTCACAATGCCTAAGGAAGGCATCGGGCCGCCTTCCCTGCCACAGCAGCACGGGGATCCGATGGCAGCTCTGATCCCCGCAAGGACATTGTACATGCCATGGTCAGCGCTGACCGCGGCACATCAAGGGCTAATGCGCCGGCATCGGTGTTTACACCGATGATGGCACATACAGCAGGGGAGCGGCTATCAGTGACTGCCGAACCCCTGCCGTGGATCGGGCAGGCACAGCTCCTGCACCCACCCGATCAGCGGGCCGTACATGTACGCCGTTGGGCGTTAGGGGTTAAGGAGATACTGATCAAGATGCTCACTTTAAAAATGGCCTTTTTGTTGGCCATCACATCTGCTAGGTGAGTTTTTTTAGATCTGAGCCCCCTCCTTATACAAATATTTACCTTTTCCCTTTTTCTTGCCTAAGGTGACTTCTGACTTTCATAGAAACCAGGATATAATTTTACCTTCTTTTTGTGTTAATCCCAATAATCCTAGAGAACAAAATTTTCATTGTTTAGATGTTAGGAGATGTTTAAAGGGAGTCTTTCACCCCAAATAAGCAATTTCTAACAGTTAGACCATTCTGATCAATATAGCCCCCACATTAAAATGCTTCTTACCCTAATGCTGTCCAATCCACAGATCTTCTTAAAATCACTTTTATTTGGTATGCAGATTTCTGGTGAAGATGCCCAGGGGCGGCGTTCTAACGGCCGGTGCCCAGGCCCAGCGGTCATTTTCATATGATACCACTCCCCTCTTCACTCAGTCGGCCCGGCCTGTGTCTTGATCTTCTCCTCCTTCTTTCCCGCGCCTGTGCTGTGGAATGGGGCCTCCGCGCCTGCGCACTGGTTTTCCCTTTACTGGCAGAAGCATCGGAGTGGCCAGTGTGCAGTCGCAGGCCTGCATGTCACAGTTCAGCAAGTGCAGCATCAGAGGGCGCGGAGGCCCCGTTCCACGGCGCAGGTGCGGGAGATAAGGAGGAGAAGATCAAGACACAGGGTGGGCCAACTGGGTGAAGAGGGGAGTGGTATCATATGAAAATGACGCGGGGCTGGGCACCGGCCGTTACAACGCCGCCCCTGGGCACCTTCTCCAAAAATCTGCATACCAAATAAAAGTGATTTTAAGAAGATCTGTGGATCGGATAGCATTAGGGTAAGAAGCATTTTAATGTGGGGGCTGTATTGATCAGAATGGTCTAACTGTTAGACATTGCTTATTTGGGGTGAAAGACTCCCTTTAATCTCTTTCCTGAAATCCACTAAAGATTGGAGAATAGATGAGAATCTCCTGATCCAGTTTCAGGAATCCGGTAAGGGAAAGAAAGCTTCCATAGCCTCGATTGCAAGATGGGTTAAATTGACTATATCTTGTGCATATTCGGCGGGAAGTTTTCCCTATTCCAGAAGGGTTTGGGGCTCGCTCAACAAGGGCAGTAGCTACTACATGGGAAGAGAAAGCTGAGGGTTCCCTAGCTCAGGTTTGTAGAGCAGCCACATGGTTATCACCACATACTTGCTTTTTTTTTTTGTAAATTCTTTATTTTTAAATTTTTTTAGTTAAAATTTTACAACGCACATGTGCATACTTAGTGTATACACGTACAGATTAAGGCACAATTCAAGCGATATACCAGAGAGAACTCTGAGTAATATCTGATGCAGTCTATAATAAGGTTCACATTACAGTGTTGACCAATATCGAGAACTTAGAGTAGCTTTTGGTGGATACTGACCACCCAATGGGCCAATAGTAGGATTAACAGTACATGACCGTTCTAACACTCATTACATTTATTAACTTTCAACCTGAGGATCCCTGGTCCACAAGGGGACACCCAGGTAAGGATAAGGAAGCAGGAGTGCTGTTGGGGGGGGTCTCTCTCTCTGACCGTACCCATATTTCCATCAGATCACCAAGCTAACACCTAGTAGTTTGTTGAGAAAGTATCAGGAGGGAGCAAACTCTAACTGGATGTGAAACTAGTCGCTGAATTCCGTCTATCCCACACCTTAAGGTATTTATCATGAGATCTATTTAGGCAACTAGTCATCTCCTCATAATTGAGAGACTTAGCGAACTTTCACTCTCCATTCCTGAACTGTAGGGGATGACTTATCCATCCAATTGAGTGGTATCAGAGATTTTGCGACAGCGAGTAAATGAGACACCAAATTTTTCCTAGAAGGGATTTATTTGCTGCTAGGTCTTGCCAAGACCACCATCTCAACTGTAATCTGAAAGTTATGCTCAGATATTCCCTTGATCTCCTCAGCTATTTCTTTCCAGTATAATTCTATCAGGGGTCAGGCCCACCATATATGGGACAGCGATCCCGTTCCGCTCTCGCACCTCCAGCACACCGAATAGGTGACAATCCCCTATTAAAGAGGAACTCTGGTGTCCTGTGCCACCGAGTGAGCAATTTGTAATGGTTTTCCTTGAGTTTTACGCATGGCGAGAAACCATGTGAGTTTGCCAACACTGTTTTAGTTTCCATTGGAGTGAGAACGATCCCAAACTCACACTCCCACTCCAGCAGATATGGCGGTTTCAAGTTTTCACCCTTTTCTCCCACCAGGGGGTAGAGCATGGAGACTTTTTGCAGTTTAATAATTGGGGAGGAAATGAGTTTCTCAAACTCTGTTAGAGATCTGTGCACTAGATACTTCCTCTTCACTGCCCCGCACACAGACTTGACATGAAAATCTCTCAACAGAAAGTCAGAGGATTGGATATGTGATTCCTGACATGCTGCCTTTATCGAGGTCTCCGGGTCTGATAGGAGAGCTTGTATGCTAATTCCGGAAAGGGCTCTCCAAGCCCCTGGTACATCTTGTTGAGCCATACCCAGGGAGTCCGGCAATAGGGACCCCGGCATCAAGGAAGAAGGGATGGGGGCTAATTTGTCCCTGAACAACCTCCATATGTCCACCACTCCTGCAAACAACGGATCCATGTCCTGAGAACCGTCCACTTTTTTATTTGATAGCCATAGACGTTTCAGGAATGAGGAGCCTACACTATGTCAGCAGATGTCCCTCAAATAAACTTGCCTCTTAGGCTCTGCAAGTTCTAACCACCTATTCAGTTGGATAGCTTGATAATATTTTTCGATGTCCAGGAGTCCCAGCCCTCCTTTTTCCCTGTGTTTAATTAATATTTTGTACGGCAGTCTGTGTCGTCTGCCGTTCCAAAGGTATATAGAAAAAAATGCTTCCTCATGTCAGCGAAGAAGGTGGCCGGAAGCCTGATTGGGACCAGCTGAAGTATGTACATAATCTTGGGCAAAATGTACGCCTTAATGACATTCTTCCTGCCCATCCACGATAAGAATGGAATGTTGTATTTCTGCAATAGTTGTTTTACATTCTCGATTAGGGGGATGTAGTTGCAGGCATATAAGTCATCCAAGTGTCTTGGAATATGAATGCCCAGATATTTTATCAGTCCGGAGGACCAATGAAAGGACAAGGATGCCTTTACCGAGGAGACTTGAGAGTCCCTAAGGGTGATATTCAAGATTTCAGACTTGGAATGGTTAATTTTAAAGTCTGAGACTTTGCTAAACTCATCTATCTTCTCCAGAAGTGCTCGCAGTCCTGTCTCTGAGTTCGTCACAAGAAATATTAGGTCATTTGCAAATGCAGTGCACTTCAGTTCCCCATTACCGTACCTAATACCAGATATGTCTGCAGTTTGTCTCATGGCTTGTATCAGGGTTTCTGCAACCAAGATAAACAGGGTCGGGGACAGGGGGCACCCCTGCCTAGTTCCATTCGATATCTCAAACGGCCGGGACAGTGTACCACTGACTTTTAGATGGGCATGAGGTTTCCTATATAGGGTGAATATTGACTCTACTAAGGGACCTGGTATGGCAAACTTGTCTAGAACCGATTTCATAAAACACCAGTTCACCCTATCAAACGCCTTTTCGGCGTTGATGCTCAGGAGCACAAGCGGTATCCTAGTGTGGGCCCTCTCGTCCCTTTACAAAGCCTGAGTGTTCACATTGGATTAATGAAGGCAGGACTTCACTCAATCTAGTGGCCAGCAACTTAGCCCATATCTTCAAATCTAGGTTCAGCAAGGAAGTTGGTCTATAGCTACCACAATTCTGTGGGTCTTTATCTTCCTTATGTATCAAAATGACATGCGACTCCTGTGTCTGTCTTGGGAACGTTTCCCCTTGCAGAAGTGCATTGCACATGGCAGTGAGCTTGGGTATGAGAATGTCCTGAAACTTTTTATAATAGAGAAGAGGAAACCCGTCAGGACCCGGACTTTTACCCTGCGGGAAGCTATGTATTATTTGCTTTATTTCAGCAGGGGAGGTGGGGGCAGTCAAGTGAGAAGCCATTTCAGTCGAGACCGTAGGTAGCTTAAGAGCCGCTAGATAGGTAGCAATATTTTGTTTTCTATGCTCTTCAGAGTCTAAGCTTGCTTTTGAGTTTAGATTGTACAAGGAAAATCTGGCTAGCCTAGGTGTTTCCTTATGTACAACGCCCCCCCCCCCCCTTCACCTGCGCAATATGTGGTATGTTCCTTGCCTTCTTGAGGAGTGAGGACATAAGCTTTCCCTCCTTATTTCCATGAGCATATACTTTGTGTTGAAAATATAGCATCTGTTTCATTATCTTTTGCGTTAAGTGATCTCTTAATTTCCACCACTGCTATCTGCTATTGTAGGGAGTCAATCATCTTTTGTTAATCTTTTTAGACTTTGGAGCCCAAGGCTTTAAAAATGCCTCATATGTAGGCCTTATGGGCTTCCCATACCACCGTATGTTTGCTGTGTGCGGGGGAGTTACTATCGAAGTATATACCAAGCTGAGATCTGACCTGTTCGCAATGTTGTTTACTGTTCAGTAGTGATTTGTTAAATCTCCAGCTCCAATCCCTCCTGATCATGGAGTCCAGGACAAAGGTAGCTGAACACGGAGCGTGGTCTGACACCGTGATACTTCCTATCTCGGATGAGCTGAAAGAAGACAAGAGAGGCACAGATGTTAGAATGTAATCCAATCTCTGATAGGATTTATAAGGATTGGAGTAGAAAGAATAATCCTTCCCCGTTGGATTAAGCGACCTCCACACATCAGTCAAGTGGAGTTCCTGGAGCTTACTATGTAAGCAGCTGATATGTTTTTGTGATATGTGTGATCTAGAGGTGGAGGAGTCAACTATAGGGTTAAGGACCAAATTAAGGTCAGTACCAACCACAGTGGTCCCTTCAGCAAACAGCCTAATCTCATCAAAGGCTTTAATAAGCCATGACACCGTAGCGGAGTTGGGGGCATAAAGTTTCACTAACGTGAATTTACGGGAAGCGATTTCTCCATTCAGCAGGAGCGTTTTACCTTCCGTGTCCACGAGTTTTTGTTCCAGTACAAAGGGTACTGAGTGATGTATAGCTATAGAAACCCCTTTTGACGCAGAAGTGGGGTGAGTACAGTGGTACAATTGCTTGTATGGATGAAGTAGCAATCTTAGCAGTTTACCAGAACGGAAATGTGTCTCTTGTAAGAACACTATCTCTAAATGTAGTTTGCGCAACATAAGCATTATTTGGCTTTTTACATGGGTAGTTCAGTCCCTTCACATTGAACGTGGTGACTTTGATATTTCTCATGGTCAAGCATCTTTTGAGGGCTATATTATGAACCACTAGGATAAAGGAGTAATCTACGTTCAGGGAACTTACTGCCCCCAATCCAGTGGGCAAAGTGCGGCCAGAGAAAGAGAGAACAGACTAAGGGAGAGGGAGATCAACTAGGTGTGGACAGGGCAGGAAAATATGGAAGGGTGTGGTCGTTTAGGAACGGTGGACCTGAGGAGTTTCAAGGAACTCTACAGTAAACACTTAACTCTGAATAAAGACAATGAAAACATAAGCCTGTTCTGAGTTCGTAGTCCAAACAGGTACAAACCCTTAGGGAAAAACTAGGTCTGACTAGTGAGACTTAAAGACAGCCGTGGATTAACTTTAGCTACCACTCCAACCAAGACACATAAATATGCCAGGATCATAAGAATCCGCTGTGGGGGGGGGGGGGGATACAAAGGGTCTCAATGAGAAATCACCTGGGCACCCAAACCCAGACATCCAACAGACCTCTAAAGTCATGGGCCTTGGTGACCTCAACACATACATTCTCTTAACAAATGAACAAATAGGCAAATACAGGCAGACATTAATAAGAATGGGCATACATTAGCCAGTTACATTTAAAGCATATTTGCTAATATATAGAAGGGAAGTAGAGAGGGGATTGAATCAGGCTTATGTAGATGTAGTTGGGGGGGGGGGAGATGGGGGGTAGAGGGAGAGGAAGAAGCAAATGGAGAAAAGAGAACAAGGAAAAGAGAAAAAAGGGGGGGGGGGGAGCAGGAGGGAGAGTAACCATCTGCGGGAGAATACCAAGGCCATTTCGGATTTTCCCCTGAATACATAAGAGGGAGAGAGATAATAGGAACAAAGTAAGAAAGAGGGCAGACTCTGTACAGTTGACCGTGCTACTTATACAGGTCGTCCATGACATCCGCTATGCTCGAGAGCAGCAAGGGGGTGTTAAACATCTCAGTACATAGGAAAAAACTTTTCAGCTCAACAGATCAAAAAACTTCGGAGAATCAACAACCCTCACGCATGGCAAGATGAATGAGATGCAAGTCGAGGGGCGGTAACCCGCCACCTACGGATCCGGAAGACCGCAATGTCTCTTCAGGTCAATGGAGTCTCTGTTTCCAGTCAGTTCTTCACCAGCTTGCTTCGGCGGAAGTCCAGCACTCTTCTCTATGTTGTATCGTATGGGAGCGGTTGCCATGAGGCTCGATGCACAACTGGCATCCAGGTAGGTATTTTTATGGGCTCAATTTCTAAGACCTACCAAGCCTTTTCAACTATCTTTTTCCCGTTCTTGAGGATAGATAATCCAAATGGGTACAGCCAGGAGTACGGTAATTTGTGAGCCCTCAAGGCTTCAAGGAGAGGTCTTATGACGCGACGTTTATTTAATGTGGAGGCTTCTATGTCCTGATATATTGCAATGTCCACTCCTGCATCTGATAGCTGATCTCTGTCTCTGACTGCAACCAAAATGCGAGCAATGTCCACAAAGGAAAGGATGCCACAGATAACATCACGTGGCCATTCTGAGGGCTTCAGCACGGGCCTCAGAGCCCTATGAATGCGCTCTATGGGGATTTGCAAGGCTGCCTCATGTCCCAAGAGATCTGTAAAAATTTCAAGTCCGACCTTTCGTAGTGGCTCTGTTGCCCAAGTCTCCAGGAGCCCCTTTATGCGGACATTTCTCCTCCTGCTCCTATTCTCTTGGTCTTCCAGCATGAGCAGTGCTCTGTTGAGCTGTGAGGTATGTAGCTCTATATAATCCCCCATGCCTGATAATCCCCTGTGTTGTAGATTCGAGGCTCTCTACTCTCTGCCCCATGTGTATCGGCTCAGTTTTTATATAGGAGAGTTCTGTGAGTACTGGTCTAATCGCTTTGTCCAGAGCCTGCCCCAGTACCTTAGTGAGGAATGATTTAGACACCGGAGAGCTATCGGAGGTTTCAGTTTCTGCTCCTTGCATGCCTTCCTCCTCCTCCGAGTCATCCTCTATGGCGTGCGCTGCAGCCTCCGCCATCTTGGATCCCCCGGGCTGGGTCTGTGAGTTCTTTCTTTTAAAGAAACTCTGAACATCTTGCTGAGTTTTCTGCTTCTTCGGGCTGTCCAGGGGTTCTGGCCTTCTTTCTTTGCTGAGTTTGCCCATCGTATTAGAGGTCACTGCTAGTAAAAATGGTCTAAAACGCCTGGGTGCAGAGGAGCTGAAGTCTCAGGCAGCCATCCACCTCGGCATCCAAGCTCCGCCCCGCCACATACTTTATTAAAACACTACAGGTTGCATCTGGACTCTGATGCTGCCTTTGGGAGGAAAGTACTGCAAGCTGTGGTCCCCCCCCTAATTCTGAATTCATGGTTTAGTCCGCATGGGTGCTGTCATGGGTGAGGGGAAAGCATAAGTTGCTTACCGGTAATTTGTCTTTCTTGAAACCCATGACAGCACCTCAACCCGTTTATTTAATGGGGCTTATTCTTAATATTCATTATATCCCAATTTAGCTTAGGGAAAGAATGTACCATATTGGTTCCCTGGCTGGGGTTTATTTCTTTTTTACTTTTTTGTGTTATCACGCCTCCAAAGGATCATTTCCTTGTAAATCACTCAAGTGTAGTTTTATAATATTTTTTATTAAAATATTCAAGAAATGCAAGAGTACATTACAATACCATGTAACATAAAAATTAACAATGATAAGTAAAGCATTAAAAGGCTTACATATACTTCTCAAATATCCTTTATTAACATTTTTATCCCAATTCAAATACAAAGGCCCCCCCCCCCCCCAAAAAAACAAAACAAAAAACTAATCTTCTCATCAGGGAAGTATATTTTTAGTTAGACTTCTAGTTTTGCAAGTTTCCCTCCTATTTGGGCCTTCAAATACCATGTGGTTTGTTTTGAAAGGGGGAAATTAGCTCTTGAATCTCCACATCAGATAAAATAAATTCAATGAACTTCCTCAATTTTTTTAATGAATTTACTTATTGACTTTTCCTTACTCTTCTCCACATCTAACCTTTCCATGTATAACACCTGTTTCATGACCCCTAGCACTTCTTCCCATGTTGGAACCGTTGCTATCATCCATTGTTTCAATATTCTGTATATTTTTTAACCACCATGAGTAACACATGTATCCCTCCTTCCGCCATCGCCATCTCTGGGGCCCCTTCTTGGCCTCTTGGTATATACTGGAATATGCACTGTTGTGTATTGGGAGAAACCTTCACCTCCCACACTAACTGTATATAATTTATGGCTTGTTCCCAGAGCAATTTCAGGGTAAAACTGCTCCACAATCTATGTAAAAGGTCTGCATTTGGTAGCGCACATTTAGGACACTGTCTAAGGTAATGTGTTGGGGCATCTCTATAAGAAAGATCAAATGCATATGTGGCTTTGTGCATGATCCGTAACTGTGTTTCTCGCCATTTCTCACTCTGTACTGCACGTCTTATATACTGCATTCCTTCCCTCATCTTCCGAGTCAGATCTTTGTCATTCAGGTCTCTTTTTCAATTCCCTTGACTAGGTCCATGGATTGTACGTTCTGAATTCTGCGGTATAAATCTGAAAGAGAAGTCATAGACTTATCCGTCCCCAGCAAAGCATCAAACCACGTCACTCTATCAGCCTCCCCCAGCGAGTCAGATTGCTTTTTACAATATGATTTGATCTGATGAAAAGGTAAGTGTGAAGTTGCTAATTTGTATTTGGATCTAAAGTCTTCCCAGCACATCAGTCCCTGACATGATGTGTTTAACATATCTTGCAATCTATTGATGCCCTTCCCCTTCCATTCTTTGTACATTTTGTTAAGACACCCCTGGGGGTAAGCTGGCAATGACCATAACGGCATCTTCGACGACCAGTATATTGGGAGTCTATATATCTTTCTTATTGCCTTCCAGGCCATAATCGTGTCCCTGAGGAGTACAGACCTTTTGATTTGGACTGAAATATCCTTTAACCTTTTGTGCAGCAAGGCTGATAGATCCCAGGGACAAACTAATTCCCGTTCTAGCTGTCCTGCTGAAAAATGTGAAGTTTCCCAAATCCAGTCTTTTACATGTCTAAATAAAGCAGTCAAGTTATAGTGTCTTATATTTGGCAATTGCAGTCCCCCCCCCCCCTCCCATTTTAACATACATAGTTTCTTGTATGCTATGCGGTCTCTTTTTTTTTTTTTCAAAAGTAAAGATTTAAATGCTGTTTGTAGCCTCATTATACAGTTGTGTTCAAAATTATTCAACCCCCACTGAAATTGAGTGTTTTGGCCAGTTTGACATTGATTTTGATCATTTCAGTCATCTTGTTTACAATTAAATCAAAGAGGCACTTGTAAGTCAGACAAATATAACATAACATTTATAATGAAATAACCACAAATGTCTTTTCTGTGCTGACATCATTATCAGTTTTATTCAACCCCCAAGTGACATTCAATCTTAGTACTTAGTACAACATCCTTTTCCAGTTATAACCGCTTTTAAACGTGTAGCATAGCTTGACACAAGTGTCTCGCAGCGATCTACGGGTATCTTCGCCCATTCTTCATGGGCAAAAGCCTCCAGTTCAGTCACATTCTTAGGCTTGCGCGCTGCAACTGCTTTAAGTCCCACCAGAGGTTCTCAATCGGATTTAAGTCTGGTGACTGCGATGGCCACTTCAAAATGTTCCAGCCTTTAATCTGCAACCATGCTCTAGTGGACTTGGAGGTATGCTTGGGATCATTGTCCTATTGAAAGGTCCAACGTCTCCCAAGCCTCAAGTTTGTGACGGACTGCATCATATTTTCATCCAATATCTCCTGGTACTGAAGAGAATTCATGGTACCTTGCACACGCTGAAGCTTCCCTGTACCTGTAGAAGCAAAACAGCCCCAAAGCATGATTGACCCCCCGCCATGCTTCACAGTAGGCAAGGTGTTCTTTTCTTCATAGGCCTTGGACTTCCTCCTCCAAACATAGCGTTGATCCATGGGCCCAAACTGTTCTAATTTTGTTTCCTCAGTCCACAGAACACTATCCCAAAACTTTTGTGGTTTGTCCACATGACTTTTGGCATACTGCAGTCGACTCTTCTTATTCTTTGGAGACAGCAAGGGGGTGCGCCTGGGAGTTCTGGCATGGAGGCCTTCATTACGCAGTGTGCGCCTTATTGTCTGAGCTGAAACTTCAGTACCCGCATCTGACAAATCTTTTTTCAGTTCCTCAGCAGTCACACAGGGACTTTTCTCCACTTTGCGCTTCAGGTAGCGCACAGCAGGCGAAGTCGGCATCTTCTTTCTGCCATGACCAGGTAGCGTTTCAACAGTGCCCTTTGCCTTGAATTTGTGAATGATGCTTCCTATGGTGTCTCTTGGTATGTTTAACATCTTTGCAATCTTCTTATAGCCATTGCCCTTCCTGTGAAGAGAAATCATCTCTTCTCTTGTCTTCCTGGACCATTCTCTTGACTTCACCATGTTTGTAAACACACCAGTAAATTTCTAGAAGGAGCTGAGTATCACAGTCATTTTAAATCTGCCTAATTGGTGTTTATTAGGCTTGATTGCTGCTCCTTGACATCCACAGGAGTTTTCAATACCTGATCGAAAACACTTGAATGAACCTCTGTTCTTAAGAGTGGTAGTCTTTAAGGGGTTAAATAATTGTGTCAATGAAGAAATCACAAAAAAAACATTTAATACTGTATTACAAAAACAATTGATGTCACTTTAGTTGCATTTGGTTCTTTAAAAAGTCCTTGTAAGATTTCATTCTGAACACAATTACAAATGTACACTAAATTCCCTAAAACCCTTTACAGCATTGGGGGTTGAATAATTGTGAACACAACTGTATCTACATGCTTCAATAACAATGGGATTGTTTGTAGGAGATATAATAACCTGGAAAAACGTATCATTTTTTATAAGATGGTCCCTCCCGCTCAGAGATAATGGAAGCTCTCTCCACTTGTCTAGTTCCTTCTCTATCTTCTGAATCAATGGGGGATAGTTTAAGGCATATAGAGAAGCTGGGATTCTTCCTATCTTAATCCCTAAATACGTAATGTATTCCTGCATTACTTCCACATCCAAATTAGAAGTAGGCATATTTTCCTGAGTCCGCAGGAAAAACAGCTGACCTTTTATCACATTTACCTTATATCCCGTAACTGGGCCATAATATTGAAAAATGTCCAAGATCTTTTTGAAATGTAGCCCCGGAGCCTTCATATAAACCAATAGGTCATCAGCGAAACATGCTAACTTTATTTCCCTACTGCCCACTTTAATCCCTTCATATAGATCAAGATGCAAGAGGCCCAAGGGCTACATTAAAAAGCAGAGGGGACAGTGGGCATCCTTGTCTAGTTCCTTTTAGAGAGAAATTGGTCTGAACGAGTCAAATCTTTCCCTTGTTTGGGGAACACCTTTATATAAGCCATGTTTCCCGAAGGTGGCAACCTTCCCCCCTTGTAAGATAGAGTTGAAAAGCAAAGTGAGTATAGGTGCGACCTCTTGCCCTAATGCCTTATAAAACTCTGCAGGATACCCGTCAGGGCCTAGTGCTTTCCCATTTGAGAGAGTTTTCATCGTGGATTTTAACTCCTCTTCAGTAATTTCAGCATTTAGGGAATCTTCTGACAATTGTGGGAGATTGACCTTACGCAAGAGATCTTTTGCACGGGCACCGTCATAAGAGTCCAGAGCATATAGGGATGCAAAGTACCTTCCCAATATATCTACCACCTTTTTTGGGTGAGTGTGCAAAGTTCCTGTTTCATCCTCCAGGATACATATGTACGTGTCTAGAATTGGGTCGCGATAAGTTTGCTAACATCTTCCCCGCCTTGTTGCCATATTTAAACAATTCAGCATTTTTGCGGTCTGCAAACCATTTAGTTTTGCCCTCCATATAATAATCAAAATTATGTTTATTCGTTACCCATCTCACTTTGTGTGTCTCTGTTGGGTCATTTAGATAGATTGTATAAGCTTTGCATACTGTTTCCGAAACGTCCGTCGCCATGTTCCTGTGATTGCACTGTTTGTTCTTCCCCTCTCTGTACCATTAAAGAAAAGTTGCATCGTATGGTGAGTGCCGCTTATTTATCTCTAATTGTGGAATTGTAAAAATGAAGTGTTGCTGTTTTTTGAGCAAATAAGCTCAAAAAGTGTCAAAGATCTATTGTGATTTTTTTGAAGCCAAAGTACAGTGCTTAGATAAATTACCCAATTATATTGTAAGTTGTGAACAGAAAAACATCAAAATAATCTGAACAGGAAACATAAGTAACAAAACAGTGAGTTGTTTGCTCACATTGGTTATGTAAGAGTGATTTGATTCGGCTTGACAATATCTCATTACTACTGGACAGAAACGGCAGGAATAACCTTTAGCAGCAAGCAAACTGCACCATGCAAGGGAAGGAAAGGTGTGTCTTAGGACCCTTTCACACGAGCGAGTTTTTCGCGCGGGTGCAATGCGTGACGTGAACTCATAGAACCCGCATTGAATCCTGACCCATTCATTTCAATGGGTCTGTGTACATGAGCGGGTTTTTTTCACGCCTCAGTTCTGCTTTGCGTGAAAAACGCAGCATATTCTCATTTTTAACGCATCCCTGGCCCCATAGAAGTGAATGGGTCTTCAGTGAAAAATGCATTGCATCCGCAAGCAGGTGTGTTGCGGATGCTATGCGTTTTTCACTGATGGTTGCTCAGAGATGTTGTTTGTAAACGCGATCGTAGACAAAACTGAATGAACTTTCTTGCAAAATGGTGCAAGTTTCACTGAACGCACCCTGAACGCATCCGGAGCCAATCCGTCACACTCGTGTGAAAGAGGCCTTACAGTGTTTGACTGCAACAAAGCATGGGAGCACCTCTCTGCCAATACTGCAGTCTGACTGCCAGCACAGAGACTGGATCATTAGTAAATGCATTGAAAAGTAGATCTATTTTTTTCTTACCCCATTACTTGGTATAGAGCCAGCATATTCTGCAGTGCTCTAAAGAGGTTGTCACCATTTACATTCACAAGTCATTCTCTATACTTAGCTAAAGCAGTCTAGCAAATTATAAAAAAAAAAAAATTCACTCTGTGGGTTAGCAATAAGAGAAAAAGAGCAGGAATTGTTTCTGACACTTAGGTTCTCTATTTTTTTTTATTTCTGGAAAGAGTCTTGGGCCTCATGCTGTTGGACCATACTGTAAACCTTATTTTACCAAGAGGAATGCAGTTTTTCATCAGTTGTGTATGAATCTGTAAGTAAATTGTGGCATATTTCATTGCCAGGTTCAGGGATGTTCTTCCCTTGCAGGAGCAGCATACAGTAGCATGCATAGTGCCTTTGGGTGTATACATCTGCATACACCTGGAAAATGTACCATGTGCATAACACATAAACCTCTGAAGTATGCAGCTGTGTGCCATATGTTACCCATAGGTTTCCTTGTTAAAACATATAACACATGGTAGAAGTTTCTTTGCAGAGGATTCCGCTACTGAAAGTGTAAGGCTACTTTTTTATGTATGTGTTTTGTTTTCAGGTTTTGAGATCTGGCAGAGGATCTCAAAACCTGACCAAAATGGTTCCATTTTAATTCCACATTAGTATGCATCTGTTCCGTTAGGATGCGGTTGTGTGAAATCGAAACGGAACAAACTGGATCAGTCACTAAATACATTGAAAGTCAAAAGGTGACAGATCAGTTTTTTTTAGTATCCTAAAAAAAGGGATCTGTCATCATTGACTTACATTGTTTTTAGTGATGAATCTGGTTTGTTCCGTTTTGATGACCGGACACAAAACTGCAGCTTGCAGAGGTTTTGTGTTCGGTCACAAAACAGAATGCTGATTGAACGGAAAGCATCTTGATGCACCCTGAACTTTCCATTCAGAATGCATGTAGCCAAAACAGAACCGTTTTGGCACGGTTTTGATATCTTCTGCCAGATATCAAAACCAGAATGCCAAAACGCATATATAAAAATAGCCTAAGTTGACTGCAGTTCTCAGTAGAGCATAAAAGTTTGAGGCACATAATTACTACTATTCTTATAAATGGTATAAACTTAATGGGGTTTTTCAATATTTTTATACTGATGACCTATCCTCTGAGCACCACACCCCTTTCTCTGCTTTTTGTAGGCCAAGTGACGGGTTCATGTGTCACGTGGCCTAAGAGCAGCTCGTTCACATTCAAGTGAATGAGGCTGAGCGTGACACACACTACATGGTGCTGTGCTTGGTGAGCTTCAAGAAGGCAGCGTTGCTCACAGGAGCGCCAATGCCTTAGAAAAACAGCTGAGCTCCGGGGTCCTGAGTGTTGGACCCCCATGGATCAGATACTGATGAACTATCCAGAGAATAGGTCATCAGTATAAAAATCTCGGAAAACATTTAAACGGGTTGTCTAGCCCCTTCCCACAAATAGATGTAACTGTATTTTTAGATGCAGCCTCTAAACATTGCGCTTGCTCAGAAACTGTAGCACCATTGCTGCAGGGTTCCTGCTTTTTTACACAAGAGACACATGGCAATGTCTGCAATCAGCAGTAATGACAATCGCGGACATCTAACCCCTCAGATGCCAACTGGTATACCAGTTACCAGTGTGAGACCTGTCACTGTCTCACATACCCCCTCCCTTTGTTCAAACCCGTGAGGGTGAACACATGTATCAACATGGGAGGCTGGTGAGAGGGCATTTCCATTAATTACAGTTTTCTCGTTGTTCTGCCATATCCATGCCAGCAGAGCCCAGTTTATCACCCACACTGACATCTTGCCCAAGAGATAATGTCTAAGAGGTTCCTGTGTCCATGTGACAGGCAGACCCTCTCTTTCTATTTTTTTGTTTATCTCTCTCTCTCTCTCTCTTTTTCTTACACAGCTGCTTTAACCGAGCATGCTTCTTACGACTCACCTCTTTTTTTTTTTTCTATCAACAGATAGCATCTTTCCTTTTCCTTTACTCCCCACAGGGGTTCCGTCAGGTTTGGCTCCAATTTCAGAGTCTTCTGCTCCTTCAGTGGCACTCCCCACTTCAGCAGACTCTTCTTCATCCTTATCTTTGGTCTCTGAAACATCCCAGGATTTTTCCCACTCCAACTCATCGGCCTTAGCTTCTTCAGCCTTTGAGTCTCTTTTGGAGTCTTCATTCACTTGATTAGCCTTCTCATCCTTCTCGGACACGGCATTATATACTTGACTTCTTAACTCCTCCTCTTTTTCATCAAGGATGGAGTTACTGGGGACACAGGGGTCCGTATCAGACTCTTCATCTTCTGGCAATCCCTCCAGAGGTTCACTCCGGCAACTGTTCTCCACTCATGCAGGCGCTAGGATAGCCACCTCACAGCAGTAGACAGCATTTGCATGGTGGGCGTCGGTCTCCTGGTATTTCTTCCCCAGCAGACCGCTGGCTGAAGGAATGTCTTGCATTACCAAGTCTTGGCTACACACAGCCACGAGTCTCTTGGCTTCTGCATCCACATCTGCCCCATGAATGGGTTCAGCAGGAAGATCATCCATCTTCTCTGCCTCGGTCGGTACGATAGCGCCACCATCTCCAGACCAATTCTTAACAGGCTCTGCCTTCTTGGCCTCTTTCAGAGAATCCTCCTCTTCAGGTTTCTCCTTTACTTTCACCTGCCGCACGAGAGCACGCTGAGACTTCTCCAACTCATAGACGTTCTTCTCAATGTCATCCTTTGAGCTCATGAGATCCTCCATCTCTGCTCCGAGTTGCCTGTTCAGCCTCTCAAATTCATCACGCTCCTCAAGCGCTTTTTCAAGGCCTCTAGCCAAGGAGAGGGCCTTGGTTTTCTTCTTAGTTTTTCGCACCAGCTTCTTGGAAGCGCCCCACTCTTGGGCCTTTTGTTACAGCTGCTCTTCACTCTGTTCTGGTGTAACAGCAGTTGTAGGTGTACCACCATTCTTCCTTAGACACTCTGTGGGATTTCCGCCCAGGGACTCTTCAAGCCCATTGTTGATGTCTACTATAGACATTTGTGTCTTTCTGGAGTCTTTTCCCTTCCCCAGGACACAAGGCAGTAGACCCTTCTGTTCACTCGTCTTTTCCGGGGTCTCCTCTTTTGACCCTTCTGCAGCCTTCTTCGTTGACGACAGCTAGTCCCTTTTCTATCGTATCTAGGGACAGTGTGGAGAGATCAGCCTCCTGTTTGCAGCTGTACTGTCCTGTCAGGTCATCTACGACTGTCTGGATATGAACTTCAGACACTAGGCTGACGTCACCCGACTGAACTCTTGTCTCATCAGATATAATTGTCACCTGGTCGCTAATAATAACCACTTTAGTTTTACAAGACCTCGACATGGCAGCCTCTCTATCTGAGTTGCTAATGGTCACAGCACATGTGTCATATATACTGCTCGTGTCATTCTCAATCCTGTCCTCTAGGGGCACTAATGAGCTAATCCCCACCTGGGACATTTTATTAATCATAGAAACTTGTGGAGATTGCATATCCATTTCTAGTACGTGTGGTACACCCTCTAGGACTGTCTCATTTCTTTGCACCTTTTTCACGCCCTTTGAACAGGGGGTTCTCTCAGCTGTGAGCTCTCAACATCAATTAGCATTTTTATACAGTATACATTTTTACCAAGAGGGGGAGCTTCTTCCCCAATCACAGCCTGCAAAGGAAGATGGTTGGCATCCTCATCACCTCTTGTACATAGATCCACATTATCATTATACATTTCAACAAACTCTGCACCTTTACTTGTCACCTTGTCTGCACAAAACATCCCCATTGAATGAGACAGAGGGAGGTGCTTTATCCCATCCTAATACCTCCAGCTCTCCCACCTGTGGTGGAATAGAGGTGTGGACAGCACTATCCACCCCTTCCTTACCAGTAACCAGAGTGAGACCTGTCACTGTCTCATAATATATATAGGTGATCCCCATGTCCCAAAAT
The DNA here is from genome assembly GCA_033119425.1 of Bufotes viridis. Lineage (NCBI taxonomy): Eukaryota > Metazoa > Chordata > Amphibia > Anura > Bufonidae > Bufotes > Bufotes viridis. The sequence goes on along the minus strand of CM065593.1, from coordinate 152,146,142 downwards.
GCCAATACTATTAAAAATGGATTTATCCCATACAGTGAGCGTCACAGTTTTTTTGTCCCTTCACCTACCGATTAAAAATGGTATCTATAAAAACTACAGTTCACCCTGCAAAAAATAAAAGTTATAGGGTTCAGAATATGGCAACACAAAGAAAAAGTTTCCAAAGTTTTTTTTTTTTTTTAAGCATTTAAAACACAAGAAAAACTATACAAATATGCTTTTGATGTAGTTGTACTGACCCAGAGAATGAAAGTTATAGGTCAATTTCACTGCCTAGGGAATGCTATAAAACGAAACCCATAAAACTGTAATGAAATTGCATTTTTTTTCCAGTTCCATTTGGAATAATTTTTTTCCGGCTTACCACTACATTGTTTTCAATATAAAATGATGCAATAAGAAAATACAACTTTTCCCACAAAAAACAAAAGGCTGCATATGACTGTGAATGGAAATTTAAAAAAAGTTATGGCTTCGAAGAAGGTGAGGGAAAAAAAAAAATGGGAAAATGGCTTTGGAATTAAAGAGCTAGTCCTGCACCAGATTTATCACAGTAGCTCAGACTGCATGGTAAATTTGGTGCATGTCTAGACACATTTGTCTAATGGCTCCTTTTGCAGGTGATTGTCAGGAAGGAAGCTTTCCATCCCGACAAGCGTCTGCTAATCAGTGGAGGAGACCGCCACATTTACATGCAGCAATCTGCTTAATGTCATTGCTCGTTCCCATACAGACTCGCTGTTTTCCGGGAGCAGATGCTGTGTACAGTGCTTTAAAAAATGTTCACGCCCTTTGAACTTTCCACATTTGTAACGTTACACCCACAAACTTGTATTTTTTGAGGATTTTATGTGATAGACCAACACAAAGTAGCAAATATGTATGCAATGAAAATAAAATGACAAGTACACACACCCCTTCCCCCTAGTCAGTACTCTGTAGGACCACCTTTCACTGCAGGTGCAAGTCTTTTGGGGTATGTCTCTACCAGCTTTGCACAACTAGAGGCTGAAATTTTTGCCCATTCTTCTTTGCGAAATAGCTTAAGATCGGTCAAATTAGATGGAGAGCGTCTGTGAAGAGCAATTTCCAAGTCTTGCCACAGATTCTGAATGGGATTTAGGTCTGGACTTTGACAGGGCCATTTTAATACATGCTTTAATCTAAACCATTCCATTGTAGCTTTTGTTGGCTGTTTAGGGTCGTTGTCCTGCTGTAAGGTGAACATCTGCCCCAGTCTCAAGTCTTTTGCAGCCTCTCCCACCTGAGCTGTGGATTTTTGTAGCTCCTCCAGAGTGACCTTGGCTTCTCTAAATAGTGTTCTCCTTCCCTGAGCTGTCAGTTTAGGTGGATGGCCCTATCTTGGTAGGTTTTCAGTTTTGCCATACTCCATCCATTTTCAGATGATCGATTTAACAGTGCTCTTTGAGATGTTGAGAAGTTGGGATTTTTTTTGTCTATAATAAGAGCTTGTTGTTTTTTTAATAACCATACCCTGTTTTATGCTTCTCCACAACTTTATCCCTGACCTGTCTGGCGTGTTCCTTGATTTTCATGATGCTATATGCTCACTAATCTCTAACAAACCCTTGAGGCCTTCACAGAACAGCTGTAGTTATACTGAGAATAAATTAGACACAGGTGGTCTCTATTTAAATCAAGTGACTTCTGAAGGCAATTGGTCGCACAGGATTTTATTTAGGGGTATCAGAGTACAGGAGGCTAAAAACGAATGCACATCACACTTTTCAGGTTTTTATTTATAAAAAATTTGGAAAACCATGTATATATTTTTTTTCATTTCACACATACTTGCTAATTTGTGTAGGCCTACCACATAAAATCCCAATATAATACAAATAAGTTTGTGGGTGTAATATGGAAAAGTTCAAGGGGTATGAAAACTTTTTTAAGGCATTGTACACAGCACAATCTGCTGCCAGCAAATAACGATTTTTGTGACTGCATGAATGATGCGGTTACCAGATGAACGAGTGGTTCATCGGGTAATCGGTGGCACTTTTAAACTGACAAATAATCGCTAACGAGTGTTCCTATGAAAACTTGCTAGCGATCATCTGGCCGAGAATCGGCCCATGTAAAGGGCCCTTTACTCTAAAAGCTGTTAATTGGCTTAGATTGAGAAGGTGCTGTTGATTACTTGCTGAACAAGTGAAACGTTCGTTCATCGGATGATTGTTGGTGTGGTCACCTAAGTTATCTTTTATGGACAGCAGATTGTGTTGGCTAAACAGCACACTCCTGCCCACAAATGATTCTGTATGGGGATGAATGATGGCATTAGCAATGGAGGGGATTGCTTCATGTAAATGCAGTATTCACCTCCACTGATGAGCAGGCAGTTGTTTGGAAGGAATACTTTTGTGCACTATAAAGGGGCCTTAACTCATATCTATTATCTCCTAGGGTATGCATACTACAGGTTGATAAATACTGATCTAGAGTGTATTCAGACCACTTTTCATTTTACTTATTTAGTTATCTTATTTTAAAATGAAAAATCTAGCAAATTAAGGTTGAGGCAAATTTACAAAAAAAAAAAATGCACCAGAATTCTGGATTAAAGGGTTCCCTGTTCAGAAATACTGGGAATATGGGCCCAATCTGCTTACTTTGGATTTTACAAGCACAATTGATTGAATTCCAATCCCCATTACATGCAGCTGCTTACTTTTCTGTGCAAAGCTATAACAGATAATTTGCTTATCTGGCTGTAAGTGGCAATGTAACAGCCTCTACAGAAGCTGCCACTTCCTCATACATATCCTTGATGGTTACCATGGCAGCAGGACGCTTTCAGAGGCGTCCTGCTCTCCATGTTACTTAAAGTCTAATCAGACTTCTGCTAAAGGCAGAAGCCTAATCAGACTTTGTTAAGTAAAAAATACCCTACAGTACACTATGCAGACAGTAAAACATGATTTTTTTTCTAAAATACTGTTATTGTGTTAAAGTAAAATAAGTAAAAAAAAAGTATACATATTAGGTATCGCCGCGTCCGTAAAAACCTGCTCTATAAAAATACCGTAATAAAAATTAAATAAAAACAGTGTAAAAAAAAAAAATTTTGTCACCTCACATCACAAAAAGTGTAATAGCAAGCGATCAAAAATTTATCTGAGCCCTAAAATAGTGCAAATAAATCCGTCATCTCAACCCGCAAAAAATGATACCCTACATAGGACAATAGCCCCAAAAAATAAAAAAATATGAATCTCAGACTATGGAGACATTAAAACATGATTTTTGTTTTTGTTTCAAAAATATTATTGTGTAAAACATAAATAAAAAGTATACATATTATGTATCGCCATGTCCGGAACAACCTGCTCTATAAAAATAACACATGAACTAACCCCTCAGGTAAACACAGCAAAAAAAAGAAATATAAATAGGGTGTCAAAAGCCATTTTTGTCACCTTACATCACAAAAAGTGTAATAGCAAGCGACCAAAATGTCATATGCATCCCAATATAGTGCCAATCAAACTGCCATCTCATCCCGCAAAAAATGAGTCCCCACATAAGACTGTTGCCCAAAAAATAAAAAATGAATATGGCTTTCAGAATAGGGAGACACAAAAAAATCATTTTTTTTACAAATGCTTTATCATGAAAAACTAAAACAAAACTTCCCAATAAGTAGTCATATTTGGTATTGTCGTGTTCGTAACAACCCGCTCTATAGAAATAGCACACAATCTATCCTGTCAGATCAACTATGTAAATAACAAATTATAAAAACGGTTCCAAAACAGCTATTTTTTTTCAAATTTTCCATTTTAATCCATTTCTCCAGTAACAAAGCAAGGGTTAACAGCCAAACAAAACTCAATATTTCTGCAAACTACAGAATCAGCGCAATAAACACCCCATATGGGGTCGTAAACTACTGTACGGGCACGCGGAAGGGTGTAGAAGGAAGGGAACGCCATATGGTTTTTGGAAGGCGGATTTTGCTAGACTGGTTTATTGACACCATGTCTCATTTGAAGCCCCTCCCCGATGCACCCCCTAGAAATAGAAACTCCATAAAAGTGACTCCATCTAAGAAACTACACCCCTCAAGGTATTCAAAACTTTGTTAACCCTTTCGGTGTTCCACAAGAGTTATTGGCAAATGGAGGTGAAATTTCAATGTTTTGTTACCTTGCCTCAAAAAAAGTGTAATATAGAGGAACCAAAAATCATATTTACCCTAAAATAGTACCAACAAAACTGCCACCTTATCCTGTAGTTTCCAAAATGAGGTCACTTTTTTGGAGTTTCTACTGTAGGGGGGCTTCAGGGGGGCTTCAAATGGGACATGGTGTCTAAAAACCAGTCCAGTAAAATCTGCCTTCCAAAAACCATATGGCGTTCCTTTCCTTCTGAGCCGTGCCGTTTGGCCATACAGCAGTTTATGACCACATATGGGATGTTTCTGCAAACTACAGAATCAGGGCAATAAATATTGAGTTTTATTTGGCTGTTAACCCTTGCTTTGTTACTGGAAAAAATGGATTAAAATGGAAAATGTGCCCAAAAAAATCTAAAATCTAAAATTTTATCTCCGTTTGCCATTAACTCTTGTGGAACACCTAAAGGGTTAACAAAGTTTGTAAAATCAGTTTTGAATACCTTGAGGGGTGTAGTTTCTAGAATGTAAGCCTCACAAACTGATTTCATACCTGAACTGGTCCCTAAAAAGTGGGTTTTTGAAAATTTCAGAAAATTTTCAAGATTTGCTTCTAAACTTCTAAGCCTTGTAACGTCCCGAAAAAATAAAATGGCATTCCCAAAATGATCCATACATGAAGTAGACATATAAGGGAATGTAAATTAATAACTTTTTTGGGCGGTATTACTATGTATTATAGAAATAGAGAAATTAAAACTTGGAAAATTGCAAATTTTTCAACATTTTTGGTAAATTTGGTATTCTTTTATAAATAAAAATACAAATGTTTTTGACTCCATTTTACCAGTGTCATGAAGTACAATATGTGACGAATAAACAATCTCACAATGGCCTGGATAAGTAAAAGCGTTTCAAAGTTATTACCACATAAAGTGACACTGATAGACAGATTTTCAAAAAATGGCCTGGTCCTTAGGTGAAATAAGGCCGTGTCCTTAAGGGGTTACGAGGCAGAGAGCATGTGTGCGCCCTAGGGGCACAGAGGACTGTTGGCAGGATGCAGAGAGGCCTAGTGTGGAGAGCCATGTCCATTGGGAAACAGCATGGACTACCGACACCACTGTACCTCACTCTTATGCCTCCTCTTGTTCTGGTACCTTGAACTTTTCGGTAGGCTTGTAAGATCTCTCTTTAGGACCAAATCCCTTCCAGTCCACCAAATAAAAAGCTCTCCCAGCTTTCTTAACATCAATGATACTTCGCCTGAAACTTACCTTCTGTGCCAACTTGAGTGAGCGAAGAGACAAAACATCTGTAGTGGTTGAACACCTATAGTTTGAATTAGGAGACATGAAAGGAACTGGGAAATTGTATGATTCGGCCTGCTAGACCCTCCTAAAAATCTGCCACTAGGGCCTTGTTTCAGGACAACTCTGAGGTCAGAATACAAAACTGGATGTCATACTGCCTAAGGGTCCATTCACACATCCGCAAGTGTTTTGCAGTCAGCAAATTGCATCTCTTCAAAACACAGACACCGGCCATGTGCGTTCCGCATTTTGAGGACAGCACATAAACGGCACTATGATAGAAATGCCTTTTCTTGTCCGTGGCTGCGGACAAGAATAGGACATGTTTTATTTTTTGCGGGGCCGCGGAATGGAAGTGCGGATGCGGAGAGCACACGGTGTGCTATTGGCATCTTTTGTGGCCCCATTGAAAATGAATGGGTCCACACCCGTTCTGCAAAATTGCGGAACCGATGTGGACCCATTTTGTGAATGTGTGTATGGACTCTAACAGTTAATGTGCCTTGATGGATGCATATCAAGGATAATACTGCAGGGGCTACCTGACCAGGTTTCGCAAAGGCTTTACAGATGATTGACAAGCATTCTTGTAACTCAGATGACTGGGGATCTCCTCATTTCCAGAGGGGTGTGACTCAGGCCAAAGCAGCTTTTGAATAAGGCTACTTTCACACTAGCGTTTTTTGCGGATCAGTCATGGATCTGCAAAAATGCTTCCGTTACAATAATACAACCACATGCATCCGTCATGAATGGATCCGTTTGTATTATGTCTTCTATAGCCATGACGGATCCATCTTGAACACCATTGAAAGTCAATGGGGAAGGATCAGTTTTCTATTGTGTAGGGCCGTGTCCTTAAGGGGTTACGAGGCAGAAAGCATGTGTGCGCCCTAGGGGCACAGAGGACTGTTGGCAGGATGCAGAGAGGCCTAGTGTGGAGAGCCATGTCCATTGGGAAACAGCATGGACTACCGACACCACTGTACCTCACTCTTATGCCTCCTCTTGTTCTGGTACCTTGAACTTTTCGGTAGGCTTGTAAGATCTCTCTTTAGGACCAAATCCCTTCCAGTCCACCAAATAAAAAGCTCTCCCAGCTTTCTTAACATCAATGATACTTCGCCTGAAACTTACCTTCTGTGCCAACTTGAGTGAGCGAAGAGACAAAACATCTGTAGTGGTTGAACACCTATAGTTTGAATTAGGAGACATGAAAGGAACTGGGAAATTGTATGATTCGGCCTGCTAGACCCTCCTAAAAATCTGCCACTAGGGCCTTGTTTCAGGACAACTCTGAGGTCAGAATACAAAACTGGATGTCATACTGCCTAAGGGTTCATTCACACATCCGCAAGTGTTTTGCAGTCAGCAAATTGCATCTCTTCAAAACACAGACACCGGCCATGTGCGTTCCGCATTTTGAGGACAGCACATAAACGGCACTATGATAGAAATGCCTTTTCTTGTCCGTGGCTGCGGACAAGAATAGGACATGTTTTATTTTTGCGGGGCCGCGGAATGGAAGTGCGGATGCGGAGAGCACACGGTGTGCTATTGGCATCTTTTGTGGCCCCATTGAAAATGAATGGGTCCACACCCGTTCTGCAAAATTGCGGAACCGATGTGGACCCATTTTGTGGATGTGTGAATGGACTCTAACAGTTAATGTGCCTTGATGGAGGCATATCAAGGATAATACTGCAGAGGCTACCTGACCAGGTTTCTCAAAGGCTTTACAGATGATTGACAAGCATTCTTGTAACTCAGATGACTGGGGATCTCCTCATTTCCAGAGGGGTGTGACTCAGGCCAAAGCAGCTTTTGAATAAGGCTACTTTCACACTAGCGTTTTTTGCGGATCAGTCATGGATCTGCAAAAATGCTTCCGTTACAATAATACAACCACATGCATCCGTCATGAACGGATCCGTTTGTATTATGTCTTCTATAGCCATGACGGATCCATCTTGAACACCATTGAAAGTCAATGGAGACGGATCAGTTTTCTATTGTGTCAGAGGAAATTGATCCGTCCCCATTGACTTACATTGTGTGCCAGGATGAATCCTTTTGGCTCCGCTTCGTCAGGCGTACAGCAAAATGCTGCAGGCAGCGTTTTGGTGTCCTCCTCCAGAGCGGAATGGTGACTGAACGGAGGCAAACTGATGCATTCTGAACGGATCCTTTTCCATTCAGAATACATTAGGGCAAAACTGATCCGTTTTGGACCACTTTTGAAAGCCCTGAACGGATCTCACAAACGGAAAGCCAAAACTCTATGTTGAAAGTAGCCTGAAGTTTTTCTAATCCTTTAAAACCCATTTAAACAATCTTGTCACAAAAGCGAAGTTTGAATAGTGCATTCTAGAGTATAATGGATTTCCTTAGCTGTTTTTCTTTAAGGAGTCTTTGTTGGTATGAGACCTTGTCACTTTTGAGAGAAAATTTTGTTCAACAGTTCTGTTTATTGAAAACAATAAGCACAAGCAATACAATAATGTTGGTTTCATGCAAATTCCTTCAGCTCTGCTTTGGTTGAGATTTTCAGGATGAGGATGAAAGAGCAGCAGTCTCAGTATTTGAATACACCAAGTGTTATTTTTCTGTTCTACCATGAATATGGAACATGGGAAAGGAGCAGCTCTGTTCACACACCAGGAATCCATTAGTTGTTCTGTGTTTTAACCAAAAATTATGATGGAAAACATCTTAATAGAAAATAAAGTTGGAATGGTTTCCATCTTTGGTGCAAGAGGAAAGAAAGTTAAATAGACTTCTATAATTTGAGCTGAGCTAACCTGGCAGACATTTAAAGTGTTTAGAATAAAAAAAAAAAAAAAGTTGCTATCTTCTTTTCTGCAGTGCTTTGTCCATGAGTTGTGAATAGTATAATTGAACCCCATTCCATTAAATTGGGTTGAGCAGCAATGTTTCTGGGTGAAGAAAAACATTTTTCTAACCTCTTTTTCTAAATTCTTTAAGAATTTTTTATGTAGCTCCCACTATTTGTTAGACATCATCTATGTACATAGTTAAATAGTTAATACGGTTGAAGAAAGACATAAGTCCATCAAGTTTAACCAAGGGATAGGTAGGGATGCGAATATTACACATTTTCATAAGCATTAATGTAATTTACTTTTAGGAATTAATCTAAGCCCTTTTTAAAACTGCTCACTGTTCCTTCTGTGACCATGTCCTGAGGTAGACTATTCCACAAATTCATAGTTCTCACAGTAAAGAATCCTTGACGCCTCCAGAGAACTTTTGCACATGTCCAACTGTTCAATGTTTCAGTACTTTTTGCACAACTTGCTGTTCTCTAACAAGAAGCTTAATTGCTAAATTAACAACAGGTGTGTGATTCATGAATCATCCAATACATTTGCTGGTTCAATTAGAATTGGTATTCAAACAGTCCTCCTCATCATGCTGTTCACATTTTGACATCATGAAACCAAGACGACACCTTACAATTTATCAACAGTACCTCGCCATTGTAAGGCTTCAAGCAGGATGTTCTCGGACAGAAGTGGCCACTGAGCTTAGAGTGTCATCAGCAGGTTGCAACAGAGAGACTGGAAGAGTCACAGAAAGGCATAGAAGTGGACATCCTTTGGCCACATCCCACACTGATGACCGCTTCATACTGAACAATGCCGTGTGGAGCTGGATAATGAATGCCATGCAAGTCCAAGCACATTTAAGGTAGGCGAAAGGTACCCAAAAGTGTCACCTTACCACAGGCGTCATCGTCTTGCATGGGCCTTGGAACATCTAAGCTGGACGAGGGACCAGTGGGCCTCAGTGCTATTTACTGATGAAAGTCGATTCACGCTGAGCAGAAATAATGGCCACCAACAATGTTGGAGATGTCAAGGATAGCGCTATGCATCAGCCACTGTTGTCACCAGACGAGCCTTTCATGGTGGTGGTGCTAAAGTGTGGGCAGGTGTGTCTAGTCAATACAGAACTGCCCTACACTTTGTGAATGGTATAGTGACAAGCCCATACTACTTGAATAACATAATTGATCTAGTCATTGTGTCTCTGCATGAACAACACAGGCCTAATTTCATCTTAATGGACGACAATGCTTCAGCTCATCGAGGTCGCATTATTAGGGAACGGCTGCTGGAGACTGGGGTACCTCAAATGGAGTGGCCTGCGCTTTCTCCAGACCTGAATCCCATTGAAAACCTATGGTATCAGCTGAGTCATCGTGCAGAGGCTCGTAACTGTGTACCCCAGAACCTTAATGACTTAAGGGCTGCTCTTCAAGAAGAGTGGGATGCCGTGCCTGAGCAGACAATAAGCCGACTTGTGAACAGCATGATACGTCGTTGTCAAGCAGTAGTTAATGCTCAAGCCCACATGACAAGTTATTGAGACGTTGACGTTTTTTGTGGGGGTATACCCACCACCGTTGTTGGCTTTTGTTTCAATAAATTGTTTGAGCTGAGGATTCATTCACATTTGCATGCTTCTACTTAAATGCCATGCTTTTATGATATAATATCACTGTAACGTGAACTTGTTATGCTTTCTATAAATTTCGCCAGAAAGCCAAATATCCCTAACTTTTTGTGAGTAGTGTATATATTTATATAGGTTAATCATGTAGCGCCCCCCCCCCCCTACCCTGACATCTCTTCTTAAGACTAAATAAATGTAATTCTTTTACTCTTTCTTTATAGCTAAGACCATCCATGTCCTTATCAGTTTAGTTATAACCGAGGGAGACCCGAATGAGATATTGACCTCGGGTCATCTGTCAGCTGCGGGACCCCAACCCGAACCTCACAGGAACCCAAAGATCTCGAAATCCTTATTTAGGCCGAACGGTACCATTGTATTTAATTCAAAAACCCCATCCCTCAGCCACGTAGGAACTTTTCGTAAACTTTTTGGAAATATTTTAGAAGGGATTTGGAAGATTAAGACGAGAAACATGGGAATCAAAATCAAAATCAAAACTATTTTCACATAGATATTAGAACGGATGTATGAATAATGAATTATAAATATCAGTAATGAATTATAGGTTGGGATTTTTTATGAACTTATTTTTTATGAACTTATTTTCTTATTTATTTATTATTTTTTGTGAATTTATTTTTTATAAACTTATTTATGATCATTATACAAAAAGAAAACTATGGAAATTGATTGTTATGAAGCAATGCAAAATTTACATATAAAAACGCAATTTCTCAAAAAAAACGCATGGAAACCGCACTATGGAATATATTGCGTTTTTTGCGATTTCAAATAGAGAACGTTATAATCACCAATCAATCATTTGGATTTATAAACTATATATGTGATAGGATTAAGTGGATTGATACTTCTGCTCACCTGGTCGGACAGGTATCCACAGAAATCCATGCCATCGATTATAGAATCCCGAATTAAGGGAGAAAGAAAGGGGGAGGAGCAAGTCTATAAAATGAGGGGTTTCAGGCACTTCAAACTATGTCACTGAGGAAGGGACAGGACGTACTAACAGTCCCGAAACGCGTCTGACAATATTGAAGTGCGTACCAATACCCCTGAAAACTACTGCCGGCAGTCAGCTACAGAGAGACATCTCTATAAACATTGTAATTGCCAGCGTACGTGAACCCGCTGGTTACAACGCAGATCCTCTCGCGAGATCCAGCGCTACTACCAAAGAGCACGTAGTACGGAGATTAAACGTGGGACGCCACGGCCGCTCCGATCATCCTAATAGTGAGTACTGGACAATTTTATCCAATATCAAGAAGTCTTATCCAATAACGAGATTATTAGACACTACAAGTATCGGTCGAAGCTTTTATTATTGGATGAACAAAGGATATATAGCGAGGACTTTCCATCATAACCACCATTGATTGTGGACAACTACTATTAACTATTGTCGCGAACAGTTAAATATCCAGGTTTTAATGTTATCTATGTCATTTTATGTCATTTTATCATGGTATTTTGTGATTATTAGAATTAAATTGTATGTGTATTGATACAAGTTTTTTATTTACATACGGCATATTACAAATACGGAGTGCCCTTCCAAAATCTTGGTGTACACACAATTATATCTACTCAGATTTGGGGAATCTGTGGTTGGAGCACCCACCCGTCTCTGGTAGACTTGTCGAGCCACACTATCTGTATTATCTATTTACTAAATTTTTTTTAGTAACTCCGCCCTTTCCTTATCTCAATTAATGTCCCCCCTCCCTCATTTTTCCGTTATTTAGCGGACCTACAGTACCTGCTCAGACCTTGTTTTTTAGCAGTTATATATTTAAAGAATTTTTGGGATTTGTTTTGCTCTATTTTGCCACCTGCTGTTCATTTGTAGTTTTGCAGATTTTATCTCCTTTTTACAGATTTTATTAAGCCCTTTGTAAACTTTAAAGGATACAGCTGACCCCTCGGATTTGTATTTTTTTTGCAATTTCTATTTTTGTCATCTTTTGCCGTTTTTACAGTAGCCGTTACCTAAACAAGAATAAACTTTGCAGTGTAAGGGTACTTTCACACTAGCGTTAAAGTTTTCCGGCATTGAGTTCCATCACAGGGGCTCAATACCGGAAAAAAACGCTTCCGTTTTATCCTAATGCATTCTGAATGGAAAGCACTCAGTTCAGTTTGAATCAGGATGTCTTCAGTTCAGTCCCTTTACGGTACTTGTCGGAGAAAATACCGCAGCATGCTGCAGTATTTTCTCAGGCGCAAATTCCGAAACACTTGCCGGAATGCCGGATCCGGCATTAATTTCCATTGAATTGTAATAATGCCTGATCCAGTACCAAGTGTTCTGGAAAACCGGATCCGGTTTCCCGATCTTCGCAAGTGCAGACCTTTAAAAATGTGAAAAAAATAAATACTGGATCCGTTTTTCCAGATGACACCGGAGAGACGGATCCAGTGTTTCAATGCATTTCTCAGTCGGATCCGCATCCAGATGCAGGTGCAAATGTAATCCGTTTGCATACGGATTTCCGGATCCGGCAGGCAGTTCCGGCGATGGAACTGCCTGCCGGAATCCAACAACGCAAGTGTGAAAGTAGCCTAAAGCTTAAAGGGAATCTGTCACCAGGTTTGAGCCCTGTCAGCTAAACATATGCTGACGTTCAGGGTCTCATTAGCATGCCTAATATGGGCTCATCTAAACAAATGGTAGCGTTATTTTGTCAAAAAACAGGTTTAACTAACCTGTCAATCACACATATAAGGAGCCCAAGGGGAGGTCCAGCGATGCAGGGTGCCGGGCCGCAGACATTGCTGTATGTGGCCAGCGCCGCCTCAAATGCTCCGTGCCGCCTCTCCTCCCCTCCTCCTGCTGTAGCGCTGGCTCGTACGCACACGGCGCGTGCGCACTTCACTTCAAGAAGCCGATCCAAGAAGTCCGCGCGTGCGCACAGGCATGCACCCGTGCGGACTTCTTGGATCGGCTTCTTGAAGTGAAGTGCGCACGCGCCGTGTGCGTACGAGCCAGCGCTTACAGCAGGAGGAGGGGGAGGGAGAGGCGGCACGGAGCATTTGGAGGCGGCGCTGGCCACATACAGCAATGTCTGCGGCCCGGCACCCTGCATCGCTGGACCTCCCCTTGGGCTCCTTATATGTGTGATTGACAGGTTAGTTAAACCTGTTTTTTGACAAAATAACGCTACCATTTGTTTAGATGAGCCCATATTAGGCATGCTAATGAGACCCTGAACGTCAGCATATGTTTAGCTGACAGGGCTCAAACCTGGTGACAGATTCCCTTTAAAGGGTTTAAAGCTCTCCAATTTCTTATAATGTGACTAGCTGCTCCCAGTCTGTGCCCTGAAATGCTGCCCTCAACCTAGGGAAATTGACCTTTTTAAAATTCTGTGTATCTGCTCTCCCAGCCAGAGTTTTCCAAAACGGGAAAACAAGCCTCAGGAAACAGGAAATGTAAACTATTGTGTTTGCTCATGTAAATGTAAAATAAGCAATTTTCTAAAAAGTCTTAAATAAAAAAAAATCTTTCCATTTGGCTTCTGCTGAATGTAAGCCCTTTATCTAGGTGCTAGTGGACTTGAATCTGATATAAATCAGTCAGAGGTCTGCTTCTACCCTCCTTTCTCTCAGTGTTAGGGCTCATGCATTCGACTGTGGTTTTGATCCACATCCGATCCTATTCTTGTTTGTTTTGCGGACAACTAGGATAGGACATTTGTGAAGGAGTGAAAAAAAAAATGGCAGCAGGCTCCCAACCAGTATCAATGTTTTGCTGCTCTGCTGATTTGCTGACTGCAAAAATGGCTACGGCCTTGTGAGTGAGCCCTTAGTGATAGTAACAGGGTTTTACACAGTAATTGTGTGGAGGGGATAAGAATCCAAGGGACAGCTCATACATGGTGTATATAGAATGCAAAGCACACACAAGTTTGCAGGAGGAAGAAAACAGCATCCTGGACCCACAGACCCACCATGTATCTTGACCAGGAATATGTCCACGTGAGAATAGTGTGAAACTAGGAACAGCTTGTAAATTGCATTGCAGGTGGTCTGAAAATGAATATTGCAGAAGGAAACTTAGTGCAACTTTTTTTTCCATACTCAAGGTAACCACTGACATGTACAGATCATGTTTCCTTGTCTCGTAGCCTTTAAATATGCCATTGTTTTATTTTACATACCTTTTTAATATTTTATCCATTTATTTTTCTCTGTCATTACACAATATTCAGTCAACTGCTAAGTTTATGATGATATAGTTCTTGGCATGTGACTATATATTACTGAGTAAGGCTACTTTTACACTAGCATTTTCAATTCCGCTATTGAGATCCGTCATAGGATCTCAATAGTGGATGAAAACACAAGTTTTATCCCCATTCATTGTCAATGGGGACAAAACGGAACGGAATGCTCCAAAATGTTCCATCGAGAGCAAGCAGAGTCTTTCTGTCCGCGATGTGGTGCGGAGCCGTCCCCCATAGACTTTCAAAGGTGTTCATGACTGATCTGTCATGGCTATATAGGACATAATACAACCGGATCCATTCATGACGGATGCTTGCGGTTGTATTATTGTAACGGAAGCGTTTTTACAGATCCATGACAGATCCACAAAAAACGCTAGCTTGAAAGTAGCCTAAGTCTATGATGATGATTATTTTATTTTTACTTTTTTTCCTGATTTTTAACCTATGAAATAAAATCCAATTCTGTAACAGCTCTACAATGCTGCCACCTGCTGATAAGATATTTAATGCACAAATGAGCATTAAGATCTAATGCAATGTTGACATTTCTATAAACTTAAATATATTATAAAATACCTAATTTATCTTTTATTACACAGCCAGTAAAATTACAAAATTAGACTTAACAATGCTGGAATTGCAAAGAACATTGAAGTAGCAGGGTTACAAAGTGTCCCGAAACCTTGAAACAGTCATGTTTTCTGTATATAGTTGCCATGGAAACCATCAGTCAGCCACTACTGTCATAAGGCATAAAATATATAGAAAGAACGCTTTAAGTATGTTTTGCATTTGCAGGAAAAACTCAAAAATCACCACATTTATTTTCACCAGTTGAATCCTTATGCGAGTTGTGATAGAAAGGAGATTATGGAATTACGGAACCACAATTAAAGTTATGTTATTTCATGTTTTGGTTAGATTCCATGAATGTATCATTTTCAAATGTTATTTTATAATGGTCAGTTGGAAAAAAGCTGTGACTACCTGTCAACTAAAGCCAGGGGCGAACTGGGAACTTGAAGTGGGCCTGAAGAAATAAAATTAAAGTAGTAGCCCCATGCTGTACGTGGGTCCAAACAAAAAGAAGGTGGGGCAATACTAGTAGACAGGGACAACAAAAGTAGGTGGTACCCATAATACCAATAGTGCAGCACAAAATTCCGCCGCAACAGAGAAGTACTACTGTGCAACACAAAATACTGCAGTATTCAACTGTATCACCGCCTTAAGGACTTGAATTAATGAGGGTACCTGCAGCCGCCGAGGAGGTGCATAAGTACTTGATGCTCCTAGCATTAATTATTGCTGATAAGATCAGATCATTATGTACCTGGCCGGCGGTGTAAGGAGGGTTTGGGTGTCCCCCTGGGCATCTGCCCACCGAGAAATTTCCCTGTGGGGTCTATGACCAGTCCACCCTTGACTAAAGCTATGTAAGGCTGTTATCACACAAAACAAGAATGAAGAGTATAAGTCCTTCATTTATATTTCCCAATCCTTTCCAGTCCACTCCTGGCTTTGGCTCAAAAACTGCACATGCGGTTCCAGCTTCAGAGGAGAGAGATGACAGCGGCTGTGAGGCTAGTTCAAGCTGAATAAATAGTTATCCGTTTTATGGCTACATGTCAATTGAATAAAATTTGCTTGTTATTAAAATTGTCGGGTGTAATGAAAATCATATTTGGATTCAAATCACCAACATCAGTATAAATGCTGATGCAGATTAAGGTTTCACAAAAAGTCTCCATGGCAGCACTGTACCTGACAAAAAGTAAAATTTTCAACTTTAAGTGATTATATCTAAGCAAAAAAGTAACCCCTTTCCGCAAATGGACGTAACTGACAAGCAGTTACGTCCATGAGATGCCACAGGACCTGTGCCCACGCCATCCGCAGTGGGAGCCAGCTGTAATACACAGCTGGCTCCCACTGCGTCCACAGTCTTTGGAGATAATCGATCCTAGCTGTTTAACCCCTAATTGCTATGGCTGAGGATTTATAGGGTAAATGATAAGGCCATTACTCCCAGTGATGTGATCACAGGGTGCCGATAGTTGCTCGAGGCCTTACAATGGCCCCCCATGATTGCTATCTTACTATTTCCTATTGGGCCCTGATAATGATATGCTTTTCTGTATTTTTGAACAGGCGTAAAGAAGTTTTCCAGGTTCTGGATACTGATGACCCATCCTCAGAATAGGTCATTAATATCTGATCGGTGTGGTTTCACACTCCCCATCACTACCAATCAGCTGTTCCCTACAGCCTCTGGCGCTGGAACTAGCTATTGAATGGAACAGGAAGCACAGCTCTATTTAAAGTGTAGTGGCCATGCTGGGTTACTGCAGTTCAGGTACTACTAAAGTGAATGGGAGCAGAGCTGCAGTAACCCGACACGGCCACTACACTAGAGACTGAGGCCAGGCCTGTAGTTAGTTAGATAGGATTTAGGTTTGTCAGGCCACAAGTGTTGTTGGCTGTTCAGTGCAAGGACTCCACAATTTAAAGTTATATTTCACACTGGAGAGCTGATAAACTTCCCCACAAACTCAAGCCAGGCTGGCGTTTTGGCTCAGAAGTAATACTCAGGCACTTGCACTTGCTTCAAGACCAGTTATGTGAGAGGGAATACTGTGGAGCATTGTAAGTTTGTAAGCTGTTGTGCTGCACCTCAGGCTAGCCCATACCACACACCCATACAGTTGTTTTTAGGGTAATAGCAGGTAAGAGATGGGTGATTAATTGTGCCCGCCAGTAAGTAAATTACCGCAATTTCCTACGGCTTTCATCGGAGCGCTGTGCAGAACAAGGGTCTCAGCCTTCGGACGTAGGTAAATTTATTGTGTGTTCCCAGAATTTATGGTTGTGCTCATTGCCACGTTTAAGTAAAATACTGTTTTGGCAAAAGCTGTTGTTGAGTTGCTTTCCTCGTTCGTGACTTTGCTGTATTCTGGGGAGCTCACCCCGGTACACGGCTTAGAACTTGGTTTAGTCGGCAGGATACAGCGACCGTTATGAACGGGAACGTGGCGGGAGACCTTAAGACGGTGGCGGTCCAGGACCCAGCTCAGTGTGTGCCATTACAAGGCCAACTTGCCCCAACATGGCTGGAACAACCGGCCTCAGCACCACCAATACAGCTTGCCCCCGCCATGCCCGCCCCAGTAGGGCACATTCCCGTGGGGGCGCTATTGCATCATCAGTTAAAGTTTGACGGTAAAAATATGACGTTGCAGGACTGGACTGAAAGGGTGCATAGTGCAGTTAGAATGTGTTATCTGACCCCCGAGCTGTGGGAAGAGGTTGTGTTGGGGGCTCTAGACGGTGACATCAGACGGGCAGTTATGGTAAGGCATGAATCTGAAAGAGACACCCTACAGAAAATATTCTCCCTGTTAGAGAGAGCCCCCGGAGGGGGTCCAAAGTAGTTGGAACTAAGTGTCGGCTGGAAGTGTCCCAGATAAAGGCAAGATCACCCTGGCCTCTGGAAATGACAACAGTACCGTGTGCCAGGATAACTCAGATGCGGGGGCTTGTAAAAAGAGGGCCCCTCTGCTGGGCTTGTCGACAGCACGGACATATGGCCAGAGAGTGCTCAGAACAGATGACGTCCAAGCCGAAGTTAAACTTCCGAACGCCGCAGTAGCTAAGCGTTCTGTGGCGGTACACTAGAAGGTAAGCCCTATGCACGAGGAACACATCCTATATGCCAGCAGAGATGGACGTCTGAGGGATAGTCTGGATGAGGGTCCAACTGTTTGGGAAAGACATTGGCAAGAAGTGGGTCGTGCTGGTGGACCATTCGTCCCGGAGAGGAATGGACGTGACGCTAGTTATGAATGTGCTGAGAGACCTAGACCATCAACTCTATGCCAAAGAAGGGCCGATGTATTGGCAACGGGCCACAACATACCGGCTGACCCAGAAGGTTCTACAGCAGATGGTGAGGAGCTGTAGTCTGGGAAAGAGCAACATGTCCGTTCAGCCCATTTGACACATGAAGGTGCCTCGGAGGACCATGGTGAAGATCCCGCCTCGACAAGAACAAATGTTGATGCTGCCGGTGGGGGCTGGATGACGACTGAATGAATTGAAGGTCCTGATCAAGCCCGCTTACCAGGAAATGCAGACTTGCCCATTGGTAGCCCGGGCCCTCGTTATTGTAAAGGATGGATGTGTGCCTGTAAGTAGCCTCAGTGTTGAAGACTGCGAGTTAACCGTTCCTGGGAATACCTTGCTGGCCAAAGTTTATATGTCGGAAGGGGATATTTCTTGACGAAGGGGCTTCACGCTACAGCCAGATAGGGACTCAGCCTGGACCTATGCTGTAGACGTCCAACAAAGGGACACCCCCGACAGCGGAGTGGAACGGCCGAGTGATCATGGCACGGATGGGGGTGGACTGCAAGATCCAGACTCCAGGACAACATAAGTTGCAGGAAGACACCCTTTGGGAGGCGTTATTGAGACATGATGAGGACATCGGGTGTGCTTTCGCCATCGAGCACAATATCCCCACCAGCGATGTTGCGGCGATCAGGTCAAATCCCGCCCAAAATGTACCAGGAGGTGAAGGATATGGTGACCAACATGTTGAAAAACTGAGTGATCCAGGAGAGTCAAAGTCCCTGGACTGCTCCAGTAGACTTGGTGCGGAAGAAAGATGGGAGTCTCTAGTTCTGCATGGATTATCGGAAGCTGAATGCCCAGACCATCCTGGATGCCTACCCCCTTTCGCGGATTCAGGAGTAGTTGTCCGTCCTGAGTCATGCAAAGTACTTCTCGACTTGATCTGGCAAGTAGTGGGTATTGGCAGGTACCGGTGGCCAAGAAGGACAAAGCGAAGATGACCTTCATCCTACCTATGGGACTCTGTGAGTTTAACGGCTGCTGTTCGCCCTGTCCAATGCGACGGGAACATTCCAGCGGTTAATGTACCACTGTCTTTGGGACCTTAACTTCGAGTCAGTATTGATATACCTGGATGACATAGTAGTGTTTTGGGCTTCCTTTGAGGATCACCTTCAGAAGCTGCGACAGGTCCAGGACGGTTGCGAGACCATGGGCTCAAGATCATGCCCAAGAAGTGCCAACTGTTTTGACAGCAGATAGAATATTTGGGACATTTAGTCACCCAGGAGGGGGTAAAGCAAACACCCAGCAAGGTGGAGGCCATCCAGAAGTTGCCCCAGCCGCATACACTACGAGAGGCGCGGGCATTCGTAGGACTGGCCAGCTACTTCAGGAGGTTTATACCCAAATTTGCTCATTTGTTGGGCCCGTTAAACGAGTTACCAATGGGCCCTACTGATGACCGGAAGAATTGTCCCATCGAGTGGGGACCTCAGCAACAAGAGCCCTTTGAAGCAGTGAAGGAGGCGCTGACCAGTGCCCCGATTCTAGATTATGCACGGTTCGATACCCCATTCCTGTTGTACACTGACAAAAGTCTATATGGTCTGGGGGCTGTGTTATACCAAGTCCAGAATGGACGTGAAAGAGTAATTGCCTATGGCAGCCGGTCTCTAAGGGGGTCAGAGCACAACCCTGATAACTATAGCTCCTTTAAATTGGAACTACTGGCACATAACTAAAAGGTTCGCTGAGTACGTGACAGGTGTACAGGTGACCGTGATGACAGACAACAATCCGTTGGCACATCTGGAGAATGCCAAGCTTGGTGCGCTTAAACAGAGGTGGATGGCTCGCCTTTCTAAGTACCAATACCGCATCAAGTTCTAGTCAGGGAGGCAGAACGGCAACACTGATGCACTCCCGAGTCCCTGTAGGGTTGTCAACTCTGAATGCCAATGAGGAGTTAGAGGACACTGAAACTCCTGACCTTAGTCAATTACTCATGTTTCAGGATGTGGCACGTGTGGTGGCGTCCGGGATGCCAGTGGTGCTAGGAAAGATGTTGGCTGATTAGGAAAGGATCCAGAATGGCTGCCCAGACTTGTGGAAAGTATAAGAATGGGTCGGGACCAAGATCTGGCCTTGGCCAGAAGAGGGCTCCAGAGGGCCAGAAGTGGTTGAGGCTGTGGGATAAGCTGACTGTTACCCAGGGCCTCCTGTGTTGGGCCCTATACTTACAATCAGAGCTGCAGTACCGGCAACAGATTGTCATCCCCATGTCATTGGGACCGGAGGCCACTCAGGAAGCCTATGAGAGGCGTGCCCATTTTGAGAGCGACAAAACATTCAAGTTACTCCAATGGCTCCAATACTGTCCAGATTTGGCAGACATGGTGGCCAAGGCATGTCTTAAGTGCTGGCACTGCGGGTTGAGTAAGAGGACTGAACAGTGGAATGCCATCCTCATATGGTCTTAGATGAGGAGTAGGAATGGTGGGTTGTCCCTGCCCCAGTACCCACAGAGACTCTGGCCGTGGCAAGTTTGCCACCCAGGGAAAGTCCTTGAGCAGTCAGCAGCTCCTCCCCCATTACATGTGTCTGACGCCCCCAGTGCGTCTGAGTCTATCAGTCTGCGAAGGTCAACCAGGCCCAATGCTGTTGTGCCCCCACAGCGCTATGCCCAGGATGAGTTTGTGTGGGAAGGGTTGCCGAGGACGACGACCTCTAGTGGGGTGGCATGTGAGATGCCGAAAAAGCTCTTTTATTGTCTGAACACTGTGTTTATATTAGAGGGTGCCGCGCTGTGCAGCACAAAAGTCTTCGGGCTGGGTGTATGTAAATTGATTGTGTGTTCCCAGCATTTGTGGTTGTGCTCATTGCCATGTTTAAGTAAAATACTGCTATGGCAAAAGCTGTGTTGAGTTTCTTTTCTCGTTCGTGACTTCGCTGTATCCTGGGGAGCCCACCCTGGTACACGGCTTACACTATCACAATGGTAAAGGAGTGACTGTCTTTGCAGAGGGACTGCATTTCAGTGCTCCAAGGGGTTCTGTCCTGTCCTTGGTGCACCAAACTGTTAATTTGCATATTTGAACAATGATGTTTTCTTCACAATTGGTTGCCAAATAAGGTGCCGTTTTAAGTGTTTCTCAAAGCCACCGTGCTAATGTTTATGTGCAAAACACAGCTGAAAGACTTCCTTTAACCCACATGGTGAACATCGTAAAAAAAAAAAAGAATGCTAGATTTGATATTTTTATATTTTTTATTTTGCTTTCCGAAACAAAAAAAGGGATCAAAATGTCATGTGTCTTTAATAACACATCCTTAACACATTTAATAACAGATCCTGGTCGGAGGATGCCTCCTCTAAAAGCCGACTTTGTTCCATTCCTTGCGAGGGGGACAAACTCTTTGGTTCGGTCCTTGAAGATATACTTGATAAAGCTTCCGACAGAAAGAAAGAGTTTCCTGCTGAAAACCGGTATTACCAACAGCGGCGGTCCTTTCGGTTTCAAAAGAGAAACAGACAGGACCAAAAGAAAAGAGTTTACAGGCAGATGGCAAAATTCCAGAGGCAAGGGAAAGGGGTTCCTGTTCAACCCAGAATCCTCCTCAAAGACCACTCAATGACTTTGGAGGCAGAATAAAGAGATTCGCCACCGCCTGGGAAAGAATATCTTCCTCCCCATGGGTAATAAGTATGGTTACCATGGGTTACAAATTAGAATTCGATGACATTCTTCCAGATCACTTCTGTCTCAACAAGCCACAAAAAAGGTCACAAAACAAGATTCTCTAGAATCCGAAATTCTCTCTCTTCTCCAAAAGAATGTGATAGTACCAGTTCCAAAGACCCAGGAAGGCAAAGGGTTTTATTCTCCTATCTTCCTCATACAGAAACCAAATGGATCCTTCAGACTGATCATCAACTTGAAGAAACTAAACAAACATATGAATTACAAGAAATTCAAGCTGGAGTCCATCAGATCCACAATAAACCTGCTGACTCAAGACTGCTACATGCTGACAATCGATCTCTCGGATGCGTACTATCACATTCCTATTCACAGTGCATACCAGAAGTATCTTCGAATAGCGGTACAGATAAACGACAAAATTCTTCATTTTCAGTTTCAGGCGCTTCCATTCGGCCTTGCATCCGCCCCCAGGGTATTCTCAAAGTTTTTGGCAGAAGTAACAGGTCATCTACATCTGCTGAGGATCATCGTGGTACCCTACTTGGACGACCTCCTAGTAGCAGGATCATCCCTCTCAGCCATCCAGGAACATCTACAGACCATCCGGAAAACTCTGCTAGAGTTATGATGGTTAATAAACAAACAGAAATCAGATATTATTCCCACTCAAAGGAAAAAGTTTTTAGGAGTAATTCTAGATTCTCATAGTCTCATATCCTTTTTACCTCCAGACAAACAGACAGCCCTGCGCCAAAAAATATCCCTCTTTTGCGATGCCAGAAGAAGCTCCATCAGGGAGATTATGAAGCTCCTGGGTCACTTGGCAGCCACCATACCAGTCGCAGTCAGATGGGCACAGCATCACACCAGAGTCCTTCAGCAATTCCTGTTGCAAGTCTGGGATGGGGAACAAAGTTCTCAAAATCTAGAAGTAAAGATTCCCTTAAAAGTAAAATGTTCCCTATACTGATGGAAGTTAGAAAAAAATCTACAAAGAGGGGTCTTCTGGTGTCCAACAGATTAAATAATAATTACTACAGACGCTAGCGGGCTAGGCTGGGGAGGCTTTACATCAGAAGAAGTGGTGCAAGGAACATGGGGTCCAGATGCAATTCAGTCTTCCTCAAACATGAGAGAATTATCTGCAATCTTCAAAGTCCTGCAGGGTCTTCATCAATCTCTGGAAGGTCGACACGTCAAGATCCTGACCGACAATGCCACCGCCGTGGCCCACATAAATCGTCAGGGGGGGCACCAGAAGCATTGCCTTAATGAAAATAGCAAACAGCATCTTCTCTTGGGGGGAAAGAAACCTCAGATCCATAGCAGTCGTGCATCTAAAAGGCAAAGACAATGGAATAGTGGACTATCTCAGCAGGAAGGATCTGAAAAGCGGAGAATGGTCCTTAGATCCCCAGATGTTCAGGAAAATAACAAAGAAGTGGGGCACTCCAGAGGTGGACCTTTTTGCCAATCGAATAAATGCTCAGGTAAAGCTATTGGATGCCCTGTCAAACCTATGGCTCAAGTACCTGTTATATGCCCCCCCCCCCCCCTTACAATCTGATATCAAGAGTATTGATGAAGGCAAAAGAGGAGAAAGCTCACATTATTCTGATAGTGCCCTTCTGGCCCAAAAGGGCCTGGTTCCCTCTGTTATTCAACCTGGCGGCAGGTCAGTTGTAGACTCTTCCAATGTACCCGGGCCTCCTGCGTCAGGGTCCGTTTCTTCACCCAGGGAAAAAGAGACTACGGCTGACAGCTTGGAAACTGAACATGAGCAATTAAGAGCCAAAGGTCTCTCAGACGCTGTGATTAGTACCCTTTTGTTCAGCAAGAAACAAGTAACTTCTCAGATCTACATGAGAACATGGAAAGCCTTCTTAAAGTTTTCAGGTACTAGTAGCTTTCAAGATCAGAATCCCAACACACCTCTTATACTGGATTTTCTGCAGGCTGGTCTGGAAAAAGGGTTAAGACCAAGTGCGTTAAAGGTACAGATTTCTGCTTTGAGTAATTTTTTTGAAGTGAAGTTGGCAGACCTTCCCCTAATTAAGCGCTTTGTGAAAGGAGCATCCAGGAAGTGTCCGGTAGTCCATTCCGTCATCCCACCTTGGGATTTAAACCTTGTCCTGCAGGTGCTAATGGATGAGCCCTTTGAACCTGTACAGGAAATATTGGTTAAACTCCTCACCTGGAAAACTACCTTTCTTCTGGCAATAACATCTGCCAGACGAGTAGGAGAAATCCAGGCCTTTTCCTGCAGAGCTCCATATTTGACGGTCCTGGAAGATAGCATCATCCTGAGGCACTCGCCTTCCTTCTTACCAAAAGTGGCATCGAAATTTCATC
Source organism: Bufotes viridis (assembly GCA_033119425.1). Taxonomy (NCBI): domain Eukaryota; kingdom Metazoa; phylum Chordata; class Amphibia; order Anura; family Bufonidae; genus Bufotes; species Bufotes viridis. The sequence goes on along the minus strand of CM065593.1, from coordinate 152,122,048 downwards.
GCCAACAAGAGATCTGTCTGCCTTCCTTTTGCAACACTCCATCTACAGATGCAGAAAGAAAGTTTCACAACTTAGATGTAAGGAGGTGTGTGTTAGCTTATCTAGACGTCTCAAAAGAAACCAGGAAGTCGGACCATCTTCTCCTTCAGTACCAAGGCCAGAATAAAAGATGCAGCGGCAAGTAAAAGCACCATATCCAGGTGGATAAGGACCACCATTGAATTCTGCTATCAACAAAAGAATCTGACACCTCCTACCGGCATCAAAGCTCATTCAACTAGAGCTGTGTCAACTTCCTGGGCTGAGAATGCCTCGGCCTCTATAAAACAAATCTGCAGGGCAGCCATCTGGGCTAGCCCAAATACGATTCGGACTTGTCCTTTGGCAGAAAAGTTTTGTCTGCGGTAGTCCCACCCTAAATCAATTTTTCTTTCTCTATTAATCCTCCTGGAGTGCCGTTGTGGAGGCGCCCGGAAAAGAGTCAATTTCTCTTACTGGTAATTGGTTTTTCCAATAGCCTCCACAACGGCACTGGATTCCCTACCCATGTATTAAATTGTTGTGTTGGGACATATTATGTTTTCTTCATCATTATTGTTATTAACTGTTTGTGTATTATCAATACAGTTTCCTTTTGGTTCAATCTCAACCGAGTCCTATATCATTAACTGAAGCAGGTTAGGGGAGGGGGCCTTTTAAACCTGGACTTTTACGTTGTTTCCTGTCCTGGGGAGGCGGGGACACCCTCCTGGAGTGCCGTTGTGGAGGCGATTGGAAAAACCAATTACCGGTAAGAGAAATTGACTCTTTCTGATATTTTTGAATCTCCAAAGGTAAACTTTAACTTAATGTTTATTTGTATGTTGTAATTCATTGTGGCTAATTGTCAGCTTCTTACCACCCTATCGATCCCAAAAACAAGTCTGTTGCTTACTTCTTTTTATATCAATGAAAGTTGACCATACATGCCCACACCATTGCAAGACGGAAATGCTTTATTCTTGTTGTACAATGTGATCAGTGTGGGTCCCAGCATATTGATTCCCTTCAATGTGATGTTTAAGACACAATGGAATTCAGACATTGTAGTGGTGCGTAGGTATAGCATTTCCATTATTCTCACATCATGGTCACTTATTTTAAGACTATTATGCTTTGTTGGTCTTTACATTCTGACTTCTATCTTAAACCAGACATTTCCGTTTTCAGCACGAAGGTGACATTTATGTATACAGCAACAAGCAATGTTAAAACTTCAGGTTCATATTGTACTTATTTCACATGTTTAATTTTATATGGACTCGCACCTAAAGGAATAGGAAACTATCAAGAAATACAGTGCATATTCATGTGACTCACATCTTGGTAAGAATATGTTCACATGTAGCAGATTTACCATATTTTAGCCACTACATTTTTTTGGGATATTAGCAGATATATGCTGATCAGGCAACTGGCTAATATTTTTTAGGTCTACATCATGCGGTAAAACAAATCTGATCCGTTAAAACATTGACTCCACAAAATCTCTGTAAGTGTTCTGTGGTATCCGGTACCAAGACAGTAGTAGCAGAACCTAGTCCTGTAAGTTGCAAGATGGGGCCTCCATGAATCAGACCTGTTTTTCCAGCACATGAAATGGTAAACCTGGTCTGCATTGATATTTAGGTAGGTGGTAAGTATGAAAGTAAAATCCACTTGAATGCCAGGACCCAAGATTTCCCTGCAGAACATTGTCCACAACATAACACAACCTATGTTGGCTTGTCTTCATCCTGAGGGCAACTCTTTCCCAGGTAAGCAATTAACACATACCGGGCCATACAGATGATGTACAAGAGAATGTGATTCGTCAGAGCAGTCTGCCTTTTTCTATTGCTCTGTGGTCCAGTTCTGATGCGCATGTACCCACTGTAAGCATTTTCTGCCATGGACAAGGGTCAGCATGGGCACACTGGCCAGTCTGTGTTTTGACTTTTCTATCATAGACAGCTTTTTCAACAATTTGTCCTACGGTAGGTCATATGTGAGATTTCACTGTGCAGAGACAGATTAGTGGACCTTGGTTGCCCATGATACTGTTGCTGTTTCACTGGTTATCTATCCTTAGACCACTTTTGGTAGGTATTAACCACTGCCTACCAGGAATATTCCACAGGGCCTGGCATTTGGATATGGTCTGAGCCAATGTACATGCACAATTTGGCCCTTATCGGAGTCACTAAAATACTTATGCTGCCCATTTTTTCTGTTTCTGAGACTTCAGCTTCAAGAAGTGACTGTCACTTGCTGTTTAATATATCCTACTTCATGACAGGTGCCATTGTAATAAAATAATCAGTATTATTCATGTCACCTAACAGTAGTTTTAATGCTATGGTTGTTCGCTGTAAGTACTATATATATATATATATATATATATATATATATATACACACTGTTTCTTGAGCATGCTGTAGACTTCACATAGAGCAAAATGCCATATCCTTAAAGGGGTTTCCAGGTTTTGAATACTAATGACCTATCCTAAGGATAGTAAAGAAATAAAGAATGATGGCAGCATCTCCAATCCAAAACGGTGATGTGGGTACGTCAGGACTTTGGAGGAGGGAGATATCGATCCTAGCTGGACTTGCGCTCTCCGAATTGAGGGATGCCAAGGCTGTAATAATGCGCGTGATATGGGGTATCCATATGCGACCATCCTCTAGGAGGTAATGAATGTTTCACTGTTGATGGATGATGATGACAATCATTGTATCAACACATTCTATTGGTGAATATATGGAAGTAGGTGTTAATATGTTACAATTATGTATTCTATTGGTATATTGATATTTAAGGAGGTGCTAAATGCACTTTATATACTCCTGAATAGAACTTCATTTTTAGCTTGAGAAAGGCTACCATGTACCCGAAACGTCGCACTTTATACTGTCTTATGGACCAAATGTGAATAAATTTTTTGGATTGGAGATGCTGCCACCATTCTTTATTTCTTTACTGTTATGATGAGCACCGTGGATATGGCGTCGTGGATTGTCTGATGCATTTCTAAAGAATCCGTGAGGTACTATTGTGCTGCTCCACCTATACACTTTTTCTATCCTCAGAATAGGTCATCAGTACCTGATTAATGTTGGGTCCGACACCCGAAACCCCTGCCAATCAGCTGTTTGAGAAGGCATCAGCGCTCCTGTTATTGCTGTAGCCTTATCCATGCTCACCAAGCACAGCGCCATACATTGTATAGAAGCTGTGCTTGGTATCACGCTCACCCCCATTTACCTGAATGTGAGTAAGCTGCACCTAGGCCACGTGACCGATGAACGTGTCGTCACATGCCCAAGGAGAAGCTGTGAGAAGTCTGAAGTGCTATTGCTGATCAGTGGAGGTCCCAGGTGTCGGACCCCCACCGATCACATACTGATGACCTATTCAGAGGAAAGGTCATCAGTTTAAAAATCCTGAAAAACTCTTTTAACCGCTTTCTGACCGATTTACATGTATGGTGCTTGTTGGGTCTTTAAACATGGTGTCCACTCGTGAGCGCAACGGGTGCCATAGCCACCGGATGCCTGCTGTTTTAAACAGCAGATACTCGGGGCTAATGTGTGCGATTAACAACAGTGCAGATCGCCAAATTTTTGCCCCTCAGATGCTGTGGACAAAATGATCAAAACCCAAGAGCTTGAGCTCCTCTAGCATTAATTGGGGGAGCCGTTTATTCCCTGCTGCAGGCTCCGTCATCCTGAATAAACCAAGGCTGCTGCAGCTATGAGCCTATGGAGGCCCTGCCCGTGGGAAAGGCTCCATAGGACCATAGCGAAATTCTCATAGACTTCAATGCTAATGCATTAGAGTCTATGACATGCAATCTGATATTGCATGTTCAGGTTCCCTAGGGGAACTTTTAAAACATATTAGGTATCGCCACGTCCGTAAGAACCTGAGCTATAAAAATAACACATGACCTTACCCCTCGGTTGAACACCGCAAAAAAAAACAAAAAAAAAAAACGGTGTCAAAAGCCATTTTAAGTCACCTTACATCACAAGACATCTAATAGCAAGCAATCAAAAAGTAATATTCACTCCAAAATAGTGCCATTAAAACCGTCATCTCATCCCACAAAATATGATACCCTACCTAAGAAAATCTCCCGAAAAATAAAAAAATTATGGTTTTTAGGCTATGCAGACACTAAAACATGATTTTTTTTGTTTAAAAAATTATATGATTGTGTAAAACCTAAATAAATAAATAAAAAGTAGACATATTATGTATCGCCACGTCCGTAAGAACCTGAACTATATAAATAGCACATGAACTAACCCCTCAGGTGGACACCGCAAAAAAAAAAAAAGAAATACTGTAAAAAGCTGTTTTTTGTCACCTAACATCACAAAAAGTGTAACAGCAAGCGATCAAAAAGTCATATGCACCCAAAATAGTGCCATTAAAACAGTCATCTCATCCTGCACAAAATGAGCCCCTACCTAAGACAATTGGACAAAAACAAAAAAAAAATGACTCTCAGACTATGGAGATACTAAAATGGTTTTTTGTTTGTTTAACAAAGGATATTATAGTATAAAACCTAAATAAATTTAAAAGAGTAGACATATTAGGTATTGCCGCGTCCGTAAAAATCTGCTCTATAAAAATAACACATGACCTAACCCAGGGCTCGACAAATTCCAGGCGCCAGGTCGCCATGGCGACCAGGAACCTGGGTATTTGTCAGCCCGTTTTCTAAGGTGCCAGGGCATACCCTTCATGCTGCAGCCGCCCGAGCGCTCTATATAGAGCCTCAGGCGGCTGCAGCACTGCTCAGGCTGGCGTGTCCATGATGGCGCACCGCCCGGACGCAGCATGAAGAGAGGGACTGACAGGAGGGAAGCGCTTAGCGCTTCCTCCTGTCACTCCCTCATTGTATCGTTGCCGAGCCCTGTATGGACCGCGGGTACAGGGAGCATCTGTCTCCTGTACCCGGCCGGACTGACAGGAAGTGCGCACACAGTGTGCACTTTCTGTCAGTCTGCCCGGGTACAGGAAACAAAAGCACCTATACCTGCGGACCATACAGAGCTCGGCCACGCTACACTAGAGGTAGCGGAGGGAGGAAGGGTAAAGAGAATCACAAGGGGGGGAAGGGAATGAAAAGGGGGGAAAGAGAATGACAAAAGAGGGGGGGAATGACAAGGGGGGAAAGGGGAGATAATGACAAGGGGGGGGGAGAATGACAAGGGGGGAGGGAAAGGGAATGACAAGAGGCGGAAAGGGAATGACAAGAGGGGGAAAGAGAATGAAATGAGGGTGGGATTGACAAGGGGGAGGGAGAATGACAAGAGGGGGAAAGAGAATGACAACAGGGGGAAAGAGAATGACAACAGGGGGAAAGAGAATGACAACAGGGGGAAAGAGAATCACAACAGGGGGAAAGAGAATCACAACAGGGGGGAGAGAATGACAAAAGAGGGAAAGAGAATGACAAGAGGGGAAAAGAGCTGGGGGTTGTAGTGATTCGGGGACTGCAGAGGCTGAGCCCCAGTTGGGGGTTGTAGTGATACAGAGACTGCAGAGGCTGAGCCCCAGGTGGGAGTTGTAGTGATGTGGGGACTGCAGAGGCTGAGCGCCAGCTGGAGGTTGTAGTGCTCAGTAAAGTGTCATGGTGTCCGCTGTGTTTATGCCCTCCGGACCCCTCTGCCCTCTCCTCCAGACCCCTCTTCCCTCTCCTCCGGACCGCTCTGCCCTCTCCTCCGGACCATGTAATCCTTGTAAGGGTTTCCACATGTCATGGCGGCTGCCAGGGGCGATCATTTGGATGCTGGCAGCGTCTGACGTGTCATATAACCAATTGAAGAGGGGAAGCACTATGGGGGCCCTATATACTGGCACATTATGGGGGCCCTATATACTCGCACATTATGGGGGGCACTATGGAGAAGAGGGGAAGGACCACTATGGGGGCCCTATGTACTGGCATGCATCATTGGTTGGCTCTATGGAGAAGTGGGGGGGAGGAGAAGCACTATGGGGGCATCTACTGGGGGCTTTATGACACGGCTCCGTCTGGCTCCTAACTTTTTTAGCTGGCTCCTAGATTCCAAGGAAATTTGTCAAGCCCTGACCTAACCCCTCAGATGAACACAAAACATAAAAACGGTCCCAAAACAGCAATTTTTTTTCCAAGTTTTCCATTTTAATCATTTTTTTCCGGTAACAAAGCAAGGGTTAACAGTCAAACAAAACTCTATATTTATTGCCCTGATTCTGTAGTTTATAGAAACACCTCATATGTGGCCGTAAACTGCTGTATGGCCAAATAGCAGGGCTCAGAATGAAGGGAACGCCATATGGTTTTTGGACGACAGATTTTCCTGGACTGTTTTTTTGACACCATTTCCAATTTGATGCCCCCCTGATGCTCCCCTAGAGTAGAAACTCAATAAAAGTGACCCCATATAAGAAACTACACCCCTCAAGGTATTTAAAACTGATTTTACAAACTTTATTAACCCTTTAGGTGTTCCACAAGAGTTTATGGCAAATAGAGATGAAATTTCAGAATTTCTATTTTTTATTACCTTGTCTCACAAAAATGTATTACAGAGCAACCAAAAATCATATGTACCTTAAAAATAATACCACCAAAACTGCCACCTTATCTAGTAGTTTCCAAAATGGGGTCACTTTTTTGGAGTTTCTACTCTAGGGGCTCATTGGGGGCTTGAAATGGGCCATGGTGTAAATAAACCCGTCCATCAAAATTTGCCTGCCAAAAACCATATGGCATTCCCTTCATTCTATGCCCTGCCGTTTAGCGATACAGCAATTTACAACCACATATGGGGTGTTTCTGCAAACTACAGAATCAGGGCAATAAATATTGGGTTATGTTTGGCTGTTAACCCTTGCTTTGTTCCTAGAAAAAAGGGATTCAAATGGAAAATTTGCCAAAAAAAAATCGAAATTCAGAAATTTTATGTCCATTTGCCATGAACTCTTGTGGAACACCTAAAGGGTTAACAGGGTTTGTAAAATCAGTTTTGAATACCGTGAGGGGTGTAGTTTCTAGAATGGGGTCATTTTTGGGTGGTTTCTTTTATGTAAGCCTCACAAAGTGACTTCAGACCTGAACTGATGCTTAAAAAGTGGGTTTTTGAAATTTTCAGAAAATTTTCAAGATTTGCTTCTAAACTTCTAAGCCTTGTAATGTGCCCAAAAAATTAAATGGTGTTCCCAAAATGATCCAAACATGAAGTAGACATTTGGGGAATATAAAGGAATAACTATTTTTGAAGGTATTACTATGTATTATAGAAGTGGAGAAATTGAAACTTGAAAATTAGCACATTTTTCAAAATTTTTGGAAAATTTTGTAATTTTTTATACAAAAAAAATTAACTTTTTTGACGAAATGTTACCAGTGTTATGAAGTACAATATGTGACGAAAAAACTATCTCAGAATGGCCTGGATAAGTAAAAGCGTTTTAAAGTCTTAGCACATAAAGTGACACTGGTCAGATTTGCAAAAAATGGTCTGGTCCTTAAGGTGAAATAGGGCCGTATCCTTAAGGAGTTAAGGCTCCTTGGCACCATCAGTGTTGCGTCAAAGTTGTACTAAATGTTTGAGAAAACTGCAAGCAGAAGACAAAGCTGCATAATGGTGGTACCAGCTCGTCATTTCCCATAAGAATAAAATACAGATTATGATTATAGGAAAAGCTAAATAGTGTAGTTTCCTGAATTTCCATACAGTGGTGGTGCAGCATAACATACTCTAATAGTCCACAAGCATACATCTGTATCTTGCAAACAAATGCAGAAAAATATGAATTCTGTCAAATTGTTTGAACGTTTTGAGGTTCAGATACAAATGATCTTTCTTTTTTGCAGAATTGGAATGAATTGAAATGAATACAGACATGCAAAACTGAGGTCTTCAAAGCATTTACACTCATCACACAGCAATGAAACAAATGAAGAAAGCCGTTCCCAAGCTGCCATCTATGATCAGTTACTCACATGAGTCGGTTTGTGTTGTATTATACATTAAAGGGGTTGTCTCACTTCAGCAAATAACATTTATTTTGTAGAGGAAGTCACTCGCTAATGTATGTTGCTTCCTTTCCTGGCTGGATACATTTTTCCATCACATTGTACATTGTTCATTTCCATGGTTATGACCACCCCGCAATCCGTCAGCAGTGGCCGTTCTTGCATACTATAGGAAAAAGTGCTGGCCTCTCTAGTGACCGTGGGAGTGCCATTGCTTTTCCATCAAAATATACACCTCTCGTTTCCATGGTTATGACCAAATCTGCTATCCAGTAGTGGTGGCCGTGCCTGCGGACTATAGGAAATGTAGAAAATAGAACCTACAAAATTAAAAAACCAACCAATAACCCCATATAAATAATACCATACAGAGTGTGTATAAAAATATATCAGTGTTTATTATGACAGAAAAGCAAGAATGTTAAGTTATATACAGGTGAAAAAAACAGAGGGCTAGATGTTAAAATCCAACTTTACTGCTACATACAGAAAGCAAGCCACATGGAGAACCAGACCACAAATAATTATTATAATGATCACGAACACCGATAACCCTATGCCAAAAATGTGCCACATATGTGTAAATATAACAGTCACAGATAAATCCCACAAATATATGCACAATATCAAAGTACAAACTTAAGTGTATGCATCAAGAAAGATTTATAGGAACTAACGTGCCCCATAAAGACCACTCTAGATAGTTCGCTCATGGGGGTGCAATATATCCCACATAAATAAAGGATGAGACAAAATGATTTGAAAAAGAAATATGAAGGAAGACAAAAATAAGACAAAGCATCAAAGGAAAAAAAAAAATCACCCACCACAAGCAAATCACCCACGTGTCCATAAATAATAGCACATATAGGGTTAAGATAAGATAAATTAACAAATATCTAAGCCCTAAAAGAGACTAGATAATCTCACTAATATCTCACAAGGGTTCATGAGTAGGGATGAGCGAACTCGAATTGTATTGTTCGGGTTCGTACCGAATTTTGGGGTGTTTGTGACACGGACCCGAACCCGAACATTTATGTAACAGTTCGGGTTCATTGTTCGGCGATTTCTATGGCACATTTTGAAAGCCTGCAAAGCAGCCAATCAACAAGCGTCATACTACTTGCCCCAAGAGACCATCACAGCCATGCCTACTATTGGCATGGCTGTGATTGGCCAAGTGCAGCATGTGACCCAGCCTCTATTTAAGCTGGAGTCACGTTGCGCCGCACGTCACTCTGCTCTGATTAGTCTAGGGATAGGATGCAGCTGCTGTTAGGGGGAGATTAGGCAGGGATTAACTCGGCAAAAACACTTAATGAAGCTGTGAATCATTCAACTTCTGCTAGTTAATTGCTCACTGTTTTCAGGCTGCCCAGAGCGTTTTTCTGTCACTTTTTTCTGGGGTGATCGGCGGCCAATTTGTGTCTTGTGGTGCGCCAGAACAAGCTGCCACAAGTCCATTAATCCATCAATAGTAGGGTTTTTTTTTTTTTGCTATACCCTACATCAGGGGCTTGGCTGTGCTTATTGTCACCGCTGGAAACTCAGGATAGAATTTTCTATATTTTATTGAGAGGTGAAATTCACTTAAAAAAATAGCAATCCCCTAAATCTGGTGTTCCAGCTGTGGCTAGCCAAGTGTAATACTGTCTGGCAAAGAATATATTTTTTTTTTCTGGGGTAAATTCAATTTCCAAAATAGCAATACCCTAAATCAGTGGTTTCTGCTGTGGCAGGACAAGTTTTATAGTGTCTGTCAAAGGATAGCTTTTGTTCTGGGGTGAAATTCAATTGGCAAAATAGCAATACCCTAAATCAGTGGTTTCAGCTGTGGCTGGACAAGTTTCATAGTGTCCGTAAAAGTATAGCTTTTGTTCTGGGTTGAAATTCAATTACAAATATAGCAATACCATAAATCTGGTGTTCCAGCTGTGACTGGACAAGTTTCATAGTGTCCGTCAAAGGATATATTATTTTCTGGGGTGAAATTCAGTTGCTAAAATAGAAATACAGTAAATCTGGTGTTCCAGCTGTGGCTGGACAAGTAGTTTAATAGCATCCGTCAAAGGATATATTTTGTTCTGGGTTGAAATTCAATTACCAAAATAGCAATACCGTAAATCTGGTGTTCCAGCTGTGACTGGGCAAGTTTCATAGTGTCCGGCAAAGTATATATTATTTTCTGGGGTGAAATTCAGTTGCAAAAATAGAAATACAGTAAATCTGGTGTTCTAGCTGTGGCTGGACAAGTAGTTTAATAGTATCCGTCAAAGGATATATTTTGTTCTGGGTTGAAATTCAATTACTAAACTAGCAATACCCAAAATCTGGTGTTTCAGTGTATTTCTTTCCATAAAAGGGTATATTACACGAAGTGTTAAATTACAATTGCCGAAAGCATAATCCTTTAAATTTTACGTGCACTATTGTGCATCTCATAGTGTATTTCTGTCCGTAAAAGGGTATATTACACTCAAGGTGTAAATACAAGTGCTGATAGGGTCATCCTCAATAACTTCACACGCTACCGTGCATCTCCAAGTGTATTTCTTTCCGTTAAAGGGTACATTACACAAAGTGTTAAAATACAAGTGCTGAAAGCATAATCCTATATATTTTTTCACACGTTACTGTGCATCTCCAAGTGTAAATCTGTCCGTAAAAGGATACCTTTCATCCAGGGCCTAAATACTAGGCCTACAATTGATATTCCCCTAAATCTGTGGTTACTGCTGTGCCTGGATTAGTGTAATACGGTACATAAGTAGATAGACAGATAGTGTTAAGTGCCTGTTAAAAAAAGGCCTGAATTTGAATTCAATACATTGGGCCAAATAATTTTTTTCTTATTGTGGTGAACGGTAACAATGGGGAAAACATCTAGTAAGGGCCCATCACTGGTGCGTGGCTGGGGGGAAACGGAGGACGATGACGATACGCCTCCCACAGAGGACAGCTTGTCCTTACCTCTGGGCAGCCTGGCACACATGAGCGACTATATGCTGCAGTGCCTGCGCAACGACAGCAGAGTTGCCCACATTTTAACGTGTGCGGACTACTGGGTTGCCACCCTGCTGTATCCCTGGTACAAGACAATGTGCCCACCTTACTTCCTGCACTGGAGCGTGATAGGAAGATGCGCAAGTACAAGCGTACGTTGGTAGATGCGCTACTGAGAGCATTCCTAAATGTTACAGGGGAACAAGTGGAAGCCCAGGGCGAAGGCAGAGGAGGAGCGAGAGGTCGCCAACGCAGCTGTGTCACGGCTAGCTCCTCTGAGGGCAGGGTTAGCATGGCAGAGATGTGGAAAAGTTTTGTCACCACGCCACAGCTAACTGCACCACCACCTGATACGGAACGTGTTAGCAGGAGGCAGCATTTTACTAACATGGTGGAACAGTACATGTGCACACCCCTCCACGTACTGACTGATGGTTCGGCCCCATTCAACTTCTGGGTCTCCAAATTGTCCACGTGGCCAGAGCTAGCCTTTTATGCCTTGGAGGTGCTGGCCTGCTCGGCAGCCATTGTTTTGTCTGAACGTGTATTCAGCATGGCAGGGTGCGTCATTACAGATAAACGCAGCCGCCTGTCCACAGCCAATGTGGACAAGCTGATGTTCATAAAAATGAACCAGGCATGGATCCCACAGGACCTGTCCATCCCTTGTGCAGATTAGACATTTATAACTACCTCCCCTCAACCATATATTCTTGGACTCCAGGGCACTTCTTCATTCAATCCTCTTTTTTTTATTTTACCATTATATTACGGGGCAACCCAAAGTTGAATGAACTTCTCCTCCGTCTGGGTGCCAGGGGCCTAAATATCGTAAAGTGGCCTGTTCCAATGGTGGGTGACATGAAGCCTGATTCTCTGCTATGCGACCTCTCTCCTCTATCTTGGTGCTGGGGCCTAAATATCTGAAAGTGGCCTATTCCATTGGTGGGTGACATGAAGGCTGATTCTCTGCTATGCGACCTCTCTCCTCTATCTTGGTGCTGGGGCCTAAATATCTGAAAGTGGCCTATTCCATTGGTGGGTGACATGAAGGCTGATTCTCTGCTATGCGACCTCTCTCCTCTGTCTTGTGTCGGAGCCTAAATATCTGAAAGTGGCCTGTTCCATTGGTGGGTGACATGAAGCCTGATTCTCTGCTATGCGACCTCTCTCCTCTATCTTGGTGCTGGGGCCTAAATATCTGAAAGTGGCCTATTCCATTGGTGGGTGACATGAAGGCTGATTCTCTGCTATGCGACCTCTCTCCTCTGTCTTGGTGTCGGGGCCTAAATATCTGAAAGTGGCCTGTTCCATTGGTGGGTGACATGAAGCCTGATTCTCTGCTATGCGACCTCTCTCCTCTGTCTTGGTGCCGGGGCCTAAATATCTGAAAGTAGCCTGTTCCAGTGGTTGATGACATGAAGCCTGATTCTTTGCTATGGGACCTATCTCCTCTATCTGGGTGCTGGGGCCTAAACAAGTAAAAGTGGCCTTCTCCATTGGTGGGTGACATGAAGCCTGATTCTCTGCTATGGGACCTCTCTACTCTGTCTGGGTGCTGGGGCCTAAATAACTGAAAGTGGCCCTTTCCATTGGTGGGTGACATGAAGCCTGATTCTCTGCTATGGGACCTCTCTCCTCTGTCTGGGTGCTGGGGCCTAAATAACTGAAAGTGGCCTTTTCCATTGGTGGGTGACATGAAGCCTGATTCTCTGCTATGGGACCTCTCTCCTCTGTCTGGGTGCTGGGGCCTAAACAAGTAAAAGTGTCCTCCATTGGTGGGTAACAAGAAGCCTGATTCTCTGCTATGGGACCTCTCTCCAATTGATATTGGTTAATTTTTATTTATTTTATTTTAATTCATTTCCATGTCATTTGTTTGCAGGGGATTTACCTACATTTTGCTGGCTTTTTCAGCCCTCTAGCCCTTTCCTGGGCTATTTTACAGCCTTGTTAGTGTGCAAAAGTTCGGGTCCCCATTGACTTCAGTGGGGTTCGGGTTCAGGGTGAAGTTCGGGTCTAGTTCGGATCCCGAACCTGAACATTTTTGGGAAGTTCGGCCAAACCTCTCGAACCCGAACATCCAGGTGTTCGCTCAACTCTATTAATGAGAGAAACACACATTCTAGATAAAAGCAATATAAATAGTGTCTATGGGGAATCAGTGCAAGTAAATAAACAACAAATAATTACCCATATTGCACACTCTGACTCCGACTCCACCAAAAGCTAGCTTCGACTCCGACTCCACAGCCCTGATTGGAATATCCGTAAATCGAGTACAGTATAAGCTTAGGCCTGTTTCCTTTTATTTGGACTGTGTCAAATGCCACATTCAGGGTCCTTACAGAAACAAATTTGTCTCTGGCATTTTTTTTTACCAGTAAATAAGCACAAGCATTTTTGGCATTGTACATTTTACTGCAATTTTTTGCTGGTGTTTTTTGGCATTTTTTGCGCATAGTGGTTTGTTCACTGTGTTTTTCTCTAAAGAGAAGTTGTCAATAAATCACCTGAAAAGAAAAACACCAAGAACTAAGACATGCAGTGTTTTTTAAAAGAATCAAGAGACACACAAGACCCGACTTAATTACTGAAAAACACCAGGAGCAAAACATGTGTCCCATGGGTCATAATTCCCATAGACCTTCAGGTAACATCTGCAGGTAGCATTTTATTGTAAAAAAATGCATGCAAAATGCCACTAAAACACAAAAATGAAGAAAAGTGGTGTGGAAGCACCCTATAGTATAGTTTACCATCTTTGGATCGTGTCTGGAAACAATAGTGCTGCTGTAATCCATTCCTTATGAAATTAGTTTTCAGGTAATGCACCAGATTTAGCTTCATGTCTATGATGTTGTAATTTCTTTATTAATAATAATAATTATATTAAAGGGGTTATCCCATGATTAATGTAAAAAATGAAAATCTTACACAATCTCCTTCTTAGAACCAGCCCTGTACCTCACATGGATCCAGAGATTTCCCCATTCATTGCACCAATTGCTCTGCTAGATATATTTCAAGCTGGCAGCTTAGGGGTGTGTCCTTTCTCAGGGGCATGTATTTTCTGCTGCAGCAGATAGCAATTGAAGGATGCAACTGAGCATGTATGTCAACCTCAGTGAGCTGGACAGAGAACTTTGAAAAAGAGCAAACAGCAGGTGGCGCTATACAGATAGATTTCAGTGAATAAATCTGTGGCTATAGTAAATTAATAAGTAAATGCAATCACAAAATGATTCAGATCCAGCTGCTGGTTTGAAAAATCTGCAGTATTTTTCGTGGGACAACACCCTTTAATAGTAATAATATGTGTGTGACAGCTTCCCGTCTTCTTTCCTCCTCTCCGGGCTGTGGATTCCTTGTTGAGTTGATGTCTGCATGGGACCTCTGCAGTTGTATAAATTGCATTGTTTAGCTAGTAGATGGAAATATTCTTCATAAACCTCGTCAATCTATCACCAAAAATAAAATTGTCAGTGCAGTTTCTGAAATAAAGCTAAACCATTTATGGAATCTATGGAAATAATTTATAGAGGTCCCTCAGATGTCTTGTAGGCCTGTTGGCATGGGCGTAGCTATAGAGGGTGCAGAGGTACCAGTTGCTACCGGGCCTCGGAGCATGAGGGGGCCCAAAGACCCTTGTGCCGCATAAGAAGACACACAAAGCACTGAGGGAAGGGGGCCCAAGCTGAACTCTTGCACCAGGGCCCATGAGCCGTTAGCTACGCCCCTGCCTGTTGGCCTTGCCAGAATGGAATAGACGACAACATCCTTCCAGAATTACTTGATAAAGGTAAGTAGATGTATAGGTAATATGAAATAACTATATATAAAAAAGAGAGCGAGAATAAAATACTTTTCCCATTCTCTGCTGTCAGCACAGTGCCAATTCATCTCTGAAAGGATCGTGTCTGACAGTCTAGTTGCTAGGGATACGCTGCTTTACAACTGCTGTCTTTTCAGTGGAGTTGTCAGGTAGTATGTCTCTAGTCAGTCTAAGATTTCTGGTCTTCAGGTCGAGACAGAATTTCCAGTGAATTAAGAGCAAGAAGTGTTAGGAGGCTTGGTAGAATTGAAGCTTCAACTTTCTTCTCTTAATCTTTTTTTTCCTGTAAATTTACATTTTGAGTGGAGGACCACATTTTGGTGCAATATCTGAGTTTTTAGTTTTTTTTAATATAACCCCAAACCTTGAATAATATATGTAATATAATTACATATTAGGAATATACCGAAAATTAGGTTTTTATTTTCAAGCCTTTGGTTATTTAAATTAGTGGAAAGTAAAATAAAGTACTGTGCAAAAGCTTTAGGCAGATGTAGAAAAGGTGCTTTAAAGTAAGAATGCTATCAAAACCCCAAATAATTTATTTTTCTCAGTTAGCAAAAAGTGAATGAACAAAAGAGAAATTTAAATCCAATTAATATTTGGTGTTACAACTTTTGCCTTCACAGCATCAATTCTTCTAGGTACAATTGCAAACAGTTTTTGAAGGAACTTGGCAGAGAGGGTATTCCAAACATCTTGGAGAACTAACCTCAGGTCTTCTGTAGATTTAGGCTTGCTCAAATCCTTCTGTCTTTTCATGTGTAATCCCAGACAGGCTCAATGTTGTTGAGATCGGGGCTCAGTGGGGGCTATATCATCACTTCCAGGGCCTGTTGTTCTTCTTTACACTGAAGATAGTGCTTAATGACATTGGCTGTATATTTGGGGTTGTTGCCCTGCTGCAGAAAGAATTTGTAGACAATCTCTAACTATTTGACCTTACTGATCAATGTTAGCTGGATGAGCTAGGCAAAATTTGTCTCCTATGCACAGCTCTAAGCAGAGTTTGGGGACACCTAGTACATGAAGCTTCTTGCTGTCAGAACCCAGAAAATGAATAAAAAATTGGGAATCCATCCTACGAAAATATGATATTTGTGCATCCATTTCTGCTGGAGGAGAGTATGGACCAAAGTTGGACTTTGAGGAGTTTTTTTTTTTTTTACATAGGTGTGTTTTTATCTAGTCTGTAGATGCCTCATACAAGCTCTATGGTTGCGCATATCCACCTCCCTAGACCAGACGGTAAAACTTTAACTTTAATTAATATAATTGCCTGATAGCACATAAAATAAAAGTAGTGCAATGTACCATAGTCAACATTTATTGTATCATATGTTATTGGACCGCTATCTCTTTTGTTACTTTTAAGGGTATGTTCACATGCAGCAGATGTTTTTTGCAACTGTTCTGTGAATGGGGTTTACAGAAATCCATGCACGTTACAGAAAAATTTCCATTCAAATGTACGGATAGGATTTTCCTCACAGAAATTTCTGCAACAGATCAGCTGTCATATCCATCTGGCATCAAGTTTATTGTAATATTCTTCATAGAATCTATTTATTTAAAAGCACCAATAATTCCATGGTGCTGTACATCAAGAAGGGGTTACACAAATATGATATGAAAAATATAAATGCGATAAACATGAAATTATTAACAGACTGGTACAGAGGGAGAGAGGACCCTGCAAGAGCTTACAATCTAAAAGGGAAAAGGACAGTAAGTGAGTGTAAAGAATTTAATATAATGTGTAGCGAGAATAGCTTGGTACCGTGTTAACCAGAAAAATCTATGTGATCTTAAATACTTTTGCATTAAAAAAGACAAAAGTTTTATAGCGGTGATACCTTTATTAGCCAGCCAGAAAAATGTATTGTCTTTTTCCCAATGCTTCATAGAATATTAAATGCTACTTTTCACTGTTTAAAGTACATGACTAAGTTTGTTTCAGTTTACTGGAGCCCTCTTTAAATCCTTTCAAGGACGGCTTGCAGAGAAGCATGTTAGGGGTTAATGAGCCTGCCTCTTTTGCAGCACTGCACAAGAGGAATGTCATGGGGATTAATGACTGAGCTGAAATAGTCCTATTCTTCTGTATTTTTAGTTCACAGGGTAACAAATAGAACGCATCTCTCAGTTTCCAGGTCTTCACTTGACGATAATGAATTGATGTGCTGGCGAGTCCTGGGATTCCAGCATCGAACCGTGTAGATCAATGCAATTCAAAGGACCAATGGCATGCTTTGTATTTGCATTTCCCATAGTGCCTCTCTCCAGCTTTTCGTCTCTCGGAGTAGGAAAAACATTCCCAATTTCTCTGTTTTCTTCAGAAAGAAGAAATAATGAAACGCACACCCAGACTCACTTGAGTGGGATGTAGTTATAAGTGTGTCATGTGAAAGACTTCTCCATAAGTTACAAATCCTCGCAGGAGAGCAGCATATATATAGCTGAGGTTCAGCAGTACTTTCGGCTGGTCTTGATGCAGTGGTTACAATTAATTGATTACAGACAGTTACAGATTTCTTTGTTCTCATACCCCCTCCCCCTGCTGCACTTGACTGGCCTTTTGCTTTTTTGCCTAACAAAAATCTACTTGTAGAAAATTACATATAGCTGGGCTCTATGGATAGATTTGTGTGTGCCTTAAAGGGGTTGTCCGGGTTCAGAGACATACCTCCATATTCACCAAGGCAGCCCCCCTGACAAGAGCATCGGAGCAGTTCATGCTCCGATGCTCTCCTTTGCCCTGCGCTAAATTGCGCAGGGCAAAGGCATTTTCCGGAGTTACGGTGACGACCCGGGCTCTCCATGGGGCTGCCAGGAAGCCCGGTGACGTCACCGGCACAAATGGGCGGGCTTTAGTGCTGCACTAGCCTGTTAAATGGCTAGGGCTGTGCTAAAGCACGCCCATCAGAGTCGGTGACGTCACCGAACACACTGCCGGGTGGAAGCTTCTGCCCGGCAGTGTGTTATTGTAAACATAAGAGCCCTTGCCCTGCGCGATCTGCCGCAGGGCAAGGGAGCGCATTAGAGCATAAGATGCTCCGATGCTAACATCAGGGGTGCTGCCTGGGTGAAATCATGGGTATGTCCGGATTCAGCTCTGAACCCAGACAACCCAGTTAAGTTGTCATTTATTGTGTTAGCAAGCACTGGACAACTGACCCTCACAAGGACTTGAACCTGCATGAAAAGGATGGTCCATAGTACACACTATTAAAAACAATACCTGTTATACAAATGGTAAATTATATAAAAAAAGAGATTTCAGCTCACCCACCATCCTCCTTCGCCGTGCACGAATCCCAGACCAGGAATCAATCAGAACAGTAGAAAAAATCCAGCAGCAGGCTGAGGATAAAATCCAATTTCTTTATTTCTTCATTATAAAATCCATAGGCTGACCAGACAGGCAAGGTCTACGCGTTTCGACTGTATGTCATAATCATGGTCATTGAAAATACTAAAGGACAGAAGCGTTGCATCTCCTGCTTTCATCAGCCCTGTGTCACTTTTTAAGCATGGGGAGTACATATCCCATATACTTTTTATGGATCAGTGCTCGACACACTTGAAAAGCTACGCAGAGATGATGAAAGTTGAAGGGGCAAAGCACTCTGAGCAGCACTTCTGCCCTTCACTTCTTTTAACAACAGTTTAGTTACACTGCTAGATAAAGCAGATGATTGTCAGGAAGGAAATGTTCTTTCACGGCAAGCCCTGATTATCAGTGAAGGGGATGGCTGCATTTACATGCAGCGATGTCCTCCACAGTGTGGAAGGGAGTGATCTCTAATGCCATCGGTCGTCCCCATACAGAAACATTGTTTGCTGGCAGCAGAGTGCCATTTAGACCTTACCATCTGCTGCTGGTAAAAGATGATTTAGGTGTCTGCACAAACGAGCTTATTACCCGATGAACATTTGTTTTGCTCGTTCATCGGGTAAATCGTGGCACCTTTAGACTGGCATATAATTGCTAACAAGCATTCTTAAAAATTCCTTTTTGTGATTATCTGGCCGATGCTCTGCGAGTGTAAAGGGGCATTTACCCTTTAAGAATACGCCGATAGTCATTAAATTCTTAAGGTGGTTTCACAGGGGGAGATAATCGGTCAGATTATCGGGAATAAACATCCCTTTGAACGTTCGTTCCCGACAATCTGCCCATCTAAAGGTGCAGCCGATTACCCGATGAATGAGTGAAGCTGTTGTTTTTTGCAGGCATGTAAATTGTTGTTTCTGCACAGCACTTTGTGCCTTGAAACAATGCAGCTGCGTCCTCATACTGTGGAAGTGATTGCTGCATGTAAATGCAGTACTTCATCTCCACTTAACGAGCAGCAGACTGTCGGGAAGGAACGCTTCCTTCCTGACAATTGGCTTCTGATCAGCACATTTAAATCCATGTTTAGGCCTCTTTCAAGCGGGCGTCAAGTTTGATGGCCGGATAAGATGCGGGTGCGTTGCGCGAAAATGTGCGATTTTTCCGCGCGAGGGCAAACTGTTTTAATGCATTTGGTACCTGGACCTGAACCCGGACTTCATCACTGAAGTTCGGGTTTGGGTTAGGTGTTATGTCGATTTTATTATTTTCCCTTATGACATGGTTATAAGGGAAAATAATAGCATTCTTTAATACAGAATACTTAGTAAATGGACAATTGAGGGTTAAAAATAAAAAAAATGAACTCACCTCCTCCAATTGATCGCGTAGATGCCAGTCTCCTGTTCTCTCTTCAGCTGTGGGTAAAGGACCTTTGGTAATGTCACTGAGCTCCTCACATGGTCCATCTCCATGGTGATGGATCATGTGATGAGCTCAGTGACATCACCACAGGTCCTTTACCCACAGCTGAAGAGAGAACAGGAGACCGACACCTACGCGATCAATTGGAGGAGGTGAGTTAAATTTTTATTTTTTTTTCTTAACTCTCAGTTGTCCTTTTACTAATCATTCTGTATTAAAGAATGCTATTATTTTCCCTTATAACCATGTTATAAGGGAAAATAATAAAGATTGGGTGCCCATCTCCTAGCAACCATGCAGGAAAATCGCACCGCGTCCGCACTTGCTTGCAGATGCTTGCGATTTTCCCACAGCTCCATTCACTTCTATGGGGCCTGCGTTGCGTGAAAAACGCAGAAACTAGAGCATGCTGCTATTTTCACGCAACGCAGAAGTGATGCGTGAAAATCACCACTCATGTGCATAGACCCATAGAAATAAATAGGTCCGGATTCAGTGCAGGTGCAATGCGTTCACCTCACGCATTGCACCCGCACGGAAAACTCGCCCGTGTGAAAGGGGCTTTAGGGCATAGGTGATAAAGAGGTTATCTAATCTTTTATAAATGAACCTTAAAGGTTTTTTTCCTTTGCGCCTATGGCAGCACCCTTGAGAGACCGTCTCACATCCAGGACAGGAAACTTCTGTGGAAAACTTTAAAAGGAAGAACTTCCGCTGCAACATCAGTTCCTGCTTCCTGTCCTACTGGATAGGAGGCACTGTGGAGAGCTGCCCTAAGGGTGCAGGGCCTTAGTCCTTTACATGGTGGGAGGTTATCTGGTGTGGCATAAGACTCCTCTAGGAGCCGCCTGTGGAAGTCTGGAATCTTCTTCCTTCCTGGCACTCAGTTTTGTCTGGCCGGCGTTCGCGGCAGTCTCTGGATAACTGGTAGGTTGTTCAGGCATGCCAGCTATTCCCTGCAGTGTTAGGGAGACCAGGGCCTTTTGGGAGTTTTCTGGTTCCTATTGTAGATGTCTTCCTTACATGTGGAACGGCAAGATGTAGGCATCACGTTCTTAGATGCCAGAAATTTTTGTGCAACTTCCAGATTTTGGCTACACGTGAATGCCGGCGGGGTCTTCTTGGTTTAAAAAGCCTGTGTTAATGGCTATAATGTGCTGTTGTGGAAGGAACCCAGCCAGCCTGCATTGATTTATGCACCACCAAATAACCATAAAAGGACATGCATATAAAATTTCAACAGCAAATATATATGTAATACCAATATCAGAAAATATGTCGGCAGTACAGGTGAGTGGAATTGGGGCTGTGAGCTGTATATCTGCACCTTTCAGACCCTGTTCACACACCATAGGTAGTCTAGTGGTAGGACCCCATGCCATGCTGAGAAACCTGGCCAATCGCAGCGCTCAGCTCATATCCTGCAACCTGTTATTGGTTACGTACCCCAAAAATTTACCTCATTCTGTCTCAAGGTTCTGGAATTCTTCAGAAAGGGATGATTTTAGGATTAGCAAAAAACACGTTTAAAATCCAGGTGTCAGAGCTCTCTGTTCTTTTTGACTAGAATTCTGCTTCAGGTCATATTTTTTTAACGCAGTAGATCGATCTACTCCAGTACCAGTACTCAGAGTTCCTCCTTGGGATTTGAATCTAGTCCTGAATGCCGTAATGGAAGCCCCCTTTGAGCCCATTGAATCCAGCTCTGTTAAACATCTAACCCTTAGGCCTTATTCACACGTCCGCAATGTCGTCCGCATGTATTCCGCAATTCTGCGGGTTACATGTGGACCCATTGACTGTGAATGGGGCACGGAATGATGCGGAGAGCACACACATCAGCCAACTGTTCAGGATCGATGCCCAGCTCCTAGCAGGTACGTCTGTCGTGGAGCATAAAATATTTCCTCCATTTTAATTTGCGCACATACAGTTCTAAATCCTTGACCCACCCAAACAGGTTAAATTTCTGTGATGGTACGAACGACAGTCCTTTATTCAGGACACACATCTCTGTAACTGTTAATGGGCGATCAGAAAGATTCATCACCCGTAGATCAGTATTGGGGGGTCTTATTGGGGTTTTTTGTTCCGCAGCAGATAATCCGATATGGTGGGGGCTTGATCTAAAAAACCACTGCCTCCTCCTCTCCTTCCACCTCGGTTACCTCTGCCTCTAGATGTCCCTCCTCTTCCCCTTGTGCACTTGAGTGTAGCATAATAAAAAAAGAAAAATTGATATAATTGTTTAAACGTGATTAACTTTTGTTGGAGTAACTCTCATGCTCTGTAAACCACTGAGGTGGGAGAGAGGCTCCACCTTTCTATTCTGTAGGTTTCCTGTCCCTGGGGGCAGATCCTCTCTCTCTGTGGTGCTGTTGTGGGGTCTGGCAAATCCAATTACCGGTAAGTGTAATCATAATTTTTTTATTCTTTTATTGCTAATCATCCATGGTTTAGGCACTTCTTCAGAGCAGCGGAAAGAATTGAGCCTCCTAGAGGGATAGGTCCTCCCCTATGGGACCTCAATTTAGTTCTGTCGACTTCTTGTCTTTTTGTTCAGTTTGGGGGCAGGAATAAAGGAAATAAAGTATCCTCTGGGACTCTTGCTAGCTAGATGGTGGGGACTATCTGTTTGGCTTATACTTAAGCAGATCTCCTCCTTCAGTTTTTGGGGGTCATTCTACTAGATCTATGTCTGCTTCCTGGGCTGAGAGTGCCAACGCTTTAATAGAGAAGATTTGAAGAGCAGCCACCTTGGAGCTCCCCTAATACTTTTTTCAAGCATTACAAACTAGATTTGGGTTCCAATGACCTTTTGTCTTTTGGAAGGAAGGCGCTGCAGGCTGTAGTCGCCTCTCTCTCCTAGTGTTGTGCTATTCTAATCTTTCGCTCAAGGGTGCTGTCTTGGGTGTAAAGGAAATATAGGATTACATTTAACAGTAATCTTTGTATTCTTGCTATTATCTGATGTTGCAGGGGGAGTTCCTTCTTTTAAAGCTCTCCTGAGACGTTTTTCCAGGAATCAGAGGCTGTCTCTCAAGGGTGCTGTCATGGGCTCATGAAACACCGATTACCAGTAAGTGTAATCCTATATTTTTGGGGTTCTAAATATCTGTGAGTGAAAAACTCAGCGGACAAAGTCAGAATAAGAAATCTCCAGCCATTGTGTAGTGGCGCTGGATTACTGCAGTTCAGCTATGGGAGAGTTTTCTAGACGTGCTTTGTGACCTGTGCAGTGGTCATTGTGCATCTATTGTGAATGGTGATCCTATATGATATATACAGAGGTGTTAGGCTACTTTCACATCTGCATTTCCACACGTGCATTGTTTTTTCTGCGGCCGGAACTTAGCACTCATGACTAAAACTGGCTGGATCCCGTTGTAGTCATTGGGGTCCAACAGTGAATGGCAGTATCCGGCTAGGCCAGATACAGTGAAATCCGGCAGCCTGTCATTGTAAACCTGCCTTTCGTGATAATGGCTGCTAAAAATTGATCTCCACGGATCAAAAAGTGTAAAGGCCCATTTACAAGGCCCGATGTAGCAAACAATTGCCGGGAAGGAACGCTTCCTTCCCGGCAATCGTCTGCTCGTGGGTGAAGGAGAAAGCTGGATTTACATGCAGCGATCTCCTCCACAGTATGAGGAGGAGCGATCACAAATACAATCGCTCGTCTCCATACAGAATCATTGTTTTCAGGCAGTAGAGTGCTGTTTAGAGAGCATGATTTGTTGCCAGCAAACAGTGTTCTAGTTATTACCTGATGACCAAGTGTTTCGCTCGTTCATTGGGTAATCGGCAACGCCTTTACACCAGCAGATTATTGCTAACGAGCATTTGCACGAATGCTCATTAGTGATAATCTGCCCAAACATTGGGCAGTGTAAAGGGCCCCTTAGTTTATTATTACGCTTAGTGGCAAATGTAAAAACTGGATGATTTTTTCTGAATATAGATAATAGCATGTAAAATTAAATAGAGCATCACCAAAAATTCTTAAAATGTTTTAAAACAATAGGTCTTTTTTATTTTTGTGGTAGCCCTGTGTATAGGAAAGCTCAGTCTGCTGCTGTTTCCTATACAGAAAAATGCTCTCTCACCGATCAGCTTCTATCCCAGCAAAAACGCTCATCCTCCTCAGAAACCCTTGAGCCTTTGGATCCTCTTACTGGCTAAGTGGCCGGCATACAGCATGGATTTACCACACTGCACCACTCGACTCAGCTCCCCATCATTCTGTTTCAAGACTACCACCCATCAGCACACTCCATGATGGTTGTGCTTGGGCCTTCATTCTTCACAATGAAAGGGCCTGCAAACTCGCAACTGGTGCCAAACTCTGCCTATTTATCACTTCAGCTGGCCCCTCCTAATCATCGTTCATCACCGCAATGCTCACCACCATGTCCGCCTCTGTGTGTGGGGTCTGGTGCGGTCACTGCACAAAAAGGGCCAACAAGAATGTACAACAAACATTGAGCTTAAAAGACACATACAGGTGAAAATTGAAAAATTTGAATATTGTACAAAAGTTGACTTATTTCAGTAAGGCAACTTAAAAGGTGAAACTAATATATAAGATAGATTCATTACATGCAAAGCGAGATATTTAAAGCTTTTATTTGTTATAATTTGGATGATTATGGTTTACAGCTTATAAAACAAAAACAAATTCACAATCTCAGAAAATTAGAATATTGTGAAAAGGTTCAATATTCTAGGCTCAAAGTGTCACACTCTAGTCAGCTTAATTAATCCATAACACCTTGTGATACAAATGTGATACGAATGTATAGGACTGAGTGGAATAATGATGATTGACACTCAAGTAGTCATGAAACCTTAGTCAGTATGCTGAGGGTACTGGAGTTCAAGAAAACAAAGGAGATTCTCAGGCATTGTCATAAGATGTCCTGAGCAGAAAAACAAGTTATTGTCCATGAACACATGAAGTGTTCATAATAATACTTTTTCTCATAATAAGTTCATAGTCAAAATAAGATTTCTCTTTCTCATAATAAAGAATTTTCTCTCTGCGCATGATCAAGCAAATATGATCACGCGCTTCCCAATATGAAATCATATCGCTTATAAAATTGGGGGTTTCCAAGGGGATCTAGGATTCGTTGAAGACGCGGCAGACGTGCCTTGCGCTGTTCCCAGATTCTCCCTCTTGCTGATTGTTGGAATCCCCCAATTCAGGGGCAACGGGTGATGCTACAATATCTGGTGATGTATTGATGTTTTACTCTTACTTGATAGTCAAGATAACTGTATTTTTATAATTATGACAACTCTTATTGTCAACCATAATTTCATTATCATTAATCATAAATAAAGTAATTGTTTTGCTTTAATTCACTTAAAGAGGACCTTTCACCTGAAAATGCTTGTGAAACTGAAGACATACCCTTACTTGCCTGTCCCCCGTGGTGCTTAATCAGCTCTTCTTTTTTCAATATGTGCCCCCTTTTGTCCGCGGTGCCCCCGCATATCTCCCGCCGTGTATGCTAATGAGCCATTCGGCTCAACTGGGCTGGCCTGCAAAAGTTCTCCCGGGCGTGTCTTTCTTCTCCCTGGCACGGAGCGCATCCAATCAGTGTGCTCCGCTCTTAGCCAGGGAGAAGAAGCTCCAGTTCTCGCGAGAACAGAAGCAATTTCATTCACCCTGCTACCGGTGCCATCTTGGATTCCCGCGGCGAGCAGCGTCGGAGGCGGAAGCAGGATGGATGAAATTGCTCCTGTTCTCGCGAGAACTGGAGCTTCTTCTCCCTGGCTAAAAGCGGAGCGCGCTAATTGGATGCGCTCCATGCCAAGAAGACAGACACGCCCAGGAGAACTTTTGCAGGCTAGCCCAGTTGAGCCGAATGGCTCATTAGCATACATGACGGGAGATATTGCGGGGGGCACCGCGGACAAACGGGGGCACATATTGAAAAAAGAAGAGCTGATTAAGCACCACGGGGGACAGGCAAGTAAGGGTATGTCTTCAGTTTCACATGCATTTTCAGGTGAAAGGTCCTCTTTAAGGTCCTAGTCTGTGTGCTAGTGAGAGCTCCGTAGTAGTGTTAGCAACACTTTTATCAGGCAAAACACACCTGCAAAGGGTTCCTGAGCCTTTAAATTGTCTGTCAATCATGGGAAAGACTGCTGACCTGACAGTTGTGCAAAAAACCATCATTGACACCCTTCATAAGGAGGGAAAGTCTCAAAAGGTAATTGCAAAAGAAGTTGGATGTTCCCAAAGTGCTGTATCAAAGCACATTAATAGAAAGTTATGTGGAAGAAAAAGGTGCACAAGCAGCAGGGATGACCGCAGCCTGGAGAGGATTGTCAGGAAAAGGCCATTCAAAAGTGTGGCCTTTCACAAGGAGTGGACTGAGGCTGGAGTTAGTGCATCAAGAGCCACCACACACAGACGGATCCTGGACATGGGCTTCAAATGTCGAATTCCTCTTGTCAACCTCTCCTGAACAACAATCAACGTCAGAAGCGTCTTAGGCTACTTTCACACTAGCGTTTTGGCTTTCAGTTTGTGAGATCCGTTCAGGGCTCTCAAAAGCGGTCCAAAACGGATCAGTTTTGCCCTAATGCATTCTGAATGGAAAATGATCCGCTCAGAATGCATCAGTTTGCCTCCGTTCAGTCACCATTCCGCTCTGGAGACGAACACCAAAACGCTGCCTGCAGCGTTTTGCTGTCCGCCTGACGAAGCGGACACAACAGAAAACAGATCCGTCCCTATTGACTTTCAATGGTGTTCAAGACGGATCCGTCATGGCTATAGAAGACATAATACAACCGTATCCGTTCATGATGGATGCATGCGGTTGTATTATTGTAACGGAAGTGTTTTTGCAGATCCATGACTTGGTCCACTGTGCTTGGTCCAGAGTCAATGCAGCCGTCTACCAGGAGACTTTGGAGCACTTCATGCTTCCTTCTGCAAACGAGCTTTACGGAGATGGTTACTTCATTTCCCAGCATGACTTGGCACCTGCCCACACTGCCAAAAGTACCAAAACCTGGTCAATGACCAAGCGATTACTGTACTTGATTGGCCAGCAAACTCGCCTGACCTGGACCCCATAGAGAATTTATGGGGCATTGCCAAGAGACATGAGACCGAACAATGCAGAAGAGCTGAAGGCATCTATTGAAGCATCCTGGTCTTCCATAACACCTCAGCAGTGCCATAGCCTGATAGCATCCATGCCACGCCGCATTGAGGCAGTAATAGATGCAAAAGGGGCCCAAACCAAGTACTGAGTACATATGCATGATTATATTTTTCAGAGGTCCCACATTTTTCTATTTAACATTTTTTTTATTGATTTCATGTAATATTCAAAATTTTCTGAGATTGTGAGGCAAATCATTGATCAAAACACTGAAATGTGAACTAGTTCTTAGTCAGGAATGTTTACATTTTTTCCTCTCTGCCTTTCAAGAATCATAACTTTTTTGTTTTTCAGTCAACTAAGCTGTATCAGAGCTTGTTTTTTGGAGGACAAATTGTATTTTTATGGCACCATCTAGTGTTCTTTATAATGTATTGTAAACCTGTAAAATTTTTCACTGTGCCAAAATTTACATAATTTTTCTGTTAGTACATTTACAGCGATACCAAATTGTTATAATTTTTGTTGTTTTACTACATTAACATAATTTAAAATCCCCTTAAAAAAAAAAAAATTGCCTTTTCTTGCTATGTTTTTACATTCAGCTTAGATAACCCTACAAAGCATTGTGGGTGGTTTAACAGTGAATTGCCTGGTGACAGGTTACCTTTAAGAATTACATATATAAAAAAGCATAATGTGTAGGATTGTGTTTTTTCTTTTCAAAGTTCATTCTACCTTGAACTGCATATGTTTTTATAATAATAAAGTGCAGCTCTACCTTTCAGGTTGTCCTTGAAATAAGCCCACAACTTTGTAATGTTAACCAACACAGTCATGTATAGAAGAACCAAACCTACTACTCACAGTTACAGATCCTGCAAAACACTGATACCTCCTGAAGTTATGGGGGCAGACTTTTGAATAAAAAAAAGGAGTAATAACTGATGTGTTGTGCTTTTGTGTGTGGACGTCTTCTAAAACATTCCCTAGCTTATTATTGTGGATGTGCTGCTTGTAACTAAATATAAGGCCTAGTTCACACTTCAGTGATTTGGTCAGTGATTGTGTTCCACAACCGAGCGGTGGAAATCCTTCTATAAGACCTTATCTCGGTGCTGCCTCAGTTCCTGTTTTTGGCTCACAATCACTGATGCAAAACACTGACCAAACACTGACTGTCTGAATAAAGGTCCCTTTACACGGGACAGGCTAGCGGAGGAGACCGCTGCATTTATATGCACCGATCTCCTCCAGTGTATGGGGAGGAGTGATCGCTAATGTCATATAAAGTCTCGTTGTTTCCCGGCAGCAGATCGTGATTACACGATCCAGTTACCCGCTGAACGAGCGTTTCGCTTATTCATTGGGTAATCGGCAGTGTATTTACACCGCCAGATCATCGCTAACGAGCGTTACTAGTAACACTCGTTAGTGATGTTCTGTTCAATTTTTTGCCTGTGTAAAGGGCCCTTAATGCCCCCCACATACAGGTTATACTTACCCCGCTCCCCGTTGCTCGAATGGGGGGAGAGGGGGTGTTAGGGCAGCCAATAGCAGGCTGCAACGGGAGGCTCGTCCCCGTCACGGTCTGCTATTGGCTGCCCTCCCCCCATATGTTTTGATTCGTGTGACGGGGAGATTCAGCGGTGGCCGTACTCGGGAACAGAAGCAACGCAGGTGTCGGGGAGCGGGGTGAGTATAACCTGCATGCGGTGCCTGGGCATAATAGGGGTTGGATAGCCCCTTTAAGGCCTAACTGTGTGGTCCTGTGGTTAAAATGGGTTCTACATTATTTGCTAACACCTTGTAAAATACAGGGTGAGCCAAAAGTAAGTATACAATAGTAATTAGGTCATAGTATTATAGTAGATAAAGTGGAACCAAATTTCTTACTAACAAGACAGTCTTCATAATATAATTCAGATGTAGCCTGTTTGAAGTTGTCAGGCTATGTGAAAAGGAATAATTGTGTGTACTGGGCAGATGAAAATGCTTGTGACTATCACAACTGTACTAAGTAGCCAGATGACACTGTGCTGGGTGGACTGTCTAGTGATGGTGTCATGGCAGTGGTCAGGATTTACCCAAACAGTTTGGGAACGTGGTGCTGCCATAACTTGGAAACAGAGCTGACTTTGACAAACTGTTTTGTCAATCTCATTTTGTTTTAACAAAATTCGCAATATTCGTTATTTAGACTTGCGATTAATTTTTTACGTTATATTCGCGTGCGCATGGAACCTGTACGTTATCAATAATGTTTAAACAGCTTTACACGTATTGAAAGCTTGAAATGGCAGGAGTCGTTTGTGCGAATGGAAGCGTGCGAAAAGTCATACGAATTATCGCAATACATGCAGCGTACTAGAGTCTGACACAACCTGATAATGCTAGGTAGGTAAGGGAATACCAATCGCGAATCGAATAATGCAAATATTCAAGTGACGAACATTTGCAGGACAATTTTACCCATTAAATCTTTACTCTGACAGGAACAGTGGAAATTGTTAAAGAAGCAAAATTATGTCTGAAATTATTATTATTTTTTCTTTAAGATACAGTTTTCCCATCACTCACTATCCACCTTAAGAGCGAATATATACGTAATTGCGAATATGGGGTCATGTATTCGACATTCGCAAAAACTCGAAATCTCGACATTCAAGACCAAAACTATATTGGGGGCCAAGAAATGGCAACAAAACCAGTGTCGGCGGAAGCACCAGAAAAACCAAATAGTTGAAACCGCCGTGACCTGAGCGACGTGTTTGGTTTGACGTTGTGACACCGCAAACTGATGAAAATGTGACTTACCCAACACTCTGAACCTATAGCAACGTATGAAGAAACATCAAGTAGCGAGTTTGTAAGCTGATAAAGTTTAATATATTTTTTTTCCCCCCTCCTCCTACATGAGCAAGAGACGTAATAGAGCACACCAACGAAGAATGGAGAGCTGTGACAGGACCTGATCAGCAAAAATTACATGCAATAATGACCCTGGCTGTGGTAGTGCCGACACTGACACGAGGCATGCAGGCATCAGAATACCAACGAAATGGTTGAAACCGCCGAGGCCTGAGTGATGGATCAGGTCTGATGTTGTCACACCGCAATCTGATGAAAATGTGACTTACCCCAACATTCTGAACCTATAACAACCTAAAAATAAAACAATCAAGTAGCAAAGCCCGTAATCTAATGGGAAATCCACCCGTAATTAGATTTTTATTTATTTATTTATTTTTTCCCCTCTCTCTTAAATGCCTTTTTTTTTTTTTATTTTTTCGTCCTACTACCTTAGCAAAAGATGTAACCGACCACATCAACTGAGAATGGTGAGCTGTGACGTGACCTGAAAAGCAAAAATGACATGCAATGATGATCCTGGCTGTGGTAGTATGCTGACACTGACATGAGGCATACACGCATTAGAATACCAACGAAAGGGTTGAAACCGCCGAGGCCTGACTGACCGGTCAGGTCTGATGTTGTGACACCGCAAACTGATAAAAACACGACTTACCCAACATTCTGAACCTATAACAACCTAAAAATAAAAACGTCAAGTAGCGAAGCCCGTAACCTAATGGGAAATCCACCCGTAATATATATATTTTTTTCTTCTTTCTACTACGTTAGCAAAAGATGTGATTGACCACATCAACTGAGAATGACGAGCTGTGACAGGACCTGAAAAGCAAAAAAAAAAAAAATCACATGTAAAAAAAATTCTGACTGTGGAAGTATGCCGACACTAACACGAGGCATGCAGTAATATAAGCCACCTGCAACACACCACGCCGCTATAGGTGAGTGGATACAAACGATGCCACCATTAGCACGTACACCCTGTGAGATGTGTATATGCTGTAAAAACAAACTAAACTTAGTTCTTGGCGAACGCCAAGCTCACATCTATTTTTAGCACAAAGAAAGCAACAAAACGAGGCAAAATCAACGGTCCTCTTGGGTCTCTGCAATTACCTTTGTAGCAAGCAGCTCCCCCAGTGTCCAGCTAACACTCTAAACTGAAGATGGATCCCTAGCACAGGTGCTTTTTTAAATACACAAACTCAGGTTCACCACCTTAGAGTGGCACACACACATTTTATATTTCCAAAACAAAACAAATGAAACAAGACAAAGGAAGATACCTCAACACAGAGGAGCTTACCGTCTACTCAATATACATATTGCAAAATAGCATCTATACTAAAGAAACAATACCACTTTGTAAACAGCAACTCTGCTCCACCTGGATTAATCAGCTGCCTCACCCTCTATAAAATGCAAATAAGGGGATAATGCTGGATGTCAGTGTGAACAAGGCTTTAGTCTGTCTGCAGAAATAATAGCGGATAGCAAAAAAGGCTTGCTGGCAAGCAGTGAAGTGAAAGCAAACAAGAAAGACATACAGATATACACAGACAAACTAAGCAAGGTGGCCTGTGCAAGACATAGAAAACGTGCGAGAAAGCGAGACGGAGTCACGCTGACCCCTGCTGCCTAACAGTACTACCGCGTGGGCTGCCAGGCAGAATTGCTCCAGTGCAGAGCTGCTTCTACTCACCAAAGGAGCCGACACACCACCGGCCGGACTAACCATGCTGCCCCGTGGGGGCCAAATTTGGGCTGCCAGGCAGAATCGCTCTGGTGCAATGCTGCTCCTCCTCACCAAAGGAGCCGGCACATCGCCGGCCGGACTGTAACGGGACGATGCTGCACGAGCTAGCAGCAAACCCTCACCCGACCGGAAAGACCTCAACTGGGATCCTGAATGCCAACTGGGTATGAAAGCTGCAGATTCAGCCTATGTGCTGCAACAGGTGGCTCAGACTGCACACAATTACTGCCTGGTATATATGTGCTACTTATGCCCCTCCCACAAATACAGGCCAATAAATCGTCCTTCAAACTTATGTGTTAGTATGTGTCACAGTACCCTATACTGCGGTCAGAACGACTGCAGACTTGTCTGTGTGAACTGAAATCAATAGAACCAGATTTGTACATGTGGCAGCTCACAAGGAGAAGCCAGCAGCTGCCCTGAGAAAATCCTGCTTGACTGTGCATGCTGTAGCCAGCCGTTTTAGATGCCGGTCTTAATAACCTCTGTACTGGCGGTGGTTCCGCCTCTACATAACTTCAGCACATGCACCGCCAGTCTAAATCTGCGTCAGCTTCCTTGCTGTCGTAGATTTAGACCATTTTCTACGCCTACAACAGGTGAAGAAAATGATAAATGAGATAGGCCTGCTGGCCTGCCCCCTTCCTCACCCATCAACTGGCGTATATCGCTTAGTAAATGACCCCCATCTAATATGAGACGTTATGCAATATATTTATGAGTTTTAGAATGTCTAATAAAAGAAGAAAAGAGATTGAACTTGTGATTGTCCTAGATACTGTATACACATTGCTTTGCTGTGATTACAATGAAGTGGAGCTCCGTGTGTATTTCAACATATTTTGCCACACATTCGTTTTGATACAAATTAAAGGTTTGTCAGTGATGCTTTGGCAGGGCCAGTGTTAGACCTTTTTCACACGAGTGATA
This sequence comes from Bufotes viridis, assembly GCA_033119425.1. Classification (NCBI taxonomy): domain Eukaryota; kingdom Metazoa; phylum Chordata; class Amphibia; order Anura; family Bufonidae; genus Bufotes; species Bufotes viridis. The sequence goes on along the minus strand of CM065593.1, from coordinate 152,089,690 downwards.
CGGATTGTGTCAAGATCTGTTTTAGGTAAAAACTGAACCAGTTCTGCAATTGCTTTCAGTGTGTTAGTTTTTTCCTTCCAGATTGATTTTTCAGACATATTAAGAAAAACGGATTATCAATCTACATCTCCTAGCAACCAGGACTGTATGAAAATCGCACAATACAGAAGATGCTGCGATTTTTCCTGACCGCAAAGATAATGCGTGAAAAACTACGCTCATGTGCACAGACTCATTGAAATGAATGGATCAGGATCTAGTCCAGATGCTCAGGATTCACTACATGCATCACATCCGGGTGGAAAAATCACTAATGTGAAAGAGCCCTTAAAAAGAAAGAAAAATTTGTTACTGTCCTGAACCACCTCCATTCCAGCTCCTCTGTTCCTCCTCGCCACTGCAGACATAATGGCATGTCATCACTTCACCAAAAACATTACATGTACCACACATGACTGATGCAGCCAATCAATGGCCTCAGCAGAATATGGCATGAGATCACTGAGACCAGTGATTGGTTGCAGAGATAAATCACTTTTTTAAAAAATTTTGAAATTGTTTTTATTAATTTTTCTATATCACTATATTTAAAAATATATATAAACCTGCAATTTTTACACTGGCCAGTAGACCTAATAACTGGTCATGATTTCCTGTTCTGTACAGGTAACCTTTACCTGTAACTTTCAGGCAGCTAGGTATTATCATTATCACCGCAAGCAGAATTACAATGACAGATATCACCTCTATATAGATAACATATGATCCACCATTCACAGCTTATCATCTCATTCTTGACCTTTGCACAGGTCATAGAGCATGCCTAGAAAACTCTCCCATAGAAGTCAATGGGGTTCCCTCCTGTCCATTGTGTCTATGGCCTATGTAGTTAGTTGCTCTCAAAAGACAGTGCTGTCCATGCAGACTTAAAAAGAAAAGAAAACATAGCATTAAATGTGCTTTTGTACATGGGTTTAGTAGGAGACTGCATCATAGTTAGTTAGTAATTATGGCCACATTAATAGAGATTAGGTTTACCTCAATAGTGTGTATAGAACTGTGGGAGCCGTGTATGAAAAAGAGTCAAGCTACACCGGCCCCTGCGAGTGTAAACTGCCCCACCCCACACACACTATGATGGCACTTATGGGGGTCTGTGGATGACACTTATATAGCATAATATGCTATATATGTGTCATCCACATAGCCCAACAGTGTCATCCAGAGGAAGCCCCATTAGTGTCATCCAGAGATCCCCCATTAGTGTCATCCAGAGATCCCCCCATTAGTGTCGTCAGAGGTCCCCCATTAGTGTCATCCAGAGATCCCCCATTAGTGTCATCCAGAGATCCCCCATTAGTGTCATCCAGAAGTCCCCCCATTAGTGTCATCCAGAGATCCCCCATTGAGTGTTATCCACAGATCCCCCATTACAGCGTCATCCACAGATCCCCCATAACAGTGACATCCACAGATCCCCCATAACAGTGTCACCCACAGATCACCCATTACAGCGTCATCCACAGATCCCCCATAACAGTGACATCCACAGCGCCCCCCATAACAGTGTCATCCACAGATCCTCCATAAGTGACATCCACAGATCCCCCATAACAGTGACATCCACTGCGCCCCCATAACAGTGACATCCACAGCGCCCCCATAACAGTGTCATCCACAGATCCCCCCATAACAGTGTCATCCACAGATCCCCCCATAACAGTGACATCCACAGCGCCCCAATAACAGTGACATCCACAGATCCTCCATAACAGTGACATCCACAGCACCCCCATAACAGTGACATCCACAGCGCCCCCATAAGTGACATCCACAGCGCCCCCATAACAGTGACATCCACAGCGCCCCCATAACAGTGACATCCACAGCACCCCCATAACAGATCCCCTGGATGCACATTGGTTGGAAAACACTATTATATTCCCATTTATTAATTTATTAACACTTGTACAAAGGAAAAAAAAAGCCGTTGTCCATAGCAGCCAAATTCCAGCTTTAATTTTTTTCATTGCTATAAGTAACTGCGCCGCTATTTATACGAGGTATCGGTAATTGGTATCGGCGAGTACTTAAATAAAAGTATCGGTACTCGTACTCGGTCTTAAAAAAATGGTATCAGGACATCCCTAGTTTTTAGTAATTTTTTTTGCACCTGCATTCTTTGGTACATTTTTCTTTGGTAAAAAAGGGTCTGAAGGTCTAAGGAAAATCTGAAATGCAGGACACACAAGGGTTTTCTTTTCTATTGCAGTTTTGTTAATTAGGTGGTATTTTTTGTCTTTCTGCCTTCTTTTGAAAACACAGCATGCTGCAATTTTCCAAAACATTTTTCTTGCTTGTATCTTTAGTACACAGCCTAGTTTTGTAGTTTGGGCACTCTCTGCATTTCAAAGGTCATCATTTTTCAATGTTTATGTCGACATAGTATTTAGCTATATGAAGGTTTGTTTTTTGCAGGATGAGTTGTGTTTGGTACATATAATGTACTGTATAACTTTTATACATTTTTTAGGTGGATAGGGTAAAAAAAAACAATTCTACCAGTTTTCTTAGTGTTTAATGTACAGAATAAGGGCTCATGCACATGACTGTTGACTGTTTTGCGATCCACAAATTACGGATCCACAAAACAAGAATATCAGCTGTGTACATTCCACATTCTGCAGAACAGCCAGCCCCTAGTACAGGGGTAGGCAACCTTTGGCTCCCAGCTGTTGTGAAACTACAACTCCCAGCATGCATAGTTGCTCTGCTCTTCTAGGAACTTACATAGAAATGAATGGAGCATGCTGGGAATTGTAGTTTCACAACAGCTGGGAGCCGAAGGTTTCTGATGCCTGCCCTAGTAGATCAGTCCTATCCTTGTCTGTAATGCAGACAAGAATAGGACATGTTCTATAATTTTGCAGACAGCGCGGAACAGAAAAACAGCAATGTTGATATTTTTAAACATTTTTTTTCACCATGCAGGATAAATATTGCGATCATTTTTTTTGTGCGGGTCATTATAGATTTGGCGATACCAATTATATATATTTTTAAATATATTTCTACAATAAAAAAAGAATGGGGCCTTCTTTTTACTTGAAAAAAGGCAACCTTGTAAGTGTGATCCTCTGATTGCTCATATAATACACTCTGAGGGTACAAGCACACGGTGTGGTTGCATTGTGGGCTTTAATTAAACTAATTATGACCGAGTTATTTAGTTGGTCTGTATTGTTAATAGCTGCGTGTTACTGCATGGCCATTAACAATACAGAATGACTGAGGCTACTTTCACATCCGTCATAGGATCTCAATAGCGGACTAAAAAGCTTCAGTTTTGTCCCAATTCATTGTCAATGGGGACAAAACTAAACTGAAGGGAACGGAGTGCACCAGAATGCATTCTGTCCGTTTGGTTGCGTCGCCATCGCGGACAGAATAACTTGTGCCAACATTAAGGCCCCTTTCACACGGGCGAGAATTCCACGCGGGTGTAATGCGTGACATAATGCGGACCCATTCACGTCAATGTGGCTGTGCAGATGAGCGGTGATTTTCACGCATCATGTTCTATATTCTGCATTTTTCACACAATGCAGGCCCCATAGAAATGAATGGGCAAGTTCGGATGCGGAGCAGTTTTCACACATGGTTGCTAGGAGACAATAGGGATGAGCAACGCCATTAAAGTCTATTTACTGTATTATTTTCCCTTATAACATGGTTATAAGGGAAAATAATAGCATTCTTAATACAGAATGCTTAGTAAAATGTGGCTTGATCGTGTAGCTGGCATCGTCTTCTTTCTGGACCTGCAAAAGGACCTTTGATGACGTCATCAAAACTCCTTTTGTGGATCCTGAAAGAAGAAGAAAGAAGACGATGCTGGCTGTGCGATCAAGAGGATGAGGTGAGTTAATATTTTTTTATTTTTTAACCCCTCAAGTCACATTTTAGTAAGCATTCTGTATTAAGAATGCTACTATTTTCCTTTATAACCATGTTATAAGGGAAAATAATAAAATCTACACAACACCTAAACCCAAACCCGAACTTCAGTGAAGAAGTTCGGATCTGGGTACCACATTCAGTTTTTTCTCACGCATGTGCAAGATGCATTGCACTCGCGTGGAAAAAACTGAACAACGCAATCGCAGTCAAAACTGACTGAAATTGCGTGCCCAATTGCAATGCACCCGGAACGCATCCGAACGCCCGTGTGAAAGAGGCCTAAAGAAAATAAATATAATACCTCATCTACATGAGCGCGTGGGGACACTCATTACTTGAACCCTCACTATTCACTGGATGCAGCAGAGCCTGACATTCCCAGCATTGTGACATCCCATTTATTTTAACTCCTAAAAGACCCTTGTAGCCGTTTTAACTGCCGTTAGACAGGTGAAATCCTGTTTATACGGCCATTAAAACAGGCCCATTGATTTCAATAGGGTCTGTCTGGCTGTCAAAACGGCCAAAAATGATAGGATATGTCCTATTTTTCACGGTCACTAAAATTGTCCATGTGAATAGCGCTATAGAGTTTAATTGGCTCTAAAAACGGCTGACGGCCGCTACAAAAACGTCAGTTTTTCCCTGTTGTGTGAATATACCCTTGGTCATCCCCAGCAGTGAAAGTGGGGTGCCAGCTGTATAATACAACTGACATTTCCAAGTGATGCGTCTGTGCATCGTCACTGAGCCGTAACAGTACAGCAGCTCACGCTTACTAGCTGCGGTGCACCGGGCAGGAAGGGGTTACATCAGTATGCATCTGGAATTATTTTTCATCTTTGTTGAAATGATAACATTGAATCCTCATAGATCCTCTCCATCCGTCTACTATGAAGTAAGCTATATCACATATAAGAAATGGTGTGGTATATATCTGACAATTCATGTACTTCTTCAGGAAATCAGGTTGATGGAGGCGACCAGGTCATAATCATTTCAGCAACAGCAATCCAAAAGTGTTGGCAGACATGTGGAAGGTTGTTAATGTAACACTGATTCTCATTTGTGCTTCTGTCGAAAACGACGTAAAGCAATCCAAATAAAGGTATGGTAACACAACACACAGAGTATTGTGCGTAGAAGTATATAATGAAAATTATTGGCTCGTCAGTAACAATGGTGCGGCTTAGGTTTCTAGCCCTAGTGGCTTACTGCAAAAATATATTGCGGCAATGCATATACTCACAATGTTTTATGGTGGCTGAACTATTCTGTAGTCCATACAAATTTTTATTGAAACATATTTAATGGGGTTGAAAATGGCATCATTGATTGGTTGACATCTGAGTGTCTAAATTGTTGCCAATCATTGGCAAGGAACGGGTATTCTGGTTTTGCAATTTTTAGCATCAACCGACAGGGAACTAATAGTGATTGTGTATCTGTAATTGCGTTTTCTTGCACTCCATCGCGGTCACATGACATTTTCTGCTGTATTGGTTCCCGTATGTGATGACATCACATTGACATCTGAGGAGTGGAAAGGCTTTAAAAACTCTGCCCTGTAGACACATCATCATCAGTGACCTTGCCTCTCAGGGCGATGTTCTCTTTATTCTTCTGGACCCTGTCCTGTAGACGTGTTGTCAGCAATTGTGTGGAGTCTTAGGGCATCCCGGTAAGAGCTCTGGCAGGCTGTTTTCTGCCGGAACAGACTGTCAGAACTACTTGGCAGTGTGAAATAGGCTTAAAGCTTCCATTTCGCTTCAGTTTTTAACAAGAAGCTACAATATGATCTAAGAATAACCTAATACATATTCATGCTGCTCACTCACTTTATCTGCAACCAGGTATCTATAATTGCATAGAATAAAATTGTTACATTATTAATGACGCTGTAAAAAAAGTTCAGAAGATCATTTATATGTTGTACAGACAATGAGACAAAATATAGGTACTTACAACGAAAGCCAAGTCATCACCTCATGTACCTTTACATACACAATTGGTAGAGGTATTGAACAGAGGTAGACCAGATACAATCATTTCATGTAAACGAATACTCCATTGTGAGGGCACACAATAATGGAGTTCTCATATTTTTATTTAAATGTACAGTGTTGCTGTCTGTCATTCCAGCTGTGGAGTCCCATGATAGTGGCATCTGTAAAGAGTCTTTTTTTTGTAGCATATAATTATGACCACCTAACGGCTGAGTAAGAAAATGTTAAGTGTAACGTTGGATCAGTGCATATACCATGCTCACAGTGTGTATTCTGTGCCGGTGTGACTGGCTTTAATATTCATTCTTGCACAAGGAAGTTAACAAGAGCTGTCCGTGGAGAGAGAATCACCCTTTAATAGTCCGGCCTTGAAGATAGTTTGTGCCAAGTTCACTCTGCATAACAAGGTCTTGCACCTTCTCAGCGTCTTGGGATACTGTGAATGGTACACTGACTGAGCCACAATTTTTGTTATTAATCTGCAAAACAGATGACAGGATATGTATATATGGTACGTATAAATGTATACCGAATACAGAGTATTGTATGTCAAATAAGAGTTGCACCGGGTATCGAAGGATTGATACCCAATCGATACATTTAGACCCAGATCGATACGATACTGGGTCTTACTATTTTACGATACTAGGCTGTGCTGCTATGCAGCCTAGTATCAGAGAACATGGAGCGCTCCGCTCTCAGCGCGCACCATGTTCTCCTCAGCAGCACAGTGGAGAAGGAGGGATTCTCTCCCTCCCTCCTACTGTGACTCGGCTGCCGCGGCCAACAATGGGGAGATAGCACTGAGGGGGAGGAGAGGGACTGTGGCCACTGCGCCACCAATGAATGTAATTAAAACATTAATTTAAGTGTAAGATGCGATCTGCCGAACCGCGGCAATTAACCCCTCAGGTGCCACAACTGAGGCCGGGTGCGGATATGTGATACCTGCGCCGGCACCCGCATCCTACACTTGAATTAATGTGTTAATTACATTCAGTGGTGGCGCAGTGCGCCCCCCTCCGCCTCATATTATAAATTATAACCATTGGTGGCACAGTGTGATATCCCCCCCCCCCCCCCAGTATTAGAATCATTGGTGATTCTAATACTTGAACCCTCACTATTCACTGGATTCCCCTCCCCATTATATTTATAGCTGGCAATGGCCACAGAGTCCTCTCCCCTCCTCTTCATTGGTGGTGCAGTGGCAGTTCCGATCAGGGCCCCAGCTGTGTAATCGTAGGGCTCCGATCGGTTACCATGGCAGCCAGGACGCTACTGAAGCCCTGTGTGCCATGGTAAGCTCACTGCTGCTGTGTGCACAAAGCCCAGGGCAGCAGGGAGAGTGTGAGGTCCTATTCATCCTAATAGAGCTCTGAATAGGACAAGGGTTCTAGCCCCTAAGGGGGCTAATAGTAAATAAAATGTAAAAAAAATATAAACAATAAAAAAATAAACATATTACATATCGCCACGCCCGAAAAATTTCAAACTATTAAAATATTAAAAAATATTTCCTATGTGGTGAATGCCGTAACAAAAAATAAATAATCATAACCGCGTGATTCGCCATTTTTAGTCACCTTGCCCCCTCAAAATAGAACTGTTGTATTATGGCCCGGACGTTACATAAAATGCGGAATGTATGCGCTTTTTTTATTTTTTTCGCGTGGCATCGAATGGATAGAGTATCGCAATACTTTTTTATGGCATTGAAAGCGAATAAAAATTTGGGTATTGTGACAACCCTATATTAAATGCAGGTGAGATGCCTTGTATCATCCAGGAGGACCTTTATCCTTACCAGTACTGAGACTTCTACTGTGTCAGGTTGACTAAGGTATTCTGGGTCAAGTGTGGGCCAGGTCTGCAAGAGGACATCTTTGCTCCAGTTATATTGCGTGCAAAGTTTATGAGTCACATGTCCCATGCCTATAAGAAATAAAGACTGATTAGATATTCAGGGAAAATTACCAAGGATGTACACCAGCTTTGTTGTATACAACAGTCATAAATGGTTGCACAAGCCATATTTTTTTACTTTTTTCTATTTTGTGCCATGCATGCCAGAAAAAGTTACTATCCTTTACACCACAAATAGATAAATTCAGGGGTGCACTGGCCATAGACCCTACAGGGTAATTTCCTGCTGGTCAAGTGCCCGTGGTGGCTGCCCAAGCCACCATAACAGCCACAGGTTGGGTACATTGAGATATGATGCTCCTAGCATTAATTAAAAGGGTTTTTCGAGATTTTTATACTGATGACTGATCCTCAGGATAGGTCATCAGTTTCTGATCGGTGGAGGCCCGACACCAGGGACCCCTGCTGATCAGATACCGATGACTAGAGATGAGAGAAGTTTTGAAAAATTTGATTCAGCAACTTTGCTGAAGTCAGTCAAGAAATTCGATTCATTCGGAACTAATTTATCAGGAATCGCTATAAATCAGGTATACCCAGGCCACTCTGTGAGTGGGTTGCAACCATGCTGCAGTGAAGAACCGCACAGCCAATTAGCCCACAGCTGCCTTTAATTTAATAATGAAAACCACACTGTACAGGCGATCTTTATTGTCAATGGCCATATGGCACCTTTAATCAGGGGCTGTTGCTGGTATGGGGCTTTGCTGGTTAGGTGGGGGCACAATATGCATATTATTGCTGTTCTGGCCTGCAATCTCCATCAGGTTATTTGACACTGAATATTAATCAGCTTTGGCATACCCACTTCTCCAACCCCAGTGTTCTCCTGCCCTACAGGTGGGAGCCCTTCTTCTGCCATCTAGTTTTCCTCCTTTTCCAAATCATCTAATATTGAGGAGAATATGCCATCAGGAACATCCAGCTTCTTCTCTGTGCATCTTGCTGACTTATCTAGAACATGGAGACTTTGACGGATGATTTGGAGCATGTAAAGCCAGCAAAAGATGAGGATGGTCATCATTAAGACCTGGCCACCCTAAGGGGTGCAGACTGGATGGTATTGGTTGGCACGCCTGCATTGGAATAATAAAGGCTTCCATCTTATTGGTATTAAATTACATGTCTTAGTTTATGGCTGATGTAGAAATAAATAAATAAAACTGATGCAGCATAAGTCTCCCTGCACCCTTCTTCTCCAATATTCTTCTATTAATCGTTTTCAGCAATACTGTCCCTAGTGCATGAGCGCTTGTCACATCTCTCCCTATGTTCAGCTTACAATGGTGGAGACCACGTGGGATGAGGGTTTTGGAGGACTGTGACATCACAGGGGATACTATCTGCGGATTGGCTGGCTGCACAGCATTATGGGTGACCTGCGTTCCTGGGCTTCTTACTTTCATTTTTTAAGACGTGCAGCCGACATTTTAGGAAAAACTTATTAGTTACGCAAAGCGCGAGAAAATTCAGATTAGTGTCGAATCAAGTTTTCCTAAACTTCGGAATGAATTTCGCTTCAAATGCTTATGGTCTGTGGTAGCGGAATCCATAACGGAATTCTTAGACATCCCGAACCCAAACCTTGTACGCTAAACTGGAAAACAGAAGTTCGCTCAACACTATTAGGGGGTCATTTACTAACCAAAAATATGCCTATATTAGGAAGCCTCAACATAACTCTGGCATATCCACCGCCAGCGCGCATTTAATAAATGTTAGGTTTTTTTTTTCCAAATCCACTTTGAGTTCCTAGTCCGCCCCTTGATAAATTATAACTCCATAGCAAAGGTTTTCTAGTGCCAACGACTGACTGCCAAAGATGCACCAAATTTGGTGCAGGAAGCCTAATTAATTCTATTGTGTTTAGTGATGAAGGTGTCTAAGAACAGGCACACAAACTCTGTTCTAAAAACAGAGACATACATCAGAAAAAATAAACTATAATCCAAATTTTATTTGAGGCGTGGAAATGACATGGGCAGGGGGGGGGCGGGTCACTCTTTTTGGGCAGGGTGAACAATCCACTCGCCAACAGTTTTCCACTGAAATTGCAACCATTCGTCTCTCATTACTGAACTAAATTTAATTAGAAGCGCCCATTCTTCACTACATTACCATGATGGGCCTGAGAAAACCCCCAAGATCATGGAACAGTTTCACATATCATACTACAATTTATATTATACTACAAACATGAATGTTTCATGAATATGTACATTAATGGATTTCCAGGATTTACCTTTCCATAACTCGGATGCCAAATGTGGGGCCATGGGTGAAATCATAATGACGAGGCTTGCTAATGCATCTTCAAACTCTCTGCTGTGCTGAACAACTCGTGCAGATGATTGCTGAGAGAACAGACATAGAAGTGTAGGATTAGTCACGTGCCTCGTAAACCACTTTGTTTTTAAACCTTTCTACAATTATTCGCTTCAAAATCATGTGGACCCTCTAATTAAAATGATGATGACGACTTTCTGTACCACATACTTACAGCTAAACGTCGCCTCTGAAACACAGAACAATCAATAAATACAAGACCATGACTATATTAGCAGTACTCATCTGTGTTTGGGTCTGTATAACGATTAACTTGATAGTTGTGTCTCTGTGGGTCCAGTGATTATAGGAACTGTGGTGAAGATGCCATGAGTATGGTGACCGCTCTTAGGGAAACAGTGTATAGGCCGCCACACAGGTTACTTACTCTTTATATAGACTGCAAAACTAAGGCTGGGTTCACATCACATACAAAAGTGTAGTACACTATGCTTCTCCAGCCTGCAGAATCCAGTAAGAAAAAGTACACCTTAACATATACAATGGAACTCCATGGTGAGAGATGTCCCTGTATGGAATCCGTCACAAGGCATCAATTTAACCTAAACTTCTTTGTATATGTTAAACGTAAGGCAAAAACGCGATGTGAACCCGGAATGGGGCTGAAGTGATGTAATCGGACATGCTGAGCTAAGGGCGGAAGTGAAGTAATTACCCATGCATAATGGCCCTCATTTATAATGCCTTCACTCCAGAATTTCGGCTTCAAAAAGTTACATAATAGAGCTTTTGTGACTTTTTTGGCTCACTTGCACAAACATTTTACACCACTCCAGTTTTGAGATATGGCTGGGAAAGTAGGTGTGGTTAGCTATAAGTTTCACTCCAAATTTATTACTGAGACTTTTTCAAAAAGTTGCAAACAAATCAGTCACCCTCCAGTAAAAGGGTGGAGTAGAAAAACTGGAGTAGCTTTTCGAGACAAAAGTGTTAGGTTTAAGGCCTCATGCACACGACCATATGTATTTTGCGGTCTTCAAAAAACAAATCCGCAAAAAATACGGATGACGTCCGTGTGCATTCCGTATTTTGCAGAATGAAACATCTGGCTCCTAATAGAACAGTACTATCCTTGCTCATAATGTGGACAATAATAGGACATGTCCTATTTTTTTGCGAAACAGAAATACGGACATACGGAAATGGAATGCACATGGAGTAACTTCCGTTTTTTTTGCGGACCCATTCAAATTAACGGTTCCGCATACGGTCCACAAAAAAACGGAACGGACATGGAAAGAAAATATGTTCGTGTGCATGCGCCTTAAGGATGAGACAAATTTATCAAACAAAATGTGACATTTCATAAATGTGCCATAAAGTACTCCAACATAGACTCAAGCTAAACTGACTTCAAATATTCCCCTCATGATATGTTCTCCCCAATGTGTACAGCAAGCAGGGGTGACCATCTGTATGAAGCAACTTCTCATCCCTGGAGAAGCTCCACCTCTGCACCGCCCTAATACAAAATGATCTAGTATAAGTACCCAGGATGAAACAGGACGTAATAAAGGAGGCAATAGAAGATAGAAATAAATACTAAATAAAGCCCGTTTCCCACTAGCGCTAAAATCTTACAGCAGGCTGTTCCCGCAGAATTTATTGCATCCAGCAAAGCCGGAAAGGGCCTGAGCACCAACAGGCCCCATTGACTATAATGGGACTTGGTGGGGATCTGGCCTGTTTCCAGCATTAGTGCTAGACAAAAAAACAGTGCTTGCAGTGGTTTTTGTTCGGCCAAATCCCAGCATTAATGCCGGAAACAGTCCGGATGCCTTCCTTGTCCCATCATAGTCAATGGGCTTCGGCAGGGAAAAGGCAGTATACTGCCAATCTTATTATGAAAGCTATACTATAATCCAAATGTATACAAACAGCATACACCTAACATAAGGATTGGGAGGTCCTAATATTGACATTGGAAGGGAAAGATTGTACACTAGCCAGAAAAAGGGAGAAATATTACTACACTACCAACCTTAAGGAAAGGGCAGGGGGATAGAAGTAGAGAAGGAGGGGTCTGAAGGTTAAGTGCTCCAATAATTAAAAAAAACTAAATCAAAAAAGGACCCCCTCTCCCGATACTATGTTGGTCAATTAGATAAAACTGCTAAAGCTGAGCTGTCCATTAGGTCCCTTTGGATTGTCTGCATTCTATAAGTCCAGGGCAGGGGGATAGAAGTAGAGAAGGAGGGGTCTGAAGGTTAAGTGCTCCAATAATTAAAAAAAACTCTAAATCAAAAAAGGACCCCCTCTCCCGATACTATGTTGGTCAATTAGATAAAACAGCTAAAGCTGAGCTGTTCATTAGGTCCCTTTGGATTGTCTGCATTCTATAGTCCACCGAGTATCCTTCTGAAAAGTAATTAAAGTTTGGTGGAAAATACAAATCAACTTTGGCTTGATGGTGCCTGAGATTGTTCAGGAAATGATTTCCTTAACGGTTAGAACACACCATGCTGTGAAAAGATCTAATACATAATGTGTGATATGGACCTGCTGAAATGAGATAAGCGCCACCTAATCATCAGCTGTATGTACAATATGTGCCAGGAACTCAAGTGTCAAACTGAATCCATGGTTTCTAATAAAAAGGCTTCATCACTAACATCCTGTTCAGATCCATAAGAAATCAGAGGCTGCATACAAATTAGACAACCCGCAGCCGATGCTCCCTCTATTTAGCAGAATAATATTGAAGCCAAAAGTGATATGGACTTGTTACGGATGATGGGAGTAATGTTGACCCCTTGTGAGCCAACTTGCAATATCCCCTTGAAGAGGGGAATATCATTGATGATATTATAGTGTGCAGTATACAATGCTGATGGATGCCTGCCTGCTTTTTATCTAGAAATAGCACCATCTGCCTAAGAGGTGCAGCTCAGCCCTGTTCATCACAAGAAAACTGAACTCTAGCAGGCGGATTCCCTCGGTAGTAAGTGATCATGGAGACTGAGTCGGGCCCTTTCTACCAGCACATCACTGCACTAATTATATCTGATGGTAAGAGGGCGTTAAGCATCCAAGTCACCAGGGAGGGCAGATAATTTAGGCTGAACAGAGAGTATAGATAGCGAGTCTGAAGCGCAACAGAGGATGAATTACACGGGCTGTGTATCGGTGTAGATAGGAAGGTGAGCACCCGGGACAGACTACGCAGGGAAAGGGAACTCTCAGACTGCTCAGCATCAGTGTAGTTAGGTCCAAAGTCCCTGTCCACCTCATTCCTGCTGTACCCTGTGGGCGCTGACGCCACACTACTTAATGTGCCATCCGATGCCCTGGCCTCCAGCATTCTCTGCAAGCTGCCGCCTCCCTGTTGCTGCCCAGTGCTCCAGGCTCTGTCTCACTAGGGCATTCGCATGCTCGCCTATTGCCTCTTAAAGGGCCAGTGCACTTGCTTGCTAATCCTTACCCAGCCAATGGCTAGGGGTCCCTGGGTATTTAAGGCACCGTCTCCAGGCACAGAGTGCCTGAGCTTCAAGGTTCCCCATGACCAGCAAAGATGTTTGGAAGATATAGTTCTTCATCGATTCTCTTGCGTTAGGCCTGCATTATCCAGAGTGTGTTCCTACCTGTGTTCCTGCTGTGTATCCACTGTGCCTGTGTACTCCTGAGTCCTGACCTTACAGTTTAATTTCACCTCAAGTCCATATTTAAGTTATCCTAGTCTGTCTGTGCTACAGTTTTGGTTCCTGACTGCCTTGTTCCTGTATCCAACATGACCCTGCCAGCAAGCTCTCCTAGTGTCTCCAGTTCCGTGTTGCAAGTATCTGCAGTTTCAGTATTAGAGACTGTTCAGACTACTTCTGTGATTGTGGTGCGATTTCCCTATATCCCAGCTGTCCAGCCAAGTTTCCCACAGTCAAGTTCTGCCAGAACTCACATAATCAGTATAAGTGACTGTATGGACCAGGGATCAGCAACCTCCGGCACTCCAGCTGCTCTGCAACTACAACTACCTCCTTCCACTTCTATGGGAGTTACAAAAAACAGCAGAGTAAGTGTGCATGCTGGGAGTTGTAGCTTCACAGCATCTGGCGTGCTGAAGGTTGGTGATCCCTGGTTTAGACTATACCTGCATTTTTGGTGCATCATGTGCCTGTGCCTAGAGCTCCATATTTGTGTTTTTTTTCTTTTACCCCTTGTAAAAATAAAATGAAAAAGCAGCATACTATTTGAAAAATTTAATTTTTCATTTTCATGCCCAATGTTAATAATTTCTATTAAACATGAGTTCCTTGCCAGGTGCAGTTTCCAAAAAGTTTTTTTTTGTTGGTTGTTTCTAATGTTTTGGCATGTCAAAGCTGCTGCAAGCCTGAATTGGCATCTAAAAAGCCAAAATCCTAGTAAGATGGTCTCGAAATCTTTCATCATTTATGAGGCTTGTATCTGAGTCAGTTAGGACACTAGGGTCACATATAGGATATTTTTTATAAAGAGGAGAATCAGGGTAAGAAATACAGTAGGACTACTGTATCCACTGTGGATAGCTTCAAAGACACATCTCTGGAGAGGTCTGAAAATGGCTCTCCACCAACGGCCCCCATCGAACCTGCTTTTTCTCAGTTCAGTTGTACATGGGGCCATCTTCATGTACACAGAGAGTGCTATCAATCACTGATAATAGCTAAATGGGCTGCACAGAACTCGGAAACAGCAGATATTTAAATGTGTAAAATTATAAATTAAAAAGTATAAATGAAAAAGTTTTTATTGACTCTTTGAATTATAGATATTTAAAATTGATGGGTGAATAATGGGTGTTTCTAATATAAACTCAGGACTTAATTGGAAATTTGAAAAAATAAACATTTTAAAAATTATGACTTTTTCCAAATTTTCTGTACATTTTGGAATTGTCAGTGTCCAAAACACGATGACCAAATTTACTACTAATATAAAGTACAATGAGTCCTGAAAGAAACTCCATTACTTGGATAAATATGTTTCATGGTTGTAACCACATAAACTGACATGTCAGATTTGAATAATGGGGCTGTGACCTGAAGGCCAAAATAGGCTGCTTCCTTTAAAGCAGCGGTGCACAACGTTTTCTGGATGGGGGCCACATTGCCAGACTTAACCAATGACGAGGGCCAAAAATAAAATTTAAAGGGGTATTAACAACTGAAATACTGTATTTATGGAATATTGAATGCACAGTATATACTATTAATGTCTAGTTACAGTCCCAGGATTCCCATCTAATAGTAGAAATGCATGAAAAATACACGTGAGCAGCCACAAGACATAGACATACATATCTGTTACCAGATGGATGGGGGCCGCACAGAATGGTATCAAGGGCCGCATGTGGCCCCCGGGCCGCAGGTTGTGCACCCCTGCTTTAAAGGATTCTCTGGGCTTTTTCTGAAAATCCTAGAGTCTTCAGACCCTGTGGAGGAAAGATTGCTTCCTCTGTACTTACTCATTCATCGCACCTCCAATGCTGCCATCTCCGCTGTGCTCGGACTGGCTGTGGGCTCTGTTCCTGAATCTTCCAGTTCAGATGCGTGACAGTGGGGTAGTTATAGAAAAAATAATCTTTCCTCCACAGTGTCTGAAAACTCTGGGATATTCAGAAAAGCCCAGAGAGCAGCCCTTTACAAATCCCCTTGTGTAACATCGTAGTGCAGGGATCAGCAACCTTCGGCACTCCGGCTGTTGTGAAACTTCAACTCCCAGCATGCTCTTTCTACTTGTGTGGGAGTTTAGAGAGCAGCCAGGCAAGTGTGCATGATGGGAGATGTAGTTTCACAACACCTGGAGTGCCGGAGGTTGCTGACCCCTGCCGTAGTGCCTCCTAAAATGTTGCTGATACTAAAGAGGCAAGGATAATGCACCAGGTATACACAGAATTCCATAACCAATTGGTTTACTAGGAACAAATTCAGACTAGAAAACTCAGTGAAGGTGGGATATGGGTAAAACGATAGAAGTTAGCTGCACTATTCAGCAACTGCACAAAATCAGCATTATGAACA
Organism: Bufotes viridis; assembly: GCA_033119425.1. Lineage (NCBI taxonomy): Eukaryota > Metazoa > Chordata > Amphibia > Anura > Bufonidae > Bufotes > Bufotes viridis. The sequence goes on along the minus strand of CM065593.1, from coordinate 152,073,459 downwards.
CCAATAGTGTGCAGCAATACAAGTATCAATTCACTTGAAAAGGGTAGGAAATGACTCATGGTGTGATAAATGAAGAGTTTGGGAGCACCTGGATTTCTGCTTGTTGGGTGCGGTGAAGGGCATGTAAAGTTAGTACAATTTTGCTTTATAAATATATATTTATTCTAATCCACCATTCCACTGTTAAACCATAACGGTAAAAACGACCATCCGATTATGCAGCTCCCCCTCATATTCTCCGTTATAGCCCGTCAAGCAATTGACCTATAAAGGGGTCCTGTAGCATCTGACACTTAGAGTGTATTCACACGGCTGATATCCACAGCAGAAAAATCAGTAGCTAAAAAAGGTCATTTTTTTCGTGGTAGATTTGTCATTTGGTGGCAATATTTTTTGGTTGCGTTTTTTCTGCTTCCCTATTGACAATTAGTGGCAGATTTTAGCCGTGTGAACATACCCTAAGATATTACTGTACCCGTAAGACGTTACTGTACAAGTAGATTAGACAGGCTAGTCTTCCTCCCTACATGCATCAGTGAGCAATGGTTGCCCATGACACGGTTGCTTGTTCACTGAATGTCCTTCCTTTGACCACTCGGGTAAGTACTAACCGCTGCATACCAGGAACACCCCTGCCATTTTAGAGATGCTGTGACTTGGTCATCCAAACATCTCTATTTAACCCTTGGCAAAGTTGCTCAGATCTGTGGGCTTTGTCCACACATGACTGAAATGCTTCAGATTTGCCATTGGGGATTTAATGCCGTAAACCGTAGAAATAGCCTTATACCTGCCCATTTCTTCTGCTTCCAACATATCAACTTCAAGAACTGATTGCTCACTTGCTGACCAATATATCCCGCTTCTTGAGAGGTGCCATTGTCACTAGATAATAGTATTCACTTCACTGGTCAGTAGAGGAGATTTTTACGTATATACAAACAGGATTTTGTGACATTTCGCATTTAGAAACGTGAGTGGGAAAGTTGGTGTGGTTAGCTATGTTAATTAGTTTCACTCCAGATTTAGGCTACATGCACACGAACGTTGTTTGTTTCCATGTCCGTTCCGTTTTTGTTGGCGGATAGGATGCGGACCCATTTATTTCAATGGGTCCGCATTAGTATGTCCGTTCCGTAGCCCAGCAAAAAAAATAGAACATGTCCTATTCTTGTCCATTTTAGGCATTGGATCCGCATTTAGACAATGAGTCCCCAAAAAAAAAAACGAATAGCATACGGATGTCATCCGTTTTTTTTTGGCGGACCGCAAAACACATACGGTCGTGTGCATGTAGCCTTATACTGAGACTTTTTAAAAAGTTGCAAAAATTGTTGCAGTCTCACCCCTGTAGGAGGTGGCGTAGAAGGTAGAGTAAGATCTTAAGACAGAAGTGTTAGGCTTAAACATTCACCAAATTTACCAAATGTCATGCATCATTTAATACATTTGGCAATGCAGATTCGTGCAAAACAAAAACAAAAAATGACTCATGATAAATCTCCCCTATCATTTATTTGGACGTGATTTTATTTTGCACAACGTAAGTTAAGACTGAGCTGCTGTAATGTGTTCCTTGAATGCTATTGTCCTTCCCTAGTTACACTCTGCATATATCTAATACTATATATTGGCTGAAAAAAAAATTATGCATATTTTAATTACACACACAAGAGGGCGCCATCATCACAAAGAGACAAGGAAAAGACAAGACAAACGAAAAAAGAGAGTTTTCATTTAAAATAATCAGCAATGTCAACTGAAATATTGTTAAAACTGCTTGTCTTACAAACACAACTTCTATTTATATGCCTAATAAGGGTATATGATTTACATACGGGGGTCCTCTGGCCTACATGGCCCATCCATGCATTAGGCTAGTTACAGACTAGTGTCAGAGATCCAGCAGGCTGTTCAGTCGTTTTCTTCCTGCCGATTCTTGGCATATTTGCCAGAATGTGGCCAGATCTCCACCGTCCCTATTATATTAAATGGGGCCGGGCAGAGCCTTACAAACCTCGGGCAATTCCGGAATGCGCAGAGGTCCGGCAGGCTAATCCCTGCCGAAACAGCCTTCCGGATCTCTGACGGTAGTCTGCAACTACCCTAACATACAGTAGTTGACTACACTGCAGGGGAAATGAACATGGACAAGACAACTGATCGCTTGGGGTTAAAAAGATCTAACCCATGATGATCAGCTGGTTGCCCGCCAGCCTTTTTTTTTTTTTTTTAAAGTGTTATTTTCCCGAGAAAAAAAACAAAACCATAATAATGCAATATTAGATTAAATTTAGGCCTCAGGCACATAGCCATATACGTTTTTGCGTTCTGCCAAACAAGGATGCCAGCCATGTGCATTTCGCGGATTGCTACGTCCTGCCCTCTGTCTAAGGACAAAAATAGGACATTTAAAAAAAAAAAATTCTGGGCTGCGGAACGAATGTGTGGATGCGAACATCACATAGTGTGCTGCCCGCATTTTTTTGCGGCCCACTGAAATGAATCAGTCCGCATCTGATGCGGACTAAAACCACAGTCATGTGTATCAGGTCTTAACTGGAAAGTGGGGGCTGGTAACACAAGCTCTGCACCATTCAGCTCCCTTTCCGTTCCTAAAATCACTTGAGAATCTTGCCAATGACAGTACAAATGTCCAGTTCAAAGTATTAAATTGAATTTGTCATCACAATTTTGGAGTATTATCTGCAGTACTACCGACAGACCACAGACCACAGACATGTAACCCTCAGATGCAGTGGTCAATTATGACCACGGCATTTGAGGTGGCTTACTCCAGGAGCATGGCGATTAGGGGAGGTATTCATTTCTTGTGGCAGTCTCGGTCTCTCTGACGGATCTGAAGCTACCACAGCAGTAGTTCCAATGGAGGTCTGCAAGTGGCAGGGCTCCATAAGAACATACTGGAACTCCAATAGACTGCAATGGTAATTCACTGCAGTCTATGGGACAAGCGATCTAACAATCGCTTGTTAAAGTTCCCAAGTGTGTAAAAAAAAATTGGGGAAAATATAAAAAAAATATTAAAATTCAAATACCCCCTTTCCCATAATAAAAATAAAACAAAAGTCATATGTACTGTATCCTGTTTTTTATCCCATACGGTAAACACTGTTAAAGAATAATTTTTTTTTAAATGGCTGTTTTTTCATTACATCACCTCCCCAAGAAAACTGAATAGAAAGTGATCAAAAAGGCATACACACTTCAAAATGGTAACACTGATAACCCCAGACCGTCCTGCATAAAATGAGTCTCCACATACCTCTGTAGACGGAAAAATAAAAAAGTTATGGGGGCAGAATATAGCGATGCAAAGCAAAAAGATTTTTTTCTTTTTAGAAGTATTAAAACACAAAAAAAACTATACGAATGTGGTATCACTGTAATTGTACTGACCTAGAGAATGAAGGGAACAGGTCAGTTTTACCGCATAAGGAACACAGTTAAAATAAAATCTATAAAACTATGGTAGAATTGTCTTTTTTTCTAATTTCACCCTATTTGGATTTTTTTCAGCTTCCTACTACAACTCATACAATATTAAATGCTGCTAGAAATGGAATGGAAAAATAAAAGAGTTATGGCTCCGGGATGGTAGGGAGTAAAAATGAAAATGTAAAAACAGAAAATCCCAGGATCCAGAGTTAAAGGGTACCTGAACATGGTGTTTGAGCTGCAGGCAGCATGTTATAAGGCAGGAAGGGCTGAGCAGATTGATATGAAGTTTACATAGTTAATACGCTTTAAAAAAGACATAAGTCCATCAAGTTCAACCAAGAGATAGATGTGGACGTGAATCCCAGAAGGAATCCCTGCATTATTAGAAATTACCAGATCCAACAGAGCATTGCCCCTGGTGGGATCTTCTACAAACTGGCCCATAAAGTGGTCCTACAGCAAGTTAAGGAATCTTTTCCCCTTTGCGGTTGAGGCAGAACCATGACCCCAGTCAATGTCTGGGAAGTTAAAATCTCCCATTATGACCACTGTACCAGCCTGTGCAGCCCGCTCTATTTGGTTATACAGTTGCGTTTCTATCTCCTCTGTAATGTAATAGGGGGTCTATAGATTACACCAAGTATTATTTTTTCAGTGTTTATATCCCATTAAAATTCCACCCATAAGGTTTCAACATTCTCACCATTCTCACCCACAATTGCCTCTTTCACACTTGTCTTCAGATCACTCCTAACATACAGGCACACGCCACCGCCTTTTCTATTGACCCTGTCTTTTCTAAATAGTATAAAACCCTTAATATTTACAGCCCAGTCATGTGAAGAGTCCAACCATGTCTCAGCCACATGTCTTTTGTGGGAAAATATTCAGTAAAACTTTTCATTTATGAATTCCTGCTTTTTCTAGGCTTTGAAATCAAGGAGGAGGTCCTATCAGTTATTCACAGCCTTCCCTCTACGACTGTGTATACAGAGAGAGCTGTCAGTCACTGATAGGACCGCCTCCTTGACTTCAAAGCCCAAAACGAGCAGGAATTCAAATGTATAAATAACAAGTTTTACTGAATCTTTTCCCATAAAACTATATATGAATCTGCTCAGCTCCTCCTGCTCTATAACATGCTGCCTTCAGGTGATACACCACGTTCAATGTGACAGGTTCCCTTTGAAAACACACTGCACTGTCTGATTTTTAATGCTTTTTAAAATTACAGCCACCCACACACTGGTGGAAGACATACACTACTCACAAAAAGTTAGGTATTTTTTGCTTTTAAGAATTAAAATGGGGATTGCAGTCAGCACAACCCAATACACAGGTGCACGTTGCTATGGTGAAATACACATACAAACGTAAAAACAAAGGTGCAATGCACACTGCAGCTAGAGCTCCGTCCTGCCACTATGCTGGATGTTAGATGAGGCATTAGTTTATATTTTGGCCAAATTATGTAAGCCACCCACCACGTCACGGTTGCCTCTATGAGTGGTCCCTAACATTAATTCTTACCTTTTATGGGCCATATCAGCCACACAAAATCCAGGGAGTGCAGGTGCAGCATGCATGCCAGATACACTCTGCTTGTAACCCCGTCTGGTGCCATACAGCGTTCATCAGATCAAGGGATGCAAATACCAACATGCATGCTGAGCCCACTAGTACTTCTCCTGGAACCAAATGGCTTCTGGTAAGTTCTATAAAGCAGACTCAGTTTTATACTGACTTTAAAACCAGCCTACAGGGTGGATCCACTAGTCAGGTGTACATGACTGCATGGAGGTCACCACGCCTCCCATATATGCTACAAAGAATTAAAATGGGGATTGCAGTCAGCACAACCCAATACGCAGGTGCACTTTGCTATGGTGAAATACACATACAAACGTAAACACAAAGGTGCAATGGCACACTGCAGCTAGAGCTCCGTCCTGCCACTATGCTGGATGTTAGAAGAGGCATTAGTTTATATTTTGGCCAAATTATGTAAGCCACCCACCACGTCACGGTTGCCTCTATGAGTGGTCCCTAACATTAATTCTTACCTTTTATGGGCCATATCAGCCACACAAAATCCAGGGAGTGCAGGTGCAGCATGCATGCCAGATACACTCTGCTTGTAATTTTTTGCTTTTGGGTGAAATTTATGGAAAATGTAAAAAGTTCATGTTACAGTGATATTATATCATGAAAATAGGGAATTAAGTAGAAGCATGCAATGGTGATTTTCTCATCTCAAAACAAAAGCCAACAACAGTGTGTCACCGCCGGCTCTGTGGAGTGCTCTGCTTGTTTGGTGGTTCTCCTGATCCAGTTGCTTCTCAAGCTAAGTCCTTTTTCCCCTTTTCCTGGTGTGTTTGTTCTGACTAAGCCTCAGAGAGACATTAACTCCTTCAGCGTTGAAGGAGCTGGTTGCCTCTTTCCCTGTTCCCTAAACTGAGGGTTTGGTGCAGTGTTTCAGCAGTATTAGGTTTCCGCGCATGTGCATTTCTACCATTGAAATTTGCACATGCTGTCAGCAGTTAGGGAGAGTATCAGGGATTGCTAAGTGGTGACCTACCTGTTCCCTAGGTTTGGGGCCTAGTCTGCCTAGTTGTTTTGGTGTTGACGCATCAGAAATGGGAGTTGGTGCAGCTCTGTCGCAGGGTCCTTCTGCTGGCAAATGGTGCCCTTGTGCTTGTTTTTTCGAAAAAACTTTCTTCTGCTGAGAGAAATTATGATGTTTTCAATAGAGAGTTGCTGGCCATTAAGTTGGCATTTGAGGAATGGCGTCATTGGTTAGAAGGAGCGATTCATCCCATTACTGTATTTACTGATCATAAAAATCTGGCCTAGCTGGTTTCGGCTAAACGTTTGAACCCAAGGCAGGCCAGATGGTCTTTATTTTTTACCAGATTTAATTTCATTGTCACTTTTCTCCCTGGGGTCAAGAATGTCAAGGCGGATGCCTTGTCGCGTAGCTTCCCTGGGGGGGAACTTGAGGTGGAGATGTTGGAAGTTCAAGGAGAGGCACCTGATGCCTGTCCCCCAGGGAGGTTGTTTGTTCCTTCTGAGCTTCGGTGTTTAGGAAATATCATGATACTGTCCTGGCTGGACACCCTGGGAGCAGATCCACTATTGATTTTATTTCTTGGAGATTCTGGTGGCCAGGTTTACGAGTGTTGAGGGCTATGTGGCAGCTTGTGAGACCTGTGCGCTTGCCAAGGTGACTCATACTCGGCCTTCAGGATCTCTTCTTCCTTCATCCATCCCATCCCTGGACGCACTTGTCCATGGACTTTATCACCGATTTACCCAGTTCTTCGGGGATGACGGTGATTTTGGTGGTGGTCGATCCTTTCAGTAAGATGGCACACTTAATTCGATTTTCTGGTTTACCTAATGCCAAAACATTGTGAAATTACAAGGCATTCCCCCTGATGTGGTGTCTGATAGAGGGACTCAATTTGTGTCCAGATTCTGGAAGGCTATCTGTACTCGCCTGGGGGTTTGTTTGTCCTTCTCTTCGGCTTTTCACCCTCAGTCGAACGGACAAACTGAACGCACTAACCAGAATCTAGAGACATATTTGAGGTGTTTTGTCGCTGAGAATCAGGAGGAGTGGTCCTCATTTTTGTCTTTGGCTGAATTTGCTTTTAATAACCATTGTCAGGAGTCCACTGATCAGTCACCATTTTTTGGTGCATATGGTTTTCACCCACAGTTTTGTACGTTCTCTGGGAATAGTTCCTCTGGAATACCTGATAAGGAGAGATTTGCTTCTTCCTTGTCATCCATCTGGCGGAAGATTCAAATTAATGTAAAAGATGGGCGATAGGTATAAACGTATGGCTGACAAGAAACGCGTGTCTGGTCCGGACCTGAATGTGGGTGATTTGGTGTGGTTGCCCACTAAGAACATTAAGTTGAAGGTGCCATCCTGGAAGTTAGGTCCAAGATTTATTGGTCCATACAAGATCTCTGCCATTATTAATCCAGTTTCTTTTCGCCTTGAACTTCCGCAGGCTTGAAAGATCCATAATGTCTTCCACAAATCATTGTTAAAGAGTTTTTTTGACAGGAGTCTGGAGTTTCACATTTTCAGAATTGTTGACTCTCGTGTCCTTCCGGCTTACCTTCAATACCTCCTTCATTGGAAGGGTTACGGTCCGGAGGAGAGAATGTGGGTCCCGGCGACTGATGTGAATGCCAGTCGGCTTTTGAAGGCGTGTCACAGAGCCAACCCTGATAAAGTTGGTCCTGGGTGCCCGGAGGTCACCCATAGAAGGGGGGATACTGTCACCGCCGGCCCTGGGAGAGATCTTAGAAGTTCATATAGTCGGAAGGCTCAGGATTCCATCTGACAGATCTCTCTTGTTTTTATTGTTGATGACAGGTTTCCACCCCTTCGCAGATGCTACTCATTATCAAGTTAGGAGGCTCTATACATGTTCCGCCTCTCACTTGTTACCCTGCAGCTGATATTTCCTCTGTGGAGTGCTCTGCATATTTGGTCCTTTTTCCCCTTTTCCTGGTGTGTTTGTTCTGACTAGTGTGGAAGGAGCTGGTTGCCTCTTTTCCTGTTCCCTAACCTGAGGGTTTGGTGCAGTGTTTCAGCAGTCTTAGGTTCCCACGCATGTCCATTTCTACCATTGAGATTTGCACATGCTGTCAGCAGTTAGGGAGAGTATCAGGGATTGCTAGGTGGTGACCCTCCCTGTTACCTAGGTTTGGGGCCTAGTCTGCTGTTGTTTTGCTGTGGTCCCCTTTGGTTGTCTTTCCTCCCACATACTACCCGTGACACAGTGATGGGTATATCCCCACAAAAATGTCAATGTCTAAAAAACTTGTCATGTCGCCTTGAGCCTTAACTACAGTATGACAATGAAGTCTCATGCTAGTCACAAGTCGACTTATTTTCAGCTGAGGCATGGCATCCCACTCTACTTAAAGGGCGGCCCTAGAGTTATTGAGGTTCTGGGGTACAGAGTTACGAACATCTACGCGGCGGCTCAGCTGATTACATAGGTTTTCAATGGGATTTAGAAGAAAGTGAGAAAGTGCAGGCCACTCCATTTTAGGTACCCCAGTCTCCAGCAGCCGTTCCGAAATGATGTTAGGTGTTGCCTTGGTCTCATGATGTCAAAATGTGAACAGCATGATGAGGAGGACTGTTTAAATATCAACTCTAATTGAACCAGGAAATTTATCAGGCAATTCATGGATCAAACACCTGTTGCGAATTTTGCCTTTAAAGGGGTTGTCTCACTTCAGCAAATGGTATTTATCATGTAGAGAAAGTTCATACAAGGAACTTACTAATGTATTGTGATTGTCCATATTGCCTTCTTTGCTGGCTGCATTCATTTTTCCATCACATTATACATTGTTCATTTCCAAAGTTACGACTACCCTGCAATCAAGCAGAAGTGGACGTGCTTGCACACTACAGAAAAAAGTGCTGGCCTATATGCACTCCCATGTTCCCAGCCACCAGAGAGGCCGGCGCTTTTTCCTATATTATACAAACACGGCCATCTTTGCTAGATTACAAGGTGGCCGTACCCATGGAAACAAGCTGAGTATAATGGATGATGGAAAAATGAATCAAGCCAGCAAAGGAGGCAATATGGACAATCACAATACATTAGTAAGTCCCTTGTATTAACTTTCCTTACATTATAAATGCCATTTTCTGAAGTAACACAACCCCTTTAAGCTCCTTGTTAGAGAAAAGCAAGTTGCGCAAAAAGTACTGAAACATTGAACAGTTGGACACGTGCATTCAAAAGTTTAGAAGGTCACATTAAGTTCACCTGTAAAGGTTAGAGTGCATTTTAGGGGCCACATGCCAAATATCCCTAACCTTTTGTGAGTAGTGTATATCTGCACTGTGTATTCTGTCTCACTCTGTATTCACTATCTGTCATTCTCCTCTATCGCATAGCAGCTGTATTTCCAGGCGGTTTCATACTGGCTAGGACTCCACTGCGTCATCAGACTCACACCTATAGTCCCTCATGATTGGCTGTACCAGAGGGTGGGCTGCCTGCAAGGCATTATGGGGTGGCCCACTGGGCTGCTTACTAAGGTCACGTGATCTTTCTTCTCTGCCTTCTGATCTATAAAACTGTGGCCACTATTTGAGCGATTTCTGCAATACACTGAAATAAAAAAAACTTTGGGGAAATTTGTTACAAATTTGATTCGCTGTTTAATAGATGTCTGTTCTTTTATGGGTCATCACCTACCACCCCCATTGTGATGAATATGGAATGCAGACAAAATCATTATCTACAAGTAAAAAAAAAAAAAAACTGAAATAGCGGTTGAGGATGCACAACAGAAGCCAAAAACCTTCTCATTATTAGCAGTTATCAGCTTTCAAGTCTTCAACAAGAACTTTTAAAATGAGCCAATATTACAACTGAACGTTGTGAATAACCATTTCTGTTCATTAGAGCACTCGGACTACAGACATGGTATAATTTATTCCCTGAAGCCAGACAAACTAGGGTATGGAAGTGACGGAATAGACTGACTTCTATGGTCACAACTACCATCTATAAGAATGGGAGTAAAGGTCGTAGACATATAAAATAGCTATAGGGTAAACACTTCTTTCACGGACAACTATCACCCCTGACCTTTCTCTGTGAAGTAGGCATGGTTATTGGGAACAGGAAGACAAAGCCCTGCCAAACACTTTATTATTCCTTGCACAACAAAGCATGTTGCGTTTAAAGGGGTTCTCAGAGACTTAAATAATGGTGACCTATCCGCTAGATAGGTTATCAGTATCTGATTGGTGGGGGTCTGACATCGGGGACCCCCGATCAGCCGTTTTAGAAGGCACTGGCACTCCTGTAAGCACCGAGACCTTCTCCGTGCTCACTAAGCACAGCGCCGTACATTGTATAGCGGCTGTGCTTGGTATCGCAGCTCAGACCCATTCACTTCTATGGGGCTGAGCTGCTCCTAGGCCAGTGATGGGCAACGTGCGGCTCTCCAGCTGTTGCTAAACTACAACTCCCACCATGCCCTGCAGTAGGCTGATAGCTATAGACAGGCTTTGCATGCTGGGAGTTGTAGTTCTGCAACAGCTGGAGAGCCGCACGTTGCCCATCACTGTCCTAGGCCATGTGACTGATGAATGTGTTGTCACTAGGCCTAGGAAAAGCTGAGAGAAGGCTGTGACGCTACTGTGAGTGCCGCTGCCTTCTCAAACTGCTGATTGACAGGGGTCCTGGTTGTCGGACCCCCATCGATCAGATACTGATGACCTATACAGAGGATAGGTCATCAGTATTTAAGTTTCGGAAAACCCCCTTTAAATCCAATTTGCCCAATTGTCGTTTCCCTGACATCTGACATTGGGGGACAGTCTGGAGGACTCAATACATAGAATAGAATAAAGGCTGATCAGACCATGCTTAAAAAATTTTAAGCTATTTTCACATTTTTAATAGAACAAAATGCAACTACAATTGCTGTGAACCATTTTTGGAGTCTCTGTTACTAGGGACAGATCTTGCCTGACAACAGGCAGTGGACTGCTAATTAGGTGGAGGTGAGACCCCTAGTGGCCATGACCTAACAGCTTTTTTTCCGGTGGACGCAGGCATATTTTTTTAAATGAAGTGATGTAGACATTTGTTATTTACATCACTCTCTATTAAATGAAACAGTGTAAACGTACAGTGACTCTTTAAGAACAATGAAAGCTACTCTAGCCTAAACGTTGTATTTCTCATAAATGAGAACACACTAGAGCCTATGGAGTTGCGCCTTTTCACACTGCGACACTTTATGACCTGGTAGATACTTTCGACAAGTAGCTTAGAATTAAAATGATTTGACAGGAATATAATCCAGGTCATAACCATCTTGAATTCACCTTCGCAGATATTAATGAGTAAATAGAATTAGTAAATGTTTTTTTCCTGATGAAAGCACATTTTCAAAGACAGGTCAGGGGTAATGTCACTAATTGGCTTTTTCAGGCATTAAGTAGACAGCATGGACACTGGATAAAACAAATGACTGATGTATTAAATGTCTGCTGTTGAAACTAAACTGTTGAATGTTTTAGCAATTAAAAAATCTATTCATTTTAAAACCAAGGAAACAGCGGAAGAAAAGAAGTTATCTCTGTCATTCATTCATCAAAGTGTCCATAGTCACCTATATGCAAGGACCACCAGTCAAGTAAACTGGAGACCCTTCAAAATATCTCTTCCCAAAAGACTTATATCAATAACGTTTAATGGTGTCACTTTAAAAAAATCGAGACTAGACAGGTGGTTCTGGGGTTTTTTTTCCGGCAAAAAAGTTCAACCCCAATACCTTGGAAAAGTAAATGATTCTGCATATCCCCATACATTAATATCCATATCCCCCTACTAACTCCACAGTGCTGTTTTACTCCTCGCTTACCAGACCCCTTTTTTTCTCCACTACATGCCACCACTCACCTTTCATACCTAGAGAAAGCCTTTATCATCCCTAGGTACTACCAGTACCCTCCTATATACTCCGTTGTGGGTGCCCTCCTCTATCTCTAACACACCAGGGTTTGCTCTGTATAAGCTCCTTCTCCTTTCTGATGGTATTTCTAACAATGTAAGGCTACATCCCCACAACAGTGGAAAAAAACGGACATTTTTATCTGACATTTTTTTCACTGATGTCTTTCTGAGAAACTGACCCTTTCAATTGTATGGTGGAAGTCTGTCAGTGAAAAACAGACAAGATAGAACATGTTCTATTTTATTACGTCCGTTTTTCACTGACCATCTAAAAAACTGCAGTGTGAATAACCCCATAGACTACTATTGGTCTTAAAACGGACGTGTGATGGCCGTTATAAAAACTATGTTAAAAGTAACACCACAGCTGAATATGTACAGGAGTACTGAACAACAAATTGGTAGGAAATCTTTACCTCTTAATGATCACCGATACCTCCTTTTTTAACAAGGGGCCTTCAAAGGGCCCTATTCTAGGCCGTCACCTTTTTGCAGTGGTCTAGTCTAAGCACTGCATGGGTTTGCCATGCAGCAAAGAACATGAGCTTAGCTCTCGTATGACAGCCAGGCTTCTGCCCTAACGGCACGTATGGGATGAAGCGCCGATACTGGCCACTTAACCCCTGGTTAATGGTGACCTCCAGATTTAAGCGTTTTCAGAGGGAGGGGGCTTGCTCTGTCAGGCATCGTCACCGCAACTAATAAGGTTGCGGGATGCCGCTATCTGTACATGGCAGCTGGGGGCCTAGTGAAAGCTACGGTAAATGCCTATTAAGGTGTGCTGGAGGTGCAGCCTAAGGGCTCTCTCACATAAGCGTGTACAGTCCAGAAATCATGCTCCATGTGTGAGCGTGATCCTCTGTTCTGGACACTGCTCGTCTTGCAGGAGCGCACGGCATTGTACTGATTTATAATGCCATGTTCCTCTGCATGATCTTACTTCTACAGGATTATACTGACATAAAGCTGTCACTAGTGTTCGGTAGCAGTAAGCTCATGCAGAGACACACAGCATTATAAATCAGTACAATGCCATACGTTCCTGAAAGACGAGCAGTGTTCAGAACGGAGGATCACACTCACACACGGAGAGTGATTTCCGGACTGCACACGCTCACGTGAAAAAGCCAGAATAGAGTACCTGTCAGTTTCTTACTGATGGCATAAGTGGTGCAGTGTATTATGGAAGTGATCGGAGGATCGCATGTCAAAGTCTCCTTGTGGGACTAATAAGTAGTAAAAATAAAAATGAGAAAAGTTTTAGTAAAAAAGAAATTGCAAAAAAAAAAAGTCCCACAATATATTTGGTATCTGCATTAATAACGACTAGCACTATACAATTATCATGTCATTTATCCCGCACGATGGGGAAAAAACTGTGAAGGAATGGCTGTTTATTGCTTATTTGTCATGAAAAAGAAAGCATAAAAATACAATTAAAATGTTGCACGTACCCTAAAAATATACAAATAAAAACTACAAGTTATCATGCAAAAATGAAGCCATCACGCAGCTCTGTAGAAAGAAAAATAAAAAAGTTATGGGTCTTGGGAGGCGGCGATGCAAAAACAGGATTTTCATTGCAAAAGTAGTAAAACTTAAAAAAAACTATATGTATTTGGTACTGATACTGACCCAGAGAATAAAGTGTTTTTTTCATTCCTCCTTTAATAAAAATTAATCAGTGATTATATGTACCCCAAAATAGTGCCATTAAAAACTACAACTTGTCCCTCAAAAAACAAACCTTCATACAGCTACGGATGGAAAACTAAAAAGGTTATAGCTGTTGGAATGCAACAATCAAAAGATTCAAAAATGGCTTGGCCAGTAAGGCTCAAAATGCATGCAGGAGGAAGGGGTTAATGAGGACTATGATTGATGTTGGTTCATTAAAATTAAAAACGATGTCTGTACTTGAAGGAGTTTCCTCCCCACTGGATGAGGAGAATTGTTGTCTATATCTTTTGTAAAAGTCCCTATACATTGCATTTACAAATGATGTTACTAATACCAGTAAGTAGAGATGAGCGAACTTTAAAAAAAAGTTCGGCGTTGGGGTTGTGGTAACTCGCGCATCCCGTTTCCACTATCGCGGCATATGGAATCCATAAGGGGCGGCTTCCACCAGCCCGAACTGTTGAACAGCCGAAGGACCTGGGGTGACGTCACCGTCATGTGATCAGTGCAGGGGGCGTGGCTCAGCACGGGATCAAATCCAGTGCTGAGCCACGCCCCCTGCACTGATCACATGACGGTGACGTCACCCCAGGTCCTTCGGCTGTTCAACAGTTCGGGTTGGTGGAAGCCGCCCCTTATGGATTCCATATGCAGCGATAGTGGAATCCATAACGGGATGCGCGAGTTATCACAACCCCAACGCCGAACTTTTTTTTAAAGTTCGCTCATCTCTACCAGTAAGGGTACTTTCACACTTGCGTTAAACTTTTCCGGTATTGAATTCCAGCCTAGGGCCTCAATACCGGAAAAAAACTGATCAGTTTTCTCCTAATACATTCTGAATGGAGAGTATGCATCAGGATGTCTTCAGTTCAGTCACTGTACGGTTTTTGAACTGAGAAAATACCGCAGCATGCTGCAGTTTTGTCTCCGTCCAAAATTCCGTAACACTTGCTGGAATACCAGTTCCGGCGTTAATTCCCATTGAAATGTATTAGTGCCGGATCCGTCATTAAAATTACTGCTTTGACGGACCTGGTCTTCTGGTCTGTGCATGCACAGACCTTTTAAAATGTGAAAAAGATAAATACCGGATCCGTTTTTCCGGATGACAACCGGAGAGACGGATCAGGTATTGCAATGCATTTGTGAGACGGACCTGCATCCGTATCCATCTACAAATGCTGTCCGTTTGCATACCGATTGCCGGATCGCCGGAACTGCCTGCCGGAATCCAGCAACGCAAGTGTGAAAGTACCCTAATTTCAACATTTTAAGATCAATAATATTCAATCTTTTTATTTGAGTTCACAGTTCCGGTCCTAAGACAGAAAAACATGTAGACACATGATACACCACCACCATGTTGGACTGTTCGTACAATACTTTTGCTGTGGAATGTTACCGTACATTTGCGATACAGCACACACGTGATCTATACATATAAATCCTAAAAGGCTTGATTTTAGTGACAAATTAATCTCTTACAGTACTTCGTTCTTCATCTGGGGTCAAAACTATGTAATTTCTCTGCATGTCATTTTTTGATCAATAAAAATCGATCACCAAAAACAGATGCTGCAGTAATATCACTGTTCTTCTATGTGGTTAGAAGAGTAATGTGGATCCTCGACACGCATGTACCTGAATTGTAGCCCCCAGAGGAAGGCCAGTTCATATGGCAGAGCTGTCTTCCCCAGGATTGTGATCAGGCACCTGCACTCCTGTGTTGTATGTGCTCCTCTGTTACGGAGGGCACTGGGGGATCTAAAAAGTTACGTGTGTTTACCCCCTGACCCATTGCTGGCTTATAATGTTTCAGGTTGACTACCACTGAAGAACGTTAGAATAACTGTACACAAGATGTACAGGAAACAGGACAAAGACAACAATACAACATACAGGACAAAACCATGTGCTTTAAAGGGACACTACCATCAATTATTGTATCACCTATTAACAGTCTCTATGTGAATGTTCTATGTAATTGCTTTTTATAAAAAAAAGGTGGACAGTTTTCTGTTTCCTGTCCTGGCTTTTAACTTCCTCCTTTGGACTTTTCGCAGTCGAAACAATCTTGCTTGACTTTCTGAGTCAGACTATCCCCTTCTACCAGGGAGAACCCCCCTGTATTGATTCAATTAAGAGTATAACGCATTACACTAAGCAATGCAATGCTCTTTTATGGGCATCTTTATCAAGAGACCAATAAAGCTATGATACTGTTATCCTAATTGTACTAATCTACTATTATACTAGCAGATACCATCTTTCCCTTTGCAGCAGCAGTAAAATAGCAATAGGCTCCCTATTTATCTAGAAGTCTTATCTCTCTGTGCTACAGGACAACATTTTGTATTATGCTGCCAAAATAAAAAGGAAAAAAATATGTTTTCTATTAATATATAGTTTAAAAAAGTACCCCTTTCTGATAGATATGTCCCTTTAAAGTATTGTCCTACTTACTCATATTCAATAGACCTAGTACTGCAGAGCTTTTCGTGTTATTTATTGTTCACAACATTTTTATTCTATAAAACGATTCATTTGTCTGTATTGTTCCTTCAAACCCAAGCACAATACATGAGAGTTAATGGCAATCTATCCAAGCCTGACTAAAAGCCTCCAAACTCCCTTGTCCTGCTTTAATACAAAGAACCCTTTCCTGAGAGAGAGAGTAATGTATTTTCTCCTGTATCTGTAGACCAGCGTACAATATTACTCTACCCGCTCTTTGCTTGAACACAAAGCAGAAGCAAACAATCTGCTCCTCTGGTTTAAGCTTGGCCAGAAGAAGAGGACTCCTCCCCGCCATATTATTACTGCTGACAGGTCAGGAGGGAGGACTGGAGGCAGCAGATGCACTTACCGAGAGTATGTTGCTTAGACTCATTAGCTGCGAAATAGCTGCATTGAAAACGAAATCCTCAGTGAAGTAGCTGGTTACCTAGGCAACGCAAACAAAAAATGTCTTTTTAGAATAAGTCATATTTGTTAAAGTTAACAGTGACTGACTAATTCCTGCACACAGGTGAACAATCTCATCCTTGTGTTTGCGTGGGTTTCCTGCAGGCGTTCTCATCGCCTCTCAAAAAGGCAATCACCGGCCCAAATAAATAAAATCGTCCCTTTACAATAAATGCAATATCAGAGGTGATGATGACCTCGCAGAGGCCCAGGAGATAGGGCAACTGGAGAGCTGTGTCCACCAGGGATGACTAGTGAATTTCTTTCAGGGACAAAACAGCAGCTCTACAAGGAAAATAATACATTTTGAAGGGGGCTGTCATCGAGGGAAACCTACTTCGGTTGAAGCTAGCCCAGCGTTACATGCTTGTCAGACAGATTAATGGGCAACCATGTCCTCCCATGGTTGAGAGCTGGTTCACCAGGGTAAGTGCCACTCTTTGTTAGCAGTTCTCCACTCTGGTTAAGGCCTCATGCAAATCGCGGATCAGCAAATTACGGGTGCCGTCCATGTGCATGCCGCATTTTTCACAGTCCCAATACTAGAAATGCCTATTCTTGCCCGCAAAAATAGGACATGTTCTATAATGTGCGGGACGGACACACAGATGCGGACAATATGTGTGCGGTGCGCATTTTTTTTGCGGTTCCTTAGAAGTGAATGGGTTTGCGTGCCATCCGCAAAAAATGAGGATCGGATGCAGACCTAAAATACAGTTGTGTGCATGAGACCTAACAGAGGCGAGGTCCTCTATCAGGTCCATTGCTCTGATATGGCAGGAGTGGGATGGAGTTCATAAAGAAAGCATGTCACAAAGGGGCGTGAATCTCTTTGGGTCGGGTATGATGTCGATATGCATAGATGTTGATTAAAATCCATACAAGGTCAACATGACCACAATAAACCACATAAAATATAACTCTTAATATGGTAAAAAGCTATATTTTAAATGGTTTGACACTGTCTGTGATATTGTAGCGATACGCTGCAAACCAACAACGTTATTGTTTTCTCAATGAGAATGGTCTCCATGACAACATTGGACCTGATGGAAATGAGAAGGGGACATGTTGTCACCAGAACCTTTCAGGAGTACTTCATCAGCATTTGGTCATAATATCTCACCACAAGGGATAAACTTTCTACTTTTTAAGTGCACTAAATGGTCTTTTATCTTTTCTTTTTGCTGGGTAGTTCACCTTTAAAGGGGTTGCCCACCATTAAATGTTATTTATATATAACAGCATGCAAGACTAGTTACTTGTGCAGTTTACTTTCTATTTTAAAAATTCTCCAGTTGGGAGATATTTTCTTTATTATACTGGCACCCCCTAGTGTTTAATCTGTGTAGTAATGTGAACGTCCACCTACTGAGGTGGTCACACATGCTCAGTTCCATCCTACAATTGCCACCAGCCATATCTACTATTAGAAGCTACAGGGAATGAGCTGCAGCAAAAAGGACATACCCCCATAAAATAGACATACCCTTGGTTGGTCACTGTACAGCTATATACAACTCCCACTGACCTGACATTATGGAAGCGGTCATTAGCATGAGGGAGCCACAGGAAGATGAGAACAGTGCT
The DNA here is from genome assembly GCA_033119425.1 of Bufotes viridis. Taxonomy (NCBI): domain Eukaryota; kingdom Metazoa; phylum Chordata; class Amphibia; order Anura; family Bufonidae; genus Bufotes; species Bufotes viridis. The sequence continues at coordinate 152,055,235 of CM065593.1, read as the reverse complement.
GCACTGGTTGTTCTCACCTTCCCTGGTCTTCTCCCGGCCCCATGCTGTGTCTTAACACATACAGCATCAGGATGTAATGCACGTAGATGCGAATTATGACCTGACGGTGTGCACTCTCAGGTCACAGTACAGTGTGGTGGGAAGAAGACCAGGGAGGGTAAGTGAATCTGCCAAGTGGCAGCGCCATCGGGAGCTGGAGAAGTAACTTTATTTTTTTATTTATTTTAAATGTCTGATCTGAGGCTAATGGAGAATGGGGAGGGTCTGATCTCCGGGGGGGTCTGATCTGAGGCTGGGGGGATCTGATGGGGGCTGATCTGAGGCTGGGGGGTCTGATGGGGCCTGATCTGAGGCTGGGGTCTGATCAGAGGCTGGGGGGTCTAATTGGGGTCTGATCTGAGGCTGGGGAGGGTCTGATGGGGGTGTGATCTGAGGGTGGGAGGTCTGATGGGGGTGTGATCCGAGGCTGGGGGTCTGATCTAAGGCTGGAGAGGGTCTGATGAGAGTCCGATCTGAGGCTGATGTAGGCTGGGGGTCTGATCTAAGGCTGGAGAGGGTCTGATGAAGGTCTTATATGAGGCTGATGTAGGCTGAGGATCTGATAGGAGGCTGATTTGAGGCTGATGGAGGTGGGGGGGCAGATCTAAGGCTGAGAAAAGGACAAAGACAGGGAAGAAAGATGCAGGGACAGGGGCAGTTAGAGTGAAAGCTGGGTGAACCCCTCCCTGGACCCTCCTGAGTTTAGCTTGGCTGGTATTAATGCCAAATAAAGAACTAAATATATAACATTCTCAACTTAAAAATTAGACTGCCATATGTGGTCAAGAAGGAGCCTGTATTATTTGTAATATATAGTGCAGGCGCCATTTTGTGCTGCAAAAATACAGTGCTCTAGATTTTTTAAATTGAAGCGCAATTTCTGTAACATACCCCTAAGTCACTTATATGTTTGACCAAATACAGCAGTCAAGTTTTTAGGTTGAGAATTTTGTATGGCCCCCGAACAATGTTACAAATATCTAAATGGCCCTCGGCAGCAAAAAGGTTCCCCACCCCTGCTCTATAGTCTTAAGCTTGGTAACCAGAGGACACCCATGCTGCAGCAACAGCAAAAAAAAACTTTACATCTACAAATGTCATCATTTTTATAGTCCAGAGATTATCAGATATAAGGTAGAATCCATCATCTGAAATATCTATCCTGAACACGACTAAATCAATTACCTCAGACACAGTAAGATTCCGGTGTTGCCAGATTTTTTGAGTTTCTACCGTTTCGTTCTTACTCAGGATTTGAGGATTCGGTTTCACTGGGGAGTTTCGAGCCTCAATAAACTTGCTAGTTATTGCCCACACACGAGACTGCCACCTCTGGACACCTGGTATTGCATCAGCTGTGAAACAACACAAGTATATGGAAGCATTATAAAATGCCCAGTATGCCCATGGTAATATACAATACATGCAATGTTATCCTACCCTTATTTATCTGTTACATTCCAGCTAAGTGCTGATCAAATTGTATATCATCACCTGGCTCGTTTTTTGCCTAGCATTGGCATGTGTAAGAGGACCCTCAAAACCACCCCCTAAGCACAGAGACACATATAGAAAAAGGACTCCCCTTTGTTAGATGATAACAGCTGAGAGCCACCATTGTTAATCTGGTCCATAGTTTGATCAAACCATTACAATGGACCTGCTCGGTGAAGAAGCTCTTCTGCCATCAGTGCTGTAAATTATGAGTGTAGGTCATGAATATTTTAGGCTCAGAACAGATGTCCAACGGCCATAAAACTCCACAACATGTCAATGTGAGCTTAACAGGGATCTGCTTTAAGCCTTAGCATTTCACTTGTATTAACATGAATGCTTCCTATAACCACGTGCACATTTTTGTGGACAAGATAAAATTAAAAAAAGGGCAACTGAAGGCAAGTATTAATCTGGGTAGCTTTAACCCATACCTCAAAACATTTGAATCCCCCATTTGTGAGAACTTTAAAGCTCTACTGTGAGCTGCCCAGGAACACCTAAAAAACCTCCCTCAGATGCCCACTTTTAGACACATTGTACCCATCCCATCCATTTCCCATAAAAAAAAAAAAATAAATTTTTTTGGGTGGTATCTTTAACCACATCAGTCCCCCTAGCTTAAACACCCTTAATGACCAGGCCACTTTTTGCAATTCTGCACTACACTACTTTCACCGTTTATTGCTCCGTCATGCAACTTACCACCGAAATGAATTTTACCTCCTTTTCTTCTCACTAATAGAGCTTTCATTTGGTGGTATTTCATTGTTGCTGACATTTTTACTTTTTTTGCTATTAATAAAAATTTAACGACATTTTTGCAAAAAAATGACATTTTTCACTTTCTTTGAATAAATTTTTTTTAAAAAGTTGTCATTTACAGAGATATTTCTCACACACAGTATGGGTATATGTAAAAATGCACCCCAAAACACATTGCCCTACTTCTCCTGAGTACGGCGATACCACATGAGTGACACTTTTTTGCAGCCAAGATGCGCAAAGGGGCCCAAATTCCCATGAGAACCTTTAGGATTTCACAGGGCATTTTTACGCATTTGGATTCTCACGCTTTAGCACCCCTAAAATGCCAGGGCAGTATAAATACCCCACAAGTGACCCCATTGTGGAAAGAAGACACCCCAAGGTATTCCATGAGGGGCATGGCGAGTTCACAGAAATTTTTTTTTTTTGGCACAAGTTAGCGGAAATTGATTTTTATTTTTTACAAAGTCTCATATTCCACTAACTTGTGACAAAAAATAAAATTTTACATGAACTCACCATACCCCTCACGGAATACACTGGAGTGTCTTCTTTCTAAAATGGGGTCACATGTGAGTGTTTGTACTGCCCTGGCATTTAGGAGTCTCCACAATCATTACACGTATGGCCAGCATTAGGAGTTTCTGCGATTCTCCTTATATTGAGCATACGGGTAATGAGATTTTTCCGTTCAGCCTCTGGGCTGAAAAAAAAAAAAATGAAGCGGCACAGATTTTTCATTCGCATCAATCAATGTGGATGAAAAATCTCTGCCAAATCAGTGACTGCGGTGCGGTGGGCTGGGCGCTATAGCTACCTAACAAGTAGCTAACTAACTGGCGGTGATAAGGGACCCTTATGCCCCATTCACACGTCCGCTAATTCTGTTTGCGGAGCGGAATTGCGGACCCATTCATTTCTATGGGGACAGACTTTGTCCCGCTCGGATCGGAATTACGGATCCGCGCTTCGAGTCTGCACTTCCGTTCCATAAAAATATAGAACATGTCCTATTCTTGTCCGCAGTTGCGGACAAGAAAAGCATTTTCTATATAGTTCTGGCAATGTGCGGATCTGCAAAATGCGGTAAGCACATTGCAGGTGTCCGTGTTTTGAGGATCTGCGGATCCGTGGATCAGTTCCGCGGATCCGTGAATCCACGGATCCGCAAAACACATATGGACGTCTGAATGGAGCCTTACAAGGGGTGTCATCAATGACAGGGGGGTGATCAGGGGGTCTAGATGGGGTGATCAAGGGGTTAACAGGTGAGGGGTGGGGTGGGGGGGTTAGTGTAGTGTTTGGTGCAACTTTACATAGTTACCTGGTCCTCTGGTGGTCGATCCCAGCAAATGGGACCACCAGAGGACCAGGTAGCAGGTATACCAGACGCTGTTCACAAAACAGCGTCTGGTATACATGTTTGATGCGATTTATATCGCATCTACAGCCTGCCAGCGACTGATCATCGCTGGCAGGCTGTAGTTCAATTCTTGAGACGCGCGCCACTGTGAACGCACTCGCGCGTCTCGCGAGATGACGCGCCGATGCGTCCACACAGAGCTACAGGACCGCCCGCAGGACGCATCCCTGCGTTAGGCGGTCCTGTAGTAGTTAATGTTGTTTTGATTGGACAGTAAAGGTGCTAAACTCCCCAAGAATTACTATCATCCTCAACCGCTATTTAGGAACATATCCTGACAGAGAACAAGGAAAATAGTCTGTGATATGCTCTAGTAGGCATCTGTTCCTTGTTAACAACAAATATCTATTAGCAGCTTTATTTGGTATAGTTAAAGGATATTCCGGTTTTATTAAGTTATCCCTTATCCACGGGATACAGGATAACTATTCGATTATTTCAAATCGCAAGTGAAAGGTGCAGTCCTGAAATTTGCGGCAACCTGCATGCGGATCCTACAGCTGGGGCCACACTGTGTGCGGTCACCCTTAAATGAGTATTCCAGTTATATTAAGTTATCCTCTATGCACAGAATAGGGGATAACTAATAGATCTGTGCGCGTCCTACCGCTGGGACCCCCACCAATCACAACGGGGGCCCTGTACCCCATGGAGCCTCCTGAAATGAAAAGAGAGGACAATTGCTGCCGCTGCTCTCATGTTCAAAGGGGTCCCAGAGACCTAACTATTACCGTACTCATTGGAATTTGAGCCCCTTTGCGCATCCAGGCTGCGAAAAAGTGTCACACATGTGGTATTGCCGTACTCAGGAGAAGTAGGGCAATGTGTTTTGCGGTGTATTTTTACATATACCCATACTGTGTGTGAGAAATATCTCTGTAAATGACAACTTTTTAATTTTTTTTATACAAAGTTGTCAGTTTACAGAGATATTTCTCTCACCCAACATGGGTATATGTAAAAATACACCCCAAAACACATTTCCTACTTCTCCTGAGTACGGCGATACCACATGAGTGACACTATTTGCAGCCTGGAGTCAAAGGCACCAAGTTCCACGTACCTTTAGGTTTTACAGGGCTGCTCACAATTAAGCCCCGCCCAAAATGCCAGAACAGTAAACACACCCCACAAATGACCCCATTTCGGAAAGTAGACACCCCAAGGTATTCACTGAGGGGCATAGTGAGTCCGTGGGAGATTTTTTTTTTTTGCCAGAAGTTAGCAGAAATGGAAACTTTATTATTTATTTTTTCCCTCAGAAAGTGTCATTTTCCGCTAACTTGTGAAAAAAATGAAATGATACATGAACTCACCATGCCCTCCGTGAATACTTTGGGGTGTCTTCTTTCTAAAATGGTGTCATTTGGGAGTATTTATACTATACTTTTTGCACCATAGTTTGTAAACGCTATAACTTTTACCCAAACCAATAAATATACACTTATTGGATTTTTTTATCAAAGACATGTAGAACAATAAATTTAGAGAAAAATTTATATAGAAATGTAGTTTTTTTGCAAAATTTTACAACAGAAAGTGAAAATGTCATTTTTGCAAAAATTTCGGTCATTTTCGATTAATAGCAAAAAAGTAAAAATGTCAGCAACAATGAAATACCACCAAATGAAAGCTCTATTAGTGAGAAGAAAAGGAGGTAAAATTCATTTGGGTGGTAAGTTGTATGACGGAGCAATAAACGGTGAAAGTAGTGTAGTGCAGAATTGTAAAAAGTGGCCTGGTCATTAAGGGTGTTTAAGCTAGGGGGGCTGAAGCGGTTAAGCTAGGGGGGCTGAAGCGGTTAAGCTAGGGGGGCTGAGGTGGTTAATACTGCAGAAATACACAGTTCCGGCTGTGGCAGAAATGGAACAGAAGCTTACGTACTTTTCATATCCCACAATATGTCTTGCTCTGGAGGAGCAGCAAATAACAAGTACAGACGAGTGGTGTCAATGCCATATTTCTCCACCATTTCCTCCGGATCCACTCCATTGTGCTTGGATTTACTCATCTTTTCCCAGGTTACTTGAAGTTTTTCTCCAGTCTTTGCATTAACCGGTTCACTGCCTTTAAGAAACAAAATGAGTATGTTAAAAAAAAACTATTAGTGTAAAGTTGAAATAAATCTGTTCAAACAAAGTCAGTGTTTGAACTGTTCTACCTCTTTCACATAACTCAGGTATAAAGGGGTTGTCTCACTTCAGCAAGTGGCATTTATCATGCAGAAAAATGTAATACAAGCCAATTACTAATGTATTGTTATCGTCCATATTGCTTCCATTGCTGGCTTGATTCATTTTTCCATCACATTATACACTGCTCGTTTCCATGGTTACCACCACCCTGCAATCCATCAGCGGTGGTTGTGCTTGCTTCCTATTTTTCTAGGAATGGTCTTGTGTGAGGGCTCATTTTTTTGTGGGATGAGATGACTTTTTCATTGGTACCATTTTGGGGTACATATGACTTTTTGCTCGCTTGATATTATGATTTATGGGAAGCAAGGTGACCAAAAATGGCTGTTCTGGTGTTGTTTTTATTTTTTTCTCTTTTTACGATGTTCACCCGACAGGGTGGTATTTTTATAGAGCTGTTTGTTACGGACATGGCATTACCTTATACCTGTATGTTCATTTTTTATTCTTTTTCAGTGTTTTTACAATAGTAAAGGCTCGATGAGTGGAAAGGGGCCTTTTTTTTCTTTACCCTTGAAACTTAATTTTATAAAACACTTTGCAGGAGATTCATCAACACTGGTGCAAAGGAAAACTGGCTTATTTGCCCATAGCAACCAGATTCCACCTTTCATTTGTCAGAGCTTATTTGGAAAAATGAAATGATTGATCTGATTGGTTGCTATGGGCAACTAAGCCAGTTTTTCTCTGCACCAGTCTTGATAAATCTCCCTATTTATTTCTTCTACATTTTATATTAGTCCCACTAGAGGACTTTAACTTTTGAGAGTCTGATCCCTTCAGGGATGCATTACAATACATACTGCTTTACACTGTTACTTCGCCTATGAGACTCTGCCTGGGGCTGGGCCTCATAGTCTTCCATAGCTGGCAGGCCCCGAGCTCCTAGCAAGGCCTTGGGCTGCCATAGCAACCAATGGCTCCCCACGATCGCATCTTCCAGTGCCCGACCGATCATATATGTACTGCACATGTTTGGAACAGGTTATGTATACAATGTCAACATTTAATGGGGTTACACGGGTCACCGAGTTAGATTTTTGTGCGACTGTTGCGTCACCGTGCGACACCATTGACTATCTCTACAAAAAATGCCCCGTGTAGCCCTAGCCTTAAGCGAAATATTCCAGGCGAACACGTATGGGTGCTGTGTGGCAATTGCCTTCTATATAATGCATGTCATTTATGTGATATGTGACTGCAAATGCTGATAAATGTCTACTGTGTCATAACTTTTTATATAAATGGCTACTGTGTAAATTTTGCGCACTGAAATAAAACAAAACATTCGTTTTCGGTATTGAATCTTAGTACATAATATAAAATAAATGCACTGCTTACCACTAACGTCCACCTCATCTCTAGCTAAGTATCTCCCAGTTGATGCAAGCCGAAATGTCTGTCCTTTAATGAGGCCTTGCACTAAAAGCTTTTGGAACGGTTCCCTTAAAAACAGAGAAAAGAGAAACAATTAGGGCAGCATAAGCTGCTATGTGCCATCTAATATATAAAATCAACTAACCACTGACTACACCCAAAACAGGCAGGCAGCACACTGTAACCACAATCGAAACCGTCACCATGAAAATGCAGGGCGGCGTGCTGGCCGCATGTCATAGAACAGAAGGAGCTGAGCAGACTGATGCTGTTTGTATGCTTAGATCCCCAGTGGATGGTGTTGTCATTCACTGACAGCTATATCTCATTCACAGAGGGAATACCATTAAAACCTTTTCTAATATTCTGCTTATATGTTTGTGTTACGGTGAAGATGTAATGGTGCTACGCCTATTTTAATTGGAGTTTTTAAAGGGTTAAAGGTTAAGTTTTAACCCCGTCTACCCTGGGCCAGTGTTTGCCCTTCTGCCCAAGTCATTCTTTTTGAAAATCTGACCAGTGTCACTTTATGAGGTAATAACTTTGGAACACTTTTACTTATCCGAGCCATTCAGAGACTGTTTTCTCGTGACACATTGTACTTCATGATAGTCATAAATTTGAGTCAATATATTTCACCTTTATTTATGAAAAAATCCCAAATTTACAAAAAATTGTGAAAAATGAAAAAAAAAAAATCAAAATTTTAATCTCTCTGCTTTTAAAACAGAAAGTGATACCTCATAAAATATGTATTACTTAACATTCTCCATACGTCTACTTTTTTTTTTTTTTTTTTTAAGACATTAGAAGGCTTAGAAGTTTAGAAGCAATTCGCAAGATTTTTAAGAAAATTTCCATAACCCACTTTTTAAGGACCAGTTCAGTTCTGAAGTCACTTTGTGGGGCTTATATAGTAGAAACCCCCCATAAATGACCCCGTTGCAGAAACTACACACCTCAAGTTACTCAAAACTGATTTCATAAACTTTGTTAACCCTTTAGGTGTTCCACAAGAATTAAAGGAAAATGGAGATTTTCCATTTTAATCCATTTTTTCTTTAACACATTAAGGGTTAACAGCCAAACAAAACTCAATATTTATTACCCTGATTCTGCGGTTTACAGAAACACCCCACACGTGGTCGTAAACTGATGTAAGGGCACACGACAAGGCGCAGAGGAAAAAGAGCACCGTATGGTTTTTGGAAGGCAGATTTTGCTGGACTGGTTTTTAGATGCTGTGTCCCATTTGAAGCCCCCCTGATGCACCCTTACAGTAGAAACTCCCAAAACGTGACCCCATTTTGGAAACTAGGGGATAAGGTGCCAGTTTTATTGGTACTATTTTGGAGTACATATGATTTATGCTCTATATCAAGTTTTTTGTGAGGCAAGGTAACAAAAAAAAACATTATGTTTTTGTGTCTCCATTTTCTAAATACCATATATTTTTTTATTTTTCTGCCGATCGTCTTGTGCAGGGGCTTGTTTTTTGCAGGAAGAGTTGGCGTTTTTATTGGTACCATTTTTGGCCACATATGGTTTTATGATCATTTATTGTTACACTTTATGGGGCAAGGTTACCAAAAAATTGGTTGTTTTGGGACAGTTTTTATTTATTTATTTTTACAGCATTCACCTGAGGGGTTAGGTAATGTGAATTTTTTTATAGAGCAGAACTTAAGGGACACAGCAATACCTAATATGTATCATTTTTCTTATTTATTTAAGTGTTACACAATGATAGTATTTTTGAAACCAAAAAAATGATGTTTTAGTGTCTCCATAGTCTGAGAGCCATAGCTTTTTTATTTTTTGACCAATCATCTTAGGTAGGGTCTCATTTTTTTGCGAGATGAGGTGACTGTTTAATTGGTACTATTTTGGGGGGCAAACCCTTTTTGATCGCTAGGTGTTGCCATTTTTGTGATGCAAAGTGATATTTTTTACGGTATTCACCTGAGGGGTTAGGTCATGTGATATTTTTATAGAGCAGGTTGTTACGGACGCAGCAATACCTAATATAGCTACTTTTTTACATTTTACTTTAGCACAATAATATCAGTTTTGAAGCAAAAAAAAATTATATTTTTGTGACTCCATTGTCTGTGAGTCATATATTTTTAAATTTTTTTTTACTAATTTCTCAGGTAGGGACTCATTTTTTGCTGGATAAGATGACAGTTTTATTGGTACCATTTTGTACGACATACGCCTTTTTGATCACTTTGTGTTGCACTTTTTGTGATGTAAGGTGACAAAAATGTTTTTTTTTTTTTTAATGGTGTTGACCTGAGGGGTTAGATCATGTGATATTTTTATAGAGCTGGTTGTTATGGACGTGGCGATACTTAATATGTATACTTTCTTTTTATTTATTTCACTTTAACACAATAATAGCATATTTGAAAGAAAAAATTATGTTTTAGTGTCTGCATGTTCTGAGAGCTATAGTTTTTATAATTTTTTTAGCGATTTTCTTATGTAGGGTCTCATTTTTTGCAGGATTAGGTGACGGTTTTATTGGTACCATTTTGTTCGACATAAGCCTTTTTGATCGCTTGGTGTTGCACTTTTTGTGATGTAAGGTGACAAAAATAGCTTTTTTTGACACAATTTTTATTTTTTAATGGTGTTTATCAGACAGGGTGGATGATGTGATATATTTATAGAGCCGGTCGTTACGGACACGGCGATACATAATATGTGTGTTTTTCCTTTTTTTTTCTATTTTATATTATAAAATCTGGGGAAAGTGGCCTTTTTTTCTTTTTTTTTACTTGAAACTATTTCTTTTTATTAAAAACACTTTTTTTTAAACTTTATTTCTCTCCCACTCTGGGACTTAAACTTTTGGGGTTCTGATCCCCTGTGCAATGCATTACAATACATCTGTATTGTAATGCATTGCCTGTTACTGTATGACACTGAGTCATACACTAACAGGTTGCCTAGGAGGCCTGAGGCTGGATCTCCTCTGCACCCGTAAAAGGCAGGTCCCCATGCCGTGCAAGGCATTGCGCAGCCTCTGCACGACATCGGGCTGCCTTGTCACCCATCGGGTCCATCCCACAGCAGCGTGGGGACTCGATGGGCTCCCTCACCCGCAGCAAACCCCTTCTATGTCGTGGTCAGCGCTGACTGTGGCATAGAAGGGGTTAATCTGCCAGCTTCGCTGTAAACAGCGATGCCAGCGGATACAGCAGGGGCCCAGCTATCAGGGACTGCTGGACCTCTGCAGTGATAGGGCGCTCACTGCTCTGGTGCTAGCCCGATCACCATGACGTACTATTACGTCAAAATGCGGGAAGTCACTGATTTCCATAACGTAACAGTACGTCACATGTCGGGAAGGGGTTAATAGTAATCCCTCTGTGAATGAGCTTGATTGATAACAGATTTCCTGACAGTTGTCAGTACTGTTTCTCTTTACTCTGAGGCACTGATCTACTGGACTCCTAAGCCTAGAATGAGCAGGGAGTAGAGTTGAGCAAACTTGTGTTTTAAGTTTGGCTTCCAAAGTTCGGGTTTGGGTTATCGAAGCATCCCGTTATGGATTCCCCTACCATGGACCATAACGGCTTTTGGAATCCATAAGGGGATTCTTCAATGAACCCGAACCTTGGACAACACGAAGGACCTGAGGTGACGTCACTGTCATGTGATCAGTGCAGGGGGCAGAACACCAAGCCTGTGTGTATCCAGGATTACAACCAGTTCATGGGTGGAGAGGATCTTTCAGACCCGGTACTACAGCCCTACAGTGCCTTATGAAAATCTAAGGTGTGGTCCAAAAAATTAGCTGTGTACCTAACCCAAGTGTCACTCATAATGCCTTTGTTATCCATAGAACAGCTTGTCATGCTTCTTGGAATTTCAGGAAAAAAATAATAAAAAAATGATTTTTGGAGTTCAGGAAGGAGAGGGCAGTTTTTCAGTAAGCAGGGCTTCTGGGATCTCAAGAATAATACATGGGCAGCATTTCCCTGGAGTACTTCCCCCCTACAGAAAAAAAAGGCGACTCCAAAAAGGAGATTTTTGTGAAACTCACCTGTAAAATCTTTTTCTCGGGCATTCCATTGGGGGACACAGACCATGGGTATAGCTTAGAGGTATTACCAGGAGGGACACTGTGCAAATAGAAAGAAGGCTCCTCCTCCTCGGGCTATACCCGCAGGCTCCAGCAGGAGAACTTCAGGCGTTGCCAAAGCAGTAGGAGAAGGAGAACAAAAGGCAATGGAACCAAACAGACCGTAAACCATGAGGTCCAACGGAGAACAATAGAAAAAAGGAAATATATCCTCCCGTGCATACGCAGGAAGGGGTGGGAGCTGTGTCCCCCAAGGGAGCTACGAGAAAAAGATTTTACAGGTGAGTTTCACAAAAATCTCCTTTTCTCGGGCATTCCATTGGGGGACACAGACCATGGGACGTCCTAGAGCAGTCCATGGGGTGGGAGACACTCACAGCACCGCCAGGAGCCACGTCCAACAGTCAAGCGGGAACCGCTGCCTGCAACACCTTGCGCCCAAGGGCCGCGTCAGCGGACGCCAGCAAATGCACTTGATAAAACTTAGTGAAGGTATGCAAGGACGACCAAGTGGCCGCCTTACACAGCTGGGACGCTGAAGCCCGATTGCGACAGGCCCAGGAAGACCCCACCGCCCTAGTGGAATGGGCAGTGATCCGGGCCGGAGGAATCTTACTATGAGCACGGTAAGCCGCAGAAATGGCTGATCGTATCCAGCGCGCCACAGTGGCCTTGGAGGCCGCCAAACCCCGACGAGGCCCTTCAGGAACCACAAACAGGGAATCCGAACGGCGGAAATCAGCCGTGGCCCTCAGATACACTCGAAGAGCCCGCACTACGTCCAGGGAATGGAGAGCGCGCTCCTTGGAGTTCGCCGGAGAAGGACAAAAGGAAGGTAAAACCCGGTCTTCATTAAGGTGGAAGGGCAAAACCACCTTGGGTAGAAAGGACGGGACCGGACGCAGAACCACCTTATCCTGGTGAAAAACCAGGAAAGGTTCTCTGCAGGACAGCGCAGCTAGCTCCGAAACCCGCCGAATAGAGGTAATGGCCACTAGAAAAACCACCTTCCAGGTAAGGAAGGAAAGGCCCACATCTCTAAGGGGCTCTAAGGGGGCCCCCTGGAGGCCGAGGAGAACCGGCAGGGGATGGGCATACGGGGGCACCGAACGCGCCACCCCTTGAAGAAAGGTCCGCACCGGACCGAGACGAGCAAGGGATCTCTGGAAGAAGACAGTCAGAGCCGAGATCTGACCCTTCAAAGAACCGAGGGAGAGACCCTTCTCAAGGCCAGACTGCAGAAAGGCAAGTACCACCGGAATGGAAAAGCGTAGGGGAGGAAGCCCCGAGGACTCACAAAAGGAAAGAAAGGCCTTCCATGTGCGGTAGTAAATCCTAGAGGAAGCCGGCTTCCGCGCCTTAATCATGGTCCGCACCACTGAATCGGAGAAGCTCCGTGATTTCAGGATGATGGTTTCAGCAGCCAGGCCGTTAAACGCAGTGACTGTAAGTTCCGGTGGAAGAGAGGCCCCTGAGACAGAAGATTCTCTCTGTCCGGGAGGGGCCAAGGAGCGTCTGCGAGCATGCGCACGACCGCATGTCCGCGAACCAGGCGCGGCGGGGCCAGTCCGGGGCGATGAGAATCGTCGGGATCCCCTCCAGCGCGATCCTGCGAAGAACCTTGGGTAGCAGAGGAAGGGGAGGGAAGACGTAGAGGAGGCAGAATCGTTGCCATGGAGATACCAGCGCGTCCACTCCGCAAGCCCTCGGGTCCCGCGTCCGAGCCAGGAACACTGGGACTTTGCAGTTCAACCTGGAAGCCATCAGGTCGACGTCCGGACGGCCCCACATGCGGCAGAGATCCTGCCGGGTGCAGCGACCACTCGCCGGGATCCACCTTGGTCCGACTCAGAAAATCCGCCGTTCAGTTGTCGACACCCGGAATATATACCGCCAACAACACCGGGATGTTGGACTCCGCCCACTGAAGGATCCGCTCCACCTCCTGCATTATGGCCCTGCTGCGGGTTCCGCCTTGATGATTGATGTAGGCCACAGCCGTGGCATTGTCCGACTGGACCCGCACAGGAACCCCTGCAAGGATCCGGGTCCAATGAGAGAGGGAGAGAAAAATTGCCCGCAGCTCTAGGATATTGATCGGAAGACGAGACTCCTCCGCTGACCAAACCCCCTGAACCGTCTGGTTCCGGAGAACACCGCCCCAGCCCGAGAGGCTGGCATCTGTGGTGACAATTGTCCAGACGATGGGAAGAAAAGACCGCCCGGACTCCAGATTCGGGGGGGACAGCCACCAAGACAGGGAGGCCTGAACCCAAGGGGGAAGGCGGACCCTGGAGTCCAGACCCAGAGGGGACTTGTCCCAGCGGGAGAGAATCAGCCGCTGAAGAGGACGAGTGTGGAACTGAGCATACGAGATGGCCTCGAAGGAGGCCACCATGAGGCCCAGGATCCTCATGCACTGCCAAATGGGCAGAGGCTGGGGAGACAGCAGGAGCCGAACCGCCTCCTGAATCTGGTAGGAGTTGGAGTCCGGAAGGAACACCTTGGCGACTGACGTGTCCAGGATCATCCCCAGGAAGGCGAGCCTCTGGGATGGGAGGAGGGTCGACTTTGGTCGGTTGATCAACCAGCCGAACTGTTCCAGGGTCTGGACAGTAATTTGGATGCTGTCCACAGCTTGTGGAAAGGACGGGGCCTTTATCAGAACGTCGTCCAAGTAGGGCAAAAGAGAAATGCCCCTTGAACGAAGTAGGGCCATGAGAGGTGCCAGGATCTTGGTAAAGACCCGAGGGGCAGTAGCCAACCCGAAGGGAAGGGCGACGAACTGAAAATGACAGTCTCCGATAGCAAACCGCAGGTAGCGCTGATGCTACTCTGCTATAGGGACGTGCAAATAGGTGTCCTGAATGTCCACCGAGGCAAGAAATTCCCCCAGAAGAAGAGAGGCAATGACCGACCGGAGGGACTCCATGCGAAACTTCCGGACCCGCAGGAACCTGTTGAGCAGCTTTAGGTCCAGGATAGGGCGCACAGACCCCTCCTTCTTGGGCACCACAAACAGGTTGGAATAAAAACCTGAGCCCTGCTCCTCCAGGGGAACAGGGGAGATGACCCTTCTGTCCAGAAGAGAGGCGACCGCCCCCAACAGAGCCGAAGCTCGGGCGGGGTCTCCTGAAACCCGAGAGGGGAAAAAAACGTTCCGGTGGTTTGGATTCGAACTCTATTTTGTAACCAGACGTTACAATCTCTAGAGCCCAGACGTCCTGAATGTGAGCTCTCCAGGGCACCTGAAAGGAGAGCAGACGGCCCCCCACCGAGAGAGGTGGGGGCGCCCCGTCATGCCGAGGGCTGTTTGGGGGCCGCAGGACGGGCAGACTGAGCTCTCGGGCGCCAGGAGGACTGAGCCTTGAAAGAGGGCTTTTTGCGGGAGTCCTGAGATCCCCCGGCCGAAGATGTGGAGGACGGCCGGGCAGAGGAGAAGCGGCGAAAGGAGCGGTACCTGGGGCCAGAAGAACTCGGGCGAGCAGAGTGTCTGGACCTAGGCTGGGGCAGATGAGTACTCTTACCCCCGGTCGCAGCTGAAATGAACTCATCCAGCTGGGCCCCAAACAGACAGGAACCATCAAAGGGAAGGTTAGCAAGGGAACGCTTGGAGGAGGCATCCGCGTCCCAGACCTTCAACCAGATCTCCCTGCGCTGGATTACCGAGAGGGAGGAGATGCGGGCAAACAGAGCCGCAATGTCCATGGAGGCCTCACAGAGGAATTTTGCTGCTTGAGCCATTTGGAGGATGAAGTCCAAGGTGTCAGCAGACGCATGCTGGTCCGTCAAATCTTGGTGATGACGTTGCAGCCACATAGAGAGGGCCCTAGCGACCCACGCAGATGCAAATGCCGGGCGCAGGGACGTGCCTGCCAGGGAAAAAACGGACTTGGATAAGGAATCCAAACGCCTGTCCACAGCGTCCTGTAGAGAGGAGCCGCCCAGGACTGGTAGGGCAGTATTTTTGGCCAGCCTGGCCTCAGGCGGATCCACCTTAGGGGGGAAGCCCACTGATCAATACTAGTGGCAGGAAACGGGTACAGTGTATCCATGCGCCTAGGAGAAGTAAACTTTTGGTTAGGTCGGTCCCAGGCCTTGGACACGACCGCGGAGAACTCACTGTGGACGGGAAACACCGCGGCCTCTGATTTTTTAGGCGGAAAGAGGGCAAACTCCTGACTGGTGGGAGGAGTAGAGTCCTCTTGGAGGTTAAAGGTGTCACGGACCGCCGTAACCAACTCAGAGACCATAGCGGACAGCCTGGGAGGGGAATCCCGCTCCATGACCTCATCCAAATCTGACAATTCCCCCTCTGATTTCTGCTCCCTGGGGGGAGAACCATCAGAGCGCGCCTCAAGGCGGGAAAGGGGGGTGGGGGAGCGGAGACATCAGAAGAAGATTGCTGACGCTCACGCGGTCTCTTAGCGCCCGGGCGACCCCTGGGAGGGTCACTGGGGGAGATAGAGTGGGAAGCGCCCCTGGGTTAGCGGGCGACATACGCTCCATAAGGGCCATGGCCGCCTTGGCCAAATCCGCAGCAGCACTAGTCATGGCAGATGCCCAAGCGGGTACCACCGAGTCCACAGGGGTAGGTGGGGAACCGGGCTGGGCTGGCGCAGTAGGGGCAATCTGATCCGGGCCAGGGGCACGGCATGAGGCACAGAGTCCCGTGACAGAGAGAGGCAGAAGGCACGACTTACAGGACCCTAGTGGAGCCTGAGAAGAGTCCTTGGCAGATTTAGTGGGAGCCCCAAGCTTAGGCATGATTGGCATCTTGAGCAAAAAAAGGAAAAAAATTCTCCTACCAGACAGCGGTCAGAGAGAAAACCTGGCAAAACTACCGCTCTGGCAAGTGCTGAAGTTCGTCCAAGTGTCAGGAAGACAGAGAGCACGAGAGAGCCGCGGCAGACACCACTCTGCAGGAGCCGGGAGGAAGGAGGAGTGTAGGCTCCGCCCCCTCAATGACGTCATGCGCGGGGAAAAAGTGCGCGCGTGCGCATATGAAAAATAGTAAGAATGCCCCCATAAAGATGTGCCAGCCTGCAGGGGACCCTTATTATAAAGTCCCCTAATAGGGAAAAACAAATGGGAGCCGCGGCAGGCGCTGAGCTCTGTCGTGCAGCAGCCGCGTCCAGAGCGGCCTCTTAAGGTGCTTTAGGAAAACAAGGAAAATGTCCAGCTTCATACACCAACTCGTTCTTTATTGCAAAGCGATAAAAACAGCGGGATACATGTCGCGTCTACGCGTTTCGGATCTCTGTTACAAATACCGATCCTTAATCATGACAAAGCAACATTGGCAAAGCCACACATATATAAGCTAATACACCAGCTGAAACAATTCAGCCTTAATTGGGTGCCGCCCACATATATGTCCAAAGGCTATACACATACAAAATGCTTAAAATGTCAATACATCTAAACATACAATCTATGAAATTAAACATAAGAAAAGATAAAAGCAAGTAATTAATAATGCAGGATCAGATCGTGTTTTTGATTAAGGCCCAGAGGTGCATATGAACCCATTTTAAATATCCATAGAGATTCTCGATTCAAAAGCTTCTTGCGGTGGTCTCCACCCCTAATTGGAGGGGGCACTCGTTCTATACCCTGCACTACCATGCTCTCCACACTGCCGGCATGTATGGCCGCAAAATGTAAACTGGCTGCAGACACACCTCTGTCCCGGGAATGAGGGACATCAGAGATGTGTCTGCAGATCCTAATCTTCAAACTGTTTGTTGTGCAGCCAATATATTGTAGGGAGCATGATGTACAGGATATACAGTAAACCACATATGGGGTATTGCAGTTGATATATTGCCGTATAGGGAAAACTTTGTTTTTAGAGAAAGACATTATTTCCTTTCCTACTATCATATGTGTGCAGCAAGTGCAGATTTTATGGCCACATTTGAAGCTGCCTAAATAACGTAACCATGTATGTTGGACTTGCGGTTGATCTCTATACATCGATGGACTAAGTTTAGTTCCTAATGTGGGTGCCTTCCGAGCTACACATTTTATGCCGTGTCCAATAAGAGGCCGCCAATCCTCTTCCATATGGAGTATGGGCAGGTGAGATTTAACAATCTTGCATACCTGCGCATATTCCAGACTGTAATTGGTCACAAAGGTGGGAATACTGGCATATACCTGCTTATTTGAATCACACCCTTTTGCTGTAGGAAAAACCAGACTTCTCTGTGAAAGACCCAATGCATTTTGTTGGGCCCTGTTCAGACTGTGCCTAGGATACTTTCTCCGGACAAGACGGTCAGAGGCTGCCTGAAGCTCCATTCTACATTTGTCATCCAATGTACAGTTACGTCAGTATACGGGTAAATTCCCCTTTAGGTAAATTTTTGGTAACATGGGGGATGACAAGATGTGGCGTGGAGAATTGTGTTGCCTGCGGTTTCCTTGCGATAGCTGGCAGAAATGACTCTATTGCTGACACCTTCCACGGAGAGCGCACCACATCTCCTGATCCGGCCTCTTAAGGTGGCCCCGACCTAATTAAGGTGGAAACGCGATCCTTAAGGTGGCACCAGTATTTAAGGTGGCACCGAGAAATGGCACTGCAGAACCCTTAGAGGTACCAATTCCCTCTTTGTGGGTGAGAAATGTGCCTCAATAAAGTGCCTCATATGCCCCCAGCCCCTGCCCATATTCACCCAGGCGGCCCAAGAGGGACAAGAAGAAGGAGAAGGGGGTGCACAGACTTCAGGGTATACTTATCTGATCCTGCAGTCTTCTCCCTCTGAGTCCGGACCAGCAGGGAAGCACCTCTTCAGACGTCTGACTCCGCAGGGTGGGAGTACAGTGCTCTGGATGAGGGTGGCAGTAGGTGTCCCAATGGCTGGCGGGATGCGGAGCTACAGGGTGAGCCCGGATCCACTTGTCTTCTTTGGGGGAAGTGGGGGAAGCCAGACAACGTCCATGGACGGCGGCGGTCACTCCACGGGGTACCAGGAAAGCGCCATGCTGACCTGCGTCCCCATCTGTAAGAAAAATAACAAATAGGAGTAGCAGTGTCATCCTCCTTCTACAGACACTAAGCAAAGACTGAAGTTCTCCTGCTGGAGCCTGGGGGTATAGCCCGAGGAGGAGGAGCCTTCTTTCTATTTGCACAGTGTCCCTCCTGGTAATACCTCTAAGCTATACCCATGGTCTGTGTCCCCCAATGGAATGCCCGAGAAAAAGGTGTTGAGTTTGCTCGGTTAGAGGGATTCGGAAAGACACCACTCACTGCTGTCAGACCTGCCACTCTTAACCAGGCCTCTGCATTGGAAAGTGCTTTCAAGTTTATCACACCTCCACTGATATCCATTAAGTTAAATTCTTAATTAATCCATGGGAAGACATTTTCAGTTTAGCATTTTTCCATTTGGCAATCCAATAATAGCTCGCCCACCCAAAAAAAAAAAAATTATAATGTAAAAATTCCCACTATACCCCTAATTTCTGTCAATTTTGATTTTTTTTTATAAATAAAGGTAAAACATATTGACTCGAATTTATCACTAACATGAAGTACAATGTGTCACGAGAAAAGTCTTGGTATGCCTTTGATAAGTAAAAGTGTTCCAAAGTTATTACCACATAAAGTGAAACATGTCAAATTTTCAAAATGTGGCTTGGTGCTGAAAGTAAAAACTGGCTTGGTCTTGAAGGGCCAAGAGCCAAGGATATGGATACTTATCAGGAACGATTGTTCTTTCAAACACTTGACAATTGCCTCATGTGAAAGTGACTCAGATCACCCAACAGACAAGCTTGTTTGTCGGGTGATCACATCTCTCACATGGCATTAAAATAATTTTCTGTGGCCAGCACATCGGCTTGTGCCAACAAACGAGGAATCTGTACAGGGATGAAGAATCATAGAAATGATCATTCATCATAATGCAGATCATGAGTGCACAGTGATCAGGAATTTCCTCATTCCCCATCAGTGCCATGTCTGTCGGCCTGGGTAAAAGACCCCTTAGACCAGATCAGCCATTCAGGCTGAATGGGCCATCTAAGGTATGGGTAACATAAGGCAAACCTACCCAAAAAATGGCAATTTAGTAGGTACTTTGAATACATGAAAGGGGTTATCCAGGAAATAATATTGATGACCTATCCACAGGATCGAACAAATAGTATGTAGAGCAGCACTCATATACCTTTTAGACTCCTTCAGACACGCAACAGCCAATCCAAAGCACCATATCCACGGTGCTTCATAGATAAATATTCAAAATGGAAGGTGATGGCAGCAGCATTTTCGTCCAAAGCAGCAACGTTTCGACTAACACCTAGTCTTAGTCAAGCCTTGACAAAGACTAGGTGTTAATCGAAACGTTGCTGCTTTTTATGCACCTTTTTGTACATGTTCTTAGGGACTAACTGCTAAATAAAGAATCTTTGGACAAAAATGCTGCCATCACCTTCTATGTTCAATATCTATCCTCAGGATCGGTCATCAAAATCACATCAGAAGGGATCGAAGGACCCCCACCGATCAGCCATTTTCACTCACTAGTTTTCTGGTAAGCGCGGCGGCCTCCTGGGTGCCTACAAAGCACAGCACCATATACCATATAGTGGTAGTGCAGCTCAACCCCACTGACTTGAATGGGGCTGAGCTGCAACTAGGTCATGTGACCGATGTACGGTGATGTCACATGGCTTGGGAAGAGGCCTCTTCTAACAGCTGATCGGCGGTGTTCCTGGCTGATCTGATATTGAAGATAAGTCATCAATATTAATTCCCGGATAACCCCTTTAAGATAAAGCACTTTGTTTTGTGTCGACTTCATTTCTTTTTCTGCCCCTTGCTTATAATATATTCCAGATTAAACAAATATTAAAGATGCGCATAAAATATATCAGCTGGGAGAAAAGAATATCATTAGCACTTGTCTTCATAGGATTCAGATGAAAACGTCAGCCTCGAGGAATTTGTGAAGTTTTTGAGAACACCAGAGGGAAAATATTTAGGCTAAACAGCAGTTTCGCTTGTGTGACTAAACAGTTTTTTCATCAAATTCCATGACACAGCCCCAAAAAGTACACTGGACTATACATTCTACAGGGAAGATTTATCATCTCCCTTGCGACTGAAAAATGG
The DNA here is from genome assembly GCA_033119425.1 of Bufotes viridis. Classification (NCBI taxonomy): domain Eukaryota; kingdom Metazoa; phylum Chordata; class Amphibia; order Anura; family Bufonidae; genus Bufotes; species Bufotes viridis. Next base: position 152,034,719 of record CM065593.1, on the reverse strand, counting down.
TCGCAAACTATGTGTTTTCCAAATTTTTATCTACGCCTTCTGGATTTATGCTGTCCTCACAACTTTCTCTAAAGGTGGGGGGTGGGTGGTTATAGGAGCAGGAAGGGGGCGTGGCCAGCTGCTCCAACACATTTAACTTAATTTCCGCCAATTTTCAGAAAGTCAGAAATCCACGGTTGCACTGAGCTGTCGTAGATTTCTGTTTAGATGCACAAGACTGCAGGAGGATGCGTCTAATTTATGACGAAGCTTGTGCCTCATTATAAATACTATCTTCATTTTTCTATAGTTAGTATCTTTGGACAAACAGATTTGTAAATCCTGGCATTGAGCAGCATCCTGCAGAAAACTGCTATCCGGTATTGTGCCCTCTGTATATACAATTTAAAGGGGTTGTGGTAAGTTATGAAGTTATTCCCTATTCCCGAGGGGATGACTAGCTAATCGCTTGGGGGCTGACAGTTGCAACCCCCACCGTTTCCGAGAATGGGGGCCCCTTTCCCCCCATTCTAATGGAGCGGCAGGTCGTGCATGTCCACTGCCGCTCCATTCACCCTCTATGGGAGTGCAGGATATACATGTACAGCACTTGGTCATCTCTGGCGCTCCCATGAATGAATAAGGCAGCGGTGCCCATGCACAATCTAACGCTGCATCAAAAAGAGGCAATCCGCTAGTCATCCCTTATTCTGTGGTTAGTGGATAACTTACAAACTTGGCAAAGCCACAGGATACGCCATGCAAATATTATAAGGTAACCCAGCCCATAGAGCAGAATTTTAGTAAAGAAGTTGCTGTGCATGTATTCTCTCTTCAGAAGTCTATGGGAGTTAAACAGCCAACTACTGATAGATCAGGGTCCTAGAGGTGAGACCCTACCTAACAAAAATGTACGAAATACCCTAAGTGACTAATATCGAAGAACACAGAATTAGAGAAGAATAAAGGTGACATTTTTCTGGCCGTAACAAAAGATCCTCGGGTCATGAGAGGATTACAAACATGTTTTCACATCTTTAGGAGATAATGGGTTGCATCAAAAGGGGCATAGATGCCCGTGATGAGAACATAGTCCTACCACTTTACAAATCACTAGTCAGACCACACATGGAGTACTGTGTACAGTTCTGGGCTCCTGTGAACAAGACAGACATAGCAGAGCTGGAGAGGGTTCAGAGGAGGGCAACTAAAGTAATAACTGGAATGGGGGGACTACAGTACCCCGAAAGATTATCAAAATTAGGGTTATTCACTTTAGAAAAAAGATGACTGAGGGGAGATCTAATATCTATGTCTAAATATATCAGGGGTCAGTACAGAGATCTCTCCCATCATCTATTTATCCCCAGGACTGTGACGAGGGGACATCCTCTGCGTCTGGAGGAAAGAAGGTTTCTACACAAACATAGAAAAGGATTCTTTACTGTAAGAGCAGTGAGACTATGGAACTCTCTGCCTGAAGAGGTGACTTAGCCATTATATAAATTTTACAACTTTTTAATAGCGTTTCAGTTCCTCACCGTTTTCAACATATTAACTTGCTGTCAGTGACCCATACATTATCCTCCTCTCAGGTAAGAAGTGGATACAAAGGTGGCCAGTCTAGGCACTGCTATGTGCCCTACACACATCAGTATCTGCTGGTTTGCTACAATGTATTAGTCTAAATTCCCAGCTGTTTAGCTCACTGCGCATGATCTGCCATTTCTAAAATAGGGCCAAAGACTTTTACATGGGGTCATCGGGCCGTCCGTCTCGCGATACTCTGGGTTACATCTCATGGCATATTTAGCACTAAGTAGAGACAATCGGGAGCTTTAAAAAACATACCTTTCTATCTCTCATCTACATATTAATCAGAATTTTGTTAAAATATATTAAACTACGTTATCTTTAGCAAGGCAACAGCAAAAAGACAGATGAAGACTGAACAGTGCCTCATCAATATTAACTATGCATGCGTGACAATAATTAATATCATAACGTCAAATATCAGAGCATATTGAAATTCACTGAAAGCCTCTCGGCACACAAAATGCAAATGCCCCCCGATATTAGTGAGAAAGCTGCGCGTGATTTTGACCAAAAAAAAAATCGGGTTATCATAGGTCATTCATTTTGCTGACTTCATTTATCATGGTAAAAAATACTAATGTTAATGCTGATTTGAATCACTGGGAATTTCAGCGAATGCAAAACAGCTGGAAGAAAATGTAAATGAGCCGCGTACAAGAGACCCCAGTGCAATAGTCTGAGGAGTATCCCCTGCTCCATATATTCCTGCTACTCTACTTGAATCAAGAGGAAAATTTACATGCAATCATCCGTGCGCTTGATGAAAGTGCAGAAAGAATAGGCCAGAGATTGTATTTAACCTGTTTTTCACCATGCCCTGGGAATGGCAGAAGTGGTTAAAAAATCGGGCGTAGTACAAGTGCATCACAGCGTGCTCCTTTCCTCCAATGTACAGATCAACAGGCATCCAGAAGTCAGCTAAAGATTTGTCAAATGGCCTGAAAAATACAAAAAACAAAACACATTTTAAATTAATTTCACTACACAGCACAATTCCAGTAAACCATAATGGTTTGGACACCCTAAAAATCTGTCATGGAATAGAAAATTGTCCCGCGCTTAAAGGGCATCTAACATCACAAGTTTCTGACATGTCATAGTGACTGATGGAGGTCTGAATGCTGAGACCCCCACTGATTGCTGAAACAAGGGGGCAGAAGTGGTCAGGTCAGAACACCTGTCTATATAGGCTGTGATTAATCTCTATATAGAGACCGCTGCTGGTTTGTAACTACCTAGGCCACAGATTGGCTGCTCTGGTCACATGCTGGCGACTAGCAAGCAAAACTGGTAGGAACTGACGGAACATTTGCATTGCATTGGTAGGAGATAGACAAGGTCATTTTTATAATCACCTTTGCGTTTCTTTTTTATTTTCTTTCAGAAACCAGACAACCCCTTTAAAGGAGTTTTTCAAGTGTTTTTACTGATGACCTATCCTCTGGATAGGTCATCAGTATCTGATCTCTGGGGGTCTGTCATCCAGGACCCCACGATCTGCTGTGTGAGAAGGCAGTGGCGCTCGTAGTAGCGCCACAGCCTTCTCTAGCTCTTCCTAGGCCGGGTGACGTAAGCATCATCAGTCACATGGTCTAGGCGCAGTCCAGCCCCACTGAAGTAAATCAAGCTGAGCTGCAATTCCAAGCACAGCCGCTATACAATATACGGCGCTGTGCTTGATAAGCTGTGAGAAGGCCAGGATGCTACTGCGAATGCCAGCTGATCAGCAGGTGCCCAACTGATCAGATACTGATGATTGGAGAGGACTCCCCTGCATAACGGAAACGGGGCCGATCGTTTTGCAGCCCATAGACTTCTATTATGACGGAATGAATAACGGAATGCTGCTAAAGGCACTCCGTTATAAAATTGCATTATGGTCCGAGGTAGCGGAATCCATTGCGCAATTCATCTTTTACCACCAAAGTGTGAACGAATTTCAAAATATGAAATTCGCTTATCTCTACTGATGATCTATGCAGATTGCATGCGTTTTTCACGGGCGAAAAGAAAAACTAAAGAATGACAATCTACATCTCCCAGCAACCATCAGTGAAAAACACATTGTATCTGGATGCCCCATTCATTTCTATTGGGCCAGGGCTGCATGAAAACGCGCAATATAGAACATCCTACGATTTTTTTTTCTGAACGCAGAGATGATGCGTGAAAACTGAAATGAACGGGTCAGAATTCAGTCTGGATGCTATGCATTCACTACAGTGATATAAGGTCCTGATATTCCAGCTGTTGTTTTCTACAGCTCTGATCTGTGCGTGTGCAGGTCTACTCTCTGTCTTTCTACGCTCAGTCAATAAGCCTGGCTACCTAGACAGAAGAAACGGTGCAATTACAACATGTAATTAGTCATAGCCGTAATAAAAGCCTTGATTTAGCTGAACAATAAAAATGGATTGACAAGCATTAGCAACAACTGAAGCTAAAACGTAAAGACGTATTCAGAACATTTTATCTTTAAACAATGTGATATAATGATGTTCCACTAAGGCTGCTAGTCATACTAAAGGGTTTATTGAGACCAGAAGGAAACTGACTAAATAGAAGAAATGACATAAAATACAAAACACATATGCTCACCTTATAAATAACACTGCCGCTCAAGTCCCCTCACTTTACTGCAGAGATGAAGAGGCCATTTACCCACCTGACCACTGCAGCCATTCGTTGGCCTCAGCACACAAGAGCACTGCACTGAAGCCAGTGACTGAGTGATTGGCTGCTGTGCTTGAGTGGGTAGAACAACTACAGCATGTTAAACCAAAAAGGTGGGAACCAAAATACCTTGATAGGTGTGCAGTGTCTACATACAGACAACTGGCATGGCTGGTGGTTTCAGTCAGGGAATGGCGGACTGAGATACCGTATATCAAGTTTTTAGCAGAGTGAAGTATTGGGTCAGAAGTGTCCAAATGTGGTCATTTTATACCCTTTCCACAAAAAAATAAAAATCTCATCCCATGGAACCTTATTTAAAGGGATTCTGTCAGCAGGATTTAGCCTACAGAGTTAGGCCTCATGCACACGACCGTAGGTGTTTTGCGGTCCGCAATCCGCAAAACACGGAAGCTGCTCCGCAATTTGCGGAACGGAACGCGGCACATTGTAGAAATGCCTATTCTTGTCCGCAAAACGGACAAGAATAGGACATGCTATATTTTTTTTTTGCGGGGCCACGGAACGGAGCAAAGGACGCAGACAGCACACGGAGTGCTGTCCGCATCTTTTGCGGCCCCATTGAAGTGAATGGGTCTGCGCCCGAGCCGCAAAATATGCGGCTCGGACGCGGACCCAAAATATGTTCGTGTGCATGAGGCCTTATTCATATGTGCCCATCCGTCTCTTCGTTTTGTATTAAATTATACCACTCTTACTGTCCTGTGTGCCTTTCTTTCTTCAAAAAGCGATTTTATTGGTATGCAAATTACCTGGATAAGGAGCCCAAGGGGTTGTCCCAGAATCCGTTGGAGCCCAGCAGCGCCTATCGTTCCGGAGCCCAGCACCGCCTCTCAGCTAATTATTCACTGCTCTGGCTGCTGACGTCATTTCTGAGGAGCGCCGTAATCTCGCGCAGACGTACTGTATACAGTAGTCTGCACCATGTGGACTACTGGCAGAGGCATAGTTGAGCGAAGTGCGCATGTGCCGGATTGCTGCGCACTTCGATCGACGATGCCAGTAGTCTGCACGGGCGCAGACTACTGTATACAGTGCGCCTACGTGAGATTACGGCGCTCCTCAGAAATTACGTCAGCAGCCAGAGCAGTGAATAATTAGCTGAGAGGCGGTGCTGGGCTCCAGAACGATAGGCGCGGCTGGACTCCAACGGATTCTGGGACAACCCCTTGGGCTCCTTATCCAGGTAATTTGCATACCAATAAAATCGCTTTTTGAAGAAAGAAAGGCACACAGAATAGTAAGAGTGGTATAATTTAATACAAAACGAGGAGATGGATGGGCACATATGAATAACTCTGTAGGCTAAATCCTGCTGACAGATTCCCTTATAGTCTGGGCTACGTGGAGTTATTGTAGTGCAACGGATTGATTTTAACTATAAATAGTCTCTATGTAGGCCAGACCTTATGGGTACGTCTACAGGGGACGGAAATACTGGGGATTTGCATGTGGAAAATCCACAGCATCTTACAATACTAATAAAGTGGATGACATTTTAAGACACCTCATCTACTCACTGCAAAAAATATCCAGATGCAAACCGACATGCTAGGAATTTCCATTGCGGATATCACCCTTTGCAATGCATAGGGTGAAATCTACAATAAAAACTGCAAGAAGTCGGCTGCAGAATTTCCGGCTTGGTGCGGCTGTACCACGAGGTTTTGAACCAAGTGTCAGGAGTGTACTGTAAAGGAATAGGAATTATATAGGACATATTTTACTTCTCATTTTTGGAACCCACTTCTAGTTTTCAACAAATTGCATCAAAACGGCACGTGTGAAAGCATCTTAGAGTAACAGATGAATCAACAGCGACTGGTTGATGGCTTTAAGGGAACAACCAAAGACTTCTGTACGCAGCATAATAATATAGGAGGAACAGGAAAATAAGCTATGTAATGTAGTTATATACTCCTCAACACTGAAATTGTAACACCAAGAAGGACACACCCTAAGGTTATGCAAGTCGGGAAATGGCAGGTGTCACTAAGATCTGCAGATGGTCAATTCTTCAAGCACCTAGGAGCGACATGTGGGAGAGGCATAAAAGCCAGACTGAAAGCAACGTTTTTTAGTCGATGTGCCAGTTATCGCTACTTGTTGCAAACTGAGAGGGACAGAATCCTTGAACTGAGAGACCTGGGTTTATCACTCTGGTAGATCGCTATGTGCCTAGGCTAAGATGTCAGCACTCCTCAATGTTGTGTGTCCAGATGGTTGGGAGAACAACAATGAACTGAAACGACAGCAAGAGGTGTACAGAGGCGAACCCCTGCACAGACTGATGATCTGATTAGAAGAATGGAGCATAGCGATCCATTCTGTACTGCAAGTTAAACTGGACATCACATCCCAAGCCTAGGGCGGCAAACGGTGTCTACACAAAACATCATAAGCAGCTTCCACGACATTGGGCTACAAGCCAGACGTCCAGCTATTGTTGTTCCATTGACCTCACACCACTGCTCTCAAAGGCTATCATGGGGAACAGCAAGAGAGGCAATGGAGGCTGGAATGGAGGTCTATCCTCTTTAACGATGAGTCCCACTTTTGTTTTGGATGCAATGATAGCCATAGATTAATCTGGAGACCACGTGGGCAACACCATGCAGAGGCCTTCATAAGGGAACATCACACCAGTCCTACTCCTGTGATTATGTTGTAAAATGACATAATGTATGCCAACCGGAACCCTCTAGTCTTCATTTCAGGTACACTACCAGCTCGGCGTTACATTGATTTGATCGTGGAACCAGTGGTACAGCTATTTTACCAAAGTGTCCCAGGAGCTGTTTTTCAGCAGGGCAATGCCAGGCCGCATGTGGCTCACGCTACTGTGAGCAGCCGGTATCTCCAGACTTGTGTCCCACGAATCACATTGGAGACATCATTGGTCAGCAACTGCAAAGGGAGCGGCCAGCAGTGGATCTTGATGATTTACATGCCCAAGTGCATTCAGAGTGGCAGAAAATGCTTCAGCCAACCATTATTAACCTTACTGATAGCATGTCAAGACATGTAAGAGCATCTATATCTGTACATGGAACTCATACTCATGACTGGATAAATCGAGATGTTTTGAACATTTTGTTTCCATTTTCTATCATTAACATGTCTATCAATCATGTGATACCGTAATTCCATGACTTTTCCTTTTTGATACTGCAATCTCAATGTTGAGGAGTGTAGTATTAATGTGTCTCTGATTAACTTGGACGATAAGGGCCCTTTCACACGGGCGTTTTTGTTTTCCGGCATAGAGTTCCGTCCTCGGCGCTCTATGCCGGAAAAATCCTGATCAGGATCATCCCCATGCATTCTGAATGGAGAGAAATCCGTTCAGGATGCATCAGGATGTCTTCAGTTCAGGACCGGAACGTTTTTTGGACGCAGCAAATACCGCAGCATGCTGCGCTTTTTGTTCCGTCCAAAAATCCGGAACACTTGCCACAAGGCCGGATCCGGAATAATGCCTATTGAAAGGCATTAATCCGATCCGCCTAAGCTAAACGTCAAGCCTGGCGCATTGCCGGATCCGACATTTAGCTTTTTCTGACTGGTTACCATGGCAGCCAGGACGCTAAAGTCCTGGTTACCATGGTAAAATGTAGCGGGAGCAGGGAGCGGCATACTTAGCATTCCGTGCGGCTCCCGGACGCTCCAGGATGACGCCAGGGCGCCCTACACGCATGGATCACGCGATCTCATGGATCACGTGATCCATGCGCATGGGGCGCTCTGACGTCATTCTGGAGCGCCCCGGGAGCCGCACGGACTGTAAGTATACCGCTCCCCCGCTCCTACTATGGCAACCAGGACGCTAGTAGTAGTAACCTGAAAGCAATTCGAAGACTGATCAGGATCCTGATCAGTCTTCTAATGCTTCAGACGACTTGCGTTCTGACGGATCCGGCGGGACGGAAGTGCCTGCCGGATCCTCAGAACGCAAGTGTGAAAGAGGCCTAACTCTGGGGAAAAACCCATCAAGGTAGAGGACTGCTTCCATTCACTGACAGTTAATATACCTTTTAGAATTCTGAGGATCTGTGTATCTCAAATAATACCAAGCAGAGTCAACAAAAGTATCCATTGTATCTGTCTCTCTCATGGCTGCTCCGGCACACCTACAAAACAGGTAGGATATATAAGCTTGGTTACCTTGGTACATTATTAAAGAATTTTATATTAATCTTGATTCAGCTCTTTGCAACTTTTACACTGTTGTAGCACAATATCAGCAGTTTTATACTATTTTTTGCTTATCTGACTATTGAATGTTTTATACCAGCCCAACTCAACGCAGGTTCCATAAAGGCAAATGATACAAATACAGATTTGGCAAATCTTCCAAAGCCCTGCCTATTTGGACGTGAATCTTGTATGGAAATACCCTGAATCTACTATTAAATAGGCAGTTTGCATATTAGTGTCTCGTAAATGGACGTGCAATTAGGATGGAATTTAATAAACTTTTAAATGCCTATCACTTGATGTATGCTAAAATTGCAGAAATAAATAAGCTGGCTGTAAAAGTAAGAACTTGAAGGGGTTGTCCCATCTTGGACAATGGGGGCATATTGCTAGCATATGCCCCCATTGTCTTATAGATGCGGGTTCCACCTATATAGAGAACGGAGCCCCGAAAGTGAAGGAGGGCGCAGCCGTCGACCATTCATTTCTATGGGGCCGCCGAAAATAGCCGAGCGCTGGCTCGGCCATTTCCGTCGGCCTCTTAGAAATGAATGGGAGCATGGGCCACGCATGGGCGGTATGCTCCCATTCATTTCTATGGGAGAGGCGGGGAGAAGCGCTGGGTGGTGGACGGACCCTGGGAAATCCGGGGTCCTCCAGCCACAGTTCTCCCCGCTCCGTTCTAGCGGTGGGACCCGCACCTATAAGACAATGGGGGCATATGCTAGCGATATGCCCTCATTGTCCTCAGTATCACCCGAATTATGTACACACAGCAAAACAATATTTCCATGGTAATGATTAGCCATCAATGCAAATCATAGTTTACCAACAACATGTACATAAATGAAAGTTTTCAAAGGTTTGACTATTTCACAATTACATTTTACTACTACTTGAACTAATTGACAGCAGACAATAGAGAGCGAAAAAAGGTCCGGCACATTGTACTGTGTGGGCAAGCATATGGATATCTTAGATTTTCTATTAGCCTATGAGATGAATGTGCCATAAGGTTTCTGTGCTGCTTGCTACCTGTATGTTTCGAGGCGGTTAAAGTTTACAATGATTAGCTTGTGCACAATTTGAGAACTTTGGGGCTTGTCCCTCCTGTCTAGTTTCTACTGTAAAAGCTACACTGTATCTATGAAAATGCTTTTCTACAATGCCATTACTGAGAACTCAACCCACACATATTCCTTATGCAGTGATAACATTAGTCTTTTTTGAGCAATTCGGAAGAAATGATAACCATCCAGTCTTGGTGGTGACAACTTGATAATGAGAATACCAGAGAACTGCTCCTTATGAAAAGGGATTATCATGTTTCCATTAGTCTAATGCTGTATTTACATGCAGCGGTCGAGCACACAACAAGCGTTCCTTCCTGACAACTGCCTGCTCGTCAGTGGAGGTGAAGCACTGCATCTACATGCAGTGATCCCCTCCACAGTACGAGGACAAGCGATGGCTACAGCTAGTGATCGATCTCATACAAAGTCATTGTTCCTGGGCAGCAGACCATACTGTTTGCACAGTACGATCTGCTGTCCCGAAACAACGATTGAGGTGTCCACGTGAACGACTGTTTTGTTTGTTCATGGGGTGATCTGCGGCACCTTTACACCGGCAGATTATCAGGAATGAATGGTCACAGGAATATTTGTCTCTGATAGTCTGCCCGACAATCGGGTCATGTAAACCCGCTTTAAGGTTCTGCTTGGTAGTGTAGTTATTACCTTGGACATTTACAGTTTATCCAGTCTGAAACTGTTGATAAGGGAGATGACCCCTTCCCTGTGAAGTTAGACACTGTAGGCAAGACAACTGGTAGGTCATCATAAGGCACAGGGACTGTGCCACAGGATGAACAGTGGATAATGGGTATAGGAGTACCCCAATAACGCTGCCTTGATATCAGCCAATCTCTCAGTTTGGAACTGGTCAGATGACCTCCAATCCCTTCATCTTGAGCTTGCTTGGTTATGGCGTGGAAAGCAGAAGTTCTTGACAGTCCTGTAAACTAAACATTACAAGAGGTTAATAACGAAACGAGGACCTATCGCCAAATGCAAAATTTAGTGATTTCTTGGAATTTTATTTTGATACTGACATCAAAAGCAGTCACTATGTGTTGAAATAACTTTCCCCCAATGTTATTGGTGTGCTGCTTGAGAGCCTGCTGCTCCCAATCGTGCTGGTTGACAAGATGCAGCTTTTGCCAGCTCTTTTCAACACTTTACAAAACGCACTCTTTTTCCTTAAATTGCAGAATCGCGTTATTTATGGCAAGATCTTGTGTTTTAGGGAGGTACTTCCAGAGTCAGGGTCATTTAGATACAAGGCGCATGCCGATCATATGGTTATTATACAGCTTATCTTTAATGAATTATATTTATACACTCATGGTGACAGTATAAGGTGTGGAGAGACCACTAATAACTGTTTCGTAGTACTGAACATGACTCGGGATGTGTTGTCTGTTTTCAGTTATACGGGAGTCCATAATGGAAGTTCGCTCATCCCTAAACATGACACATCAGGTGCCTTATCTCCACTGCTTCTAGCTCACCTAGTTACTAAAGCCTGTATAACACTGGCAGATTGACCGCTAACGAGCATTCCTAGTAAAGATCATTGGCGATTATATGGCAGTGTAATACTGTCGCCAATTACCCGATGAATGAGCAAACACTCATTCATCGGGCAATCATGATCTTTCAGGATGCTGAAAGATCACGATTTGCAGACGGCAGACCGCGCTGTGTAATCACAATCTGCTGCCGGCAAATAGCTAGAAAGCATGGGGACAAGCAATGGCATAATGATGCTGTGGAGGAGATCGCTGCATGTAATTACAGTGGTCTCCTCCACTAGCGAGCAGGCGATTGTCGGGAAGGAACGTTTCGTTCCCGACAATCGCCTGAAGAATCGGGCTGTGTAATACAGCCCTAACTTTGGACAGTTGGACTACCATCTAGTCTTGTCTGGGTGGAGTACTGTGGTTGACCCTATTTAAATCCAAGCCTAATTTCAGTGTGGGCCAGACATACAGTTTATCATGTGCTCTACCTCCCAGATACTGACAACTTTGTTTTCTTGTTCTGTGCTTTCTGATATTTGCAGTTCCACAGATTCCAGTGTGTTTTCTGGAATCCGTACATGTAGTAGCTCTGCTTGGAATGTGTTTATTACTGTATGCTTCCATGGTTCTGAATATTCCTTTTTTGAAATCAGACAGGGTCAAGTTCAGTATTGCTTCATTTCTTTTCATCCACCATCTACCTGTATGCAATACATTTGTCATCCACTCCACCGCTGGATCAACTGCTCCTTCCATGACCCTCACCGTTCAGGTCCTGACATCCACCAGTGAGTTTAAGTGTCTTGTTTTCTTCCAGTATAGATATATGCTCCATTTATATGGTTTTTTGCGACCGGGTGTTGTTATCTGTAAGTCCTGGGGTTATTTGAAAGCCATGAGCCACTGGTAGGATGTGGGAAAGGTGATGTAAGTGAAGTCCAGCTCTGCAGTCTCGCGCACGACCAGCATTGTTTTGTAGTTAAGTGTTTCTAGCGTTTTGTAGCGTTTCATTCACTAAAACATTTGGTAACATTATACCCGTATCTCAAACCTATGATTCACATACCTTTGCTGAATTTTTTATTCTCTCTGTACCATCTTCAAGTGTTTCTATAACCCTGGCATAAGAAATACCCAATGTATCCGCTAAAGTGGCATCTTCCAGATTTGTACTCGGTATTCCTGTAAATGGGAATAACAGTCTAATGAAGGGAAATATACCTGTATACAAAAGCAGATACAGGGTTCTTAGAATTCATTGTGTAACACTGCTGTCATGATATTCATGAACTTATCAGACATCCTCAACCTTTTATACCTTGTAAGCCACGCTCAGGAGCCACATTCAGTTAAAAATGTTAACATATTATACATGGAGAACACACAAAATCACGTGGTTTCAATTTACAGAGAAATCTTTCAGCTGAAAATCTGATATACTGGCTCCATTCTGGATATGTTGTCAAAGAGGACCTGTCGCGCAATCAGTGAAGAAGGTGAGAATAAAGGTTTGCCACCAGTTTCGGTTCTGTAAGGACGGATGTCATAACCCAGGGCCCCAATGGAGAGCCACTGGATGGAAACCACGTCATTAACTAGAAAAATACTAAGAAATAAAACAAACTTTATTGAACAGTTTCAGGTACATTGCATTGACTTACCAACTTTACAGTCCAGGTATCCCTCGAACTCACATTTTGCGGAGATGATAAGTGGGACCTCTTGTTTAGTGAACAGATTTACAGCTGACACGCGAGTAAGACAATCTGCAATAACGTACCAGAGGAGTAACAGTGGGTATTAAAAATACTATTCACTCACATATATCTCGCCAGTGAATGTGGTAGTTTTGAGGGCAGTGTAAAGGAATCAATATGGTTTATTCAATTTGTAATTAGAAACTGGCCTACTGGAATACTAGTGAGACTGCACAGACATTTTATAACAAATGTGCTAATTTAAAGGGCACCTGTCAGTAGATTTGTACCTATGGCTGACCTGTTACATGTGCACTTGGCAGCTGAAGGCATCTGTGTTGGTCCCATTTTCATATGTGCCTGCATTGCTGAGAAAAATGATGTTTTAATATGTGCAAATGAGCCTCTAGGAGCAACCTGTGTGAAAGGCCCCCGATTCCTCCATCAGGGCAGTGATCATGTGACAGCCCCAGTCTCTTTTTCAGCCCTTTCACTGACACGCTGCACTGGATGCAGAGATCTCTATTCTGGTCCTTGCACTATACAAGTGTCATCACTGACATCTCATAAATTGCAGTCCAAAAGCTTAGACGAAACAGCGCGTCCCCAGTATGAACAGACTACTGCGCATGTAAGCCGAAACCCAGAGGTCTGTACTGTAAACTTCCGGGCCTGGGGCAGCGAAAACAGCAAAAATGAGCACAAAATGTATTTGGAGCTTACAACAGGATGATGGGTAGGATATGATGATTGAAAATTTTTATTTTAGGTACCGGAAAACCCCTTTAATAAACCTGTCTGAAATGTTACTCATGAAAATTAGCACTCTACCAAAAGGAAGAGACTGTCCCTTTCAATAGGTAGTCATTACTCAAGGCTTAAAGGAGTTATCGAATAGTACAAGTACCCCCACAATGCCGGGCCCCTCCTCCCATAGACGATACTTACCCACACCCCGGCACCTGCGTCCTTCCGGATTCCTGCACGGCCACTGCTGCCTCTCCCTGTCGCACGGATCAAAACATCCAGCGACGGGTGTTGCAGCCAATAGTAGGCGCAATAGTGACCCACCTCGCTAGCATCGTGGGTGACGCTAGGGAGGCTGGTCACCGTCATGGCCTGCTATCCACACAACGGGGAGATGCAGCAGTGGCCGTGTAGGGATCCGGAGGGACGAGGGGGCTGGGAACCGGGTAAGTATCGCCTATAGGAGCGGCCAGACATTGTGGTAGTATTTGTACTATTGGATAACCCCTTTACTGGGTTGAGCACCGACTTACCGGGTAGCTACCTAACTATAGGTGCCAATAGACATTTTTCTTCCTTCTGAATGAGAGAATTTGTATACTTTTACTAGGGAGCACTGCCTGTAATAGTCTCCAACAGCTGAATCTTCACAAGCAGAATCAGCACCCTCAAAAGCTGCCTCATTATTTGGGATCCCACAATTTAGTGTTCTCTGTATATTGGAGGTAAAGGGACACAACGTTATAAATGTCTTACCTTTGCCTGCTGTAAATGCTTCTTGGAGGGCCCCTTTAACCTTGCTGTCCCCATGCAGTAATCTGTGGTTTGGTAATATAGCAATATGAGATGCACCATAAATAGCCTCGGGGTTAAAGGCATAGGCAGAAATCTTTTCTCCAGTTTCACCATTGTCCACCTGGGAGAGCATAAGGCAAAGCAGATTTATTGTCATGTTTAAAGCAGAACTCTAGTTCCCAGGATGGAGGCTACAATCTTTAAACTGAGCATCCAGCCATGATGTATTTTAGATGGACCGACACTTGTGAATACTCTTCTGATTAGGGCAGGAGCAGAGACTACTGGAAGCGTCTCTCCTGAATATCTCAAGAGGAGAAGTGGAAGTCTTAAGTTTGTGGTCATAGCGGTTAGTATCTACTTTTCTCAGTCCATTTTCTGAGACCACACGGAAAGGTGAGCTTATAGGATCTGTTCATATGATGCAGTACTACATGGTGGGTTTTGTTGCTTCACCTGTGAGGAGGTATGATTCAGAGTCAAGGACGCTTAACTAAAACAGCAGGGTGACGTTGGGCATGCACAACTTTATGTCCGTCTGAAACAGGCATTTATGCCAGAAAGTGGCCGGATCCCCATCGGCTCTCACTGAAGTCAATAGGGATCCAGCAGTGTGCGGCAGTATCTGACTATGTCGGATACGGTGAAAGAGTTCACAACTGAGATGTGGATTTGGGCTGAGTAGCCCCTTCCGCCTGTGGGTGCTGTGCTGCGGTGGTTTATTCTGTAGGTCAGGGCGATTAAAGGGGCATTCCCATCACTCTCTTTCATACTTACCTGCTCCCGGCGCGCCGTCCACATCCTGGTTTCGGTGGGGGGCGGGCTCCATCTTGATTGATGTCTTCTCCCGGCCGGGCTGGACTGAACGCGCACGCTGCCGCACATGCGCTCTGGTGACTTCTTCCTGGCAAGTATACTATACTGGCCAGGAATAAGTCACCATAGCGCATGCGCGGCGTCGTTGCGTGTTTCCGGAACTGCGCACGGCCCAGCCGGGAGTAAAGAAGTCGTCTGCGCAAGCGCGGCCACCGCGATTCTGGAGAAGAGCTGTGGCCGTAACCAAGGGGAGACGGAAGACAACAGTCAGGTAAGTATATCTTCAGTTTCTTCTAAGGGGTGGGAATTAGTTAATTAAATATATTTAGAAAAATGATCACTGTTAAATCATTAACAGATTTAACAGTGATCATTAAGATGGGATCACCACTTTAACCACTTAAAGGGAATCTGTCAGCAGCATAGTAGCATTTTTTTTTTTTCATGCATCCTCGTTTTTTGTTTTTTTCATGCATCCTCGTTAAATAAAGTACCTTAATTCCATAACTGGTGTTGGTTTTCATTTTCGTCTTGTACTTTCTTCAAAAAACCGCTTTTTCCTATATGCAAATGAAGTTCCAGGGAGCCCAGAGGGGCGTTCCTCCTATAGCAAGTAGCCCAGGAACGCCCCCCTGATGTGATGTGCCCACCGAAAATTTTAAAAAACGAACACCTACATCTTGTTAAATCGCCTCCCACAGACGAGCCTAAATGCTCCGCCCACCCCCCGCACCAGGTCCTCTCTCCTCTTCTCCTGTAAGGGATGCGTCTCCCCGGCCGGCCGAAATCTCGGATGTGTATGCAGGGAAGACGTCACTGGGCTCGCCTGTGGGAGGCGATTTAACAAGATGTAGGCGTTCGTTTTTTAAAATTTTCGGCGGGCGCATCACATAAGGGGGGCGTTCCTGGGCTACTTGCTGTAGGAGGAACGCCCCTCTGGGCTCCCTGGAACTTCATTTGCATATAGGAAAAAGCGTTTTTAAGAAAGTACAAGACGAAAATGAAAACCAACACCAGTTATGGAATTAAGGTACTTTATTTAACGAGGATGCATGAAAAAAAAAAAAATGCTACTATGCTGCTGACAGATTCCCTTTAAGGACCACAGGTTTATACCCCCTAGTGACCAGGCCCTTTTTTTACAAATCGGCACTTCACAACTTTAACGGTTTATTGCTCGGTCATGCAACTTGGCACCCAAATGAATTTTACCTCCTTTTCTTCTCACTAATAGAGCTATCATTTGGTGGTATTTCATTGCTGCTGACAGTTTTACTTTTTTTGATATTAATCAAAAATGACCGAAATTTTTGCAAAAATGACATTTTTCACTTTCTGTTGTAAAATTTTTCAAAAAAATGTCTTTGATAAAAAAAATCCAATAAGTGTATATTTATTGGTTTGAGTAAAAGTATAGCGTTTACAAATTATGGTACAAAAAAGTGAATTTCCGCACTTTGAAGCAGCTCTGACTTTCTGAGCACCTGTCATGTTTCTTCAGGTGCTAGAATGCCAGGATAGTATAAATACCCCCCAAATGACACCATTTTAGAAAGAAGACACCCCAAAGTATTCGCGGAGGGGCATGGTGAGTTCATGTATCATTTCATTTTTTTTCACAAATTAGCAGAAAATGACACTTTCTGAGGAAAAATAATAATAATAAAGTTTCCATTTCTGCTAACTTCTGGCAAAAAAATAAAAAATTCTCCCACAGACTCACTATTCCCCTCAGTGAATACCTTGGGGTGTCTACTTTCCGAAATGGGGTCATTTGTGGGGTGTGTTTACTGTTATGGTATTTTGGGCGGGGCTAAATTGTGAGCAGCCCTGTAAAGCCTAAAGGTACTCGTTGGACTTTACGCCCCTAGGCTGCAAAAAAGTGGCACACATGTGGTATCGCCATACTCAGAAGAAGTAGGGCAATGTGTTTTGGGGTGTATTTTTACATATACCCATGCTGGGTGAGAGAAATATCTCTGTAAATTGACAACTTTGTATAAAATTTTCCCTAAAATGCCAGGGCAGTATAAATACCCCACATGTGACCCCATTTTGGAAAGAAGGCACCCCAAGGTATTCCGTAAGGGGCATGGCGAGTTCATAGAAGATTTTTTTTTTGGCACAAGTTAGCGGAAATTGTTTTTTTTTTTTTTTCTCACAAAGTCTAGCTTTCTGCTAACTTGTGACAAAAAGTTCAATCTCCCATGGACTCACTATGCCCCTCAGCGAATACCTTGGGGTGTCTTCTTTCCGAAATGGGGTCATTTGTGGGGTGTGTTTACTGTTCTGGCATTTTGGGCGGGGCTAAATTGTGAGCAGCCATGTAAAAGCTAAAGGTACTCGTTGGAATTTGGGCCCCTTTGCGCACCCAGGCTGCAAAAAAGTGTCACTCATGTGGTATCGCCGTACTCAGGAGAAGTAGGGCAATGAGTTTTGGGGTGTATTTTTACATATACCCATGTTGGGTGAGAGAAATATCTCTGTAAACTGACAACTTTGTATAAAAAAATCTAAAAAGTTGTCGTTTACAGCGATATTTCTCACACAAAGTATGGGTATATATAAAAATACACCCCAAAACTTATTGCCCTACTTCTCCTGAGTACGGCGATACCACATGTGTGACACTTTTTTGCAGTCAAGATGCGCAAAGGGACCCTAAAACCTATGAGTACTTTTAGGATTTCACATGGCATTTTTACGCATTTGGATTCCAGACTTCTTCTCCCGCTTTAGGGGCCCCTAAAATGCCAGGACAGTATAAATACCCCACAAGTGACACCATTTTATAAAGAAGACACCCCAAGGTATTCTGTGAGGGGTATGGTGAGTTCATGTAAAATTTTATTTTTTTAAGTTAGTGAAATATGAGACTTTGTAAAAAAAAAAAAAATAAAAAAAAAAAATATCAATTTCCGCTAACTTGTGCCAAAAAAAAAAAAATTCTGTGAACTTGCTATGCCCCTCACGGAATACCTTGGGGTGTCGTCTTTCCAAAATGGGGTCACATGTGGGGTATTTATACTGCCCTGGCATTTTAGAGGCCCTAAAGCGTGAGAATCCAAAATGAGTAAAAATGCCCTGTGAAATCCTAAAGGTACTCATTGGTTTTAGGGCCCCTTTGCGCATCTTGCCTGCAAAAAAGTGTCACTCATGTGGTATCGCCGTACTCAGGAGAAGTAGGGCAATGTGTTTTGGGGTGTATTTTTACATATACCCATACTGTGTGTGAGAAATATCTCTGTAAATGACAAATTTTAAAAAAAATTTATACAAAGTTGTCAATTTACAGAGATATTTCTCTCACCCAGCATGGGTATATGTAAAAATACACCCCAAAACACATTGCCCTACTTCTCCTGAGTACGGCGATACCACATGAGTGACACTTTTCCTATCGCCCATGACAGCACCACCGAAGCTTTACCACCGGAGAGAGGAGGATCCGCCCCCAGAGACAGGAAACCTGCAGGAAATAAAAAGGGCGGACACCCTCTTCCCCCTCAGTGTGGTTTCCTGTCTCTGGGAAGCCTGAAGCATGGATTCTCCATCCTTCCCTCTGGTGGTGCTCCGATATTACCTGCGGTCCCGGGGTAAGTTTATGCGGCACTTTCTTTTGACACTTTTTTGCAGCCAAGATGCGCAAAAGGGCCCTAAAACCAATGAGTACCTTTTAGGAGGGCATTTTTACGCATTTTTCTTCTCACGCTTTAGGGCCCCTAAATTGCCAGGGCAGTATAAATACCCCACATGTGACCCCATTTTGGAGAGAATACATCCCAAGGTATTCCGTGAGGGGCATGGCGAGTTCATAGAAGATTTTTTTTTTGGCACAAGTTAGCGGAAATTGATTTTTTTATTGTTTTTTCTCATAAAGTCTCCCTTTCTGCTAACTTTTGACAAAAAGTTAAATTTTTCATGGACTCACTATGCCCCTCAGCGAATACCTTGGGGTGTCTTCTTTCAAAATGGGGTCATTTGTGGGGTGTGTTTACTGTTCTGGCATTTTGGGCGGGGCTAAATTATGAGCAGCCATGTAAAAGCTAAAGGTACTCATTGGAATTTGGGCCCCTTTGCGCACCCAGGCTGCAAAAAAGTGTCACACATGTGGTATCGCCGTACTCAGGAGAAGAAGGGCAATGTGTTTTGGGGTGTATTTTTACATATACCCATACTTTGTGTGAGAAATATCGCTGTAAATTGTCAACTTTGTATAAAAAAATTTAAAAAGTTGTCGTTTACAGCGATATTTCTCACACAAAGTATGGGTATATATAAAAATACACCCCAAAACTCATTGCCCTACTTCTCCTGAGTACGGCGATACCACATGAGTGACACTTTTTTGCAGCCAAGATGCGCAAAGGGGCCCTAAAACCAATGAGTACCTTTAGGATTTCACAGGGCATTTTTACGCATTTGGATTCTCACGCTTTAGGACCCCTAAGATGCCAGGACAGTATAATACTCACATGTGACCCCATTGTGGAAAGAAGACACCCCAAGGTATTCCGTGAGGGGCATGGTGAGTTCACAGAAAAAAAAAAATTTGGCACAAGTTAGCGGAAATTGATATATATATATTTTATATTATATTTTATAATAGTCTCATATTCCACTAACTTGTGAAAAAAAATTAAATTTTACATGAACTCGCCATACCCCTCACGGAATACCTTGGGGTGTCTTCTTTCCAAAATAGGGTCACATGTGGGGTGTTTGTACTGCCCTGGCATTTGAGGGTCTCCGCAATCATTACACGTATAGCCAGCATTAGGAGTTTCTGCGATTCTCCGTATATTGAGCATACGGGTAATGAGATTTTTTTTTTTTCCGTTCAGCCTCTGCGCTGAAAAAAGAAAAAAAATGAACGGCACAGATTTCTTCATTCGCATCGATCATCGTGGATGAAAAAATCTCTGCCAAAATCAGTGACTGCGGTGCGGTGGGCTGGGCGCTAACTACCTAACAAGTAGCTAACTAACTGGCGGTGATAAGGGACCCTTATGCCCCATTCACACGTCCGAAATTCTGTTTGCGGAACGGAATTGCGGACCCATTCATTTCTATGGGGACAGACTTTGTCCCGCTCGGATCCGGAATTGCGGATCCGCACTTACGGGTCTGCATTTCCGTTCAGCAAAAATATAGAACATGTCCTATTCTTGTCTGCAATTGCGGACAAGAAAAGGCATTTTCTATATAGTTCTGGCAATGTGCGGATCTGCAAAATGCGGAAAGCACATTGACGGTGTCCGTGTTTTGCGGATCCGTAGCACGGATCTGTGGATCCGCGGATCTGCAAAACACATATGGACATGTGAATGGAGCCTTACAGGGGGGTGATCAGTGACAGGGGGGTGATCAGGGGTTAACAAGGGGTTAATAAGTGAGGGGGGGGGGTGGGGGGGGGGTTAGTGTAGTGTTTGGTGCAACTTTACATAGCTCCTTGGTCCTCTGGTGGTCGATCCCAGTAAATGGGACCACCAGAGGACCAGGTAGGAGCTGTATATCAGACGCTGTTAACAAAACAGCGTCTGATATACATGTTTGATCTAATTTATTTTACATTTACAGCCTGCCAGCGATTGATCATCTAACAAGGGTTTACATGATGTGGTCACTGAATACAAACATCGTGAGATTCATGAAAATGCCTAAAAGAAAAACTTTGCAGACCAGGGCATCCAATCAGAGCACGAAGGTCGTGAATGACAAGTGCTTTATCCATCTGGCAAAAACTACACCAACGGGACTAAATTAATATTTAAAATTTAATGTGTCATAGGAATTTTTCTGCCTGTTGAAACCAGGTAGTGACATATTTGCTTTTATTGTCTGATTGTAGATTTTTTTATTCTATTTTCCCACACGATTATGGGAGCAGCCTTCCTGAGTGAGGTGCTCTTAACAGTATTTAGAGATATACTTTCCAGCAGTCACATAGGCGCAATGGACAGGAGGCGCTCTGTGATCTGTGCAGAGGTCAGGAGGGAGCACATAAGCTGTGATATCACCTATTGTGAATGGTGGACCCTATGTTATCTATATATAGGTAATATGTCATTGTAAGCCTGCCTGTAATGACAAGCAGATAACTGCAGTAAAGTGATTTGTACAGACCAAGAAGTGGCGACTATTATTAGGCTTAGTGCCTAGTGTGAAAACTGCAGGATTTTATGCTGTTTTAAATATATATATTGACATGGAAAATTAAAAATAACCACCAAAAATTCTTTAAAAATATGTCTAACATAATAAGTCATTGCCTTTAATAAAGTACAAGAGACATACTAGTTGCTAGGAGGTTCCCTTCCCTCATAATAGGTGGCATGTATCAGTCCTTGCATGCACAGTGGACAGCCTGCCTCCCAAAAAATAAGTGGAATGACAACGAGAAAGAACATAACTTCACACACCAAAAACAGTACCGATTACCTTTAACACGTAGTCAAAAAAGCAGCCGGTGCACTCGCCAATCCAGTTGGCCTGCATGCTTTTAACCCCGTACCATTCAGGGAGATCTGCTAAGGCCTCTTGCATTGCCTGCAATAAACATACAGCCCTACAGTCATTTCTATGTACAGTGTAATTTTGTATATAACAGTCTAAATGAGTGATACAGTACTTCCCACATGTACATTTTATGCTGTTCATATGGTTGAAGCTATAATTATTACATTAAACACAGGGAAGTATTTTGTGAAGTTATATAATGACCTGATAGTTCTTGAGATGAATTAAAGGGGTTGTCTCACGTCAGCAAATTGCATTTATTATGTAGATAAAATTAATACAAGCCACTTACTAATGTATTGGATTGTCCATATTGCCTCCTTTTCTGGCTTGATTCATTTTTCCATCGTATTATACACCTCTCGTTTCCAGAGGCTATGACCACCTATTAATCCAGCGCCAGTGGTCGTGCTTGCACACTACAGGAAAAAGTACCAACCTACATGAGCTCCCAGCCACCAAAGAGGCCAGCTCTTTCACCTATAGCGTGCAAGCACAACCACCTTTGCTGGATTGCAGGAGGGTCATAACCCCTGGACATGAGCAGTGTATAATACTATGGGAAAATGAGTCAAGCCAGCAACGGAGACGATATGGACAATCACAATACATTAATAAGTGCCTTGTGTTAACTGTCTATATGATTAGTTCTCACTTGGCGAAGTGAGACAAGGAATCATGGAGATTGTTATAGAAGGATAAGTAAATCTCCTAAATTTGTGGAATTCCTTCACAAATGATGGACTGCTGATAAAGTAAAACCAGTTTTGAAATGAAATTGGCAAAACATGAGGCAAGCAAACTTCTCTTGATGCAACATATGAACTATAGAAATCTGAAGTCTTCTTTGGACAATGACTGTTGTCAGGGGTTCCCCGGTAAGCACAGCTCTTTCTAGCCACAGTTAAATAATGGAGGTCGTGGGTGAGGAACCCCCTACCATTAACTCATAATCCCCCAATACTGTATCTAAGCAATCTAGACAGTCTCTTTAAGGTTTTAAAGCAGAGGCAGTTTAACGGGTTGTCTGCCAGGACTCAGTACTAGTTGACATTCCACCCATGGCTGTCATAAGAGGATTCTTGGACGTGTGCGATGAGGGTTTTCACACTTCAATTTCGAAATGTTTGTTTGAAACCACGGTTATGGACAATGGTGTCTTTGACAGGATGTCTTCGAGAACACCTCCATGCATGTAACATGTGATGTCTCTGTGGAATGGGTGCCACAGCTGAGAAGAACATGTCTCTGGAATGCAGATATTAACTTTTCTAGAGGGCACCTTATACATCTATGACACAATACTCTGTGTATGAGACCTACATTCCTATGGGAGGTAAAACCTGACAAAATTAAAATGAAATTGAAAAAGCTAAAATTATAATTGAAATAACATTTTAATTTCGTCTAGTGTTTGCACAATGCATGCCAAAATTAAAAAGAAAATTCAATTCCTCCATTTGAATTTTCTTTTCCACCTCCAGTGTGGGTCATAAGTGTCAAAAATAAATGTAACAATAAATAGCCTTTTTCATTTGAACTTTCCACTTTGTCAATTCATTCTCCTCTTCCTATAGTGGGTTTTTCATGTCAAAATCATAAATCAAATGAAAACACCAAGTAGAAGCTGAAAATGGTAGATTGAGATTTCAATGTCATCTCTTGCAGGCATTTTCCCTGCCAAAAGTCTAATAAGTAAAAGAAAGCCCATTTAAATTTTCATTTTAAGGTTGTACTAACATTCAGATTCATTTAAGTGAGCCGTAGTGGGCGCGGTGCAGCATGCAAAATGGTGTTATTCCTGACTGAACAGACAGTGACTCTGGATGTCCACTAGAGGGCGCTGTGCTTCTCCACATTTCCAACAGCTAGCACAGGATCAAGTTTATCATTCCAATAGATGGCGCTGTGACAGGGAAATCTTAGTACTGTGCTGAATGCATACGATAAGACTATGAGTCTAATAGACGGTGCCCTCTTTTGGAGGAGTGAATTATACTAGGATTATGTCTACAGTGGGTACAGAAAGTATTCAGACCCCCTTAAATGTTTCACTCTTTGTTAAATTGCAGCCATTTGCTAAAATCTTTTAAGTTTTTTTCCTTATTAATGTACACACAGCACCCCATATTGACAGAAAAACACAGAATTGTTGACATTTTTGTGGATTTATTAAAAAAGAAAAACTGAAATATCACATGGTCCTAAGTATTCAGACCCTTTGCTCAGTATATAGTAAAAGCACCATTTTGATCTAATACAGCCATGAGTCTTTTTGGGAAAGAAGCAACAATTTTTCACACCTGGATTTGGGGATCCTCTGCCATTCCTCCTTGCAGATCCTCTCCAGTTCTGTCAGGTTGGATGGTAAACGTTGGTGGACAGCCATTTTTAGGTCTCTCCAGAGATGCTCAATCGGGTTTAAGTGAGGGCTCTGGCTGGGCCATTCAAAATTCAAAAACAGTCATGGAGTTGTTGTGAAGCCACTCCTTCGTTATTTTAGCTGTGTGCTTAGGGTCATTGTCTTGTTGGAAGGTAAACCTTCGACCCAGTCTGAGGTCCTGAGCACTCTGGAGAAGGTTTTCATCCAGGATATCCCTGTACTTGACTGCATTCATCTTTCCCTCGATTGCAACCAGTCGTCCTGTCCCTGCAGCTGAAAGACACCCCCACAGCATGATGCTGCCACCACCATGCTTCACTGTTGGGACTGTATTGGACAGGCGATGAGCAGTGCCTGGTTTTCTCCACAAATACCGCTTAGAATTGAGGCCAAAAAGTTCTATCTTGGTCTTATTAGACCAGAGAATCTTATTTCTCACCATCTTGGAGTCCTTCAGGTGTTTTTTTCTAGCAAACTCCATGCGGGCTTTCATGTGTCTTGCACTGAGGAGACGCTTCCGTCGGGCCACTCTGCCATTAAGCCCCGACTGGTGGAGGGCTGCAGTGATGGTTGACTTTCTAAAACTTTCTCCAATCTCCCGACTGCATCTCTGGAGCTCAGCCACAGTGATCTTTGGGTTCTTCTTTACCTCTCTCACCAAGGCTCTTCTCCCCCGATAGCTCAGTTTGGCCGGACAGCCAGCTCTAGGGAAGGTTCTGGTTGTCCCAAACGTCTTCCATTTGAGGATTATGGAGGCCACTGTGCTCTTAGGAACCTTAAGTGCCGCAGATTTTTTTTTTTTAACCTTGGCCAGATCTGTGCCTTGCCACAATTTTGTCTCTGAGCTCTTCAGGCAGTTCCTTTGACCTCATGATTCTCATTTGTTCTGACATGCACTGTGAGCTGTAAGGTCTTATATAGACAGGTGGGTGGCTTTCCTAATCAAGTCCAAACTGTATAATCAAACACAGCTGGACTCAAATGAAGGTGTAGAACCATCTCAAGGATGATCCGAAGAAATGGACCGCACCTGAGTTAAATATATGAGTGTCACAGCAAAGGGTCTAAATACTTAGAACCATGTGACATTTCAGTTTTTATTTTTTAATAAATCTGCAAAAATGTCAACAATTCTGTGTTTTTCTGTCAATATGGGGTGCTGTGTGTACATTAATAAGGAAAAAAACTTAGCTTAAAAGATTTTAGCAAATGGCTGCAATTTAACAAAGAGTGAAAAATTTAAGGGGGTCTGAATACTTTCCGTACCCACTGTATATCATAAACCCTGCTGCCTTGTTAACGTCTAGATGCCGTGGGGCCTAATCACCTGCAGCATCTATGGGGTTAATCCGCTCTACCATACTTTAATGAGGACGTGGTGGACGTTGCTCCAAAAAAGTGCCAAGAAGCTAAAAGGGGTTGTCTGGGTTCAGAGCTGAACCCGGACATACCCATAATTTCACCCAGGCAGCACCCCGTCCTGGGTGATCCGATGCTCTCCCTTGCCCTGCGCTTGATAGCGCAGGGCAAGGGCTCTTTTATTTACAATATCACACTGCCGAGCGGAGGCTTCCGCTCAGCAGTATGTTCGGTGACGTCACCTGCTCTGATAGGCCGGCTTTAGCGCTGCCCTAGCCGTTTTACAGGCTAGGGCAGCGATAAAGCCCGCCCATCAGTGCCGGTGACATCACCAGGCTCACTGCTGGGCGGAAGCCTCTGCCTGGAAGCACTAAGGAGAGCCCGGTAATTTGAGCCTTCGATGCTCAAGTCAGGGGGCTGCCTGGGGGATAATGGGGATAATCCCTTTAAAAAGTCTCAAATTATGGTACACGTCATGCACCATAATCTGTGACTTTTTTTACATCAGTATAGTGGCATAAAACGATTGTGTCTGTGTGACCAAAAATCAAGGTGCATGACTTGCAGAAACGCGGAACATGACTGTCATCACTGTGCTGATTGGTGGGAGAGTTCAGACCCCCGTGATCAGTATTGATGGCCTACAAGAGCGCTCAGCAACCTTCGCCCAGGGGTATAGCTATAGGAGGTGCAGAGGTAGCAGTCGCTACCGGGCCCAGGAGCCTGAGGGAGTCCAAAGACTCCTGTGCTGCTTAAGAAGACACCAGTATTATACAAAGTACATGCTGGTCAAGTCACTCCTCTGGCTGAAGAGAAAGGGTTAGGTCAAAAATTTGGCATGGGGGGTAGGTGTTGCCGTTTCAATTTTTGCTTCAGGCACTGCAAAGGCTATGTGCTCCCCTGCCCCTGACCACAAAGCACTCAGGTAAGGGGGCCCAAGCTGAACTCTTGTACCGGGGCCCATGAGCCTTTAGCTACGCCACTGCCTTCGGCACTCCAGCAGCTGTGAAACTACAACTCCCAGCATGCACACTTACTCCACTGTTCGTGTAACTCCCATAGATGTGAAAGGAGGATTCTGGGAGCTGTAGTTTCAGAACAGCCTACGATATTGATATATGGCAGTGCACAATACAGTTCTGTGTGGTGCAGTCTTCATGTGTGTGAAGTCCTGACAAAAGAACAGGCGAGGGGCTGTCATTTTGTAAATCTGCAGCAGTAAAATCCACAGCAAATCTTGCCACTGAATTAAAATCCGCACCGCAGTCCAATCTGTGCAGTGAATTTTGTTAGTAACGTGGCTGAGACCCCTCAAAATCATATCCACTTTGCTGGCACGTAAACGCTGTGGACCTGTCACCCAGGGGCGTAGCGTGGGGGGGGGGCCAGGGGGGCCGTTGCCCCGGGCACCACACTGCAGGGGGGCGCTGGCTGGCCACTGTAATTTTATTTTTTTACATAACTTCAAATAAATGAGTCCGTCCACGTCTGCTCTGTCTCGGTGTGCGCCCCGATGAGTCCCAGGGCAGCCCGAGCCAGAGCCCGCCCCGTAGTGCTGTACAAAATAGGCTCTGCCCACCTTCCAGACAGGAAAGGCAGTACAGAGCCAGGCAGCAACAAGAGAGGGAGATTTACGTGCGCATGGCTGCTTCAGTCAGAGGAGACTGTCCAGGCAGCTGCTGCTCGCCCGCCGTGCCAGAGTGCGAGTGCCCGCCAACGCCAAGACAGACAAGTACTGTGTCTGTCAGAGAGCCAATATCATCACCAGTCATCAGTTAGACTGTCTCAAGGAGGTAACCTGGTGTTGGTTGTGGGGGGTGGGTGGTCACTGGTGGACTGTGGGCAGACTCAGGCTGGCTGACAATAAGGCCAGACAGGTAATAAATAATACAGTTAGGGTAGTGCCATATTGTACCAAGAGACAGACCAAGCAGGTGGCACTCGACTAGACTGGCAGTCATGGTGCTCAGTCAGGTGCTGCTGGTTTGGTCTGTGGTGTAAGGCACTGGGACAATGCTTCCTCTGGGATGCCATTTGCCCATCTCTGCTGTCCATATACCAGGCCTACCCTGGGCCTGGTATATGGACAGCAGAGATGGGCAGGTGGCATCCTAGAGGCAGTACTGTCTTTGGTCATCCTTCACCAGCACCCTGACTGCCAGTGCCACGTGCTTGGCCTGTCTGGCTCTCATGGCACTTCACTACATAGCTGCTGATGGGTTATCAGTTTCCTCTGCATCTCAGGTCCAGTTTCCAGACAAACATCAGTCACTGACCAAGTTTTAGGCTACTTTCACATTAGCGGCAGGGCAGTCTGGCAGGCTTTTGCGGCGGGTGAACAGCCTGTCGGATCCGTCCTGCCGCTACTTCGCGTGTGCCCCCGCCGAACTGTTGCTCCGTCCCCATTGACTATAATGGGGGCAGTGGCGGAGTTCTGGCAGCCTCTCTCTGTGCACTGCTGTGCTGCCACCGGAACTCCACCACCGCCACCATTATAGTTAATGGGGACGGAGCAGTAGTCCGGGGGCACACGTGAAGTAGCTGCAGGACGGATCACACAGGCTGTTCAACTGCCGGATTAACCTGACGGACTCCCCTGCCGCTAATGTATATAAAGTCTGAATCGGGGCCAAATGAAATATATATAGTCTGTGTCGGGGCCAAATTAAGTATATATAGTCTGAATGGGGGCCAAATGAAATATATACAGTCTGGATGGAGGCCAAATCATGTATATATAGTCTGAATGGGGGCCAAATGAAATATATACAGTCTGAATGGGGGCCAAATGAAGTATATACTTCTGGGGCACAGTGGGGACATGTTGGGGGCACTGTTGGAGCACTATTACTACCATGTGTGCTCTAGCAGAGAATTATTACTATTGGTGGTACTTTGGGGAGCACTATTACTGTGGGTGCTCCCTGGCTCAATATCGGCTTACCACAATTATTTTTGGGGGATGTTATGTTTACACCATTAGTGTCAGGGACACTATTTCCTGGGCGCAGTTACTGAAAGGCACTGTGTGCCAATAGTTATTGAAGGGGCATTATCTGTGTGGGACTAGTATTTATCAGGGGGTTTACCTATTTCTGTAGTATAATATTGGGGAACACAGCGGCACAGTATTGGGGGTAGTAGGATGGTTTGTCCAGAAGATGGGAGGATGATGGAAAAGTAGTAAACTAAGAATTTTTTGTCAAACTGCAGCGACGGGAAATGGCTGAAAAATGGCGGTCTGGTCTGAAGGTCTGAAAGGAGAAGGTCTACATCAAAGGAGACGTCACTGGATGTAAGAGGTATGGGGCGTTGTATTACCCTGTATGTTCTGTAGTGATGGGGGGTGGATACACTGTAGCAGCTCAGCACCAGACTTCAGGTCACACTGTGTGTGTTCTGAATTCTGGGGGCTCACACCCATCTACTACATTATCTGTAGTCAGAGAGTTATAACTGTTTTATCTGTGGGGTTACATAGGACTGCAGGAAATATCTACTACATTATCTGTTAAAAAATTTTTTTTTAAAAGGGGGGGGGGGGGGGTTGCAATACTCGGTTCGCCCCGGGTGCTGGCAACCCACGCTACGCCACTGCTGTCACCATATACTTGTGCGCAGCAAATCTACAGAGTTTATGTCCAGTGTGACATGATGTACCCTAATATTTCCATGTAGCTATAGGTTGAGCCCCAGAATCAGTTCTTCTGGTGGGCCCCAGGCACCCCAGCCCAACAATGAATGACCCCAGGCACCAGGTGAATTCACCTGGTTTCTGGAGATTCTGCACTCAATTCTATCTGCGTCCAATAGACGCAAATACAATTGAGCATTTGGCAGCTTCGGCGGAAGAAGGGAACTATTGGGGGGCGCTTCTCTGTGATGTAGATGATGTTATCGCACCGCCTGCGACGTTACACCAGGGCAGACCTGCCAGGAGAGGCCTGTCTGCATGATCATCGTGGGACCCCTCTGGGACAGGTTAGTTAAGACTGTACTTCCCTTTTCTATTCATGTGCCCAAAAACTGACCCCTGGCCCTAATACTGATCCAAACTGTAATATTGACCCTAACTGTAATAATAACCCTAATCCTAATACAGAGCCTAACCATAATACTGACTCTAATCTTATTACTAATCCTAATCCGGACTCCTAACTGTAATACCAACCCTAATGATAATGGTAACTGTAATACTGACCCTATTATTAATCATAACCCTAAGGGCTCATGCACACGACCGTATGAATTTGGCGGTCCGCAAAAAACGTATCTGCGAAAAATACAGATGTCGTCCCTGTGCATTCTGTATTTTGTGGAACAGAACAGCTGGCCCCTAATAGAACAGTCCTATCCTTGTCTTTAATATGGACAATAATAGGACATGTATTTTTTTGCTGAACAGACATACAGAAACAGAATGCACATGGAGTAACTTCAGGATTTTTTGCGGACCCATTGAAATGAATGGTTCCACATACGGTCCACAAAAAAAACAAAAACAAAACAGAATGGACACGTTTGTGTAAGAAAATACGTTTGTGTGCATGAGCCTTAAAACTGACCCTAACCTTAATACCGACCAAACCACACGAACACATTTTCTTTCCATGTTCGTAACGTTTTTTTTCGCGGAACCATTCATTTTAATGGGTCCGCAAAAAAAAAACAAAGTTACTCTGTGTGCATTCCATTTCCGTGTGTCTGTTCTGCTAAAAATTAGAGCATGTCCTATTATTGGCCGCATTACGGATAAGGATAAGACTATTTTATTAGGGGCCAAATGTTCTGTTCCGCAAAATACGGAATACACACGGACGTCATATATGTGCTATATAAGTGTCATCCACAGATCCCCCCATAACAGTGTCATCCACAGATCCCCCCATAACAGTGTCATCCACAGATATCCCCATAACTGTCATTCACAGATATCCCGATAAGTGTCATCTACAGATCCCCATAAGTGCCATCCACAGATCCCCCATAAGTGCCATCCACAGATCCCCCATAAGTGCCATTCACAGATCCCCCATATGTGCCATCCACAGATATCCCCATAAGTGTCATCCACAGATATCCCCATAAGTGCCATCCACAAATCCCCCATAAGTGCCATCCACAGATCCCCCATAAGTGCCATCCACAGATCCCCCATAAGTGCCATCCACAAATCCCCCATAAGTGCCATCCACAAATCCCCCATAAGTGCCATCCACAAATCCCCCATAAGTGTCATCTACAGATATCCCCATAAGTTTAATTCACAGATTCCCCATAAGTGCCATCCACAGATCCCCATAAGTGCCATCCACAGATCCCCCATAAGTGCCATCCACAGATCCCCCATAAGTGCCATCCACAAATCCCCCATAAGTGCCATACAGAAATCCCCCATAAGTGTCATCTACAGATATCCCCATAAGTTTCATTCACAGACTCCCCATAAGTGCCATCCACAGATCCCCATAAGTGGGGAGGGAGGAGGCAGGGACACTGGTGGTGGGGCCGGTACAGTGACTCCGCTCTAATACACCAGCCCCGCACACAGCTGTAAAGTATACCATATTCATGTAAAGCTTCATGCAGACTCGCCGTCGCGCCGGCAGCTTGAACTAAACATCTCTCCCTCCATCATGTGCCTCCTGCCCCGTCTACCTGCTCCTCCCACTTTATGAATGAAGCAGGGAGGCGCATGACGGAGGGAGAGATGTTAAGCTCAAGCTGCCGACGAGTCTGCATGCCACCGTAGTTAGTAAGTACTAGAGCAGGGTTTTGGCTAATTTTACAAAGATGAAGCTTTACATGAATATGGTATACTTTACAACTGTGTGCGGGGCCGCTGTATTAGAGTAGAGTCACTGCACCGGCCCCGCCGCCAGTGTCCCCGCCTCCTCCCTCCCCACTGATACTTCGAAGGCCACGCTGTGCAGCATAGCGGCCAGCAAAGTATCAGTGTTCGTTTTATAAGATGCACGGCCATTTCCCCCCACTTTTTTTGGGAAAAAGTGCGTCTTATAAAGCAAAAAATTTGGTATGTATTTTATGGTCCGCAAAACACGGATCCACAAAAAAATACAAATGACGTCTGTGTGACATCCGTGTTGTATCAATTTTTTTTTTTGCGGATCCATTGTAAGAATGCCTGTCCTTGTCTGCAACATGGACAAGAATAGGACATAGCTACGCTAAAGCTGCGTTCCTGGCCAAAGGTTGCTGAGCGCTATTGTAGGCCATCAATACTGATCACGGGGGTCTGAACTCTCCCACCAATCAGCACAGTGATGCCAAGAATGCTCTGCGTTTCTACATGTCATGCACCCTGATTTTTGGTCACACAGACACAACGGAGGACATTTACTAATCGTTTTATGCCACTATAGTGATGTAAAAAAGTCACGATTATGGCACATGACATATGTGTACCATAATTTGCGACTTTTGAAGCTTCTTGGGACTTTTCTGGAGCAACGTCCACCATGAACCTCACTCTAGTATGGCAGAGCGGATTAACCCCATAGATGCTGAGGGTGATTAGGCACCATGGCATCTAGTGGGTTAACAGGGCAGCAGAGTTAATGATATTATGATAATCCTAGTATAATTCACTCCTCAAAAATAGGGCAATATCTATTAGACTCATAGTCTTATCGTATGCATTCAGCACAGTACTAAGATTTCACTGTTAAAGTGCCATCTATTGGAATGATAAACCTGTGGACATACAGAGTCACTGTCTGTTCAGTCAGGAATAACACCATTTTGCATGCTGCACCGCGCCCACTACGGCTCACTTAAATGAATCTGAATGTTAGTACAAAGTTAAAATGAAAATTTAAATGGGCTTTCTTTCACGTATTTGACTTTTGGCAGGGAAAATGCCTGCAAGAGATGAAATTGAAATCTCAATCTACCATTTTCAGCTTCTACTTGGTGTTTTCATTTGATTTATGACTTTGACATCAAAAACCCACTAAAGGAAGAGGAGAATGAATTGACAAAGTGGAAATTTAAAATGAAAAAGGCTATTTACTTTTATTTTTGACACCTCCGACTGAGACCAAAAGAACATATAGAAATCTTTTGTTAATTTATTAAGACACAGAAAATCTCAGTGGGAGCTATCTGCAAAGTCTAGTCTAACAGTGTTGGTTGGTTAATCCGATGCCAAGTTGCAGTAATATGGCTGTGACCGTGGCGCCAAGGTTTTGTTTCACACAGTACTGTACGATCTGCAACTGTTATCAACTGAGGAGCCACAAGTAGCCGGTCTGGTTGGGGAACATTGCATTCAGGAATCTTACATTAACCTGAATGCAATGTTAAATAGACTTTTTTTCTATGGGAATTGCTTCTTTGAGACTCGGGAGGCAAATTTTCTACTGTCTAGGCAATACGCTACGGAATAGAATGCAATAATTACTGTCTGTACAGTCCAAAATGAACACAAATAACATATATACATATATAGTGCGTGCCTAGATGCGCCTGCAGGGAGAGAAGAGAGATGACTTTTTTCTTTGGTCCGATCTGAGGTCTGCATTAAGGGGACCAAGGTGTGTGTGTGTAGGGGGGGTTGGTTTCCCGTTCAAATATTTTCTGTAGGGCCCAGTCAGTTCTAGTTATGCCACTGTGTGTGTAAATAAATATGTATATATCTATCAATCTTATATATATATATATATATATATATATATATATACACACACACAGACAACAAAAAAACACAGAGGCGACAGATATTTAGCCAAATCAGAACATTTCCAGTGTGTAGTCATTAATATTTGGCAACTAGATAGTTTCCTTTTTTCCAGGAAAATATAAACTCTGCTGATTGAAAACACACTGCATACTTTGGAGGAAATCCATAAAGACATTCACTTACATATTAAAGAAAAATACAAAACCTACAAATAAATTGTGTACGCCCAAGTTATTGAACTAGAAACAACCATATAATTAGGCAAAAAAAATCTTTATTAAATACATTCCCATAAAAAAACATACAATAGAGTCCACACTATTCAGTGGGATAAAAAGTGCATAAAAGAGGACTTCTGGGATGGGGCTAGTAATCAATTGTATACATGGGAAAAGCAAAAAGTAATAAACATCATTTCCAACTAGTAACATCGAAGGTAATCCATTAAAGTGCTAATTCACAGTGAAAAAGGAGAGAAAAATGGGTCTCCACTGCAGGCCGCACATATAGTGATATCCAGCCTAGTATTACAAAGTGCTTAACAATAGTGCAAAGGAGAGCCAAACACGTCACTAGGGCTACTTACCTATTCACATGGTTTTCAATGAAGCCAAATCTCCCATCCCAGTGTCCCTTACTTACCCAACGCGTTTTGCCAGATGGCTTCGTCAGGCGGGGATGGCCGTTAGCTGCGGACCACATGCGGAGGAACTGCTTCCCCAGTCAGAAACACGCTACAGTGTTTGGGGTTTTCAAGTAGTTCCCCCCATTTAGGCCACTTTATTTCAGTGGTGGTGTGGCCCTAATAGGTCGTCTTATAGGTTTTGTTACATATTAAAGAAAGACAGAAGACCTATTTGGGGGAAAATGTACTCATTAACTAAAAAAAAATAAGTCGCCAATAAGTTGCTGGAATCAAATAACACTTTATAAGTGTAAATGTAATGATGATATATGTAAGTGATTACAATACTGTAGAAAATGGATACGGATTTTTTGGGGGAAAATTGTAAAATTGCAAGGAGGCTCTAGTACCCTGTTGGGCCACCTTTAAACTGGATACAAGATGATACACAGTTGGGCATGGATACAGGTGGCATACTGGTTTTGTATGGTGTCCTGCGGCACATTTGGCCACAGTGGGCGATACTTGTAGGATGCCGAAGCTGGCGTCCGATAACTGCTCGATTGGTGATATATCTGGTGACCAGGCACGACAAGGAAGTGTTGCAATCTGGTGGAGACATTCCTGGGAAACCCTTGGTGCTTGCGGACGAGCATTATCCTGCTGAAAAATGTCATTTGGCAGCCCTGCCATGAGAGGCAACACATGTGGCCACAAGATGTCCTGCGCATAGCATATCACTGAGCTGGTAGTGTCCTTCATATCACTACTAGGGGTGACTAACTGTCATATGCGATGGCTCCCCAGATAAAAACATCAGCAGTTTGGGCAGGATAACGCTCCACAGCAAAGGCAGGATTGAACGCTCACCATGAAGCCTCCATACTCTAACTCGACCGTCTCAAACAGAACCTGGATTCGTCAACATGGCAAACGAAGGCAACGATGGGTGGCTGTCAATGGCAGGACATGTAATGGGCGCCATGACACCAAATTTCCCTCTGCTATGCACCTGGAAATGGTTCAGGCAGAGACAGGAGTGTGTAATAAAGGACCCACCTGTGTCTGGATGGTGGACAACAAAACTGTGGGAGCTGCTCTTTACTGGTCGTCAGAATGATTGCTGTCCACATACAGCAAGGGTTTCCCTGGAATGTCTCCACTATTATGGCTCTTACAGAACCTGTTCGCCGTGTGTGCCTGCCCTCATAGAACCACTGCTCGCAACATCTAACAGCTAGGTCAAAATGGCCAAGATGGCGGGCAATTTGTCAAAACGACCATCCTGCTTCTCTCAGTCCAAGGATGTGCCCACTTTCAAAGTCTGTGAACTGGACAAAATGTCTGAGTGCGTTGTAATGGCATGTCTAGCAATCAATGATCTCTCACCAAGAGGTACACTACCCAAAAGTAGCATCTGAGAGCCTTTTTATGGGCAGTAGGAGAAGCACGTTTACCCGCTCTTATCTAATCAGAGCTATTATCTAATCAGGGCACACCAGTAATCATTTACGTATCTGCCTGAGATATAAATGCTAAGTTTTGCAGCAATGTATTTTTTATTTTTTTGTCAACGGTTGTATGGATATTCAGTTCTCTCCACACATTACCACATTCTTGTCCTAGAATGCTCTACAACGAGCGCATCTGGCAACGACTGTGTTAAAGAGCGCTGGCTGCTGCTGGGAGACATCTCACTGTATTCCGCGGGGTAACACAATTGCTGACAATCACAAAGCTCCTCAAAACATAGATATTTAGCATCAAAGCCCAACATGTGGAGAGCGGTCACCATGGCAACCGCTTATGTCTGCCCAACATGCAAATCTGCTGATCTGAATTACAATGCTACAACTTACTTCCCCATCTCGATTTTTCATGCATGTGTGTATTAGTACCAATAAGTGTCACCATCCTGCTGGTAATTAGTTCTTTGCAGTTGTATTAACGAATTCCCTCCAGGCCGGTACCCAGACACTCAGCATTTAACTGGCGCAGAGCCATGGCTGGACGTTCAGGGCAGTTACACTGTATTAACATTACAGTCCTTTATGTGCTATTTTCACAAGGACATTTAATAGTCGCATTCAAGGGAATATGGATTGGAAAGATATCTGCAGTATTGATATAGGGGGCACCGAAGAAGAAACTCACATAAGGCGTACTCTATCCCGACAGGATCAAACAGGAGTAAGCAGGAGCAAGAGTGCCGATACACGGTGCGGTCCGGCCGCAGGATCGCCATGCGGATTATCACTAATTACCAGGTTGCATCTGTACTTGCTATTATTTCAAATGAGGTCTCCAGAACACCACTATATGTTCAGTCTGCATTCAATCCGCAAAAATTCATTTCAATGGGCTGCAAAAGATGCGGACACCACACCATGTGCTGTCCGCACCCGTATGTCCATTCTGTAGCCCCGCAAAAAAACATAGGCCATGTGCTATTCTTGTACGTTTTAGGCATTGTTACAATGGATCCGCAAAAAATGGCATACGGATGTCATCTGTTTTTTTTTGGGGTTTTTTTGCGGATCCATAATTTGCGGACCGCAAAACACATACGGTCGTGTGCATGTAGCCTTAAGTTCACTGATTTTGATGTAGACAGTGACAGGAATCCAAACTGGTACTGACACACTCTACACCTTCCACTTTAAGGGCTGTAATGCACATTACCAGTTACGGAGAAGTATTCATACAACACATATAGGTCAAGTTTAACCCATTCTCAACATTTGCCATACACTTATGTCATAATGGTGGAAGGAGAGAATAGAGTGAGATCGGCAGTTGAGCCTCCTCCATAAACGGGGCAGCTAGCTATGTTATACAGTGACCAGAAGCGGAGATACTCTGTCCCCAGTCATTTAAAGCTTCAGAAGCTGTTGGAAGCCCACCATTTTACTGACTCCCGAGCCCATACATTTGATCCAGCTGAGCCACGCCCCCTGCACTGATCACATGACGGTGACGTCACCCCAGGTCCTTCGGCTTTTCCAAAGTTCGGGTTGGTGGAAGCCGCCCCTTATGGATTCCATATGCCGGGATAGTCCGCGGTAGTGGAATCCATAACGGGATGCGGCGATTACCCCAACCCGAACGCTGAACTAATTTTTGAAGTTCGCTCATCTCTAGTCATGACTGGACCGAAGTCCTCCAGCCACCACTTTGCAGGGCTCCATTCTTGATATAGGTGTGGGTCCCAGCAGTGGGACTTGCACCTATAAGACAATGGGGCCATATCCTAGCGATATGCCCCCATTGTCCTTGATGAGACAATACTTTTAAGGACAGCTCTGGACCCAAGGATACCACCTACAGGAAGGTGTTAACCTCTACAACTGTAAATGGACTGTGCTGATTGGGGCTAAGACAATATCTGGGAGGTATTCCAGGGATGGACACTGTATGGGCTATGTGTGTGTGTAAGTATGACTAGTATATAAGACTGTACATAGATAGCTGGTTAGGCACTTTCTTCCCTACCCCTGACCTGTATGTTCCCTTTGTTCCTGTATTTTAGTAAGTTAGTTAACATTTTATGTTTGATTCCCTGTTACTATTAATAAATCCCCTCTAAGGGTCCATTCACACGTTCGCAAGTTTGGTCCGGATTCGTTCCGGATTGCACGGAACGGGTGAGGACCCATTCATTTTCAATGGGGCCGGAAAAGATGCAGACATCACACAGTGTGCTGTCTGCATCCACACTTCCGTTCCACAAAAAATAGAACATGTCCTATTCTTGTCCGCAGACACGGACAAGAAAGGGCATTTCTATTATAGTGCCGGCCATGTGCGGTCCACAAAATGCAGAACGCACATGGACGGTGTCCGTGTTTTGCGGATCCGCAAATTGTAGACCGCAAAACACTTGCGGACGTGTGAATGGACCCTTAAAGATCCAGTAGCTATTTTGTTAATTTATAATTAACTGGCACCCCAAAGCTCAGCAGATTCTACAGATGTCGTGGTCAATCAGTTAGAGAGATGAACCCCCCTGTCCTCTGACTATCCAACGATCAGTAGTCATGTTACCCTGGGACCCTGTGATGGCTCCCAGGCCCGCCTTGACAATCCTCCTATTAAAGGGGTTGTTTATTCATGGACAATGGGGGCATATCACTAGGATATGCCCCCATTGTCTTTGAGGTGGGGGTCCCACCGCTGGGACCCGCACCCATATTGAGAACAGAGCCCTTCAAGTGAAGGAGGATGCACTGCGCATGCGCAGCCACCCTCTATTAATTTTCTATGGGGCTGGTGAAAATCGCAGAGTGCTGGATCGCCTACTTCTGTCGGCCCCATAGAAATGAATAGGAGCGGGGGCATGCACGGTACACTCCCATTCACTTCTATGGGGAGCCGGCTTGGTGGTGGCTGGACAGGAGTCCTCCAGCCACCACCTTGCAGGGCTCCGTTCTCGATATAGCGGTGGGACCCGCACCTATAAGACAATGGGGGCATATCCTAGCGATATACCCCCATTGTCTAAGATGAGACAACCCCTTTAAGTCATGCCTCTGGTAAGGCTTAGTAGGAAGACATTACAATCTCCATAGACTGAAATAGTAAAGTACTGCAGTCTATCATATTAGAGATCAGACGATCACATGTTAAAGGCCCTGTCAATTAGTTTCCCTGGGAGATTTGCACTTTGGATTGCTGTGTTGAGACTCTTAAGTGAGGCTCCGCGGTGTTTTTTGTAGCTGGTCTCTCTAAGATCAGCTATTGTTGTGTTTGAGTAGTCTCCAAGGCATTGCTCCCGGTTAGCCAGAATCCTACTCTGCACTGATGAGGGGCAACACCCCGAAACAGCTGTCTGTGGATGGATAACTGGCTTAGGTTTTCCCCGTCACATGCTTAAAGCTTGTAAAAAAGCGGGATCTTGACATAGGGGCCACTTAATATGTTTTTCTTCCTTTGAGGGATATCTAGCTTTCATTGTGTTGTAGACCCAATACTGGGGCTCCACATTTATTTTGCAAATTAGGCAGGTGGGGCAGGGATGCACTTGAGTCCACCCTTAGTGCACTTAACTACTCATTAGCATTTGTATTAGGGCTCATGCACACGATCGTATGTATTTTGTGGTCCGCAAAGCACGGATCTTGAAAAAATACGGATGACGTCCATGTGACATCCGTATTGCATCCATTTTTTTGGTGGATCCATTGTAACAATGCCTATCCTTGTCTGCAAAATGGACAAGAATAGGACATGTTCTATCTTTTTTGTGGAACGGCCATGCGGACATACGGAAACGGAATGCACACAGAATCATTTCCGTTTTTTGGGTCCGCATAACAGGCCACAAAAAACCCCCCAAAAACCAGAACAGACACAGAAAACAAATACCTTAAAAGTACTTTTTCCCCGGAATGAAACAATGGATTACTAAGTGAAAGGTATCTTTACATTCAGCTGAGATAGCCCCATAAGATAATAAGATATTGGGGGCTCCTGGAGGATGTGCCTTATCATTCATATCATTAGGTGCATCACCCAGCAGTTCAATCACCTAGATTAAAAACTACTCCACTTCCTGGACGTAAGGGCGTCTGAAAAGTCATATAACGGGGTCTTGCAACTTCTCTTACGCCCAAAACAGGCATAGCATTTTAAGTAAACACCCCCATTGTACCTGTTGACAGATTCCCTTTCATAGCACCATATCCAAACTCAGAATCATGGCCAATACTTTAGGCAAATATAAAGGAAAAGTAAACCTTTGTTTTCTCGCATCTTACCTTTGCATGCACTGTTGTTTTAAGGAACCACTGTTTTAAATACTTTTGCTCCACTTTTGCTCCAGAGCGCCAAGAGCATCCATTTTCATCCACCTGCTCATTAGCAAGCACGGTCTGATCTACGGGGTCCCAATTAACCAAGGCCTACAATAAAAAAAAAGTAAGTGAACAGCTACTGTAATATTTTCAACGTTTCAGCAGCATATTAATTCTTACTAATACAAAAGAAAATTTTGCCATAGCAACCCTCAGAATTAAAAGGTAATTTTTTTTTAAAGCAGAATCTGAAAATCAAAGTTTGTGTTTTAACTGGTTGTTATGGGTAATACTTTCCTCTATACTTTGCATCTGTTTTCTGTTTCAATAGTTTTTATTAGGTTTTTCAAAACACAATCAATAAAAGCGATTACAAAAATCCTAAAAAAGGTTCCGATAAATATCACATATGCACACAAATCATATCTATTCCATTAATATAACATATGAGGCTGTATCATCTGGAATCCCAAACTGCCAGTAAAGGAGAAAAGAAACACAAGCAGAATAACAGAGAACAAGTTAAACATGGCCTTAAGGCTCTATTCACATGTCCGTGTGTGTTTTGCGGATCCATGGATCCGCAAAACACGGACACCGGCAATGTGCGTTCCACATTTTGCGGACCGCACATCGCTGGCACTCTCATAGAAAATGCCTTTTCTTGTCCGCAATTGCGGACAAGAATAGGACATGTTCTATTTTTTTGCGGAACGGAAGTGCGGACCTGGAAGTGCAGATCCGCAATTCCGGATCCGGGCGGGACATAGTGTGTCCCCATAGGAGTGAATGGGTCCGCAATTCTGTTCAGCAAAATGCGGAACAGAATTGCCGACGTGTGACTGGGGCCTAACAAAGGGTGCTAAAAGGTTGCAATCATTGACTTGCCAGCTACAAAAAATTAGCTACTGCATAATTTATATATTTCAATATTATAACATCTTGGAGAAATACAAGTTTGGTCACGTACATTTATGGTGAAAAGCCCGTGATTTCCGATCTTCTTCATTTTAGTTTTTTACAAAATGTTAAAAGTAAGGACCTTCTTATATTGATGTTAAAAGTACTTGACCTACTATAACTCCCATCCTCCAGGGAGGTGTTATGTATGAACACTAAGGCCTCTTTCACACGGGCGTCACGTTTGACGCCCGGATAGGATGCGGGTGCGTTGCGGGAATATGCGCGATTTTTCCACGCGTGTGCAAACGTTTGTAATGCGTTTTGCACGCGCGTGTGAAAAATCACCATGTTTGGTACCCAGACCCGAAGCCGGACTTCATCACTGAAGTCCGGTTTCGGGTCTTCTGGAGAATTTATTATTTTCCCTTATAACATGATTATAAGGGGAAATAATAGCATTCTTAATAAAGAATGCTGTGTAAAATGAGGATTAAGGGGTTAAACATAAAAAACGTAAACTTACCTTAGCCACTTGATCGCGTAGTTGGTGATCTGTCTTCTCTCTTCAAGCTTCAGCTACCAGCTAAAGGACCTGTGATGATGTCACATGACATGGTCCATCACCATGGTGATGGACCATGTGATGAGCTCAGTGACTTCATTACAGGTCTTTTAGCCGACAGCAACTACGCGATCAAGTGGCTAAGGTAAGTTAAGTTTTTTATTTTTAACCCCTTAATCCTCATTTTACACAGCATTCTTTATTAAGAATGCTATTATTTCACCGTTATGAAAATAATAAACATCGGGTCCCCATCTCCTAGCAACCATGCGGGAAAATCGCACCACGTCCGCACTTGCTTGCGGATGCTTGCAATTTTCCCGCAGCCCCATTCACTTCTATGGGGCCTGCGTTGCGTGAAAAACGCAGAATATAGAGCATGCTGCGATTTTCACGCAACGCAGCAGTGATGCGTGAAAATCACCGCTCATGTGCATAGCCCCATAGAAATGAATGGGTCCGGATTCAGTGCGGGTGCAATGCGTCCTCCTCAGGCATTGCACCCGCGCGGAAAATTCGCCCGTGTGAAAGGGGCCTAAAGATAGTTCAGGAGAAAAAAAAGTTAAAAGGGTAGAATAGGGAGAATACGCCCTTCTGGAAATTGTGCAGTTTTAGACAAGACCAAGGAGTATGTGACGGGGTGCCAGCTCTTCCACTTCTACTCCAGCACAATCCAGAGCCTGGAACATTAATGCTAAGTTTGTCGGCAGTAGAGTACCACCTTAATGGGGTTGTCCGAATGGAACAAAAACTCAAGCAGTCCCTGAGCATGTGGTAAATTAACAAAAGGATCAATACTCACCCTTTGTCTCCCTGAATCTTCCAGCTCTGAGCACCGGTCCTCCCTAACGGTGATGTCATCTTCTTGGCTGCAGCTGTGACATTCTAAGCACACAGGTCAATGTGCAGCCAATCACTGACCTCAGCAGTATAACGGACGGCAGCACTGAGGCCAGTGATTGGCTCGGGGACCTGTGTGCTAGGAAAACAAACACCAGAGTATAGCGCAGGCGGGTATCATTTCTTTGTTACTTTACCATAAGTACAGGGGTTGTCCGTGTCTTCATTTTCAGTGCATTTAAATGTCTTCACTATAAATAAAGACGATTGATGCCAGTCTACAAGTCTAAAATAGAAAACCGCTGCTGCGTTTCTTCTTCCCAAGAGAATATAGGTGTTGATTTTATACACATATTCTTCCCGCCCAGTAAGTCATAAATTGGTCGGAGGACTTTAAAATCCTTAGCAGGGATCTGAAATAATTGAATCGCCTATAAATTGCCTCACAGCAATTCATGTGCTTGAGATTGTAAGTAATGAAAAATTGGCCTATTTTGTGTCCATATAAATCTGTTAATCAGCTTATGTACCTTTCCTTTTGGGAAAAAAACTGTTAAGGAACAAATATCGGAAGGGTCCTACAGAGATACAATATTTTATAATTATTTTATCTACAAAGATACAATAATTATATTGGTATGAGAGAGGACAGGGATGTCAAAGTCCCAAATACTGTATCCCTGTCTTTTGCCAGTCAACCTGGAAAAGATCTAGTGGGGAGAATCTTATTTGTTCTCATTGATATGAGACAAAGTGAAAGGGTCCACGCAGGGGCGTAGCTAGAAATGACTGGGCCCCACAGCAAATTTTTGTATTGGGCCCCCCCCTACCCGCGCGTTTCGCTCCCCCTCTATAATGTGCCAGCCATATAGCCCCCTATAATGTGCCAGTAGTCAGCCATATAGCCCCCAGCCCCCTATAATGTGCCAGTAGCCAGCCATATAACCCCCCTATAATGTGCCAGTAGTCAGCCATATAACCCCCTATAATGTGCCAGTAGTCAGCCATATAACCCCCTATAATGTGCCAGTAGTCAGCCATATAACCCCCTATAATGTGCCAGTAGTCAGCCATATAACCCCCTATAATGTGCCAGTAGTCAGCCATATAACCCCCTATAATGTGGCAGTAGTCAGCCATATAAACCCACCCTATAATGTGCCAGTAGCCAGCCATATAGCACCAGATGCCCCCATAGTGCTCCTCTCCCCATAGTGCCCCCTATAATGTGCCAATATCAAGTGCCTCTGTCTTCCCCATCCCAATATCATAGTGCCATCCTCTCCCCCTGCCCCCTAATGTGTGTGCCAATATGAAGTGCCTATCTCCCCCCCATTTGCCAATATCATAGTGCCAATAGCCCCTCCTCCCTGTGGCAGTAAAGTAAAAGTCCAGTATTTAAAAAATAA
The DNA here is from genome assembly GCA_033119425.1 of Bufotes viridis. Lineage (NCBI taxonomy): Eukaryota > Metazoa > Chordata > Amphibia > Anura > Bufonidae > Bufotes > Bufotes viridis. Next base: position 151,991,520 of record CM065593.1, on the reverse strand, counting down.
AAAAAAAAAAACACACATATACTTACCTCCATGATAGGCAAGCCTCATTTATCCTGTCTTTCAGAAAAAGATTGTGACGGGAATTGAACCTGTGACCATTAGGATGAAAGGCAAGACACTTATCCACAAGGCTGTATCAGCTGCATAGCTAGGTAGCTAAAAAAAAAAAAATAAGACCTCTAGATAAGGAGAACTTTGATAGTGTATCTATACACATTACAGCTGCCCCAACACACCAAGCTCTGCTACATCCATATACAATGTGCTGGTGCAGCTGTAATGTGTATGGATACACTATCAAAGTTCTCCACATCTAGAGGTCATATTTTTTTTTTTTTTTAGCTATCTGGCTAGGCAGCAGATATAGCCTAGTGGTAAAGTGTCTTGCCTTTGAACCTAATGGTCGCAGGTTCGATCCCCAGGGCAAGCTTTTCTGAAAGAAAGAAAGAAGAAATAAGTTTTAAATAAATAGACAAGGGCGAGAGGACACTGCGATCGGGAGAGGAGTGAGGACACGTGCTGATTACCCAGGGGAGGAGAGAAGTGAGGACAAACACGTGCTTGCCGGGCCCCCTGTAAGCCCGGGCCCCGAAGCAGCTGCTTCCCCTGCTTCCCCGGTAGTTACGCCCCTGGGTCCACGGGCGCCAATTTCTCCCCCTCATTTGCAAATAGATTCCTGGTTAGCTGGGAAGAGTTATATTTCTATATCTCTACAAATGTCTATTTGCCTTACATACAGTGGTATGGAAGGTTTATAGATGAGCTGTTGTTCATATGGAAATCTGATAAAGAGGAAATCTCTCTCTCCATGAACTTGAGATTTACTTGTAATTTACAAACAGATAAGATTGCTTTCTTGGATATAGTCTTGTCAGGTGGACACAGTTCAATCGGCACCACTTCACATAGAAAGGGAGTAACGGGAACTCATGGCACCCCAAACATATTGCCCATAATATACCCTGTGGAGAGTGGATCAGGTTGAGGAGAAACTGTTCCAGTGATTTGGAATATTCTGTGGAATCTAAAAAATGATACAATAGGCTGAGGGATGGTTGTGGTGCTAAATGCTAAAAGAGGTGCCATAACAAGCGGACAACCCCTTTAACTTTCATGTTTGGCCCTTCCTGTATGTAGCCAATTTCATAATTTCAAAAGAGGTGCATGTGCGTATTCCCAGAGAAAGGGGTGGGGGCAAACGCTAGTGAGAAGTACGGGAGGACAAGTGTTAGCTGCCCAGAACTGCAGTTTCACTGGGTTTGTGCTGAAACAGTAGATAGTCAGTCAGATAGACTGAAAATAATGAAATCATTGATTTTCCACGGCATAATTCATTCAATATTGATTAGATATGCCATCAACATTGAATAAGTGCGGGTCCAGCCAATGGGATCTCTACCAAAAGCCAGCATGAAAGTACCAGATTTGAGTAAAAAAAGGCAAAAATTAAGCTCAGTAAAGCTTTATTTGTTGTAGACATGGAAGGAGTCCAAGAGGACATACTGAGCAGACATTGATGGCATATCTAACTGATATCTTATGTATTAATGCTTATCATAAGAAAACCCCTGTAAGATGTGTCCATTTGCATAGTGATAATAAGACTAGATATTTACCATCCACCCTCTGATCAAGGTTAGGATCGCTGCCACTCCCTTGGGATTTTTTCTGTGTATTAAACGGCACAAATAACTTTATTAATAAACTGCAAAAAGAACACAAAGCTCTGATGTGCAGCCAGCCTACAAATACGATAATAGCAGGAAGAACAAATGTTCTCCCGGGCTCATTCAATCAGAACTCGAAAATGAGAATTGCTCTGAATCATCTCAGGGTTGGAGCTGGCCAGTAATTTTCCTTTTTGGAACATTGACAACGGATAAATGCCAAAGCACTGTTGTGATAATATTAAAAAAAGCACAAGGATGTGCAAAAAAGGGGAAAATTTCTCCTGTGTGATGAATCTTCTGTGGTAGGGATGGAAGCTATTCATTTCAACAGGATATAGATTTGCCACCGCATCACTGTGTTTTCACCCATTTAACGTTCGCATGTGGCGAAAAATTTCTAATTATCTCGGACAATTCCATAGCATTTATAGAATAAGCAAAGTAGAAGAGATTACAGAATTTTCTTCCACTGCGATTTACTCACGGCTTTCAACTTCTGAAATGCAAAAGTCGAAAGCAGTAGAATGTTTTGGATGTTTTTTGGGTGAGCAGTTTTTGGCGGATTTACTCGCTACATTTTAACATATTGAAATGTTTCAGGTTTCTCAACCTAAGTCCCCATTCACATGACCATGGTGTCACTGTGCCTGTCTTGCGAACCACAAACCACGAGTCCGGAAAACACAGGCATCTGCTGTGTGCAGTCCCACTGACTTCAATGGCAATAGTCGGTGAAAGATAGGACATGTTCTATCTTTTGCGGTGAAGAGGCACGGACCGGAAGCACATGGAAGGTGTTTCTGGGTGCTTCCTGGTCAGTGCTTTCATGTCTCAAAAGGTAGGACATGTCCTATCTTTTGCCGCATCTTGTGGATCGTGGACCCATTGAAGTCAAAGGGTCCGGAGAGTGATGCAGAGTTCATACGGCCTGTGCCCATGATTTGAGGACCCCCGGTTTGTGGTCTGCAACACAGGCATGGCAGCACCATAGTCGTGTGAATGGGGCCTTATTTTGAGAAACCTGAAACGTTTCAATTATGTTAACATCTAGTGAGTAAATCTGCAACAGATTGGGCCAAAAAATGCTCTCCCAAAAAACAGTCATGTGAATGGGGCCTAGAGAATTCCTTAACATTTGTTGAATTAACCAAGCATCTGTTAAAAGGGGCTCATTCCAAAAAAAATGGAATAAGGAAGCACTTAGAGCACATTTTTGATCAAAAGTATGTCAGGCCCAATTACCAGGTAATTGGGCCCGACATGTACTCTGTCTTATAGTATATATTGAGGGTGGCGCCTCTTTTGGACTGAGCAACGCCCAAGTACCTGGGACTTCTTAGCACAAAAGCAATTTAGCTGGTTTCTGCAGTGCCCTGAATAAAAGGAGACTGGTAAGTCCATGAGAGGCAGTATCTGTAATGTAAGGGACCCTTGTGCGGAAGCCACCGTGACGTGGTACTTGGGCCCGACATACTTTTGATCAAAAATGTGCGCTAAGTGCTTCCTTATTCCATTTTTTTTGGAATGAGCCCCTTTTCCTATTATTTGCTATCAGTTTATGATGTATTGTGCAGCCATCTTTTAACCTATCTAACGGGTAGACATTATTTTGAGTAAGTAAAATAAATGTTTGCAAACTAAATGTCTGACACTGTAAATTGCATAACAGCTGGCCCTGCTGATTAGGGCTTATGAGGGCTTAACTGCACCAATCGTGGGCCACAACCACTCTGCACACCTAAGCTCCTCTGATCTGCCTGCTTTGTTGGACTGACAGGGTTAGGCATCAGCAGCATTATCTTAAATACCTCCGCACCCCCAGATGGCATGTTTCTATGGGCTACCAAAGGTGGATAAGGGACTTGATCCACTGAAAGGGAGACCCATTGTATTGGGTACCAACAGTTTGACGCATCCATTCAGTCTGTGTGGATCAGGTCCTTAGGCCATTCATCACCTCACTTCCTTCCTACGTGCGGGATTCCATGGAGGTCATCAAGAAAGTGGATGGCCTCCATGTTGATGATGATACCATGTTAGAGAGTCTTAATGTGGAGGGTCTCTATAGCTCCATACAACATGGTAAGGGATGTGAGGTGGTGGCACCCTTTCTGCAAGAACGTGGTACGCACCTTTGGCCCCATAACGAGAATTTATATCTGGGAGGTTGGGAATGTGAAGGGAGGGGATGTCCAAATGGACATCGTCGATTTTGCTTTGGCTAAGATATAAGATATATGGACTATGTCCTGATACTGTGGAAAAGGGATACAGGATCTTTCGATTCCGTTGTTCAGGCCCTCAATGTGAATGACTGGGTGATAATTTTCACTTTCGAAATTCATCCTACAATGATCACCTTCTTAGATTTGACCATACTGGTGATATTGGCACTTGACTTTTCTGCAAAAAGACAGCCACCAATAGTTTGCTGGGTTGGCAAAGTTGTCACCCCTTGCCCCTGAGAAGGAGCATACCGAAAGGGCAATATTTGCGACTACGTCGCAATTGCTCAGCCATGGTGGATTTTCGGTTGGCAGCCACTGATCTCAAGCGTAGATTTCAGCAGAGGGGCTATCCTACCACAATCCTCAACCAAGCATATCAGCATGCCCTGAGCATGCCCTAGGGAATCCCTGCTCAATCCGCGACCACGACCTGATGGGACTAAACAAATTTGCATCATTGGCAACTTTGATGAGGCACATGGCCCAGTGAGGGAGACATTGTCTCGTTTTGGGGGATACTGCAAGCTGATCCCGATGTGGGTCACCTACTGGGGAGTGTTCCGGCCATCACCTATCAACGTGGTAGGAAAATCAGGGACCGAGTGGTCCACAGCTTCCATCAACCCCCTCACTCCTGGCTCCCAGTTAGGAATCCGTTGACTGCCACTTTCCGTTGTAGGAAATGCATAGCATGCAGATCCATAAAAAAAGGTAGGACATTCTGAAGCACAAACACGGGGCACGTGTATGAGATTAGAACAATTATTAATTGCAGAACTACAGGTCTTGTCTACCTAGCCACTTCTGAATGTGGGGCCCAATATGTAGGCAAAACATTGAGTGAGTTTAGAAGGAGAATTGGGGAACATCGAAATTACATCAGGAATAACGCTGACACTCCCATCGCACATCATTTAGCAGAATCACATGCCGGTGGTCCTGAACTGCTAAGCTTTAAGGGGATTAAAGTGATTAGACCCTCAACGATAGGGGTGATCTGGATAAGCGCCTCTTACAAAAAGAGGCGAAATGGATCTTCCACCTTGGTACGTTGCGTCCAGATGGGTTGAATGACCATATATCATTCACATGTTTCCTGTAGGGGACGCTTCCCTTATTGGAATATAAGTGTTAGTCGCATCCACCTGTAGAGGTCTGCAACATAACAAGCTATGTCACTGATGTCCCCCATGTCAGGGGGCTACTTTTAGAAATAGCCGGTGGCTTTTGATAATGATTACAGGACTTTTTGTGTCATCGGTGATGACCATAGACATACATTTGATCTAGACATCTGCCCTTTGTTTATACTAATGGACTGTTGCTTTCTATGTAAATAGCTGGCTATGTGGTCCCCCTGATATCGCTGCTATGACTAGCAGCAATCAATTCAAATTTTCTGGTAGAGGTTAACAATGTACTACGTACTGCAAGTTTGGGACGTTGAGCATTATGAACACCTAACAACTGTACCCCTGCCATGTTTCATATTTGCAGTCCAGCTCCCCTCCCCTTTCTATCTATATCTCTAATGGAAACATTGATACAACTTGTATTATGGATACTATGCACAGCCCCAATATATTCCCCTCAAGCATCCTTTCAGGGCTTGGATGAGGGGTATAAAAAAGGGATGTGCTACTTAATATCACAATCTCTTTTATCTTTATTGTAGGCATTTTCACCAGACTCTGCCCGTTACCCTAATACTACCGTCACCACTATGCTGTCGGTTCGTCATCTGCCTGAGGTCCCTCTTTATGTTAGGGAATAGTCTATATTCACCATAACCTTATGGGCCCCCATCTATTGAGGAGGCAGTGGATTAGATTGTGGGGCGTGTCGGGCTCGATACTCCCTTTCCACGCGACTCGCTGCTTCTTGGTTTGGCCAAAAAATGATCGGGGTTACCATTTCAAATACCCGTGATTTGGCAGCCGCTCCAGCGCGGGTGGCGTGCGCATGGTTGGTGCTGTTAGCTACACTGTCATTCTTCACTATCTCTAGCTTTAGGGCTCCTAATGAGGCAGGGAAACACATCGAGCTAAGTAGCAAGTTAGATAGCTAGATAGTATCAGCATATTGCAACATTTAGTTAGTGTTCAGTCTGGAGATGTTAGTGGGGTTATACTCTGTAGTAAGAAGTCTAATGTAGCGACCACTCTTAGTAATAAGAAGGGTGATTTCATTGAATTGTACTCTACTGATTCTACCCCTTCCTCCAGAGCTGAGTTTTATACGGGGCACAGACGGACACATCAGGCCTAAATGAGAGAGGCATTGAGTGTCAGGAGTCTGTTTAGAAATTATCCAACTAACCTACTCTCCACAGGGCCTATTAGCCGTGGGGGTTTGGACAAAATAGCTGTTGCCCTAGGGCAGGCATCAGCAACCTTCGGCTCCCAGCTGTTGTGAAACTACAATTCCCAGCATGCTCCATTAATTACTATGTAAGTTCTTAGAAGAGCAGAGCAACTATGCATGGTGGGAGTTGTAGTTTCACAACAGCTGGGAGCCAAATGTTGCCTACCCCTGCCCTAGGGGAATAATTACCTGCGGCCCCAAGCAATTCAGAACTGAGTATAGTGAATAGACTAGGTGTTGGATTTTTACAATTTCTGATTTTTTGGTTTGTTTAATGGAATTTTAATGTATATAGAACAAAAAAGATTTATTATTTTATTTTAGTGCAGTTTAGAATCTGTGATATCATCTTGAATGGCCTTGTAATTGAAGGGGTTGTCACAAAAAAAAGAATTCTATAGTGCCTGGATCTGAATACTTTTGGAATTGCATGTAGTTAAACATTTCGTATAGTCACTGAGTTATTCAATAAAATGTATCTGTATAGCGCCACCAGCTGTTTGTTTTTTTTCTATTTCTTTGTCCTGCTTACTGAGATGGCCGCACATGCTCAGTTTCATTCTTCAACTGCCTCCTGAGCTGTTATAAGGAGAGAGCTGCAGCGGAAAGACATGCCCCCTAAGAAAGGAAACTCCCCTTGAGCTGCCCACTGGATAAAAATCTAGCATGGGGAGTATGGGGAATGAATGGAGACATTTCTGGGTCCATGTGAGGTACAGGGCTGGTTCTAGCTTTGTTAGAAAGGGCTGTACTATGTGAAGTCTGCTTTCTTTCTTTCTTTTTACATTAATCATGGAATAACCCCTTTAATGCTGCAAATGCCTGGCCCAATCAATGAAGTGAAGCGGGGAAGAGCCAAGGTGTGTTGAGTGGCTAGGGCCCCCCTGTGGTGCACTTAGGCCCTTATTTGCATATAAATTTAGGCACAGATTTCCAGGGCTGTGGAGTCGGTAGATAAATTTTCCGACTCCGACTCCTCAGATTTTGAAACTTCCGACTCCGACTCCTCTGTATTTAATATGCAAATACGAAGCTGTTCCACCAAGTTCTTCTAATCTTCTCTAGCACAGAGAGGTAGTTGAGCAGAAGCTGCTGCCTTCTCCTTTGTGTGCTGATCTTCTGCTGAAGATAGAGCAGTGGGAGGATCCAGGAAGGGGCAGGGGAAGGGGCATTTATTTTAAAATATGATTTTCCTAGTAGAATCCCATAGTCATGTTTAAAATTTAAGCTAACAATCTGAGTTTACATGTTTTATAGCCTTAGCTGAATGATAGCAGTTTTTCAAATGGTTTACAGCTTCAGTCTTGAACTATTGACTATCCATTCCCTTCACTTATACAAGTGTCTCCAGTCCTTAATCAGTTATCAGTGAGAGGCTAGGATAAACATGGGTTCCCTGTAACAGCAGACCACAAGTCAATGGAAAGTGTAAGTATTGCCGCTCCTTAAAGGGACACTGACAGGCTGATTTTCCAGCTAAAGATATATATATATACTGGTATTCATCAGAGAATTAGGAATAAAACTATACTAATGTTACCCCCAGTTAAGCTGTACTTGTGTTTAAAAAACAATTTAATCTGTATGCAAATTCACTATCTTTGTGCCCAATGGGGCAGCGTCTCCTGCAGCTTTGTGCCCAGCCGCGCCCGAAGTACAGCTTCCCAGCGCTGTTCCCCTCGTTATTATTCACTGCACTGGCCTTTTTTTTCAGGCTAGCCGAACGCTGAATTCCTGCGCAGGCGCACGTGTAGAGTGCTGGCAGCAGCCTCGTCTGGCTATGCTGAGGCTGTGCCAGCTTTCTCTCTTCCTCCTCGCTACCTAGTCCTGTCTAGTGCTGCCAGTACTCTACATGTGCGCCTGCCCCTTGGGCACAAAGGTAGAGAATTTGCATATTGATTAAAACGTTTTTAAACAGAAGTAAACCTCAACTGGGGGTAACAGTCGTCTAGTTGTATTCCTAATCCTCTGATGAATACCAGCAGATATATCAGCCTGTCAGTGTCCCTTTAACTGCATAGTAAAGCATATGAAAAGCATGCTTCTTCACGGTCACTTAACGTCTTTGTTTAGCGGTAACGTGACGCACTGCATGCATTGGCCTTTATTCTTACAGTAGAGAAGTAATTCATTATAACTTTATCTGAATTGGGACAATTAAACTTGCTTTTTTTTTATTCCAATTTAAATCTAGTAGGAGTCGGAGTCGGTCCATTTTTTGCCGACTCCGACTCCAGGTACCCAAAATTGCCTCCGACTCCGACTCCTCGACTCCGACTCCACAGCCCTGCAGATTTCACTATGGATCAGCATAAAAAAGGTATGCTTTTAATCAGCAGTGTCAGCCCTATCAGACATTATGCCTGATTTATTAGGGTTCATCCTGCTGACGTACTCTTTATCCAGAGAATAGGGGATAATGCCTGATTGATACTGGACCGAATGCTGAGGCCCTGCCGATCATGAGAACAGGGGCCCCTGCTCCACATTTGACTAGAGTAGCAGACACACATGGATCCCGCAGTCTCATAAAGCTGTATAGAGCAGCAAGGCACATGCGTGACTGCCTCTCCTTTCAAATGGAAGAGCATGGGTCCTGGTTCACGTGATCTGCGGGTGCTTATGCTCTATCATGTGGACAGGGGATACGTTGTTTTAATGGGACGCCCCCTTTAAAGCGCCACTTTAGAACATTTCGTACAGTTCACGATTTAATGTTCATAGTATTCCTTTATTGTTCCTCTTATGAAGCTGCATAGAACCACTTCTCTTGTCAAGTAGATATTTTCTGATATCTATTCTTTAGGGTTCAAATGCCAAGATCAATCTCTGAATCCAGTGCTCTCTACATTTCCATCAAAACCTTCGATTATCTGCTCTTGTTTTTTTTTTATATCTATGTTTCGTTTTGGAAAACCGCCCTTTCAGCTCCGAAGGCTGTCTTTATTGAAACACAAATCCGCCGCTGAACGTTCTGTGATTCCATTATTCATCTTTAAAGTGTTCGCTCTTGAACTAAAAAGTCATTTCATCTTTGATAAACATATCACGTTTTTCATTTTTACAGAACACGTATGCCTCTATCTCAATTTACGACATCAATGTCTGCCACTCCCTCTACCATTGTGTTCCATAATACCGTAGACCTCTACAGGCATTCATCTCAATATTATCCATGGACGACGGTACTTTCTCTGTGTCTAGTCTCGAAACTCCAATAACTAATATAAATTCTACTTATCCTTATTCTTTAATCTGCCCCTTGGTCATTCACTCCTGATGTACTCCTCTGCTCCCTTCAGTCAAATCTTTCAGTGATTTGCTCCAATTATTAAGACTTGTGTAACTGCATGTAATTAAAAATGCATTAAAGCCTCTGATTTATTCAAAGACATTCATCTCTATAGCGCAACCTGCTGATTGCTTTTTCCAATTTCTCTGCTCTGCTCACTGAGATGGAAGCACATGCTCTGTTCCATCCTTCAACTGCCACTAACTGCAGCAGACAGGACACACCCTCTAAGAAAGGACGCATTCCCCGAGCTGCCAGCTGGAAATAAATCTAGCAGAACAATTGGAGCAATGAATGGGGATGTCTCTGGATCCATGTAAGGTAAAAGGCTGGTTCTAACTTTATGTACTAGGTTATGTATAATTTTCACTTTTACATTAATCATAGAATAACCCTTTTAAATTGAAAGGTGCACTTTATGGTTACGTTCACAGGGAAGTAAAATGCAGCAAAAAAATAAATAAAAAAATCAGTTGCCGATTGGCAAAAATCAGAGAGGCTTCATGAGCTACAGATTTTGCTGTGGATCTGCTGCAGATTTCACCCTATGCATTGCAAAGTCTAAAATCAGCAGTGAAAAATCTGCGACAGAAACTGACATGCTGCGGTATTAATGATATACACTTTTATTTTAGGTTAAATATCTGAAGAAAAAAACCCGGAAGTCTCTCCCAGGATTTAAACCTGGGATCTCTACATGCAAAACCATACACTTGTCTCCAAGCTGTACCATTACCACATAGAGAAGCATGTGTTTTCTATGCTTATACGCTAACATATATTACTGGTGTCTTTCTTGCTTGTGAATAAAGCAGTAATATGTAGATTAGCTTTCTGAGCAGATCTCAGGGTGGTGGAGCTATAGTACATAGTGTATATGATATGTAGATGCTAGGACACAGCTCTGCCCTCAGCATGACTATCCCTGTCAATCAAAGGGAAGGGGGAGTGTGCAGAGCACAGGAGGTGTTACATAGCAGTGCTCAAAGGGTCCAGCCCCACCTGCTAGTGCTCCAACTTCTCCTTTAAATTAAAACATAGATTTCTCTGCCGCTGTTTAGCATACAGACAAAAGAAAAGTATAGTTTTAATCATCATAATGAGCCCTACCGGCCAATATGTCTGGTTTAATAGGGTTGTTCATGGTGACAGAGCCGCTTTAAAATTTACTCCACGGATAGATATTGTCATGGATGGAGTACAGTTAGCAGGAACTGATAAATAACGACAGACTGGCTTGATCCCAAACTAAGGAAAACATAGGAGGGCCCTATAAATCCCTAAGAACTCTCCCAAACTACTGTGCACATGTACAAGTCCCGGTGGTAGACAGATACATGCCCTCGTACCTATAACTGAGTGACACCTGAATTCCCTATAGTAGTGAGGGGAATGGCCACCGGCTCCCTGCACAGAATATGGAGGGAGTCAGGGTCACCTACAATCAAGCCAGCAAACAAAACACAAAGTAAACGGAATGAACTTATCTTAGAGCAAAACAACTGCAGCCTCCAGCAGCACACACTTCATCCAGGAAGTAATATAACCCGCACGGAGAAGCAGTAAGGGAGGGAATATAAAGGAAACCAATAAATCAATATAAGAGGCAGCTGAGGGAGAGAAAGGAACTGAGCAAAGTGAAACCAAAACAAAGAACGTCATACACAAGACAGAGAGGAACCTCTGACCGACCGTCTCCCAGAACCGGCGGTGACAGATATCCGCTGTGGATTATTTCCATAGTGAGTGGATAAAATTTAGTCACTCAGATTCGGAGGATTTGCAGTGGATCTGAAATGCGTGAACGTATCTTAATAGTTGAGAGACGTTATGATGAAATAATGTATTGTATCGCCGATAGAAATGTCCACAACCACTTCTATACATGCAGCTACATGTAATTAAATGGGTTGACCATTTTATATTGTGGCAGTGGAACTGCCAGAAGGCCATAGGAAGGCCATTCAAGTGGCGTATCTCACCCAGAGAAAGCTGGGTGAGAACAAGAAAGGTTGGGAAAATTGTTTTTCCCACTGTCTGCAGCAGTCAGGCTGATAATGGAGATAATTATCAGCCAGCTGAGGAGCTTGGATTAATGTGGGTTGAGCTTCTCAATCAGGGCTCCCAGTCTGGGAAAGGAGCAGGCTGTGTCAAGACCTGTGGGAGCCGGGACCCTCTAACCCTGTGTGTAGGGTAAGCACTGGTGATGTGTCTTGGGGAGCTGGGTGGTAGACCCAGATCCTGATAGAGAGGGAAAGACTGTTTAGTCAGTGGCCAGACAGCCGAGGATTTATTTTTATGATTTCTTTGTACTGCTGTTGTGACAATAAAGCTGGTCGTGGCCAGTTTGCACCCGAATCTACAGTGGTGGAGTGGCTTCTTGATGTGTGCCAACCGTCTAAGGCGTTAAGACGGCGATCTGGAAGAGCTAAATGACCCCGTGTTGTTACATATGGTGGAGGTATGCTATGGCATGAAAATGGCACACAAAGCTGGGTGCTGCAGAGCTAAAAGGGCAAAGACAACAGGTTGCTAAGGGCACCAGGAAGCGTTGTCTGTGCTGAATGCTGCAGGATTGCTGGACGGAAAGTGTCCGTGCTGAAAAGTAAAAAAAACTGTTGGTTGCTAGGGGCAACGACGAGACAGCAGGTGATGCTGAAAGTTGTTTTTTGCTGTGTGTGAAGTTAAAGGGCCGGAAGCTTTGTTTGTCCAGTGGAGCAGGTGCTGCTCATAAGCGTGTGGACTATTTTGCTGTGGTGTGAGTAAAACTGCAGTGAATTAAAGGGCCAGTGGGGGAGACAAGGGGAGACACTGATGCACATGGTCGCACTACGTGTCCCTCCATCAGAAGCCATTTTCAGGACGGGATACGTGATAACATGCCCAGAAAATCTGTGTACTGAATCCTTCTGCTCTTCTACTACTACTACTACAGAGATAGCCATGTCATGGTGGATTCAAATCTAAATTAATGACATGGGTAAGGTTAACCTATCCAACCTATAATCCTAGGGTGATGATTCGGAGGAAGGGGCATTTTCCTTCCCTACTCCAAATACCACAATCTCCAGGAATATAGGGGAGATTTATCAAACTGGCTTATAGTTGCCCATAGTGACCAATCAGATTCCACCTTTCATTTTTGACAGCTCCTTTGGAAAATGAACGGTGGAATCTGATTGGTTGCTATAGGCAACTAAGCCAGTTCTACTTTACCCCAGTTTGATCAATCTCCCCATAGTCCCTATATCTTGTGATATGATATCTTTCAAGACCTGTACAATGAATCAACCATCAAAATATCATGTAGCATAGCGTTCTCGCTGCTCTTACAGTAAAGAATACCCCTCTAGACATATAGTACGACCGCTTGTCAGGCCTATGTAAAATGTTATCTATGGATCACCTGATATTAGCTATTATGTGACTTGGTATTGTAATTAAATTTTCTACCATTAGTGATGGGTCCATAAAAAAGTCACTTCGGGAACAGTACACGACAGTAAGTGTTGTGCAAAAGCGACTTACCTCTTTCTGGTAAACGAGTCCAGCTTCAAACATCTTCCCAAACAAATATTGTGTCCATTTATAATACTCTGGAGAACAAGTGCTGATTTCCTAGAAATATAAAGAAGAGGTAATAAGTAAAATACAGAGAACATACCATATAATCACCAGTACATAGTGCTGATAGATTTTATTACACTAAAGATTTTTTAGGCACATAGTCCTTGTAATGCCATTCTGTTTACGGTAATTTAAAAACAATAGGTCGACTGCTTTTTGCTCACATTGCCAAGAAAATCTTTTTATAAAACGCATCCCTAGAAAAATGTTTATTATCTTACCCGTTAGCAAGCTACATGATGTAAATAGTAGTGAAATAAATGTTCTTACTGGTGACTGTAGTGACCGGCACTGACTCTCCAACTGACACATAGGTGCAGACCGGAAGTTTCTCTATTAATTCCTATAAGAGCCTGGATGTCAGTCTCATAGAAATGAGAAGAGAAACTGACTTACTGTTCACACATAAACGTTGTGCCACTTGGTGAGTCCGAGAGTTGGTCACATGACACAGCTGAGGAGCATGAGGGAGGGGATTACTCATAAATACAGTCACTGTCAAGAAAATGTCCTTCACTACTGTTTACATCATGTATCTTTCTAGAAGGCCAGAGAATAAAACAAATTGTGGGAGTGCTTCTTTAAAAATACCTAGGACTTATTCTCACAAAAATGTTTAAGGCTAGGGATACATGACAATTTTTTGATGATGGTCTATGGTGTCGCACTGCGACAGTCGCAGAAAAATCCATCTTGGACGGATTTTTTGCTACTGTCATGTCGCAGTCCGACACCATAGACCATCATTATAAGAATTGTCACGCGACATTGGTGCGACAAAATGTCGCGCGACACATGTCGTCGTGTAGCCCTAGCCTTAGTCAAATGCTCAGGTGCTTCTAGTCATCAAGACTTTAAAGGTGTTGTCCAGGATTACAAAAATATGGTGGCTTTATTCCAAAAACAGTACCACATCTGCCCATAGATTATGTGAGGTATTGTAACTCAGGAAAAACTTTGCAAGAAAGTAGCCATGTTTTTTTGAAATCCTGTAGAACACCTTTATAATGGAATTTCACCTAACTTACACTGTTTTCCTGTCTGTAATGACTTGGCGTGCAGTAAAGAAGTAGCTGGACAGAAAAAGTGCTGCTTCCCAAGAAACAGCTTGGTACTTACTATATATTTGTGATACGCAATGAAAATACTGCTGTTAAAAGGGGTTTTCCACTTTGTGGTTACTGTTAACCAATGTATTTGTGAGATGGCTATATGACACTTAAGGGCCCTTTCCACGGCCCAGAATCTTATAGATAATGGCTAACGAACGTTCATAGAAACGCTCGTCAGTGAAAATCTGTCGGTGTAAATGTACCACCGATTACCCGATGAACAAGCAAAACGCTCATTTATCAGGTAATCCTATCGTTTGCGCGTACACAAAAAACTTTATTAGCTGGCAGCAGATTGTGCTGTGTAAACACGATCTGCTGTCAGCAAACAAGTCAGTATGGGGAAAAGTGATGGCATTAGCGAGCGCTCCTCTCCATACTCTGGAGGAGATCGCTGCATGTAAAGGGATGGGTCTCCTCCACCAGCGAGCAGCAGATTGTCGGGAAAGAACGATTCCTTCCCGATAACCTGCTGTTCTGTCGCATCAAGTAAAAGGACCTTTACTAATAAAGCCTTTGTGGAAATTGTGCGCCATATTCAATAAAAGGTATGCCCCCTTCTTTCCCAAGTCTTTTTTGCTGTCCATACAAAGATCTTGTCCACAAGATGGCTGCTGATGGAGAGTCATGTGACCAAGAAAATCACTTCCATGTAGGGCTGGGTGGATTAATCAAATTCATTTGATTAATTTGCCTTTGACGCCTCTGACAATTTTTTTACTGAATCGTTAAATCGATTTTCATAATGGCGCTGTAGTGCTGCCTTCTGCCTGCCCCGCCAATTGCCTGGCCCACCCTGCCATCTTTTACCTTGCTGCTGCCGCCTCCTCTGCATGAGCCTGCCTTGCCGACTTCGCATCTCAGTCTGCTCACGCCATGTGCACTGCACTTCTCTGACTGTCACTGCAGTCAAAGATAGCAGGAACTTTGGGCAGAGATAATGACAAAGTCTGCAGTGCAGTCTGAGCAGGACACTGTGCAGTCCCGGCATCGTGACGATGTTTTAAATGACATTGTTTGATTATAGCTTTTGTTAGCCTGTTTCCTGGCTGTGCTTCAGTATGAGCCATGTGCTCTTTGCTCCAGACTCCATCTTGTGAAGGCGGGTGCAGCTTTTAAAGGGAACCTGTCACCGGGATTTTGGGTATAGAGCTGAGGACATGGGTTGCTAGATGGCCGCTAGCACATCCGCAATATCCAGTCCCCATAGCTCTGTGTGCTTTTATTGTGTAAAAAAACTGATTTGATACATATGCAAATTTACCTGAGATGAGTCCTGTCCCGGAGATGAGTCACGGACAGGACTCATCTCAGGTTCATTTGCATATGTATCAAATCAGTTTTTTTTGCACAATAAAAGCACACAGAGCTATGGGGACTGGATATGCGGATGTGCTAGCGGCCATCTAGAAGCCCATGTCCTCAGCTCCATACACAAAATCCCAGTGACAGGTTCCCTTTAAGTTAGGGAGCATGCATTCAACTTCACACAGTGATGGTTGGAACTCGGATGAAAGAGCATACAGTTTTGATGTGTTTTTTTATTTTACAGGTGAAACATTAAACGTGTTTCACCTGTAAAATTGATAAACTGCACCAAAAACTGCAATTCAGCTGCACGCAGTTTGACTAAAGTTAAAGTGTAACTGTCATATTTTTTATTTGCTAGTTTATTAGAGCTAGGCATGTATACCCGAGTTAGTCTGTCAATGATTGTCAAAAGATCTGTAATTACCTTATAATAACAGCTTTCATTAATGTCCCCTGTCCCATTCCACTGGTACCGTTGCTAGGGCTTGTCTGTCTCCGGCTAAGAAGACAGGAGGACAGAGGGGCGGTCCTTTACACTGCATGCCTGCATTAGGCTTCAGAGTGAGGAGGCGTGTCTCTCAGTAATCCAATCTGATTGGCTGGCAGGGAGCTGCTGGCTACAGTCTGTACATGAAGTGAGGGAAAGCAGTTTTGGCCTCAGAGAATTGGCAGAGGAGCCATCTTGAGAATGTCCTCATATTGTAAATGTTTAAACAGCCGCAAATAAGGGAAAAACTCAAAGAAAACTGTGATATGTGAAGAAACTAAAGATTGCTTGATGCATAATTCTCCACCAGCAGTAGCATATGCTAAAATTGATTTTTTTGATGAAAACATGATGGTTACACTTTGAGTTCAGACCTCCTGTGTGAAATCTGTTGCCCTGATCCGTTTAATTAGGACAACGGAGTTTCACATTTAATGCCATCCGTCAGCACCAGATGGGATCCGCTGCCTTCATTTAGGTGTGTAATCTGAACAGATCAGGGCAATGGATTTCACACAGGAGGAACTTAGCCTTAAACGGGTTATCCACCTTTTAGAAATTGATGGCCTGTCTGTAGTACTATTACCTGTTCTTGGTATTTTTTTTTTTCAGTTTAATTAACAAAAATAAGAAAATCGAGATTAAAATTGAAAACCGTCCATAGGGGATTTTAGTTAGGTGCAGTGTTAGAATGAAGAAGGCTGATCAGCAGCCATCTTATGGACAGCACAGAAGATTTGGCCAACAAGAGGGCATATCTTAGGAAATACAGAAAATAGGTAGGTAGGAAGAACCATATAGTCATCTTACAAACACATTGGTCACAAGTAGAGTTGAGCGAACTTCTGTTTTAAAGGGTTTCTGTCATCAGGTTTACACATTATAAGCTGTCTGACATTAGCTATGTGCTAATGTCAGAGCAGCTTGATAATGTGTTTTTTATGTAAATCCGAGCTAAAAAACCGTATTTTTATAAGATGTAAATTAGCCTCTAGGAGCAGGGGGGGCGTTGCGCCAGCCTGCTGCCACGCCTTCTTTCCTTGATTGACAGTGCCGGGCAGCGTCCTGCTGCCTCGGCACTGTCTCTGCGAAATCCCGCGCCTGCGCCGCCGCTCTGTATTCGGCGCGGGATTTCGCAAGGAGACAGTGCCGGAGGCAGCAGAGGATCGCTGCCCGGCACTGTCAATCAAGGAAAGAAGGGGCGTGGCAGCAGGTTGGCGCACGGAGCCTCTAGGAGCAGGGCAACGCCCCCGCTCCCCTGCTCCTAGAGACTAATTTACATATTATAAAAATACGTTTTTTTAGCATAAATATAACTCGGATTTACATAAAAAACACATTATTAAGCTGCTCTGACATTAGCACATAGCTAATGTCAGACAGCCTATAATGTGTAAACCTGATGACAGAAACCCTTTAAGTTCGGCTTCCAAAGTTCGGGTTATCCAAGCATCCCGTTATGGATTCCGCTACCACGGACCATAACGGCATTTGGAATCCATAAGGGGATTCTTCAATGAACCCGAACCTTGGACAACATGAAGGACCTGGGGTGACGTCACCGTCATGTGATCAGTGCAGGGGGCGTGACTCAGTACTGGATTAGATAAGAGGTGGTAGCCTACGACCTCTTATCCAATCCAGTGCTGAGCCACGGCCCCTGCACTGATCACATGACTGTGATGTCACCCCAGGTCCTTCACCCCGGATTCCAAATGCCGTTATGGTCCGTGGTAGCGGAATCCATAACGGGATGCTTGGATAAGCGAACCCGAACTTTGGAAGCCGAACTTAAAACAGAAGTTCGCTCAACTCTAGTCACAAGTAGCCAGAAAGTGGACAACCCCTTTAAGTTTTTTTTAAAGAAAAAGATAAGAATGAAAAGTTACTTCTGCTTCAGACAAAGCTGACAAATGACTAATATGGCCACCACTGCAGCTCTAGTAGGGATGTCATCCAATGGCAAATTGGCCTAGTAATGCAGGTATATTGAAGCGGGGGATGCATCTCTACTTGGAAACGCAAAGTCCAAGGCTCTAGAATAGCTGTTTAAGAACCCCTGTGAAAAATGTAATGGAAGCCATTTTGCTCTCCTAGAAACAAGGGATGACTGAATACAATCTTTTTGTAACTTAAAAAAAGGGGACAACTCAAAAACTGTTTTTTTATTGTAATGAGACGTTTCAGAACCTGAAAGAAAAAAAAAATCTAACAACCACTAAGGAAGAAGAATCAGTCCATATTAGTGGTTTTGAAAAGAGGCCGTATTGGGACACTGATTTCATTCAATTGGTGGCAAAGCAGAATGAACATGGTAGGGTTGCGTTAGTACTGAACGCAAGTGAGGGGACTGCGGGATGAGACAGATGGCAAAGACAATGCTTCATTACACTGTGAGGGATCCCGCGAGCAGGGAAAATGTGAAATAATTCAGTAAAGGACTTCACAACTTCTGCCGGTGGGAACCAGGCTGTGATACTCAGCATGGCTACAAACTCTAATTACAGCTACAACACACTATGTGAAATCCTTCCAAAACTCTGGGGTCAAACTCTAAATGTGCTCATCTTAATTCCTCTGCACCACTGGGACTGACAAAGCGTGCTATTTCCTTTTGTCACTGGAAAAACATAAAGCTATGTGAGATTATATTTGTAATAACATACATATGGCCAAGATGACTGCCAGAAAGTTCTAATATAAAATCAGCTTTTGCCCAACGTTCTAGCTCCCCTGTTTTATACTTACCTACCCTCATCCGGAGGTCCTAGGCATTTTTTTGCATGCTAAAGCCTACACCCCCATGCTGATTCCCAGGTGGCCTATCACTCAGGAAAACACACAGAGCATGATGTACCAGAGGCCTAAAATATATATATTTTAGTACCTTTTTACCTGTTGCTTTGTAGGAACCAAAAGCAAGCAGCTGTTGATTTATTCAAGTCTGTGGACAGGTATGAAAGTCAAATTCAGCTTCGGGTGCAGCGACTGCGCATGCGCTGCTACAATTCTGGGTAGAGGCACAAGTGCCGTTGCGACTCCTGTAGTTGAATTTGAGGTTCATCGCCCAAAAGTCTGGCCCTGTCAATTAACAGGCAGGTGGGCGCTTCACCAGGGACAACCCTTCACAGTTTACAGATGAAGAGTGCCTGGTAATGAGACAAATCTGTTAGAATCAATTCGCACATCCCTATTATCTATGTCAATTAGTTTGACTCCAGATATATCACATCTACGTTTTCAAAAAGTCACAAACTCACTCCAGGAGGGAGGGGAGGTTGACGCAAGAAACCTGAGTAGCATTTCCAGACAACAGTGTTATGTTTGAAGATGCACTGAATCTATCAATCAATGTGCGCGGTTTGATAAATATGGGGCAAAGTACGCCAATGCAGACTCAAGCAAAACTGACGTCAAAAAGTCGCCTCACCATAAAATCCCTCCAATGTCTGCAAATAACAGACTTGAATAGGTATTGACACTGGATCTCTCAGCTCTTGTGGAGATCATGCAGTGTCGGGCTGTATTTTGCCGAAGTGAAACGTGGTACCTATTAATGACGTCATCAGCCAGACACTGGTGCCTAGCATTGGATGATAGAATTCTTCTACATGGAGTTTATGAAGGGGGAAGGAAACTTTTTGTTTCCACGTCAGAATACCTTCTAGTGGCTTCACAAGTGATCGATATAAAAACAAAACAAAAAAACTAAGTTTATTTGTATAGTCACAAGGTCACATGCAATTCCCCCCCCCCCTCCTTTCCCCATAGGGAAACACTGAAGTTGTGTGTCACACTGACAGTCCGTGCCCGCCGCTGTCCTACTCTCTCCTTGTTTGTATTGGAACGAGTGCTCGGTGAACTTTCTTTCAACACTGCGAGAGGTAATCCTTTTCTCGAGAGTTAATCCCTATTGAGCTGGGCAGTGCCTCCATCCTTCAACTACTCGTGTACCGTACTTCATCTGACTACCAATTCTACTCCTTGCTACATCCCCCGACCTTGGAACTGCTACCTGGACAACGCACATACTTAGCCTGTCCTGACCTTTGACTGCATTCAGACTATGTGTTGTGCCTGATTCTTTAGTGCTTCACACCAGTGTCTCTGATCGCTGTAAATCAGCTGCCATCTATACCGGGAATACTCAAGGAGGCAGCGGCCTAGTTGGTTCCCTGCAGCAAAGTCCAGATCCCTGTACAGGGATTAAAAGGTTAATACCAGGGAACCTGCAGGACAACACCTTTAGGTTTAGCCTAAAGTCAAACCGGTTCACACATTGTGTCCTGGCTGCAGTAATCCAGTGATTTTACCATGTAGCTGCAGAGCCCTAACATAATGGTATAAATCTACGGTATAATTCACAGCATTACTAATTATTGATGAAAATCAAGCTCTGTATCCTACATTCTTGAATCTAGCTGCCGATCCTGGTTACTGTATCAGATTTAAGGAACTGCAATCTACATTCTGGTTCTGTGGCTTTGGCTCATGTGCTTTCCAAATACCCTGATCTTGAACTTCTGGCTTTTTCTGCTAGCGCCTAACATTTTGGGATGTTTTCCTATTGAAATCTATGAGAATTCAAAGTACCAGACCACTAAATAGTTTGAATTGGGTCCTGGTATGGAGTGGCTGGCTCTTAAAGTATATGGCAATTTGATTACCCACTTCTGAAATATTTTAACAGTGTATAATTTGTTAAAAATAAAAAAGCGCAGGAAGAGAAGAGAGTAAGAAACGTCACTTAATTCCTGCGGAAACTGAACATTCAATAATAAATGACTAGACTACTAATAATTATTTCCCTTACAGAAGATTAATACTCTAGGGTTCAAGCTCATCAAATGTCACTCATGCTGATGAGTAACAGCTAGAAAATAAATTCTTCAGGCACTGCACCATGACACATACAGTTGCTGGAATTCCTAGTACACAACTATAATCCAAAGAGAGTGTGGAGGACTTCTTCTCCCATCTAAAATAATGGATCTCTGATGGAACTGACAAAAATGGAACAATGGATGCTCAAAATGAAGGATCGTTTAAAAAAAAAAAATTCTGTTGTTCTAACGGATCAAAAGAATGGAAAACAAAAAAATTATGTGAACGTAGTCTAAGTGGTAAAATATACGCACCTGCAATTTTTTATTATTTTTCCCTCAAAAATAGATTTAATCTCAGGAGAAACATAGATAATCTTTTCAAATGCATTCTACTTTTTAAAGCTAATATGTATATATAAGCCGAGTGTCCCCAAAAAGTGTTTGCGTATTGCCCTAAAAATTGTAAGAGTTAGGCCTCTTTCACACTTGCGTTCTGAGGATCCGGCAGGCACTTCCGTCCCGCCGGATCCGTCAGAACGCAAGTCGCCTGAAAGCATTAGAAGACTGATCAGGATCCTGATCAGTCTTCGAAATTCTTTGAGGTTACTATGGCAGCCAGGACGCTATTAAAGTCCTGGTTGCCATAGTAGTAGTGGGGAGCGGGGGAGCGGTATACTTACAGTCCGTGCGGCTCCCGGGGCGCTCCAGAATTACGTCAGAGCGCCCCATATGCATGGATCACGTGATCCATGCGTGTAGGGCGCTCTGACGTCACTCTGGAGCGCCCAGGGAGCCGCACGGATGGTAAGTATACTGTTCCCCCGCTCCCCACTACACTTTACCATGGCAACCAGGAATTTAGCGTCCTGGCTGCCATGGTAACATTCAGAAAAAGCTAAACGTCGGATCCGGCGATGCGCCGAAACGACGTTTAGCTTAAGGCCGGATCCGGATTAATGCCTTTCAATGGGCAATAATTCCGGATCCGGCCTTGCGGCAAGTGTTCCGGATTTTTGGACGGAGCAAAAAGCGCAGCATGCTGCGGTATTTGCTGCGTCCAAAAAACGTTCCGGTCCTGAACTGAAGACATCCTGATGCATCCTGAACGGATTTCTTTCCATTCAGAATGCATGGGGATAATCCTGATCAGAATTTTTCCGGCATAGAGTGCCGAGGATGGAACTCTATGCTGGAAAAGAAAAACGCCAGTGTGAAAGGACCCTTAGGCCTCTTTCACACAGGCGTCACGTGTGAGGGCCGGATAGGATGCGAGTGCGTTGCGGGAAATGGCGCAATTTTCCGTGCGAGTGCAATGCGTTTCAATGCGTTTTGCACACACGTGAGAAAAATCTGAATGTTTGGTACCCAGACCCGAACCCAGATCTCTTCACAGAAGTTCGGGTTTGGGTTCGGTATTCTGTAGATTTGGAAGTGAGGCGAAACGCGCGTCGGGGTACCACTCTCCGGTCTGCTCCTGGGTCTTTTTGGAGGTAACGAGGGTTATTTCTGGTTATAAGTGCAGTTTCTGGGTGATAAGATTGAGTTAGCCCAGGGAGACCAGTTTGGGATGGTGATTTTCTGTTGGGGAAGATTGTGATTGCACTTCCTTGACATTCCCCATGTCTCCTCCCTCCCCTCCTTGAACAATAGTATATGCCTTGATTCATACTCTGTGCACAAGGTTGACTTCATTTATATAGGTTATACCCTGTGAGTTGGATCTGGAGTAGTGGGTTTTTAATCAGTCACATTAATCATGCAGTGTAATTGTAATTTTATGAGAATCATGTATTGTGTATCAATGATTGAAAAAAGATGATATTTGTTAATACACAATTTGCCATTATTTCGGTTGTGTTCATACATGATCGCAGCATCTGATGTACATAACGCGGTGTAAAATTTAAAAAACATACTTACCTGCTCCATTTGCTTGCGATGGGCCGACCACCAGCATTTTGCTTAAAGATCTGGTGCGAAACGAAACCTTGCGCGGTGCATGGGATTTCGGCCGAGATCTTCAAGCAAGATGTCAGCAGCCGGCCCGTTGCGCGCAAATGGAGTAGGGAAATATGATTTTTTTTGTTTTTTGCACTATTTCAGGTTAAGTCGATATGCAAAGCATAAAGTATATGAGAAAGATCAATACTTACATACGATTGTGCATCCAATTAACATTGCCACTTCAAATTGGTGCTACATACATGTAGCATAAGAAATGACATGTAATCCATCATGCCATTTTACAATTCTAGTAACAATCAAGTACTTAAAGGGAATCACCCCCCCCAAACTTGATTGAGCAGTGTATAATTGAAGTGGTGCGGAGTCCGGTTATGTAATTTTTATCTGACACTGTGCTCCCATAAACCAGCAGTGAAATGCAAATGAGGACTCCTGTGCTCACTCACATAATAGAGAGGACTCAAACAGGACTCTCAATGCATTTCACTGCTGGTTTACGGGAGCACAGTGTCAGATAAAAATTACATAACCGGACTACGCACCACTTAAATTATACACTGCTCCATCTAGTTTGGGGGGAGTTTTGGAGCTGAAAGATTCCCTTTAAGAAAATATTTGGAACAATTTACAGGAGCCATACAGATGGAAAACAACACATGTACCTAACAACACAGCTTTACCTGTGCCCTTTTCTGAGACATACACACAGAATAATTAAAAATCTGCACAATAGTACATTGTAGTACCGCTATAGCAATACACTTTTCTCCCACATGCCAGCTATTTGCGAATATGGCTTAAGAGTCAGCAATATTGCCAGGCTTCACTGCCATTGCTGTAGATGAGCCAAAAACTGTCTGTCTCTAAGGCAGGGTTCACACCTGCGCGTCCCGCTCCGCGCGTACTCTATCTTTACTTTTATTTTCGCATCGTGAAAATGAAAGTACAAATTGCGCGTTGTGCGCGCTGCGCTATATATCCCTATGGGTGACGCGCGACAATACGCTCCAAAGAAGCTCCTGTACTTCTTTGGGCGTAGGGCGTTTTACAGCGCGTTCGTACGCGCTGTAAAACGCTCAGGTGAGAACCATGCCCATTGGGAAACATGGGTTTTCACCTGTTGAGCGTTTTACAGCGCGTAGGAACGCGCTGTAAAACGCTCAAGTCTGAACCCAGCCTTAGGTATTGAAGGGAATCCGTCACCAGTTTTCTGCTGCTAGGTTCTAACAGCGCCTGCCGATGAGTCCCCATATTCATGAGCCCACGGCTCTCCCCGCCCCCATGACACTGATTGACAGTTTTTTTTCTATATGAATCAGCAGCAGGTGGGCGGAGAAAGCCAGGAGCGCATGCTTTTGGAGGCTCGTTCGGCATGCGCTGGAGCTGTTTAGCAAAATGGCTGGGTCAATAAACAAAGTGACCCAGAATTTTAGTTAGCCCTTAGTTAGGACACCATAAAACTGGTGACGAATTCCCTTTAAGTGCGGATCATCTTTACTCATCAAATAAACGGGTGCCAGGCAGCCTGTCGATAGTGATCTAGCGGTATACTGCAGATGAGTTGCTGGTAGACGGTGGTGAGGACATTTCAGAATGGCCTGCAGGAGAATAGGTTGGGGAAGGCACGAGAAAGCAAAATATGACTGGGACATATTACTAGTTCTATACTTTATTATCTCTGTCATAATTGCATTGATTCTGTCTAGCAAAACACCTGCAGTGACGTCCTATGTTCTGCTATCACAATTCCTTTAATGCGAGGCTGGAGGACACTAGACTTATTATGTGTCGTTAAAGCAGCAGTGCCAAATCATGTCTCTGATTATAGAAAATAGACTGCAAAATCACTGCCATGTCTCAGAACATTTAAATGCAGACAGGAGCAAACTTTACTCTCAACAAAAACATGATTTACCCATTAAGGAAGCATTTTTTTTTTCTGCCTTAAAGGGAATCTGTCACCCCAAATTTGGACTATTATTTGCAGTAATACATGAGTAGTACTGAACCTAAGGAGTTCCAGATCATTATTTTTTATTTTCTTACAGTCCCCGTTCCCCCATTATCAGCACTCAAAGCTGCACTAAAATACACAGTCAGGACTGCTGTGCTAACATAATGGAGAGGACTCATGCACAGCAGTCCTGACAATGCATTTCAATGCAGCTCTCAGCGCTGACAGCAGGAGAACGGGGGCAGTAGGAAAATAAAAAATTGTGATCTGAACTCCTTATCTGCTGTACTACTCATATATCACTGAAGTTTATAGTTGAATATTGTGGTGACTGATTGTCTTGGTTGGTCCATAAAATGCCCATAAACAGTAACGTATTTTACACGCAAGCATAATCTATTGTGTACCGGAGCCTGAAACCCTACGCATTCATAGGACGCAGGAGGGTGGGGGTCACATGACTTCCCATGACCACTTCCATGGGCTGTTTATGCCTTCTACCATCATGGCACAGGTTCTGAATGGTAATTGATGTATATGTAATATGATGCATCAAGGGGCATGGTAGCAGTGGTGCTCAAAGGGCTATGCTGGCACCTCTGTGCTCAAACTGCCTCATTTGCATAAATATAAAAGTCCACATATCTCTCTAGAGGCTGTTTAATACATAGACAACTCGAATCGACCTGCGCGAGCGCCTATAAGGCCGGGAAACAGATACAGGAAACGACGCAGCAGGGATAACCAAAGTAGGGCAAAGAACAATTGCAGATAACAGTTCAATCGCTCACAATCAGCCATCAGTGGAAAAAGGCTTTTACGGCAGAGAGGTATGCCACTTAAAGGGGCTGTCCAACCTCGCTGTTTCCACAACAGCCCGTTAGGTGCTTCTGTAAGCCACTTGGGGCTGGTGCTTAGTCCTATCTTTTCATGGAAATGGTGAAATGGGACAACCCCTTTAAAAGTTTTTTTTATTAATCTACAGATGTACAGCAGTGGTGGGGTTGCAATACAGTCAATTTTGCTTTCGTGGACACCTGACAGCCCTTCACACTTCTGATCTTAGGGGTCTATCACACGAGCAAGTTTTCCGTCCGGATGCGATGCATGTAGCATCAGACTGACTCATAGCATCCAGACTGAATCCTGACCCATACATTTCAATGGGTTTGTGTACACATTTTTCATGCATCATCTCTGTGTTGAGGAAAAATCACAGCATGTTCTATATTGATCGTTTTTTCGTGCAGCCCTGGCTCCAGAGAATTGAATGGGGTTTGGGTGAAAAACGGAAGGCATCCGGATGCGTTTTTCACTGATGGTTGCTGGAGATGTTGAGAGTTAGGCCCCATGCACACGACCGTTGTTTGTTTCCGCGTCCGTTCCATTTTTTTTCATGGATAGGATGCTTCCCCATTCATTTCGATGGGTCCGTCAAAAAATGCGGATGGTCAACCGTTTTTGTTCCGCATCCGTGATCCGTGTTTTCATTCCGTCAAAAAAATAGTGCATGTCCTATTTTTTTCACGTTTGCAGACAAGGATAGGCATTTTTACAATGGATCTGCCATAAAAATCGGATCCGTCAAAAAAATCGGTCCGTCATCCGTTTTTTTTTGACGGACGCAAAATTTGCAGGAAGAGCGGACACGGAGGCAGGCAACGGCCGTGTGCATGTAACCTAATTCTTTAGTTTTTCTTCACGCTTGTGAAAAACACATGCAATCTGGATGGAAAAACACACAAACTGAACACAACAAAGATGATTTAACTTGCATGCAAAATCTTCCGTTTTTCTTGAACAGATCTTGACACAATCCGCACTGCTCATGTGAAAGAGGACTTAGACAGTCTAGCTGCTGATGCTTCTACACCCAGGTCCATCACTGCTCTTGCGCCGTGCCCCAACTGCCTCGGCTTATAAAAGCAATCTTACACACCCCTTCATGCTAGTGGCTCTCATAAAGGAAGACTCCGCTCTATGACATCCATAGATCCTAATACGACATATGGACAGGGGATGTCCTGGTGTGACCAACCCTTTAATATAGTTTGCTTCCTTGCTACTACCACAGTCACATCAACATAATTTACCTGCACGTTGCAGCTCCTCTCATGTGTCTTGGTTAAGTGATTAATTGAATAATGAGCTAAATTATCCCTAGTTCTATGATCACACTCCCTATAAATGTAGACAGTCTAAACGGAAGCACTGGCAGGGGTCAGCAAGAGCCAAAAGAACCATCTTCGCCAAACCGCCGGATTGCCTTAGGGTCCATCAGTTTATCATGGCTGTTAGACAGGGCAGGAGACAGAGTTATTATGTGAGCTACTTAAACAAATTCACAAACAGCGCAGGTATGTTACAGTATTGTTTCACCCAGTTTTTTTCTATGGTTTCATTGTTACAGCTGTCTACTCTCAAAATCAACCACAACTTCCACCCTCTGCCCTTCTCTCCACATCAGTCCCTCCCTCCTGCCCTCACCCATGTTCAGTTCACATACACTTTTTACCCTCATACATCACACTGACCAATCTTCCTCCACGGCATAAAAAGCAACCTTACAAATCATTCAACAACTTGCTGTCTCTTTCTATTCTCCTGCTACTAGCTGCAGGGGATATTTTGCCAAACCCTGGCCCTCCCTCTATTGCCAATTTCAGCTTCTCACCTGCCACATAGAAACCCTGAAAATCTTATTAATATTCACTGTATATCTTCACCAGTCTCTTTTAACTGTGTGCTCTGGAAAGCACGGTCGGTTTGTAACAAACTCCCCACAATCCATGACTTCTTCCTTTCACACACTCTGAACTTGCTTTCACTTACAGAAACCTGGCTTCAGCATTCTGACACTGCTTCCCCTTCTGTCTTATCCTTTGGTGGACTTCACTTCTCCCATACTCCCAGACCTGATGACAGGCATAGTGGAGGAGTAGGCATAATACTGCACATTTCAGGTCATTCTCCCTTTACCCTCTGTCACAGTCTTCTCTTTTGAAATCCATACTATCAGACTCTTCCGCCCATTCCCCGAGTTTCAGTTGTCTACCGTTCACCAGGCTCCTCCCACCAATCCTAGATCACTTTGCTGCTTGGCTTCCTCACTTCCTATCTTCTTAATCAACAACACTTATTATGGGTGATTTTAATATCCCCATTGATGATCATATCTCCCCATCAGCCCCTCACTTTCTTTCTCTTTCTCTCTTGGCTTATCACAACTAACTTCCTGTGCCACACACGAACAGGGCAATACACTTGATCTAGTCTTCTTCCGTCACTGCTCAGTCTCAAACTAGAACTCATCCTTCCCACTTTCTGACCACAATCTTCTTTCATTTACTATTAAGAGTTCTCACTCTTCTCACGACAATCCTACTTTTCACACTTAAGGAAACCTACATACCATTAACTACCAGCAACTCACGGACACCATACAGTTAGCTCTTACCCCAATCTCTTCCCTTTTCTGCCCAAACCTGGCTGCCAATCATTACAACCATATCCTCAAAACCACTCCAGATGATGCAGCTCCAATATCAGTCCAACCTTCCAGACACAGATTACGGCAACCCTGGCACACACCTGGAACACATTTTCTTCAGTGTTTCCCCAGATGTGCGGAACGCTTATGGAGAAAATCGCAAATATCTGCAGACTTTCTCCATTATAAATTTATGCTCGAAATATATAATTCGTCCCTCAACTTTGGGAAACATAGGTACTTCCTCTCTCTCATTTCCTCACTCTCAAATAATCCAAAACTACTCTGACACTTTTCACTCCCTTCTAAGCCGTAAAGTTAAAGAAGGGTATGGTTTGGGAAAACCGATATCTGCCGTTGAAACGGTTAAACTGTGTGTGGTAAACCTTGGGTGTGTCTCTGGGAACCGAGAAGTTAACCCAGACACAGGATAAGCAGGGATGATAGTCTGTCTTTATGGCTAACATAGACAGATTTGTAAAATATGTACTGGGACCTGCTTATACTTGAGTGAGTGAGTTTGGCAGTGGGACACTCACTCCACCCCGGTTTCGGTCCTGGGCTTCCATAGCCCACAGCTGCGGGCCTAATTTAAAGCTCAGTGTACAGCTGAGCAGTGTGGCCATACCTGGAAAGCTTGTGTGGTTAGAAACTGGCCAGCACTCACTTCAGGTGCGCTGCACGGGACAGGAGCAGCCTCCAAACGATAGTGGTACAACAGATCCCAGCAGCAACTGCTGGGATCTGTTGTACCAATACCTGGAAAGCTGACTGCTGAACTACAGAAGGTATTGCATGTGCCACCCAATACTTGCCATTTGTACCCGTGGGCCGGGTAGCCGGTCCCACATATAGTCAGGGATTGTCTTTTGCATTAGGTACTTGCTCAGCCGAGCAGGGTTTGTTTAAGGGTGCTTTCACACTAGCGGCAAGGAGCTCCGGCAGGCTGTTCCGGCGTGTCGTATGTTTTAAAGCACGGCAAACATGTAGAGAGGCGGCCGGAATAGAATTATGATAATAAAATTGTGTGCAGAACACAAATTATCCAGGTTAGTCTGACAGCAGCATATGGACGCATACGCTGATAAGTCTATCTCCACTCACCATGTGTGACGGGGAGCAATTCTGCTGGTAAGCACCTAATGTAACGTAAGCTGGTAACAATAAAATTCCCTTTGTACCGACAAGATGTTCCAGTCTGCAAGCTCCTGAGAGGAGACAATAAGCGGATTTTGCTTGGTGTTGCTGTCACATCACATAAATAACACGAGCACCATAAAGATATACTGGCACTGTGTGAGCACAGGGACGATACTGATATCTTACACCGCAGGAAGAACGACGTGTTTGCCAGAAGTACTCAGAAGCATTTTCTTTGTCCTAGAAGCTTACAGATCTGTTGTAAGCGCTGACATTTCTAGTGGACAATGGTGACAGCTTCTGTACACTGTGTAACAATGTACAGATTTTAAAGGGAAAACGCAATTCGGAAGTTCTAACCCATTAGATTACAAAACGTCTGCCTGTAATAGCTGGATAATTAAATACGCTAATGGCGGTAGAAAGAAAAATGGCACAGAATGATAATGTTTCCTTGACTATTAAATATTTAGGATTACTATGCTTCTGCTTTAGAAAAGGATCTACCGCATACTATTTCTCTGTGAATTGCATAGTAAAAAGAAAAAAGGCTTAATAAAAGAAGATCAGTTGTCAGTCTAGAGGGGTGATGGAAACTGCCATGATGGGCATGCAGGGATACTGTATAAAAATGACTAAAGCTGGTCATACACATTAGATGAATGTCGGCTGATTTCAGGGGAACCGGCAGGATCTAATGGGTATCGCAGTGACCCGACTCTCCACCAGAAGCTGATGTTGGGGTAAAGAATGGTCAGGCATGTCGGTTCTTTTCTTTTTCTTCTTCTCGTCTGGCAGCATCTTACTCTGCACCTATCGATCGCCAAGCCCAGCATGTATGTGCGAGGAGGTAGGACTAGTTGACTGAAAAGTGGATGGGAAGACTGGACCTTGTATGGAAATGCCGGGCTAAATAAAAAAAAAGCCTGAGATAATTAGGCCTGCAAACAATTCAAAGGACCGTGTCTAAATTAGAGTTGTTTCGGTACCAAAATTTTGATTCGGTATCGATACCATAAAAAAGTATTGCGATACTCGATACCATTCGATACCACGCAAAAAAAAAAAAAAATGCCAAAAAAAGCTGCGTGCATTCCTCATTTTATGGAACGTCTGGCCAATAATACAACAGTCCCATCCTATTTTTTGGGGGGACAAGGCGACTAAAATAAAATGGCGAATTGCGCAGTTTTTCTTTTCTTTTTCTTTTATGGGCTTTCACCGCTTAAGAGGATTTTTTTAATAGTTTGGACTTGAGACTTAGCGATATGTAATATTTTTATTGTTTATATATTTTATATGTAAAATTGGGAAAGGGGGTGATTTATACTTAATATTTTGGTGTACTTTTTTAACTTTTTTTTTTTTTTTTTTTTTTACAGTTTAACTATTTCCCCCTTAGGGGCTTGAACCTGGGATCTTTTCATCCTATTCTCCCTGATACAGATCTATCAGGGTGAATAGGATCTCACAGTCTCCCTGCTGCCCTGTGCACACAGCAGCAGGGAACAGACTATGGCAGCCAGGACTTCAGTAGCGTCCTGGTTACCATGGTAACCGATCGGAGCTCCAGCATTACACTGCTGGGGCTCTGATCACTGCCACTGCCACCAATGAGGAGGAAGTGAGGGGACCCTGTGGCCACTGCCACCAATGCTTTTAATACTGGGGGGAGGGAGGAATGGGGGGGCGCACTGGCAACCAATGTATTTAATAATGGGGAAAGGGGGGGGGGCATTGGCCAATGTCTAATACTGGGGAGGGTGCACTGGCCACCAATGAGGAGTGTCTTTTACTATACAGATGCAGGCAGAAGAAGCTCATTGCCAGCACCTGCCCGTGACCGGGCGCTGCGATCCGCGGCAATTAACCCCTCAGGTGCCGCACCTGAGGGGTTAACTGCTGCGGATCGCAGCGCCCGGTCACAGGCAGGTGCTGGCAATGAGCTTCTTCTGCCTGCATCTGTATAGTAAAAGACACTCCTCATTGGTGGCCAGTGACCCCGTCTCCTCCACCCCTCTCGCTATATTGGTGGAAGCAGCACAGGGGGAGGGAGACACTGCCTCCTTCTCCCTGTGCTGCCGAGGAGAACATGGCCGTGCTGAGAGCGGCGCAGCCACGTTCTCTGATACTGGGCTGTGCAGTAGCGCAGCCCAGTATCGATAAAATACTAATCCTGGTATCGAGCTCGATACCAGAGAAAAGTATCGATTGGGTATCGAAAGTTCGATACCCGAAACAACCGTAGTCTAAATATGATTAATATAAAAGGGAGACGAAAAGTAATCCACAAATCCAACCTAAATAAAGAAGCATATACATCTATGTCTGTACTGCAGCACATTCTATTTTTTTTTTTTTCAATCTCATTTTCCTATGGACTTACTGCTAGCCTGAACTTCAGTAGTTTTTGTCACATCTGCTTTCCTCTTTCTGCAGTGCTCCCCCATCTGTCTGTTACAACACTGAGTCCATGTGGTGTCAAGGGGTTCGGCTTCATTGATGCTCAGTACTAAAACCAGCCCCTAGATGAATTGAGCTATGTTCCTGCTGGGCTGGATATCAACATAGCATGAGGGTAGGATGGAGAAGAGCAGGGAGACCTCCAGCAGAACCTTTTCTCCAAACATCTATAGTGGGGGACATGTCCGCAAACAAAGTTCACATCTTATCTGACCCTCCCATGCTGCAAGAATGGTAGGAGCAAATGGCTTTGAGTTTGCCTTGACACCTGCAGACACAACAAAACATGGGTTCATCTTGACAACTTTCACACCTGTCCAAATTATTTCTCACTTCAAACCAAATCTTTCGATGTATTTCGATGTCGATGCATTAATTTCCCCACCTAGAGTTTGGAGTGCCACCTTACTTGCCCTGCACGGCACAGCAATGCCTTTTTTTCTCCATCTCATTGGGCTTCTCTGAGACCTCTATGGCTTTTCCTCTCTCTTTCCCATCTCCCTTCTGTTTTCTTTGAAATCCTGTCATCTGACGGCTCATGTGTAGTTCCTATCTTTGATCTCCTGACCTCATAAACACTGATTATAGCTCAATTCTTAACAAACTGATCAGAATGTGGCTTAAGTGTTTATGAGGTCAGGAGATCAGAGATAAGAACTACACATGAGCCGTCAGATGACAGGATTCAAAGAAAACACAAAGTAACAGCTTGAAAACAGACTGATTATTAACGCTTGTATCTCAGAAACACCTGCCTCATTGTAATGAAGACTAATTGAAAAAAATATTTGTAGCCTAAAAGAAGTAAAGTACAATAATAAAAAAAAGTCCTCTGAACTAGAAAATATTTTTATGTTATTATTTTTTTTTTTGCTATGTCCTGTCTGCCTCATTGTAATGACCAAAAAACCTTTGAATAGGAACAATGTACTTGTATTCTATACAGTTTACACTGTATAAAATGTAATATGGCGGTCAAAGGTGAACATCTACGCAAAAATTATACTCCATCACAAGTGCCGAAACTATTTGGAACATTTGGACATGAAAGCATATTTAATCTATTGTAGTAGTTTGGGTAAGAAACTAACCTATCATATAACAAAAAAACTAGAGTCGAGATCTACCATAAGGTGGGTTTACAGGTAGCCATTTTTTGCTATGGCTTGTAAAGGTGTAAACTGTAGGGGTGAATAGTCATAATACTAAGATCCAATCAATATCTGATCTGTGCTCACCATGATGGCTACGGTATTACACTGTAAATGGAGAGAGACTGAACATTTTGCCGAAATGGGAACTTGTATCATAGCAAAATAACAGACATCCAGATAATTAACCATCAGGACGCCAGCTTGATGACGGGGAACCTTACCGTGTAACCCCATCCTAGGCAGCTGGAAATGACAAGGGCCAGTATGACTGCAAACAATTTGCTCTTAGTTGCTAAGCAGTCTAAAAACTTATGATTCATGCACCCCCGGGAGGATTCGATGATTAGATTATTTGGGAATAACCCAATTAGCTTCATTACATTATTTAGAAAACAAATGCCATTTAGTCTAGAGCCAAATGTTTAAAAGGAAATCCATGAGCTCTTTGTGTGGGTTGTCTAAAGTGAATGAGTGCCTAAACTTTAGAGCAGCCAAACAGGACAGATATCTCGGGGCAGGGGGGCAAACATTTAAGGGTTGTATTACATTGGCCGAGGGTCGGCCAGATGATCGCTAACAAGCATTCGTAGGAACGCTCATTAGCAGTTATCTGCTATTACCCCAGGAACGAGCAAATGCACATTGGGTAACGGGTATGCGGTCACAAGAATCATCAGATCGTGCTGTCTAATCACGCCAATCAGTATGGGGACGAGTGATGGCATTAGCGATTGCTTGCCCCCATGTATGTAATTGCAGCAGTCTCTTTCACTGACTGCTTGCTGCCAGTCTAATACAGCCCTGAGATATAGTTTACAGAACTGCAGGCTTGTTTCAGGGGGTCAGCTAATAAGGCTGTGGCATGGTATATGATGAACTCTATCCATAGAGAGAAAGAAGTAAATAGGAGTAATATTTGTTACAAGGAACCCATTTATCTGTGTCTGTTTATGTCTTAAAGGGGTTATCCAAGTTCTATAATGCCCCCCCCCCCACACACGCCCAGGCCCAGATTGTACCTACCCCACTCCCCGGCACCCGCATTGCTTCTGAAGCCTACACAGCCGCCGCTGCATCTCCCCGTCACGAGTATGAAAACATCCGGCATCTGGGGGATGGGGTAGAGGGAGGCTCATTCCCATCCACGCGAGGGGGAGATGCACCGGTGGCCGTAGGGGTGTCAGAGGTGACGCGGTGACTGGGAGCCAAGTAAGTATAACCTCTGTGAAGGGCCCGAGCGTATGGGGAGGCATTTTAGGGGTTGGATAATCCCTTTAATGTTTTCTTTATCTTTTCGGGATCAGAGGTCCATGAAGGACACAATCTGTGTCTCTCCTGCCCTTCTCCATATAAAAGTCACTACTAATTGTGACCTAATGCTAGTTTAAGGGGAAAACACGGTTACCAGCCATATGCACGCCACCATTTTTTTTCCCCCTTCTATAGTAAAGTCCTATCCTTGTCCTCAAAATGGATAAAACATGGACATACAGATGAGACAGGACACGGTGCGTTGTCTGCATTTTTTGCAGCCCCATTGAAATGAATGAGTCTGCATCCAATCCACAAAAAATGTGGCCTAATGTGGATGACAGATTCGCCTTAAGTTAAAAATAAATGTAAAATTTACTTTTTTGTTTTCACTTACAGGGTTAGTGCACAGGAGCTAAAAATGAGCCCTCAGCTCCATAAACAAAAAGATATGGGGGTCAGAATATAGCGATGTAAAGAAAAAATAAAAATTGTTTCAAACTTTCATTTTTTTAAGTAATAACACAAGAAAAACTATATAAATGTCGCTGTAATCGAACTGACCCACAGAATGAAAGTAAAAGATCATTTACTGCATAGGGTAAAAGCCATAAAATTACATTTTTTCCAATTCCACCACATTTGGATTTTTTCCAGCTCCTCACTACATGGTGCCAGTAGAAAGTCCAACTTGTCCCACAAAAAACAAGCCATCACACGGCTATGTGAATGGGGAAAAAAAAGCTATGGCTCCTGGAAGGCCGGGCAAGGATTAAAAAACTAAAACGGAAAAACTGAAAATTGCCCTGTCCTTAAAGGGAGTCTGTCAGCACATATACCCCTTTTTAACAGTTCCCATAGCACTGTAGCCGTAACACAGATGATTAAAACGGTACCTTTATATGCTTTAGTGGACCTTTAAAACAGGCAAAAATGAACTTGGATGATTATGTAAATAAGGGCCCGCAAGTGCCCAGGGTCGGCGTCCACCGCGTTGGTGACCAGGCAGCTCTTCCTCTTCGGCTCTTCTCCCAGCCCAGCCTCCTCCTCTGCCCGCCCATCTGTTTGCTCTCCCTCTCAGCCAGATCCCACGCCTGCGCGGTGACTTCGTTGGCCGGGGCATGCGCACTGTAATGCCCATTGCTGCCACGGCATCGCAGTAGCTCATGCGCCAGTTAACGGCGCGAAAACTGCAGAAAGGAGGCGGTACCCTCGGGGCAGGAGAAGAGGAGGAAAGCCTTTCTGCAGTTTTCGTGACATTAGCCGGTGCATGCGCATGAGCTATTGCTATGCCGTGGCAGCAATGGGCATCATAGTGCGCATGCCCCGGCCAACGAAGTCATCGCGCAGGCGTGGAATCTGGCTGACAGGGAGAGCAAACAGATGGGCAGGCAGAGGAGGAGGCTGGGCGGGGAGAAGAGCCGAAGAGGCAGAGCTGCCTGGGCACCAACGTGGTGGACACCGCCCCTGGGCACTTGCAGCCCCTTATTTACATAATCAAAGTTCGTTTTTGCCCGTTTTAAAGGTCCACTAAAGCATATAAAGGCACCGTTTTTATCATCTGTGTTATAGCTACAGCGCTATGGGAACTGTTAAAAAGGGGTATATGTGCTGACAGACTCCCTTTACGGGATTAGGGAGTCATGGGTGTTTGTATCAAGCAATTGCTTGAAAATACATGTTTAATTTTTATTCAGTTGTTAGGTTTTCACTGGATGTGAAATGCTTTAAATCAGTTGAGCAGTTTATATCAGATGCTATTAACATGTTAAAGGGTTTCCCAGGAATTTAATACTGGACAGGTCATTTTCAGGACAGGTCATCCGTAGCTGATCGGTGATTGTCTGACACCCAGGACCCGTTCCGATTTGCTGTTTGAGAAGGCAGCGGCACTCCTATTAGCGCCGTGGCCTTCTTGCAGCTTACCAAGCACAGCGCCATATGTTGCATAGCGGCTGTGCTTGGTATCGTGCTCAGCCCCTTTTACTTCAATGGGGCGGAGTGTGATACCAAGCACAGCCCGTATACAATCTACTTATACTTATTTCTCATATCTAAAATGGGAAGGACCTCAAACATAGACACAAAAAGACTTTATTTTGCAGTTAATGTTTCAGAAAACAAAGTTTTTCACAATATAAAAGGCAAGAAAATGTTACCTGTTAACAAGTACAAATTCACTTACCCTATCCCAGCTGAATGATAGGCCAATTCTTTCTAACTGCTGCCGCATGTGTTCAATATTGCTGCAAGGTACAAATGCAGAACTATTAGTGCAAATACTGTATCTGCCTGTCTCATGGTATATTCTCACACAGCAGCGTGTTTGTGATGTGTCCGTGATGACACTCGCCGACTACTCCAATTGACTACTGCAGGCAATTACTGGCTTCAGCCGTCACGTGAGTCACCTCCGCTGCAGTGCCGGTTTGCTTCAGCTATGGAGAGCCGAAATACATTTCATGACTCCCAAGGCCAGTGATTGTCTGCGGCTATCATGTGGAGTAGGTGGGCACATCATTGTTGCAGCGTAGGCAACACAGACTGCCCAGAGCTCTGGCGCATCGGCGCTGGAACGGCAGGAGATTGAGCAGGTTAGTATGACTGTTTTTTTTGTTCGTTTTATAACATTCCTAGCCTTCACACTTTTTGGGGATTACAGAAAGCCCCTCAATAGTGTTACTTTTGGAATTACCACACAGACAAAACAAATGTATTATGATCCCCCTTTGATTCGCAGTACATAGTACAGAGTTAAGAGCTCATGCACACGACCGCAAAACACTCATCCGCAAAATATAGGGATGACGTCAGTGTGCACTCCGTAGTTTGCGGAATAGCTGGCCCCTAACAGAACTGTCCTATCCTTGTCAATAATGTGGACAATAATAGGACATGTTCTATTTTTTTGCGAAACAGACATATGGAAACGGAATGCACATGGAGTAACTTCAGTTTTTTTGCGGACCCATTGAAATGTATAGTTAGCCACAAGCAGAGCAGAAAGGAGGATGAGGCACCTCTTTAGCTCAGCGTTCTAAAGTAACTTGCCCTCCTGTGTAATTAGGACAGGTTTTGTGTGGACTAGTAAGATGGCAGCCATTTTATTTCTCCTAATGACTGCTCCCTGGACAAAATGAGCCATTATAACTAATGAAAGTTATTTGGAAATATGCTTATAATAAAGTAATAATTACGTATTTTTATTTTCTTAATTCCCGGAGAAACCCTTTAATGTTAGGGGTAAATTTCGGTCAATAAGTTTTACCTTTATATCCAAAATTGACAGAAAATTTAGAAAAAAATTTAATTTTCTAAATTTGAATTTCTACGCATTAAAGTCAGATACGGATACCTCATTAGATAGTTTTTACTTACTCTACTTTATGTTGGCATCCTTTTGAAAATCACATTTTTTTTTTTGAGGACGTTAGAAGGCTTAGAATATAAGAAGCAATTTTTAAACTTTTCTATAAAATTTTCAAAACCGACTTTTTCAAGGACCAATTCAGTTCTGAAGTCACTTTGAGGTCCTTACATAATAGAAACCACTCATAAATGACCCTATTTTAGAAACTACACCCCTCAAATTACTTAAAACTGGTTTTACAAACTATGTTAACCCTTTAGGTGTCCCACAAGAAGTAAAGGAAAATGGAGGTAAAATTTAAAATTTTCAGTTTTTGTGCAATTTTTTCTATAACACAGCAAGGGTTAACAGCAAAACAAACCTCAATATTTACCCTGATTCTGCAGGTTACAGAAACACCCCATTTATGTTCACGGCTGTATAGGCACACAGCAGGGTTTAGAAGGAAAGGAGCAACATATGGTATTTGGAGAGCAGATTTGCTGGAATGGCTTTTGAGTGTCGTGTCATATTTGAAAGAACAATAAGGTACCCCTACAGTAGAAACCCTCTAAAAGTGACTCTATATTTTGGAAACTACACACCCTGAAATAACCTATTTGAGGGGTTTACTGACCACTTTTACCTCAGAGGTGTTTCATAATATTTATAGTGGACTAGCAGGTGAGAGCTGCCTCCCTCCTTGTACTGGAATAATTTTTTACCTATATTCTCCTGAATACGGAAACACCCCATATGTGGTTGTAAACTGCTGTATGAGCAGACGGCAGAATTTAAAAGGAAAGGAATGGCATCTGCATTTTCTAACATGAAATTTGCTAATATGGATTTGAAGGGCCATAACTTTTTTTGTTGACTGAACTGTGTGGGGGCTCATTTTTTTGCGGGGTGAGCTTTAGTTTTTATTGGTACCATATGAATTCTTGATCGCTTTTTATTTAATTTTTTGTGGTGAAGTAGCTAATATTGCAATACTGACAGTGTTTTTTTTATTTTTAGTTTTATGGGTTTCTCCATGTGGAATACTTGATAAGATGGCTGTATTCTGTGGGTTGATATACCGTAGATCTGGCGATACAAAATGTATATTGTTTTATTCATGTTATACCACTTTTATATCATAAAATGACTTTTTATTAAACTTTTTTTTTGCATCACCAAATCAAAGACTTTTTTTGCAGGACGGGCTGTAATTTTTACTGGTACAATTTTGGGGTCTATATGGCTTTTGGAGTGCTTTTTATTAATTTTTTTTAGGAGGAGAAGCGGGCAAAAATTGCATTTCTATAAGCGTTTTTTATTTCTTATGAGGTTCTCCATGTGGTATATTTGATATAATAATTTTATTCTGTGGGATGATACGGTTACAGTTTTTTTTATTCTCTACCACTTTTAAATCATAAGTCCACTTTTTACTAAACTTTGTGAGGGCAATTCAGCCATTGTTTATATTTTTACAGTGTTCACCACGCAGGATTAGTACTGTGATCATTTTGTAGATCAGGTAATTACGGACGTGGCAATACCAATTATGTGTAGTTTATTTTTAATATTTTTTTTAATCTCTCATAAAGGAGCAGATGTGGGAAAAGGCAATTTATTTTATTTTTAATTAATTTTTTTACATTTATTTTTTACTTTTTTTATTTTCACACTTTTTTTTTATTTTTATCAAGTCCCACTTGGATCTTGAAGAGCTCCTGCATTGAAAAGTATAATACTATCAGTTTTACACTGATAGATGGGAACACTGGACCCAGGACCGGCGCGTCCTATACGCGGAATAGGCCTCCGCGTAGAGCGCCTCTTGGGAAGGGGAGCTGCTAGGAGCGCTGGCCCCGCCTCATGCTGCAGCCGCCGAGCGCTCTGAATTGAGCCTCAGGCGGCTGATGATCTATCCCCTGGATAGATCATCAGCATCTGATTGGTAGGGGTCCGACACCCGGGACCCCCGCCGATCAGCTGTGACGTCACGACTAGTATCACTGGCCTTGGCGGGGGTTAAGCTCTGTTCACTTGAATGAAGCTTAGTCCCACCCAGGCTCCTACTGCCAGCGCCGCTGCCTTCTCAAACAGCTGATTGGCAGAGGTCCCGGGTGTCGGACCCCTGCCGATCAGTTTAAATAAACTGCAGAACCCCTTTAATATGGCAGATTATATGGGTGGGGCATTGTGATGTCACATGGGGGGGGGGGCGGCAAACTTTTCTTTTGCCTAGGGCAGCAAAAATCCTTGCACTGGCCCTGACTAGACGCCTTTGCAAGCAGCAGCCTGATGGTTAAAAGAGGGAGCTCCCATCTAAGGGGTTGCAGCAGAGTGTTAGCACAGAGCCGATACCGAACAAGGGGGCAAAGATGAGGGCTTGGGGCAGGGGACACTGATGAGGGCAGGAGACATGGATGGGGCCAGGCGGGCACAGTTGCCGGCACATACATAGTGCACGGCTAGCAAAGCTGGAGGCAGGGCGCACAAAAGAGGGCATAGATCGTGGCAGGGGGCTCACAGATTGGGGGCACGGAGCATATAGCACCTGATTTCCGGCTCTGATCTCAGTGTAGATTAGAGCCTGAAACCAGCACTTTTACACTGCTGCTATCCGATTAGTTA
Source organism: Bufotes viridis (assembly GCA_033119425.1). Classification (NCBI taxonomy): domain Eukaryota; kingdom Metazoa; phylum Chordata; class Amphibia; order Anura; family Bufonidae; genus Bufotes; species Bufotes viridis. The sequence continues at coordinate 151,951,209 of CM065593.1, read as the reverse complement.
GTCTGCACAGATTAACTAATCGGAGCGATCGCTGGCAAGGGACCACTCTAATTGGTCCCTTGCCGGCATTGCTGGACTGTACACTGTCCCTGACAGCGGCAGTCCAGGTGCCGAAGCTGTAATCCAAGCGCTTTGCAGAACTTGGATCAAAGAGGTGCCATAACGTTTATGTACTGCTATCTGCACAGAGTATGTGCAGATAGCATGTATATAGACGTATGGCAGTCGGGAAGGAGTTAAGATCTGAAGCACCAAAAAAGTATTTTTTTTTTTTTTTAAAGCCATATAGTAATAAATCAGACGTTAGAAATTACCAACATTTCTTTATTATGTTTGCTTTACTGGCAGAGATGTTGAAATTTGTACGATCCATTTCTGTGTCCATTTTTGATGTTTCATTAACAACAACAAAAACAAAACCATATTGATATACTTTCAATATGATAACTGTCCCGGTGTCCAGGCGCAGACTGGGAACTAAAAATGGCCCGGGGAAAATACCAGGGCATGTTGTAGGGGTGTCCAAAGTGACAGAAGGCAGGCCGACACAAGTAGGCAGGGTCCGCAATACCATAATGCCAAATAGCATTCCAGCAGAACCAAATACCACAGTGCAGCACAATATACTGCCCCAAAAGTTGTCCCTCTGTGGTGGCCATCAATAGCTGCCATTTTCTGTCCTCTTCTAGTTGTCCTTGATTAAGATATGGAGCAGGAGGCTGAGATGGAGGTGAGATGCGTCCCTGATTCTCACAGCGTTAATTACCACTGAGGGCTCATTATGTATCCGCCCAGCGGTAGAGAGGAGGGCTTGCCCACCGGGAAATTTCCCTGCAGGGTCTACGGCCAGTCCGCCCCTCCAGTGTCCAGATTTCAGTGCCAGTCAGTTTCACTTGTGGGGGTTTAGTTCCTCCCGCGGGCACATGATTAGAGATGTGCTTGAAGGGGGCTCGCTATTTGTCTAATGCAGACACAGAACTTATGAGCCCGCTTTACTAGCCACATGCCGACACGGAGGAGCAGGAGATCCATGACAAAAGGAAGTGGAAAATGGAAGTGGCGCAGAACGGCCCCGAATTTGAGACGCCCCAGGACAGATATTTGCATTTTATATACTTTAAAAAAATGTTTTATCTGGCTGGATAAACAAGTTAACCAGTGTTTTTAATGGCAAAAATTCTTGATGTTAAAAATACTAGAGGCTTCTAATGCAATGAATAGAGCGTGAGGATGCCGCAGTGCTATAAATGGTAGGAGGGAAGCCCTGTTACATATTTTCCATAGAAGCTTAGCAGCTTCGAGATACACCTCTGACTGTTTGAAATGACAGTTCTTTTGAAGTAAATGAAAAAAAAAATCAATTTTCTGTAGGGCAATATTATAAAGCAGATCTGGATAAAGCGTAGCTCGATAAATTTCTCTTTGACTCTGTTTCTTCAAAGACACCTCTGTCGCCAATATTCAAAAAACGCACGGATTATCCTTTTGAAATATATAATGTGGTGGACTTTGCAAAAGGCTTAACAGGCTGAGCCGCTCTTTCAGAAATGGATGTAGCCAACGTCCTGCAGATCCTGGGACTGTTGATGAAATACAATAGACACAAACATGGAGCTATCGCCTTCATCCCGCACTCAAAGTCTTAGGCACGATGCTGGCGATAGCTGCTCTTCCGTAACGCAGACGGTACAGGTGAACGCTGCTGTGTGCACTCTGTGAGTCATTTCTTCTCTGTATTAAAGCTGAGCCATGAAAAAAAGACAACTTCTCAATCTCACCGAGGATGTAACGCACTGGAATAAAAAATAAACCTTTTACAAAAAGGAAACAAAAAAATTGAAAAAGTATTTTATTTTTTCAAAAATAAAGTCTTGTTTTTCTGGCAGAGTAAATTGTAAATTGTGCATTGGGAACATTGAAACAATCAGAGCGATTTAATCTGGTTCCCGGCAAATAAAAAGCTAATTAATTCAGAATGATTAAAACTATAGCAATTACTCAACGCTATAATCTTTAGTGCATTCGCTGATCCATGACATACAGGCTCACCACTGGTAGATGATATGCAAATGCAATTAAAAAACATAAGGAACAATGTTCTACACTTGTCCTTTCGAGACAAAAATGTCTATAGCTATGTGTTTCATTTTTGTGATCTGCCGGTTAAACTGTAAAGACCTATATATTATATATTCTATAATTAGGCTACTTTTACTTCTGCGTTTTTGCTGGATCCGTTATGGATCTCCAAAAATGCTTCCGTCATGATAATACAACCGTCTCCATCCGTTATGAACGGATCTGGTTGTATTATCTCTAAAATAGCCATGAAGGATCCGTCTCTAAAACCACTGTAAGTCAGTGGGGGACGGATCCGTTTTCTTTTGTGTCAGAGAAAACGGATCCGTCTACATTGATTTACATTGTGCCAGCATCCTTGGTTCCATTTGACAATGTCTTTGTCCCCTGATGAACCATTACCATCATTAATGGGGAAAAGCGTCGGGTCGCCCTTTCGGGGGGATGCTCTGCTTTTTTTTGGCAGGGATAGCCAAAAGGGACATTGGGGATAGGTCATCTCCCGACAACACTTCGCTTTTTCTGTGACATCATAACCTGGTGGGCACTATTCTCCTATCATAGGAACCGTGAGTAATTTCATCAAGTGGCGCTACTCCTAAATCACAGGAACCGTGAGTAACTTTATCAAGTGGCCCAAACTGTGTGTATATGTTATTGTCTATATTAGGGATGTCCCGATACCATTTTTTTAAGACCGAGTACGAGTACCGATACTTTTATTTAAGTACTCGCCGATACCAATTACCGATACCTCATATAAACAGCGGCGCAGTTACTGATAGCAATGAAAACAATTAAAGCTGGAAGTTTGTTGCTGTGGATAACGGCTTTTCTTTTCCTTTGTACAAGTGTTAATAAATTAATAAATGGGAATATAATAGCGTTTTCAAACCAATGTGCCACCAGGGGATCGGTTTTTGGGGGATCTGTGGAGGACACTGTTATGGGGGATCTGTGGATGACAGTGCTATGGGGGATCTGTGGATGACACTGTTATGGAGGATCTGTGGATGTCACCGTTATGGGGGATCTGTGGATGACGCACTGTTATGGGGGGGATCTGTGGATGATGCACTGTTATGGGGGATCTGTGGATGACGCACTGTTATGGGGAATCTGTGGATGACGCACTGTTATGGGGGGGATCTGTGGATTACGCACTTTTATGGGGGATCTGTGGATGACGCACTGTTATGGGGGATCTGTGGATAACACAGTGTTATGGGGGATCTGTGGATGACGCACTGTTATGGGGGGATCTGTGGATGGCACCGTTATGGGGGATCTGTGGATGGCACCGTTATGGGGAATCTGTGGATGGCACCGTTATGGGGAATCTGTGGATGGCACCGTTATGGGGGGGGGATCTGTGGATGGCACCGTTATGGGGGGGACCTGTGGATGACACCGTTATGGGGGGGACCTGTGGACGTCACTGTTATGGGGAGGACCTGTGGACATCACTGTTATGGGGGGATCTGTGGATGAGGCTGTAATGGGGGATCTGTGGATGACACTGTTAGGGGGCTATGTGGATGACACATATATAGCATCTTATGCTATATACATGTCATCCACAGATCGCCCCATTAGTGTCATCCAGATTACACTTGCGGGGGCCGGTGCAGCTTGACTCATACACCGGCCCCGCAGCTGCTATATTCTGTTTCATTACCCCTAACTTACTGTGCCCGTGATTACTAACTATTAATGCGCAGTCCCTCCATGCTCCTGCCCGTGCGCCTTCTGTAATCATAAAGTGGGCGGAGGCGGGCAGGCGGGACATGAGGCGCATGGAGGAATCGGGCAGCTTGAGCTCTCAGTTCCTCCATGCGCCTCATGTCCCGCCTGCCCGGTCTGCCCACTTTATGATTACAGAAGGCGCGCGGGGCAGGAGCATGGAGGGACTGCGCATTAATAGTTAGTAATCACGGGCACAGTAAGTTAGGGGTAATGAAACAGAATATAGCCGCTGCCGAACCGGAACTTCCGGTATCGGCAGTGGTATCGGTCCCGATACCGATACTAGTATCGGTATCGGGACATCCCTAGTCTATATACAACTAGCCCTGGTTATGCCAATGTATCTGTTTTAGTATATCTAGTCACACTATTTTTCTTGTGGGCATATGTTTAACCTAAGAGTAATCAATTTCTGTGGGGGTCATCTATAATATTTTATTTTCTATGATTAAAAGTTATGTTTGAAGGTTTTTTTTTTCTGTGAGACAATTTTCTACAACTCCTATTACAACGTTTCTGTCAGCTACATTGTGAGTCATGATGGATCCATCTTGCTCCAGATCCCAGGACGCACTCAAATACACTGCTCGCAGCGTTTTTGGGTGCGTCATGGGAACTCTATGAAACAGAACGGAATGCATTCTGGTGCACTCCGTTCCCTTTATTTCAATTTTGTCCCCATTGACAATGAAAGAGATCCTATGACGGGTCTCAATAGCGGAAAGGGAAAGAAGGTGTGAAAGTAGCCTTATGGCAAAACCAAAAGACATGTATGTTTTAGTAGTTTTCTGGGGTTTTAGCAGTTTTACCCTTGTAGGGGTGTTCATACAGGCACAGAGGCTTGTTTGTATGTGCACAGCAGTCCGTCCTCACTGAATGGGACAAGCCACTGTGACGGTGTAAACAATGGAAGGGACATTTATTTTGTTGATCATAGGTCGGACCCCACCAACCAAATATTGTTATCTATCCTGACGATAAGTTATCAAGGTTTCTGATAGGCCTGCACAATATATCGCGAAAGCAATCGTTATCGCAATTAATCGCCATATCGCAATCGCAATTTGCTGACTTAAAAATGCTGCAATTATATTACTGTATTTTTCGCTTTATAAGACACACTTTCCCCCCCCAAAAGTGGGGGGGGAATGGCAGTGCGTCTTATAAAGCGATGGTTGACTTTCTACGTGACACTGACACTGTATCTCCGGCCGCTATGCTGCACAGCGCGGCCGGCGATACATCAGTTACAGTGCGGGGAGGGAGGAGGGGCTGGAGGCTGCACAGCACGGCCAGTGATACATCAGTTACAGTGCGGGGAGGGAGGAGGGGCTGGAGGCTGCACAGCGCGGCCAGTGATACATCAGTTACAGTGCGGGGAGGGAGGAGGGGCTGGAGGCTGCACAGCACGGGCAGTGATACATCAGTTACAGTGCGGGGAGGGAGGAGGGGCTGGAGGCTGCACAGCGCGGCCAGTGATACATCAGTTACAGTGCGGGGAGGGAGGAGGGGCTGGAGGCTGCACAGCGCGGCCAGTGATACATCAGTTACAGTGCGGGGAGGGAGGAGGGGCTGGAGGCTGCACAGCGCGGCCAGTGATACATCAGTTACAGTGCGGGGAGGGAGGAGGGGCTGGAGGAAAGTCGTTATTTTAATGAACACATGTTCTTATATCTATTCTATTTTATTTATCTGTTCTGTGCAGTGCTATTAAGAAAATGGCAAGTTCTGTATTTTGTACTTTTGCAGTAATGCAAATATGTATTTTATTTTGAAAAACACTGTGCATTTCAGTTCTTGAGTTCAGCATAACTACATTTCACATTATCAGTCATCTGTGTGTGCTTTTACCTTGAAAATCCAAGCAGATAGACCTCTAGCACAATTCCCTTAAAATATCGCATCGCATATCGTTATCGAAATTTTTAGGGCCCTAATCGCAATCGCACAAAATTACCATATCGTGCAGCCCTAGTTTCTGAAGGTCCCCTTTGATATGGACAAAAGAAAAGAAAATTCTGTGCTTGCGCGGATTCCTATGTAAACACAAAGTGCATGTGCTGGTTTACTGCTATCCTGCGCAGGCATGGGTTTTAGAGGGGCCTAGTCCTAGTCCATCAAAAGAATAAAAAATTTCTTGCAAGGCCCTGATAAGCCCAGCAGACACTTGAACACTTATTTGCGTACAATGGCGCACAGAATTTTCAAACTTTTTGCAGGGCTACTGGGGACTAATAGTTATGACTTCAGAAAGGCATACGGCCCAGGGTAAAACCTGGTGACAGGTTGTCTGTAATCAACATAAATGCTCATGAATAATCACCGGGGGTTCTACCCTTTTACAATACACAAATTTGTGTCTTTGTTTTTCCTTTTTTATCTCAACCTAACAGCTGATTGGCCTGTCATTTGACATTAACTGTTGAACAATAATAAAAGTGATTAGTTTAAGTTGTTTGTAAAGTTCTTCATGTAGATATCCAGAGTAACTGCCGTGCGCAGCATGGACAGCAGCTAGACAGGCCACGACTGACTCAATAAGGTCCTGGTAGGTTGTCACAGGTATCTGGAGCCATGATGACTGCAGTATATCTCACAGCTGCTGGAGGGTACGAAGGGCAAACACGATGATCAAGGTGGTCCCACAGATGCTCAACTGGGTTCAAGTCTGGGCAATAAGGGCGTCGGGATAGCACATGGAATTCTTGGTCATGCTCTTCTAACCAATGTTGGACATTTCTAGCCGTGTGACATGTCGCAATGTCTTGCTGGAAGATCCAATCCGCCCCAGGGAAGGCAATCAGCATGTATACATGTCCGTGATCTGCAAGGATAGATTCATACCCAAATCGGTTGAGAGTGGATGAGTGGACCCTGCGAATGCAATGAAAACGTTCCCCGGGCCATAACGCTGCCACCACCAGATTGTGTTCTTCCAGAAATGGTTGCAGGGTGTTTATTTCTTTGAGTTTCTCACCTGACATACCAACATCCATTCATTCGATGAAGCAGAAAATGTGACTCATCGTCAACGGAGGTCCAATTCCAATACTGCCGTGAGAAATTTCTGCGGATTCAACTTCATTAGTAGAGCTGCAGTTACCATCTGTCTACTGCTTCAAGGCTCTATACACAGTAGCGTTCACGGAACTGTTGTTTTAGGCTTATTGCACACAAACGTATGGTTTTGTGGTCCCCAAAAAACGGATCCGTGTGCATTCCGTTTTTTGCGGAATGGAACATCTGGCCCCTAATAGAACAGTACTATCCTTGTCCGTGATGCAGACAAGAATAGGACAAGTTCTATCTTTTAACGGAACGGAAAAACGAAAATACAGAAACGGAATGCACACGGAAACACTTCAGATTTTTTTTTGCGGACCCATTGAAATAAATGAGTCCGTATAAGGACCGTATACGGAATAAAAAAAACAGCCCGTACACTCACAAAAAAAAAGTTTGTGTGCAAGAGGCCTTAGACATACATCCGGTAGCCCTGTTTCATTTTGGCGGTGAGCTGGTCCACTGTAGCGCGTCAGTCCATCCTTGTGAATCAGTGGCAATTTCAATGTCGCTTTTTGACAATGGTGCCATTTGTCCACTCGCAATACACTTTCACCACAGCAGCACGTGTACAGTTCACAAACTCAGATAAATCGCACCCTTTAACCCATGACACCAACAAGGGATATGTGTGCAGACAGCCTATCGCACACCTTATATACCCACCAAGCCAGCTCACCAGGCGTAAACTCTTCCATGGGCTACACGCTGCTGACGTTGAAAGTAGGAAGAGGTCATAATGCGCCTCAACTGTGTACAAGGACTGATAATCAGGCTGATTATTGGGGATGTTTGTAGTAATATATGTTCCCGATAATTGGACTGTTTAAAAGGTACCGGGGATGAACGAGCAAACACTCCATAAGGTGATCATGTCGTTTTGCCTCACAAAAAAATCACTGTAGCATTCGCTTGTCCCCATACAGCGGAGGTGATTGTTCATGTAAATGCAGCCCTCATCTCAGCTGACGATCAGGCAATTATTGGGCACATTTAGTTTTTTCCCCATAGTTGCAGGGTATATCAGTCTATGTAAAATGCAGAGATAGATACTCCTCCCCAGAGGTCGCACTCTATTTTTTCCAGAAGAGCAAAAATACTCCTTTTACCATTTTTGAGTAGTTTTAGGGTACTTTCACACTAGCGTTGGTGCAGATCCGTCTGTTTATTTTCACAGACGGATCCTCACCTATAATGCAAACGTTTGTATCCGTTCAGAACGGATCCGTTTGCATTAGGTTTAAAGAAAAATGACAAAGTCCAAAACGGATCCGTTTTGGATTACATTGAAAGTCAATGGGGAACGGATCCGTTTTCAAATGCACCATATTGTGTCACTGACAACGGATCCGTCCCCATTGACTTACATTGTAAAAAAAAACGGATCCATTAGGCTCCGTCTCTTCAGACGGACACCAAAATGCTGCATGCTGCGTTTTGGTGTCCGCCTCCAAAACGTAATAGAGGCGGAACGGAGCCTAACTGATGCATTCTGAACGGATCCTTATCCATTCAGAATGCATTGCGGCTGAACTGATCCGTTTTGGAACGTTTGTGAGAGCCCTGTAACGGATCTCACAAACGGAATCCAAAACGCTAGTGTGAAAGTACCCTTAGCCGCAATGATTGCTGGTGTCCTCGGGCAGAGCTTACCACTCCCCCCTACTCTCCTGTTACAGCAATGGCCTGGGAGCTAGAACCCCCTTCCTTCAATTACAGCATTGATTCCCGCCAGCTGCCCTCTGCTGCAGGGGACGATATCACTCGCTATCCGGCATCCTCCCCAGACCGGAGCTTTGTTATTGGTTATTTCAGGTACCAGCAGCATCGCTGCGCTGCCTGTGCCGTTCACAGCGCTCATGAGCGGCAGGGAAAAGTCTGAGGCGTATTAGTTAATGTTACACTTTTTTTAGGGAGTAAAATGTCCGTGTGCACTCAGTATTAATTGACTGTGTCTGCAATCCGCAAGATATGGAGCAGAAGCACTATGGAGCGCTTCCATGGGATTTCGGTACGTGCTTCCACATTGTAAAAAAAATAGAACATGTTCTATTTTTTTTGCAGTGCAGACCGAATCTTGTGGATCACGGACCCAATTAAGTGAATGGGTCCGTGTCTGCAAAGGGCGGGCACACGGCCAGTGCCCATGCCCAATCAAGTGAATGGGTCCGTGTCTGCAAAGGGCGGGCACACGGCCAGTGCCCATGCCCAATCAAGTGAATGGGTCCGTGTCTGCAAAGGGCGGGCACACGGCCAGTGCCCATGCCTTGCGGTCCGCAGCATGGGCCCGGGGCGCACGCGTTCGTGTGCACGAGCCCTTAAAATCAAAAAGGGCTGTGGTTTTGGACCTTTGCTCCAAAAATTTCCAATTTAACTCAAGACCTGTCACAAAGTAAAATACAGTTTACAAGCTGTAATGCAATTGCCAGAGAAGAACACCTAATCTGAGAGGCTGCAAATAGGCTGGAGTTTTGACAGCTCCGCAATCAAGACATAATTACATTTGTTCTATAAGCAGAATGTTTAGAGGCTTTAGACTTGCCAGTGGTGGAAAATACACGTTACATAAGCCAGACAGAAAGGGGAAAAAGTAAGTGTCTCTTTAGCAAAAGGCATTTTAAAGACTTCTTTAAACTAATGGTCAATTTATTTTTACAGCCAATTAAATGCTTAAAATGTGATTAAAATTAAAACGGTAGACTTTTATTAGCCAGAAGAGAGAACTGCTGCAACAGTACTTAAAGGGGTTCTACACCTTTTGATTACTGATCTACCCTTTTAGCACCTGATCAGCAGGGGTCCACCAACTACTGGGACCCCTAACGATCAGCTGTTTGAGAACTCAGCGGTGCTTGCAGTAGTGCAGTGGCCTTCTCACCAACGAAGTTATGACTATTATCACTGGCCTGTCATGACGTCACTGGGACTGCAGGAAAACAGCAAGGAGGCCATGGTGCTACTGCGAGCGCCGCTGCCTTCTCAAACAGGTGTCGGACCCCCGCCGATCAGATGCTGATGATGTATCCTAAGGATAGGTCATCAGTAATCCAAAGGTGTAGAACCCCTTTTAACAATTGACCACACAGATAACTCGGACAACTCAATAATACACAAAACAGATCCAGTCAATCAAAGGACCCTGTCACCAGCCAGATAATCAATAATGCTCCATGGGAATTGTTGAAATGTTATGTCATGATAGGATGTACAAGAGATGTACGGAAAAATAAGAACAAAACAACTCCACCAGCACAGTGAATTGGCGTGAGTCAGTATATCTGAAGTGTCAAATATACCATTATTAGAAAGATTTGTCTGACATCCAGAGTGTTTCATTTTAGGGGGGCATTCACACGACCATATGTATTCTGCGGCCCGCCAGATCTGCAAAAAACATGGATGACGTCCATGTGATGTCCGTCTTACGTCGGACAAAACGGACAAAAAGAGGACATGTTCTATCTTTTTTTGTGGGACTGCAGAACAGACATATGGATGTTTTTTTTTTTTGAAGACCCATAGAATGAATGGGTCCTGTGCGCAAAAATGTGGATTGGATGAGGACCAAAAATACAGTCGTGTGAATGGGGCCTAAGGCTGATACTTATCTTCACTGTGGCTGGAACATACAAATACAAATTAGCACCACAGAGTAAATACCTTTTGGTCCAGGTGTCCGGATTCAGACCTCGCTCTATAGCGGCATTTTCAGCTGGCAGTCCAAATGCATCCCAGCCCATTGGATTAATAACCTTACAGATGAAGAATGAGAAACGATAAATAGGAATGTTACTACTCCAAAGTAACATAATTGCAAGACAAGGAGAAACCAAAGGGGTTCTCCGTAAATGATTTAAAATGGCCACCAGCAACCTGTCCTAGAATATGAGCAGGACTGGTTGTTTCCATTTGCAGAGCTGCCTAGAGTAGGGAGTGGGGCTTCCTTACACTGCTCTACAATAGATGGTAATGATGTGATCCTGCCTGTGATATGACATCATGGTTGAGCAGCCTGACAGGAACACTCACCAATATGTAGTATCTGCAAGTGTCAGACTTTGGTGTGTAGTGAGGCCTCGCCACCTCATCCCCCTAGGCAGCTCTGCAAGTAAAGGCGACCAGTACTGCCCACAATCTAGGACAGTGTTATTACACTGCCCGTCATCTGGGAAGTGCAGTGTAATTACAAGCACTCGCTCCATTCACTTGTAATTACACTATGCTATCGCTACAGGGGAGATGACGCATGGTGTAATGAAGAGGAAGCAGCACTCGCATGGAGCACCGCCTCCTCTTCAAACAGCTGATCAGGGGGTGCTAGGTGTTGGACCCCTGCCAATTAGATATTGATGACCTATCCTGAGGATCGGTCATCACTACAAACCCCTATAAACCTATCTTGTGAAAATCGACTGCAGTGTTCCCGTAAATAAGGGCTTCAGTTCATCGAGGGGTGTGGTCATCGGTTGAAAGCTGAGGTGGACAGAGGGACTAGGCCCCTCCCTTTCTGGCACTGAAGATGTAATTTGCATAAAGAATAAAAGTCTTTTTTTTCCCCACAGGTTCAGGCACTGTTCAATATAGAAAGGGGTTATCATGTTGAGGCGATCCCTTTAATATCATTGTGTAAGTTTAATTAGGTGCTATAAGCCAGATCAACGACATGTCAGATCAATGCTAAAAGCCAATGTGGGTTGCAGAACACAATTTCTTCATTGTGCTTTTTGTGTGTTTTTCCTTCTCTTTATAAAAAAACGATCCATTTGCTGCATATAAATAGGAAATGCTATAGACTAAAAACAATAGTATTACCCATACATTAAGAAGGGAGCAATCATAAGAACATCGCAGCACTGAATGCATAGAGCAATATCTCCAGAAAACTCCTTCACATACAGTAAAACAGCTGATGTATAATTGCCATTTTTATTTCTTTTACAGTTATATTATAGTACGCATAATCAAATATCATTTTTCTACTGTTGAAACCCACGCCACACTTTCTTTTTAATCAGGTACATTTTTATTCTTTTTTTAAATTACCTTTTTGTATCTTATAATCAGAGTACTGTATCTTATTACAAGACAACACATATTTTTTTTGTCCGTAAGCATTTCTATCCCGTCGATCCAATAGCAAAAAAGCTGTCATAAATGACAGGTATATCGTAATAATGAAAGGACACAAGTGGTTGCTGCCAGCCTCAGGCGTGGTACTGCACCTAGTTGTCGGGAACTGTAGACAGTCTATACTTTATTAATGACAGTGGTGTCAATTCTGCTACCTGGCTCACATACAGTGGGGTTTACTGACATTTCATAGTAAAAAATAATAAAAATAAAACAACAATGGGGGAAAATCTGCCAAATTTATGAAAAGGTGCACTCCTCTTAATAAATATATTGCTTCTTCCTGTGGTCTGAGTGCCAGAAACTAAACTCTTAGGGTACTTTCACACTAGCGTTATTCTTCTCCGGTATTGAGTTCCATCCTAGGGGCTCAATACCGGAAAAAAACTGATCAGTTGAATCCTAATGCATTCTGAATGGAGAGCATTCAGTTCAGGATGCATCAGGATGTCTTCAGTTTAGTCCCTCTTACGTTTTTTGGCCGGAGAAAATACCGCAGCATGCCGCAACATTTGCATTAATTTTCTTTGAAATGTATTAGTGCCGGATCCGGCATTAAAATTACAGCATTGATAACTTCAAGTCTATCCCGGCCCAGAAGATAGAACATATGTGAGGGAACACACAGACATAGAAAAATTAGCTGCCCAAAAGTTACCAACACCTAAACTGATTGCCACAGTCTCTAAAATACTGTCCAATTGTATTAAAGACCACCCTCCCGCCTATATTAAAGCGTGGGAAAAAGAACTAAAAGTCCATTTTAAGGAGGATGAGGTGAATACCATCTATAGGAACTCATGCGGGCCCTCCAGATGCGTTACTCTACAGGAGACTTCATATAAGGTAGTTAGTAGATGGTACAAAACGCCAGTAGTCTTACATGCCATGAACTCTAACATTCCAGACTCCTGCTGGAGATGACTTAAGGACAAAGGGACCTATTCACACCTATGGTGGGACTGCCCCTCAATTAAACCGTTCTGGCGAAAGGTTTCACAGATAGTTGAACACATATGCCCGGGCTCGCCGCCTTTGACCTGCCACCGGGAATAAGACACACGTTTAATGAAGTGCTTTGGAAACACTTGATTTTGATAGCTAAAAGCATGATACCTCTAGATTGGAAACAAAGTCTCCCGCCTCCTGTGAGCCACTGGCTACAGAAGGTGGGATAGGTGGCAAGGCTTGAAGAAATAGGTGCGGGTTTTGGCAGAAGCCAGATCAAATTCCACAAGGTTTGGGATGCATGGTTAGACTTCGTCAATAGCCCGGACTATCAACAGTTCATGATGAGAGAGTGAGGGGTTCTTCTTCTTCTTCTTCTTCTTCCCCGCACGTTCCACGAGGCTTCTCTGGTGTGTTATTAGATACACTCGATTACGAATGAAGCTCATCTGACTGACATTTATTTACTTATTGTCTAATCGTAGAAAGTAATCTTCCTGGAACTAGAGTAATCCAGACACAGTTTCTCAAGAAATATCACTTTATTGTTACCTAACTGCTGTTTCATTACAAATGTTGTGCAATTTTGTAATAACAAGAAAATCCTTTAAATAAAAAATTACAAAAAATAAATAAAAATAACAGCATTGACGGACCCGGTCTTTCAGTCTGCGCATGCGCAGACCTTTAAAAATGTGAAAAAGATAAATACCGGATCAGTTTTTCCGGATGACAACCGGAGAGACAGATCCGGTATTGCAATGCATTTGTGAGACAGATCCACATCCAGATCCGTCTACAAATGGTATCCGTTTGCATACAGATTGCAGGCAGTTCAGGCGACATAAAACAAAAAAGTAACAATTGTTTGCCGAAAACATGATTTGTACCAAATTTTGTCACATTTAAGAACCAGAAATCTGGCATAAAGCCCATTATCTTCCAATTTAGCAACTGTGCCACTTTAAGTATAAATACACTACTTCTCAATGGTAATTAACCATCTTATTTCAGATGGTGGCGACTCATTAAAGGGGTTGTCCAGGAGTAAAAAAGACCTCAGACAGTGGCTAACCTGCGGTGGGGTTCATAGTAAGGCCTCTTTCACACTTGCGTTGTAAAGATCCGGCATGCACTTCCGTCGCCGGAATGCACGCCGGATCCGGCACAACGCAAGTGAACTGAAAGCATTTGAAGACTGGTCAGTCTTCAAAATGCTTTCAGTGTTACTATGGCAGCCAGGACGCTACTAGCGTCCTGGTTGCCATAGTAGCAGTGGGGAGCGGGGGAGTGGCATACTTACATTCCGTGCGGCTCCCGGGGCGCTTCTGAATGACGTCAGAGCGCCCTGCGCGCATGGATCACGTGATCCATGCGATCACGTGATCTATGCACTGGGGCGCCCTGACGTCATCCTGAGCGTCCCGGAGCCGCACGGAATGTAAGTATGCCGCTCCCCGCTCCCTCTATTTACTATGGCAACCAGGACTTTAGCGTCCTGGCTGCCATAGTAACCATTGACAAAAAGCTAAATGTCGGATCCGGCGATGCGCGGAAACGTCGTTTAGCTAAAGGCCGCATCCGGACTAATGCCCTTCAATGGGCATTAATTCCGGATCCGGCGTTGCGGCATGTCTTCCGGATTTTTGGACAGAGACAAATCCGCAGCATGCTGCGCTTTTGTCAACGTCCAAAAAACGTTGACATACTGAACTGAAGACATCCTGATGCATCCTGAACGGATTTCTCTCCATTCAGGATGCATGGGGATAATCCTGATCAGTAGCTTTCCGTCCTAGAGACCCGAGGACGGATCTCTAGGACGGAAAGCTAAAACGCTGATGTAAAAGAGGCCTTACCTGGTCACCGCCACATGGATGCGTCCAGTGGTTGGCTACAGCAGTCACCTGATGCCTGTCAACACGATGTTGATGCCAGACCATTGTGGAGCTGCAGAGATGATAGGGGGGCAATGGAGCCGAAACCCAGCGGTGGGAACAAGGTAAGTGTGAAACCCATCGGGGTTGGCCACTCTCTGAAGTCTTTTTAACTCTTGTATACAGTGGCATGCAAAAGTTTGGGCACCTCTGGTCAAAATTACTTCTACTGTGATCACTTAAAGAGGTTTTGCAGGATTTTAATATTAATGATCTATCCTCAGGATGGGTCATCAATATCAGATCAGCGGGGGTGCTGCCTTCCCTTCAGTGTTTACCTGCTCGCCGTCGACAGCAGAACGGTGAGCAGGTGTAACTACAAGCCGTCCCATTCACTTCTATGGGACAGCTCATAGAAGTGAATGGGACAGCTTGTAGTTACACCTGCTCACCGCTGCAAAGTCGAGCAGTGAAGGGAAACAGTAAAATAGTTAATAGTTAAAATAATACTCTTTAGCCACAATGAGTAAAGATATGTTTGGAGAAAAAAGAGCATAGAATTTCATGAAAAGAATTCCTCTCCAACCAATAGGCAAAGGGTTGGATAAATCATGCTTTGGGGTTGTGTTGCAGCCAATGGCACGGGGAACATTTCACAGGTAAGGGGAAGAATGGATTCCATGAAATTCTAACAAATTCTGGAAGTAAACATACCACCAACTGTTAAAAAGTTGATGCTGAAAAGAGGAGGGCTTCAACAAATGGATAATGATCCTAAACACACCTCAAAATCCACAATACAACCTGAAAAGGTGCAAGCTGAATGTTTTACCATGTCTGTCACAGTCCCCTGATCTGAACATCATTGTCTGTGATTAGAGATGAGCGAACTTTAAAAAAAAAGTCCGGTGTTCGGCGTTCGGGTTGTGGTAAGTAGCGCATCCCGTTATGGATTCCACTATAGCGGCATATGGAATCCATAAGGGGCGGCTGCCAGCAACCCGAACTGTGGTGACGACACTGTCAAGTGATCAGTGCAGGGGGTGTGGCTCAGCACTGGATTTGATCCCGGAAATCCTGGAGTTCACTCATCTCTATCTGTGATCTGAACATCATCAAAGTCTGTGGAAAGACCTCAAAAGAGCAGGGCATGCAGGACGGCCCAGGAATCTCAGAGAACTTAAAGACTTTTGCAAGGAAGACTAGATGAAAATCCCTCAAACAAGAATTTAAAGACTTTGGCTGTCTACAAAAAGCGTTTACAAGCTGTGATACTTGCCAAAGGGGGTGCTGCTAGGTACCAACCATGCAGGATGCCCAAAGTCTTACTTTGGGCCCTTTTCCTTTTTTTGTTATTTTGAAAATGTAAAAGATGAAAATGAAAAATTATTTGTGCTTAAAAAAGAAAGGGAATGCGCCATCTTTAACTTAATTTTGACCAGGGATGCCCAAACTTTTCTATGCCACTGTAACCCCTTTAAAAAGGAACTTTCATGGGAATTTTTTTTAAACTGAATACCTGATATGGTAGTCCCCCTTCTGCTGATGCTCCAGCTTTTTTTTTCTGATAGACCCCTCCATTGTGTCGCTATGACTCTCTATTTTTTTGGCACCCAATATGTTAATTCCTAGCATCGGTAGAAAGAAGAGTGGGCGTCTCCTTGGCTGTGACGCTGTCAAATCGCAGCAGAGCACTGCATAGCCAGAGAGATGCCGTGCTGTTCTTGTGAGATTTGGGGGGGGGGGGGGGTTTGGGGGGAGTTGAAGCATCAGCGAGGTCACCCGATGGTATATATTCTAAGGCCAAGTGATCGTCATGACATATCTGGGACATAGGTTGATAGCAGGGTAACAGAGCCTTGCTGGTAACCAGAGTGATCTAACATTAAAGCTACACCGCCTTTCCTTTGCCACGCAGGCAAAACGCATGTGAAACTGGCAGCTGATAGTCAAGGCTTCTGTACTCGCAAATCTAGTTTGGGGATGCCAGATGCCAGTTGAGCTTTCTTGCAGATAGAATTATAATGAGTATGTCCAACAAAGCTAGATTACTAAAAATCTGATCATACAAAAAGAATGCTTTGTACAAGCATTTGATGACGCATAGAAACTGCAATAATCAACGTTCTTTGCTAAATAAATCAATTTGGATTTTTTTCCACAGATTACAGAATAGATGCTATACTCTCCACTCAACCTGGTCAACAAGTTCCTTATAAATGTAGCACTGCAGTCACGTTCTCATGTGATTGAATTCTGTGGGATCCAGTCCTGTGGGATCCAGTAAATGAGAATCTTTACTTTCATGCATGGTGACGGAATTGTTAGCTTGGACAGGTAGCATGTTATAAGGCAGACTGATTGAGTATAACTTCTCACTTATTCATTAAAATCCCTACTTCTTCTAATCTTAGGAGTCCAGTGGGCGGTCCTACTCAGTGACATCATTCCTTGTCTTATTATGTATAGAGATAGACGTCAATCAGTGAATCGGACCACCCACTAGACTCCAAAAAATACTGACTCTTTTCCCACAAAACTTTCAATCTGGTCAGCTCCTTCTGCTCTCGAACATGAAGCAAGTTTGTGCCTCCCTACGAATTACTGCTGAGTAATCTAAAACAAGTTGAAAGTTTACACACCATAAAGTTCTATATGGACTTGCACTACCCATTTCAAACCACTACAGTTTAACCTTCTACAGGGGTTGTCCAGCTGTTAATATTGATGACCTATAGTCAATATCTGATCAGCGGGGGTCCGAAACCCGGCACCTACGCGATCAGCTGTCTGAAGAGGAGGCGGCGTTCCATGCGAGTGCTGCATTCTCTTCATTACACTGCACTTTGTTATTGCATAAGTTATTGATGACCTATCCTGACGATAAGTCATCAATATGAACGGCTGGACAACTCTTTTAAGGTCGCTTTAGATGGGACAATTCAGCAAACGATTGTCTTCCTTCCCGGCAAGCGCCTGCTCATCAGTGGAAGAGACAGCTGCATTTACATGCAGCGATCTCCTCCACCACATGGGGATGAGTGACCGCTAATACCATCGCTCTTCCTCATACAGACTCATTGTTTGCTGGCAGCGGAGCATGATTAGTACGATCACCTGTCGGTAAATGACGATTTATGTGCCTGTATAAACGCTTCAATCACCCGACAAACAAGTGTTTCGCTCGTTCATTGGGTAATCAGCGGCACCTTTACCTCGCCAGAAAATTACTAACGAGCATTCCTGTGAACTAGGGGTCGACCGATATTGATTTTTTAGAGCCGATACCGATATTCTGTGAACTTTCAGGCCGATAGCCGATATTTTATACCGATATTTTGCGCATTTTAATTTTTTGATTTTTTTTTTCTGTTACAGCGTCCAACGCTTTAAAAAAAAAAAAATTTAATAGTTTGGACTTTTTGGGCACGGCGATATGTTTTTTTATTTATTGTTTATATATCTTATATGTAAAATTGGAAAAGGGTTAATTTATACTTAATATTTTGGTGTTTTTTTACTATTTTAAATTTTTTTACTTTTTATTTTATTATTATTTCCCCCCTTAGGGGTAGAACCTGGGCTCTTTACATCCCTTGTCCTATTCACCCTAATAGAGATCTATCAGGGAGAATAGGACCTCACACTCTCCCTGCTGCCCTGTGCTATGGGCACACAGCAGCAGGAACCGACCATGGCAGCCAGGGCTTCAGGAGCGTCCTGGCTGCCATGGTAACCGATTGGAGCCCCAGCATTACACTGCTGGGGCTCCGATCAGAAGAGAGGAGGTGGGGGACCCTGTGGCCACTGCCACCAATGATATCAATACTAAAAGGATGGGGGGAGGAGGGAGGATGGGGGAGGACGAGGACGCACTGGCCACCAATGTTTTTTATACTGTGGACAGGGGGGGCTGAGGGCGCACTGGCCACCAATGATAATAACGTTTAAGATATTACAAACGCAGGCATTACAAGCACATTGCCCAGACCCTGCCTCTGATAGAGAGCTGCGATCCGCGGCAATTAACCCCTCAGGTGCCGCACCTGAGGGGTTAATTGCCGCGGATCGCAGCCATCTTAAACCTTATTATCATTGGTGGCCAGTGCGCCCTCAGCGCCTCCTCCTCCTCTTCTCTCCATTGGCAGGGCAGCGCAGCACAGGGGGAAGGAGGGACTGCCTCCTTCTCCCCTGTGCTTCTCAGGGAACATGGCCGCGCTGAGACTGGCGCGGCAATGTTCTGTGATAGCACAGTTATCGGTATATCGGCCTGGTTAGGGGCCGATACCGATAACTGTGCAAATCATGAATATCGGCCGATAATATCGGCCAAACCGATAATCGGTCGACCCCTACTGTGAACCGTCATTAATGATTATCTGGCGGATTCTTGGCCTTTAAGGGTACTTTCACACTTGCGGCATGGCTATCCGGCAGGCTGTTCGGGCGGGTGAACAGCCTGCCGGATCGCCATGCCGCAAGTACCCGTGTGCCGCCGCTCCGTCCCCATTGACTATAATGGGACGGGGGGCGGAGCTACGGCGCAGCACGGCAGTGCACGGGTACTTGCGGCATGGCGGATCAGGCAGGCTGTTTACCCGCCGGAACATGCTGCCGGACAGCCATGCCGCTAGTGTGAAAGTACCCTAAGTCCATTACTTTAACTTGAACAATACTGATGACCTATCCCCATGATTAGGCATCAGTATCTAGTTGGTGGGGGGTCCGGATGCCCTGCCGATCAGCTGCTAGAAGAGGCCATAGCATTCTGGTGATCACTGCTCTTCCTAGGCCAGTGAAGTTTTGTTCATTGGTCAGATTGCTAATGTACAGCTCAGTCCTATTCAAGTTGATTGGCCTGGGCTGCAATACCAAGCACAGCCACTATACAATGTATGGCACTGTGCTTGGTATGCTGTGAGAAGGCTGCGGGGCTCAGTGTTGCCTCACGGCCTCTCCATGCAGCTGACTGGCAGGAGTCCCGGGAGTCAGACCCCCATCGATTAGATATTATTGGCCTATCCTTTAGGTCATCAATATTACACTCCCGGAAAACCACTTTAAAGACGTTGTATAGGATTAGATTGATAATGAGGGTCTGCTTTTTTCTACAGAAACAGTCCCCCTCTTGACCATGAGTTGTATCAATCTCATTTATAGCTTCGTTAGAAAGAGCTTGTCATGTATTATATAATAGGAAAAAATAAAGGTAGCACTACTGAAGGTGGCCTATGGATCAAGGTGCTCGCAGCAACCAGATTCACCCAAATCGACAGTAGTAAAATGAAAATTAATATAATGCTGGGCACTCTTATCAACTGGAGATTAGTAGCAATTTAATAATGTCTAAAAATATATAACAATAAAACAATAGTTATTGTCTGGCCAGACTGACAATGTGCAATAATACAATAAATAATAGTGCAAAGGTCGCAAAAGCACAAATCAATCAATAATATATGCACTGAAAGTCCACCTAAAATGGAGTCCAAATATATAGGCCAAAATCTGGCTGGTAAGTTCATCCATTAATCATCCAGGGGACCATACATCAAACTCTAAAAAGCAAACGTTCCTTAACCTCCTCTGGACCGCCGCACGCAGATACGCGTGATCGCGGCGGCCCAGTTATTCCTCGTTGACGCGTCAGCGCGTCATCTCGCAAGAGGCCAGATTTCCTGTGAGCGCGCGCGCGCTCACAGGATCGCACCGGGAAGAAGTTTAACTACAGCCTGCCAGCGCTGATTATGCACTGGCAGGCTGTAGTAGTTAAAAAAAATCGCATATCAGACGCTGTTTTGTTAACAGCGTCTGATATGCCTGCTGTCTGCTCCTCTGGTGGTCCCTTTTGCTTGGGACCGCCAGAGGAAACATATGTAAGTGCACCAATCACCACACAGACCGGATTTCACAGGGCATTTTTACGCATTTGGATTCCAGACTTCTTCTCACGCTTGAGAGACCCCTAAAATGCCAGGGCAGTATAAATACCCCACAAGTGACCCCATTTTAGAAAGTAGACACCCCAAGGTATTCCGTGAGCGGTATGGTGAGTTCATGTAAAATTTTGTTTTTTGTCACAAGTTAGTGGAATATGAGACTTTGTAAGAAAAAATAAATAAATAAATTTCCGCTAACTTGCGCCAAAAAAAAAAAATCTTCTATGAACTCACCATGCCCCTCACGGAATACTCTGGGGTGTCTTCTTTCTAAAATGGGGTCACTTGTGGGGTATTTGTACTGCCCTGGCATTTTATGGGTCTCTAAAGCGTGAGAAGAAGTCTGGAATCTAAATGCGTAAAAATGCCCTGTGAAATCCAGTCTGTGTGGTGAGATGACGCGCCAACGAGGAATAACTGGGCCGCCGCGATCACGCGTATCTGCGTGCAGCGGTCCAGAGGAGGTTAAGGAACGTTTGCTTTTTACAGTTTGATGTATGGTCCCTTGGATGATTAATGGATGAACTTACCAGCCAGATTTTGGATTTACATCTGGCCTATATATTTGGACTCCATTTCAAGTGGACTTTCAGTGCATATATTATGGATTGATTTGTGCTTTTGTGACCTTTGCACTATTATTTATTGTATTATTGCACATTGTCAGTCTGGCCAGACAATAACTATTGTTTTATTGTTATATATTTTCAGACATTATTAAATTGCTACTAATCTCCAGTTCATAAGAGTGCCCAGCATTATATTAATATGTATTATATAATGTCTGACTTTCATTTTTTACATTAATCATGGGATAATCCATTTAAAGAGGACCTTTCACTGGTCCACAGTTTATCAGTTAAAGATATCTACATTGAGAGCGGCACCCAGGGATGTCCCTGCACTTACTTGTATCCCTGGGTGCCGCTCCGTTCGTCCCCTGTAGCCCCCGGTACCGGCGCTCCTGCTGCTGTAATTTTGCCTGGGCGGAGACTTCTTCTTCTGCCCTGGCGTCTCCTTCTCCCAGGGCTGGAGCGCTGCTAGTCGCAGCGCTCAGCTCATATCCTGAATATGAGCTGAGCGCTGCGATGACAGCGTCCAGCCCTGGTAGAAGGAGACGCCAGGCAGAAGAAGAAGTCTCCGCCCAGGCAAAATTACAGCAGCAGGAGCGCCAGTACCGAGGCTACAGGACGAACGGAGCGGCACCCAGGGATACAAGTAAGTGCAGGGACATCCCTGGGTGCCGCTCTCAATGTAGATATCTTTAACTGATAAACTGTGGACCAGTGAAAGGTCCTCTTTAAGCAGTTTTCCATACAATTGATGCTAACTGCAAGATGTGAAGAATCCTAAAAAAACAGATCAGTGAGTGTGGACCCACTGTGCCAACTAACTGGTTTGTCTTTGGACTAAATCCTAAGAGCGTTATTCCGGCGATCCACTCGTATTTACCCTTTCACCCCTGTACAGGGAGCTGGACTTCACAGCAGGGGAGCAACCAGTCCGCTACCTCTTGGAATAGTCCTTGGCTGCGGACACATTGGGGTCAGGGACTCTGGTGCCAGCACCAAGATCTCTCGGCACAGAAAACTCACTAAAATCTCAGGTACAGTCTGAACAGTCACTTATACTGATTTTGTGGTTATTGGCAGGACTTGACTGTAGGAAACTTGGCTGGATAGCTGAGGTCAGGGGTACTCAGTCAGGATGGGTACACAGATGGGAACACCAACTGGTTAACGCAAGTCAATCACTCAAGCAGAAGTCATCCAAACACCTTTGCTGTTCATAGGGAATTTTAAAGAGGTGCAAAAATGGGGATGTTTTGGAAACCCCTCGCACTTGGCCAGACCTTACATATCTGCTACCTGGTGCTGGCTCCCCGATCCTTCTCCTCCTGGCCTGCGATGCTCTGCTGGGCTTCATCTGGTTTGATGCTGCCTGCAGCCAATCACTGGCCACAAATGGTCACACGATGAAAGGGGATCTGGTCACTGGACCGAAGAGCAGGGAGTCGGCACTGGAAAGCGGGTAAGTAAGCTTCCCTTTACAGGTATGGCCACCAAAGGACCCTCTATTCTACCACAACTCCTTTAAAGGGGTTGTCTCACTTCAGCAAATGGCACTTATCATGTAGAGAAAGTTAATACCAGGCACCTACTAATGTATTGTTATTATCCATATTGCCTCCTTTGCTGGCTGGATTTTGATTTCCATCACATTATACACTTCTTATTTCCATGGTTATGACCACCCTGCAGTCCAGTAGTGGTGGTCGTGCTTGCACGTTATAGGAAAAAGTGCTGGACTGTGTGCACTCCTGCAGAGAAGCCGGTGCCTTTTCTGATAGTGTGCAAGCACGGCCACCGCTGAGGGATTGCAGCGTGGTCATAACCATGGAATCGAAAAGTATATAATGTGATGGAAAAATTAATCCAGCCAACAAAGGAGGCAATATGGACAATCACAATACATTAGTAGGTGCCCTGTATTAACTTTCTGTACATGATAAAAGCCACTTGCTGAAGTGACACATCCCCTTTAAGTTCTGTAGAGAGTGCCTGAGCGAGGAGCAGACAAGTAAGCTTAAATTTACAGGTCCGGCCAAGTGGGGGGTATTTACCAAACCTCCTCCCCTTTTTACCAAACCCCTTTAAGCTCAGGCATCCTCAGGAGCCCTATATACCAGGGCCCCTCAGACATTGGCTGGGGAAGGATTTGCAGATGCAGCACTGGCCCTTTAAGAGGCCACAGATGAGCGTGGACTAGCCCTAAGGGGACAGAGGCTGGAGCAATGGAGGCAGCAGCTTGCAGAGGATGTTGGGCAGCACGGTGAGTAGCAGGGCAGCAGCGGGCACATGAAATGCTGCAATTTTCTAACCCTGTGTGTCCTGGAGAGCTTACTGTTTAATTGGCATTACCAGAGTTCATCTGAGAACTATTAATTCTTGGCTTGTTAGAGCCGCGATAAAACAAAAGCAGTGCAAATCCCTTACCTAGCTGCCCCTGCCAGAGACCATTATGTAATGAAGCAATTTCTTAATTTTTTTTTTCTGCCTCTTAGGAAGAACAACAAAATAAAGCTATTTCCTATTTCGTTAAATCCCACTTCGCCAGAACGGCTTAAGGGTCACGGTGAAGTCTCTGAGCTCCTTAATCCCCATCAAATATGATTGAATTCAAGAACGGAAAGATAATATATTGGACAAGAGCAAAGCTCATTGATTATTCCACATAGCCCTGTCGTCTCCAACAGAGCTGCCAAATCACAGGCGGACGTCTGAGAAAATGAACACTTGCACTCAATCCCCCATCATATAGACGTAGAGCTGACACAGCATCTAATCTCCCTTCACTAAAGGTCCAGCCAGAAGTAGAAGACCACATTTCTGTATCTCCATTGAAATAAAAAAAAATCTGGAAGACACGAGGGGCAACTAATAGAGCAGCTAGGACTCGGGGAACCATAAAACATGTTCTGGTGCTCATTGCAGTTGGCTCAAACTTTGTAGAAACCTTGATGGAGGAGGATAGATGAGAGATGATGGCACTCTGTGTTTCCGTGTTTTACTTGGTGGATCCGTGGGATAGCAAAAATCTATTACCAGAGCACAGTGGGGATTTATCATTAGGGTAATCTATGGATTCGGTTTTACTTGAGTCTGCGTTGCTGTACATTGCGCCAAATTTATTAAATGTCTCAAGGGCTCATGCACACAGCCGTAGTTTTTGCTCGGCATTCAATCCACTTTTTTGCGGATCGGATTCCAACCCATTCATCAAAATGTGACTGCAAAAGATGCGGACAGCCCATCTGTGTACTGTTCGCATCCGCACGTCCTTCCCATGGCCTCGCAAAAAATAGAACATGTCCGATTCGTGTCCGTTTTGCGGACAAAGATAGGACATTTCTGCAGGAGTAAAATAAATGGCAGCATGCACTCGGCAGGATTAGGCCTCTTTCACACTGGCGTTTTATCTTTCCGTCCTAAAGTTCCGTCCTCGGGGCTCTGGGACGAAAAGATACTGATCAGGATTAACCCAATGCATCCTGAATGGAGAGAAATCTGTTCAGGATGCATCACAATGTCTTCAGTTTAGTACTGAGGCGTTTTTTGGCCGTAGCAAAATCTGCAGCATGCTGCGGATTTTCCTCCAGCCAAAAATCCTGGAGACATGCCGGAAGGACGGATCCGGATTAATGCCTATTGAAAAGCATTAATCCGGATCCGGCTTTAAGCTAAACGTCGTTTCGGCGCATCGCCGGATCTGATGTTTAGCTTTTGTGAATGGTTACCATGGCAGCCAGGACGCTAAAGTCCCGGCTGCCATGGTAAAGTGTAGTGGGGAGGCAGGGGAGAAGTATACTTACCGTCCATGCGGCTACCGAGTCCCGGGGAGCTCCACAATGACGTCAGAGCGCCCCATGAGCATGGATCACGTGATCCATGCACGTGGGGTGCTCTGATGTCATTGTGGAGCGCCCCGGGAGCCGCACGGACTGTAAGTATCTGCTCCCCTGGCTCCCGACTACTTACTATGGCAACCAGGACTTTAGTAGCGTCCGGGCTGCCATAGTAACACTGAAAGCATTTTGAAGACTGATCAGTCTTCAAATGCTTTCAGTTGTCTTGCGTTGTGACGGATCCGGCGGGCATTTCCGGCGACAGAAGTGCACGCCAGATCCACAGAGCGCAAGTGTGAAAGAGGCCTTAGCGATTTGCAGACTGCAAAACACTTAAGGCTGTGTGCATGAGCCTTAAGGCTACATGCACACGAGAGTGAAAAACGGACATGTGATGTACATTTTTTTGAACGGACATCACACATCCACTTTAAGACCAATGGTGGCCTATTCACACGGCAGTGTGAATCCAAAACGCCATCTATCAGCTGATTGACTTCAAGCGTGAAAGCCGCTGCCCCCTTGACATGGCCTGCGGTGGAATAAAAGTTATTTTACAGCGCTCATGCTCCTTGGACATGATTAGAAACCCGATGTCAACAGCTGTAAGCTACTGCTGGCCGTTTATGGTGCTGACAGGTTCCCTTTAAAAGTTGAAGGAGGGACAATTCCGAGACTTCTACTTACGGGATGCAGTGACACCAACAATAAACCTGTAGTTTATAAGGCAGCGATGCTGGCATCACAGCCAAAAATCTATTTACTGCATAGGAAAACAAATCTTACAGTCCTTTTCTACCGAGGAATGCTATTTTAGCCTTTTCTGCTCCTTGGACAATACACAGCGTGCATCAGAGGAAGGTGTTGGAATTTGCAATAAATAAAGCTCTAATCCCCCCCAACATACAGAGAAAGATTAGAACTCGTCCAGAGTATGAGCCAGCCAGAATCGATACCAGGCAAGAAACAGGTAGAAGTCTTCTAAAATGATGTCCACTCATACGTTGTATCATAGGGCACGCTCCCTAAACGTGACTGTCCCCTGCACTGCTCCCTTTGGGGGAGAATTTAGATTCTGCTTGTATACATACATTTCTAGGAGGAATAACAAGAACGACATCACGCAGAGTTCTAAGAAAAAGATGCTCCAGGGTAAGTATTTACTAAAAACGACCTATCAGTAGAGGTGACCAGTCCTCTTCAAATTAAGTCTTATATAAAAACTTAATTCAATAAATCCCTTCTTTATCATTGCACATGCTTTTATGTTATATTTTATTATACCTGTATATAATTATAATATTAAAATTTTTTATTATAAAAGTACAAAAAACAAGGTGTCATAACAAGTGAGCACATAATAAGAACAGTTTTGGCTCAGCAGGGTTTTCTGTAACCTGTGGCAAAATAATACACACCATTCCCGTCATGGCCCGTAGACCACAAGCTAATAACAACCCCTATATATAGTACAGGACACCGGCATACTAGGTACTGTATACACTGACATCGTACAGGGGTGCTGTCTGGAAACCAGGCTCTCTTTGGGGGGGGTTCCGATTTGGTGGGTCCTCTGTGGTAGCTTCACACACGCATACATGCACCAACTCCCCACTTCTTAAAGGGCTATTGTTCACCAATGCAACTTGTCTCCAGGCAATGATTAATAAGGACTCTTCCCCCATTCTTAGGGGTCCACTTCGTTCCAGAGTCTTTATTGTTTCCAAATTAATTTTCCATTAGCCCAGCCAGTTATTGGACTACCACTATTGTCTGCTGCCATCTTGACCTCTTACCCTGATTTATGTCTGCACACTGCCATGGAATCACAAAATGGTGTCTTCTAACCCCATGTACCAGCGGTTGCTAATGGAGACTATGCCAAGTCTAGTGACCAGGGGACTCCCTATGGTAAAGTCCATACCTCCCAGCCAGTTATTGGACTACCACTATTGTCTGCTGCCATCTTGACCTCTTGCTTACCCTGATCTATGTCTGCCCACTGCCATGGTACCACAAAATGGTGTCTTCTAACCCCATGTACCAGCGGTTGGTAATGGAGACTATGCCAATTCTAGTGACCAGGGGACTCCCTATGATAAAGTCCATAACTCCCAGCCAGTTATTGGACTACCACTATTGTCTGCTGCCATCTTGACCTCTCGCTTACCCTGATTTATGTCTGCCCACTGCCATGGTACCACAAAATGGTGTCTTCTAACCCCATGTACCAGCGGTTGGTAATGGAGACTATGCCAAGTCTAGTGACCAGGGGACTCCCTATGGTAAAGTCCATACCTCCTCATGGGGGCTACGGGTGAAAAACTTACAATCCCTTAGACTATGCTCCTCACCCAGTTTAGCCCTGCTTCAAATCTGTTGGCAACCCAGAGGCTCCACGTCATCTCCAGTCGATGACAATAAATCAGATGCCAGCTTCCGACTGTTTAAATGCAGGACTGTTTGCACTGGTTTTGATAAATCGTCCATATATAGAAACCATTAATAACAATATATTTTAACAATGAAACTTTTATTTCACTGTATGATATTCATTCCTTTCACATGAAGACATTTCCCATTGATCCCTGTCATCTGCTCCAAAGGGTCACGTTCCCCGAAACAGGCTATTGGGTTAAAAGGGTTGTACAAATGATGGCCTATCTCCAAGATAGGCCATCACTAGCTGATAAGGGGGTTCCGACCTCCCCCTCCCTCTGCCAACCAGCTGTTCGAGTGTACCTCTCTTGCCGGAAGTTGGCACCGGAGCTACAAAGCATTGTCAACAACGTAATGGAGGGAGGGAGCTACTGGTGCCAACTTCAGATAACAGAGGTACATCGAACAGCTGATCGGCAAAGGCCCTCACTTAAAAAGGAACAGACAACCCCTTTAATGAATACATTCTTTAGCCACCATCGCTGAATGTGAGAATTTAGAGTTCATTGAGCTATACTAAAGCGCCTCTGGTTAGCCCCTTTCAATACTACAAGGAATGATTCTTTTACGCCCACGCACTTATTATTTGCATATTTGAATTCACGAAGAACAGTCACTTTCTTTTTATATGTAAACCCCACTGGTTTCCATAGAAGTGGGTATGGTAATGACTAGGAAATGTAGGACTGGCAAAGAACTGGAACACTGGAAAGTGAGTTTATTTCAGGGTAAAAAATGCTACGTGACGACAACTGTGTAGTTCTAGATTTTTAGTGGAACGCAAGTTCAGAATGTACTTTTTGGAAATGAGTCACCATAAAGGGGATTTCATTTTAACCCTCTCTCGCCAGCAATATATGTATTAAAAAAGATGTCTGTCCTGACAGGGTATTTGGATGCATGCAATAGAGTCCGGTGCTCAGGACCCCCCTAGGAGAGCATGCGGCTGTTATAGGCAAGGCTCAGACTCTCCCTCAGCCCCCAGGAGATCATGGGTCTACTATGCATGACAAGATTTCAACAGTACTCAAGTATATGATTTATTAATCCTTCAACATAAGAAAAAATAAAACGTTTCTTATCTTTTGTATGTTAAAGATGGATTAATAAATAATAATTGGACCAGTATCAAAGTGATTATACTTGGATAACTTTTTTTTTATCCTATGACAACACAGAGCCACACGAGGAGGTCTGGTTTTTGAGGGACGAGTATATTTTTTTTCTTTAATAAAAGTGGCACAGCTCCTGTGCCATACCATTACCACGTGGTACATTTATAGCACTAGTGAACTTTTACATTTACACTTTTTTTTCCCCTGAACTATAATACATCGGAATACTGCAATGGAAAAACTTACAGGCGAGAAAGAAAAAAAAAGCATTTCCATGACTATGATTCGAGGGAAACAGGAGAAGAAGAACAGTGCTCTAGGTAGTTCTATAAATGATGTTGGGTGCCCGCTGCCTCATGGTATGGTCCAACTCGTCCCGACAAAAGTATCCAAGTAAAGTAATAATAGATGCATGCTTAAGAAAGACATTAGGAGAAACATCGCATCTGGAATAAATCACCTTTTTTCATCTACACGGACTTCTGCTTCTACCATTACTTACCTTTGTCCATGACTATGATGTCACAATTTTTTTTTCAGTAGGTGCCCAAATGATATTACTGCTACCATTTCTGTAAATGTACGTTGAAATGCTTAAATCTGTCTAGAATCCGGATACAAAAATATCCAAACATGCTTCCATGTTCAGGAGTACGGTCACTGATTTATACTGGAGGTATACCCCATTTTTTGTACTATAAGACGCACGGAGAATTTAGAGGAGGAAAATAAGAAAGACCCCCAAATCAGACCCCCATATCAGATCCCAAAATTAGACCCCCAAGCTCCATCAGCCTCAGATCAGACCCCTATGAGCCTTAAATCAGACCTCTATGAGCCTCAGTTCAGACCCCTATGAGCCTCAGATCAGACTCCAATGAGCCTCAGATCAGGCCCCCATCAACTTCAGATCAGACCCTCATGAGCCTCAGATCAGACCCCCATGAGCCTCAGATCAGACCCCCATGAGCCTCAGATCAGACCCCCATGAGCCTTAGATCAGACCCTCATAAACCTGAGATCAGACCCCCATCAGCCTCAGATCAGATCCCCATCAGCCCCAGATCAGACCCCCATCAGCCTCAGATCAGACCCCCATCAGACATAAAAAATTTAATTACCTTGCTTGTTCCAGGCGGTGCTGCCACTCTGAAGATCTAGGACTCACTGCTTGCCAGTACTACACTGTGACCTGACGTCCCACAGGATCAGGTCATAGTGCGTGCCTACATTCACGCTGTACACAGTCAGAACACAGTGCAGAGCGGGCCCTGGAAGAAGACCAGGGAGGGTGAGTACAGCCGATGCAGTGCTGTACTTTAACCTCCCCGCGCCTCCTGCATGCTTCCTCTTATAGTCCAAAAAATACGGTAATTATAATGCTAAAACCCAATCTGTGTCTCAATTAGAAAAAGAATAAATGTGACACTTGTCATTATACAGCTGCCTTAAGTTACCTGCATGCCTCGCATCTTCTGAAAGCGGGCTACGGTATCGCTCAGTGTGTAAACCCGAACGTGCCCCATGTGCAGTTTCCCAGATGGATATGGAAACATTGACAAGACATAATACTTTGGTTTTGAATTCTGTAAAATAATTTAAAAAATAATCCATTAGTGCAAATAGCATACTTTGGACATTAAACCCCACCATTATGAGCTGCTGGCATCATTGCTTCATTGTGCATAATAAAAAGTCTATTTCCCATTGCTATTTCCAAAAAAGCAAAGAGAGGAAATACCGTTCCAACAAAAGAAACTAATGATGAACACGACTGCATTGTTTTCATTCAAGGGCATGCGATTCATTTCATAATTTTATTTTATGCTGATCATTATGTAACTACACAGATAGGAAATAAAAATAAATACTGAACAATGCCACATTTCATTTCTGAAACTTTTCCAAGACAATTTCACTTATCAGAGTTTTAAAAAACTTTCAAGGTTAAAGACAAATCCAATCATATAAAAAAAAGAAATAATCAAATCCAAAAATATAAAGTCCACTTTTGCTTAAAGGGATTGACCAGTTTTTGTTTTTTTAAACAAATGATGGCCTAGCTCAGGCATGGGCAAACGGCGGCCCTCCAGCTGTTGTAAAACTACAACTCCCACCATGCCCTTCTGCAGGCTGATAGCTGTAGGCTGTCCAGGAATGATGGGAGTTGTAGTTTTGCAACAGCTGGAGGGCCGCAGTTTGCCCATCCCTGGCCTAGCTGATCGGTGGGGATTCAGCTCCGATGCAAGAACTACATAGCTCCTCTGTTGGTGACGGAGCTGGATACTGCCATGCAATTCCGACTTAATGGGAGCAGTGCTTCAGTAACTAGCATGGTGTTATTCCGGAACCGACTTTCTTCCCCTTCTCCTTTGCAAATCTAGTTCCCATATTCCCTATTAAGTTAATAATGTGGAGGTTTTTTCTAAAAGAGGAGCTATCCATTTGAAAAGCTCAGCAGATTCATATACAGGGTGACCCATGAAAAAGTAGCCCCCCCCCAATATCTCCAAATCAAACTGCCTAATAGTAAGTCTGTCTTAGTTGTCCATAGCAACCAATCAGAGCTCAACTTTCATTTTTTTCAGAGCCCTGTAGGGATTGAAAGCTGAGCTCTGATTGGTTGCTATGGGCAGTTTTAGAAAGTGGCCTATTGTGTCAGAACAGGGAGTAGTGATTGTGGAAGGCTATGTGCGGACCAGATCCGATTAAAGAAACCACCAGCTAAACGTTGTATTCAGAGTCTGGTTCAGAAATGGCAATTAACTGGCTCTGTAGCAAACATGAAGAAACCGAGGCCTCCATCGATCAGGACGGCTGAAATTGTGCATGAAATTCAGCAGCGGATTGCAAGTAGCCCCCAAAAATGAACTCTAAGACTGTCTCAGCAAATGGGTGTATCACGAACGACGTGTCAACGAGTGCCGAAATATCTGAACCTGAAACCGTACCGAATAACGTGAGTGCAAGAACTGAACGAGTCTGACAGAGCAAAATGCGGAAATTACTGGACTTGGTGGCTGACTAGAGTGCTATATTTTGTGACTTATTGCAGCTACAGCCATAATCTTGGGTCTTGTTTTAAAGCTTAGATTGTCAGGTTTAAAATAAGACCAGAATCTTTAAGTGTTACACAGCCTAAGATATTCCAGGATAAAGAAGCCCTGTTCCATTCAGCCAGCATGAAGGCAGGGCAGCAGGGAACACACTGACAGGCTGTACAAAGGACAAACATAGATTTTCTCTATCTCTGTGTAACTGTACACGTCCCCAGGGTGGGATAATATGGATTTCTTTGCATGTTATCAACCCCCTTCACTAATCAATCAGAAACTTACTTGCTCTTTGATTGACACATATGGGGGAGGGGACTCTTTTTCCAAAAAAGGAGTGTGAAGATAAGTGTAAAATATACAGACCGCTTCTCTAGTGATATTTATTATACATACGCTAATATTGATACATCTCTAATCAGTCATAAAAAATATCTTTGCTCATTGACTGCAACCGTAAATAATTGTTTTCAATTATCTAAGTTTTTTTTGGTGCTCATATTATGAATGCAACAACGGGACCTCCTGCGGCGCTTCATGCACGTGCTGCTTCTTGTTTAT
Source organism: Bufotes viridis (assembly GCA_033119425.1). Classification (NCBI taxonomy): domain Eukaryota; kingdom Metazoa; phylum Chordata; class Amphibia; order Anura; family Bufonidae; genus Bufotes; species Bufotes viridis. Next base: position 151,918,854 of record CM065593.1, on the reverse strand, counting down.
TACACTGCGCGTCATCTCCCCATCAAGTGAATGGAGCGAGTACTTGTCATTACACTGCAACATCGAGACTTTAGAGACAACGGGCGGTGTAATGAACAGGAAGCAGAGCTCGTATGGAGCGCCTCCTCCTCTTCAAACAGCTGATCAGACCCCTGCCGATCGGATGTTGATGACGTGTCCTATTCTGTCTTCAATTTGTCATTACGGGGGACTGAGTGCAGAACGAAAAAATTAAATGTGAAAAAAGTGAAAGGGTGTGAAGACTTTTTAAATGCACTGTAAGTGCATGACGATTTGCAGGTATTTATTCGTTTCACCTTGATCAACAATATAGTATAAATGTTTTGAGAAAAGCACCAGATGGTGCATGCGCAGTGTGTTCTCTGAGGCTGATGCCAGGAGTACAGGCGCTCGCGGGGCGGGGCTATGCTGGGCTCCTTCAGAATAGGACCGCTGGGCTCCAGAGATGTTAAGAACAGCCCCTTGGGCTCCATTTTCGAAAGAAACTAAAGCATTTATATCTAAGGGTACTTTCACACTAGCGTTATTCTTTTCCGGAAATGAGTTCCGTCCTAGGGGCTCAATACCGGAAAAAAAAACTGATCAGTTTAATCCTAATACATTCTGAATGGAAAGCATTCCGTTCAGGATGCATGAGTTCAGTCGCTTATACGTTTTTTGGCCGGATAATATACTGCAGCATGCTGCGGTATTTTCTCAGTCCAACATTCCGGAACATTTGCCGGATCGCCAGATCAGGCATTAACTTCCATTGAAATGTATTAGTGGCATTAAAATTACCGCGTTGACGGATCTGCTCTTCCGGTCTGCTCATGCGCAGAACTTTAAAAATGTGAAAAAGATAAATACCGGATCCGTTTTTTGCGGATGAAAACCGCAGAGACGGATCCGGTATTGCAATGCATTTGTGAGATGAGACCGTCTACAAATGGTATCCGTTTGCATACAGGTTGCTGGATCCGGCAGGCAGTTCCAGCAACTCAAGTGTGAAAGTGCCCTTAGGTATATAGGAGATCTGGCAGACCCTATAAGCGGCTCTATATGCAAAATATAGGTGACAGAATCCCTTCAATATAGTTCTTATATAGACATAATACTTACATCTAATTCATTGATTGTGGTAAAATTGTCTTTTATCTTGTGCTGCCAGAATTTTTCCACCTTTCTTCTAGTTTCCAATCCATACCCTTTCTCCCACTGTCCGGTCTCACTGTATATGGTCCTTGTGATGCCATGACTTAAAACCCATGGCCAACGCTTGGGTAGAGCATTCAGCCTTCTTTTCAGACAATTACTGCAAAGTCCAAGTCCCATCACAGAAGGGCCCATTCTCCACGGAGAGGACTCCTATAAAAATATAAAAGAAAAAAAAACCTGTAATATCACTACAAGCAATACACCAATCATACAACATAAATCAGATATTATTAACACATACACATATACATACTCTACATCGCTGGATATATGAGAGGTTCCACTACTTTATAACATACCGTGCATTTTAATTCCTTGTCATATGCTTGCCGTCAGTGAATGGAAGCATAAATGTATCTAGTCTTAGCAATAATCTGGACTCCAGGAAGATACACTGCTCAAACCAGGCCTCATACACAGAAACGTATTTTTGGTCCGCATCCAATCCGCATTTTTTGCGGATTAGATGCGGACCCATTTACTTCAACGAGGCCGCAAAAGATGCTGTCTGCATCCGTATATATCCCTACGTTAAAATAGTGTCCGACAAGGATAGGACAGTTCGATACAGGGTAGGACGTCTTGCTCCATAAAATGCGCAACACGCATGGCTGGCATCTGTGTTTTTCGGATCTCCAATCTGCGACCGCAAAAACTGAAGCGGCCGTGTGCATGAGTCCTAACGGAGAGAACCGTGTAGCTGCTGCTTAGGCTATGTGAAGTGAATTTCCGTTTTATTGGCGTGTCAAAGGACAGACACCAATGGCACCCGATGGACCCCCTTAACTATAATAGGGTTCATCAGAGGATTTAAAGGAAAAAATAGCACCACATGCTGACCTACTGTTTCTTGCCTTCGGGGTGGGATGTGCGACGGTGGCTGCAAATGGAGCCTCTAATGCAGATGTGAATACAGCCATAAGTGTCTGGCTAGTAGAACTGCGTGTGTACAGTCTGCTGCTACAGTATACCCCACAACAGAGACACTGACAGCAGCTGCAGCCATCGTCACACTACCACAGTGCCAGGAATAATGCCCTCATTAGTGAGAGCCACGGTTCCCCCATCATAATGCTGCCAGCCACAGTTATCCCCATTTCCCCATCTGCTCCACCATAGGACCAAGTAGACGCACATGAGCGCCCTCTGGTGGCTCACATGCCTCTTTCACCCCTGTGATATGGAACATGTCAGGCTCCGTTTGGCACGCACGTTGAATCGCTTTTTATCGAGAGTTTCCATCCATTTTGTCAGGCGTGTGAAAATAATATAAAGAGAAACACACAGCATCTCCTGACAACCATCTGTGAACCCGAACCGCACACGGGTGCTGTCAGTTTTTTTTCACTGACCCACTGAGTTGAATGGACAGATTGTGAGTGAAAAACGGAAGAGGACAGAAGATGCTGAGATTCTTCCTGAGCGGACGGTGGGCATAGAATATCTTTTTCACATTTTTAAAGGTCTGTGCATGCGTAGACCGGAAGACCGGATCCGTCAATGCGGTAATTTTAATTTTAATACATTTCAATGGAAATTAATGCCGCATCTGGCATTCCGGCAAGTGTTCCGGAATTGTGGACGTAAAATGGAATGCTGCCCTGTGAAATGAGCCTAAGAGCTCATGAACATGAATGTATTTTTGGTCCTCGTCTGATGTTTTTTTTTTTTCGGGTCGGATGCAGACCCATTCACTTCAAAGGGGCCGGAAAAGATGCGTGTGCGCTCCGCATCCGTATTTCCGGTCCACTGACCCGCAAAAATATAGACCATGTCCTACTCTTTTCCGTTTTACGGACAGGGATTGTGCACTTCTATAGAGGGAAGGATATACCATTCCGCAAAATGCATAACACACTCAACCGGTATCCGTGTTTTGCGGATCCAGAATTTGCAGACAGTGACAGCAACGGCCGTGTGCATGAGCCCTAACCCTAAGTTCACACCTGAGCGTTTTACAGCGCGTTTAAACGCGCTGTAAAACGCTCAACACATGAAAACCAATGCTTTCCTACGGCCCTGGTTCTCACTTGAGCGTTTTACAGCGCTTTTGAACGCGCTGTAAAACGCCCGACGCATTAACAAGTACTTGAGCTTTTTTTGGGGCGTTTGTCGCGCATTTTGTGATTGACACCACAGTAGTCAATCACAAGAACGCGGGTACGAACGCGCGTTTCCTATTTGCAAAAACGCGCTGAAATACGCGCAACAAAAACGCTCAGGTCTGAACCCAGGGTAAAGGAAACAGACTGGAGCTTCTGTGGAATGACTGCTTCCCAAAAAATTCTACTGCAGTCACACCTGTATGACAGCCAAGGCCAGGTGTGTACAGAGGCATAGGTGTACCGTGCACACGTCTGACCGTACCCAGCATTATCTACAGCCCTTTATGGCTGGGTTCACGATATCAGTTATGTCCAGACGGACACAATAAAGGTATTTTGGTGCCTTCTGGATAGTGGACAGAGGTTGTATTCATGACACAACCCCTTTAAAAAGCACCGCTCAGCAGGATATTGACTAATAGGGTTGGTCCTGCTGATTAAAATGACATCTGCTTTGTGAAAATCTTTTGTGGCATTCCCAATACACAAATGAGGGCTTCAGTGCACCAAGGGGTGGGCTGTAGCTCCTTGAGGTGCCTCAGTTGCTCTGCTTTCCACTGCTGGCCACACCCTCGGTGCACTGAAGCCCTCATTTGCACAAAGAAAGTTGTTGTTTTTTCCTCACAAAGACTGCAACCAATTCTTACAAGACATAATACCAAGCATGATAATGAGCAGGACCAACCCTGGGATGGTATCGCTAGGATATGCCCCCAATGTCTGATGGAGGGGCCAGAGGTAGGACCCGCCCCTATACTTAGAACAGAACCCACAGCGTGAAGGAGGGCGCACTGTGCATGCGCGGCCACCCTCCATTCATTTCTATGGGAGTGCTGGCTCGGCTATTTCCATAAGCCCCATAGAAGTGAATGGAGCGGTGGCTGCGCTTGCGCGGTAAAAAAACAAGTTCGCTCAACACTAGATACAACCCCTTGAATCCTTCCTTATAGAGGGCGTGTCGGCTCTCCTGACTTATAACAGAAGAACAGTCTCAAATTACTCTGTGTTTTGTCATTCCTCCTGTTATTCCTACTATTTATGAAGAAATTGACAGCTGGGTGTTACCCAGTGGGGGGGGGGTGTCCTTCACACACTCTGAGACTGTCCAATCATCGCTGTCAATGTCAGACTATGCAGTGACAAACCCCTTTTGACAGGAGAAATAGTCAATATTCATACATTTCCAGGAGGAATAACAAAGGAACACCAGAACCAAGAGTATGAAGAAAAGATGCTGCGGAAGAGTAACATAACCATTCAGTAACACAGACAGGTGAGGACAGGGGAACATGGCGTCATACTGTATGTACAGCACATTATGACCCCGACATTCCCCATGGTCTGAGCCCCTGATAACCTTCACAAATGACCACAGCTCACTGTCTCCATACTGTCTCTCCTACAAGTAGCCAGGTTTTAATGGATTTACACCTATCGCGAGAACTAGTATTCTGGGACTTGTAGTTCCACAGAGGCAGTACAGGACAGGCGGGGGGGGGGGCTCTCTGCGACCCCCCTATCAGTGCTGTTACATGCTCGATTCACATGTCCTACCTCAGGAGATGCTAGTAGTTCCTAGTGCGGGAAAGGACCTTTCATGATGTCACGAGCACGTGATCAGTCACATGGCTGGGCGGAGTCAGGCTCCGGGCTGTGCTGGGGAGGTTGTGTGGAAATGACTGAACTGCTCAGATTAGGTCACACACGGGCGACCTGCACTGTGCAAATGACAAACACCGTCTGCACCGCCAGCATCAGCTCATTCTCAGCAATGCTCCATGACACACACAGCCAGCACAGTACCCTGCACATTACAGACCAGCAGAGCTCTGGACTGTGCAGGTGCAGAGCCCTATGTGTGTAAGGCGCTGTTCAGATTTAACCCTATGAAGTTAGCTGACATTAGCGATGTGCTAATGCCAGCTAAACCTAACTAGCCTATTGTTACTTTTCTCAGTGCCTGCATTAACCTAAAAATCGAACTTTTATAATATGCTAATGAGGCTCTAGGAGCAGGGGGGGCGTTGTTCCTGCTCCTAGAGCCTCCGTTCTCCCACCTTGGTCTCCTCCCTCCAGGTCTTGATTGACAGGGCCAGGCAGCGCTTGCGTCTGTCTGCCAGCCCTGTGCTCGGATGAAATCTCGCGCCGTTCTGAACTCAGCGCAGGCGCTGTGAGGGAAAGACGCTCGTCGACTGCTAGGTTCCTCACCGCGCCTGCGCTGAGTTCGTAACGGCGCGAGACTACATCCGAGCACAGGGCTGGCAGACAGACGCAAGCGCTGCCTGGCCCTGTCAATCAAGACCTGGAGGGAGGAGACCAAGGTGGGAGAACGGAGGCTCTAGGAGCAGGAACAACGCCCCCCCTGCTCCTAGAGCCTCATTAGCATATTATAAAAGTTCGATTTTTAGGTTAATGCAGGCACTGAGAAAAGTAAGAATAGGCTAGCTAGGTTTAGCTGGCATTAGCACATCGCTAATGTCAGCTAACTTCATAGGGTTAAACCTGGTGACAGAAACCCTTTAAACAGTAACCCTCAGTTCACACTTGCGCGTTTTACAGCGCGTTCGAACGTGCTGTAAAACGCATAACCGATGCAGACCAATGCTTCCCTATGGGACTGGTTCACATTTTCGCGTTTTACAGCGCGTTCGAACGCGCTGAAAAACGCCCGACGCATAAACAAGTACTTGAGCTTTTTTGGGGGCGTTTGTCGCGCGTTTTGGCCCATAGACTTAAATGGGAACGCACAACGCTTGTATTTTGCGCGTTTTTGACACTGAAAACGCGCGTTCGAACACGCGTTTATGAATTTGCAACATGCTGGAAAGGCCAAACCCCAGCTCTGATTGGCCAAACTTCATATAGACAGGGATATTTGGTCATTGGACAACGCTGCAGTCAATCACACAAACGCGGGTAAGACACGCGTTTACTATTGCCAAAAACGCGCGTCTCAGAAACGCTCATATCTGAACCCAGCGTAAGGCTGGGTTCAGACTTGCGCGTTTTACAGCGCGTTCAAACGCACTGTAAAACGCTCAACACATGAAAACCAATGCTTTCCTATGGCCCTTGTTCTCACTTGAGCGTTTTACAGCGCGTCTGAACGCGCTGAAAAACTCCCTATGCTCAAAAATGTTCTTGAGCTTCTTTGGGGCGTTTTGGTCGCGCGTATTGTGATTGACGCCACAGTGGTCTATCACACGAAAGCGCGTTTCCTGTTTCCAAAAACGCGCTGTAATATGCGCGTATCAAATACGCGCAAGCCTGAACCCAGCCTAAAGAGAAGGCAGCGCTGGTAGAAACGCTGCTTTCTCTTCAAACAGCTAATGGGCGGGGGTGCCCAGAGTTGACCCCCACGATCAGTTATTTATGACCTATCCTGAGGATAGTGATACAATATGTGGATCAGCACTGTGGTGAAGTAGAGCAGCAGTGCGCGTGTCTCAGGGCAGGCGTCCCATAAAGATAAGAAGAGAAGAGACCGGTGTTCTGCCAGATTTCTATACCCGGACAAAAGTCTATACCGGAAGTGACGTGGCTGCGCATCAATCAGCTGGTGGAGGGTGTACGCGGCGCAAGCGCACATCCTCTGTGTTACCGAACAATCATTGCAGCTCCTCCATAGAAGTACTTCGCGCACCGCGCGTGCGCACTTAGGGGTATAGAGATTTTGCAGCGGAAAGTGTTGTATCAGATCTTCCTACCCCTGAGTGCACATGCGCGCACAACAAATCATCAGTTGCACTTCACCCTTACGGCAGAGTATTACGCGCTCAGCTCTGCCATAAGGATGAAGTGCAACTGATGATTTGTTGTGCGCACATGCGCACTCAGGGGTAGGAGGATCTGATGCAACACTTTGCGCTGCAAAATCTCTATACCCCTAAGTGCGCACGCGCAAAGTACTTCTATGGAGGTGTTCTGCCACATTTCTATACCTAGACATCACTTCCGGTGCAGCCACGTCACTTCCGGTATAGACTTTTGTCCGGGTATAGAGATCTGGCAGAACACCAGCACTCGCTTTTAGAGTTTGACAAAGGCAGATTGTACACTGAAACGCGTCACTGGAATGTGACAATAAATCACAGCAAGATTATCTAAAAGCGAGTGCTGGTCTCTTCTCTTCCTATCCTATCCAATATAAAAAAAATGGACAGCCCCTTTAATTACCGTGATACCAAATACATATAAGGGGTCATTTATCAAGACTGGCGTTTTAGGCATCCACCGCTGGTCTACATCTACTCCAGTTTCCTTGCTGGCATAGATTTAGAACGGTTTCTACGCCAAAAAAAGGAGTAGAAAATGATAAATGAGAGGGCCTGCTGGCCTGTCCATACCACGGCCCCTTTTTTAGATCTGGCGTGAGCGGTGAAAAGTCGCAGATTGTGGTTCAAATAACCTTTGCGCTGCAATTTGCGACAGAAAACTGTCATATAATCACTTAGTAAATGACCCTCATAGTTTTATTTTACATTTTACTACTTTTGTAGAATAAAAACCCTTCTTTAAAAAAAGAAAAAAAGGTGGTTTTTGCATTGTTGCATCCCAGGACCTATACGTTTTTTTTATTTTTCGTTGCACAGAGCTATGTAAAGGCTTGATTAAGCAAAAAAAAAAGCAATTCTGGCAATGTTTTTTTTTTGTGGCGTTCACTGTACAGGATAAATTACATGACAATTGTGTAGTGCAAGTCATTACGGACGCGGTAATATTCGATATGTGGAGGGGATATTATTTTGGAAATTCCTTTCCATTTAAAAGCCTTTTTTTTTCAATGGAATACATGTATTTTTTTTTAACTTCGATTTTTTTTTAAATTGAATAAAACTTTTTTTATTCATTGACCGCAGCATCTAAGAGGTTAAATGGCCTGATTCAGCGCTACTGCTGGTCTGCGCCATTACAGCAGGAGCCCAGCTCTCATGTGAGAGTCACGCGGCGCTTAGACTGGGCCACTGTAAAAGAAAAGGCAGTTGCCCAGCTTAAGACCCCCTTAGTGACTGCTGTAAAAGAGCTTATTGGTGGTCATTAAGAGGTAAACATGATTTTTAATTTTAAATGTTGGTGTTACTTTTTAATTTTCCATCTTACTGTCTGTATTTTTAAAAAAATCCTTAAATCTTTCAGTTTTCACACTGGTAATTGAGCCTCGCGGAACAGGAAGGCTGACATTTCCTCTACTGTAGAGATCATTTGTCACCAGTCATCTCATTATCATGACAGACTGAATTACAATGAATGGTAACATATATATATAAAACACGGATTCCACCATTCACAATAGAATGGTCACCCCCTCTCCTTCCCTACACAATGACATCTGCACAGGTCACGCAGCATGCAAAAGACACTCTACCACAGAAGTCAATACACATCTCCAATCTACAGGTGCCATGTTGCTGCTGTAAAGCAAGTCTCTAAGTCCCCTTGCAGACGAGCGTGAGCGGATTAGATCTGGATGCGTTGTGGATGCGTTCAGTGAAAACTTTGTCTTATCTCAGCTTAGTAATGACGAGATGAGACAACCCCTCTAAGACCAGCTCAGGCAATGTGGCAGCTATTATATTGATGGTCTGTGCACACCGCTGTCCAACTTCCCTGGGCAGGCAATGGCGCTGCTTTACCAACCATGTTGTTTGTCCAGTGGTCTGCACCTGCTACTCTTCCATTGCCCTCCTGCAGCAGGTCTGGCCACTGGAGCCCTGTCCTCTGTCTACAGCTGCAGGCCGTGGACAGCACCTGTCAGCCCAGCCTTCCCACTCTGCCTGAAGGACACACACTCCCCGTTTCTTAAAGGGCCAGCGTGCACACCCTAATCCTCAGCAGCCAATGCCTGGTTAACCTGCGGTAGTTATGGCACGTTCCCCTATGGGAGGGTGCCTGAGCAATAAGGTTATTTAGCTTGCTAAGCTCCCTGCAAAGGTGTGCTGTTTTGTTGTCTATCTGTGTACTGACCTCTGCCTGTTTACCTGTATTGACCCATTGCTGCCTGACCTGTGCCAGATTTCCGTATTGACCCTTTGCTGTCTGCCCTGACCTTGGACTGTTTCACAGATTCACACATATTCTGCCTGCCCTGACCCCGGCCTGTTACTGACAATGAGTTATTGACCCCTGTGCGTTAGCAGCCAACCACACGGAGACTTCTCCAAGAGGTAGCAGCCTAGTGTGTTCCCTGCAGCAAAGTCCAGATCCCTGTGCGGTTAAAGGGTAAATACCAGGGAATCGCTAGGATAATGACCTACGTCAAATCCATTGGTTGGCACAATGGTTCTATCCACCCGGTAATAGCTGCCAGTTTAATTATATGCAAAAAATTGGATAAAAAAAACTTTCATCAGAAAATAAAAACATATTAGTAAGCAAATACGTTTTTAATTAGTACAAAAATCTATGTGAGACATTCTCGTTAAGCTTTCTTTATTTTTCATTTCCATGTTCACCCTTGCTCTTTTTGTGCCGTTTCTTCTTGTTCTGGGCCGTGTATGTTTGAATAGACTAGGCTGTTGTCATTGTACCATGACAAAGCAGTAGCCAGGGGATTAGTTCAGGGTTTTAAATCAGAGCAATAGTGGCTTAGTAGTTAGCAATGCTCAAAGTGTCTGCAACTAATTGGCCAGTGTGCTGAAAAATTTGAACACAACTGTAAAATAAATGTACATAAATGTATTAAAGGGGGTATTAGTAAGTCCCAGGAAGCTAGCTGAGCCAAAGCTTAGTGATCTGTTGCTTCATTCTGGAGAAAAAGTACTTTTAGGCTATGACTACACTGTGACTTTTGAGCCGCAGCTACTTTTCAAAGGACTACATTAGGTTGTATGCAATCTTGTAGATTGCAGCTGTGTGCTAGTGCTACAAAGAGTTGCAGTGTAGCCCAGGGCTTAATCCATATGCAAATGAGCAGTTAAGTGCACCGGACTGAAGACACTCTGTGCACCCTTGCTCCGCCTGCTTCCTTTGACAGCCTCTCCCTTTTCTTGATTGACGGGCTAGGCAAGATGAATATGTAGGAGCCTTGCCTTGTCGATCAAAAAGGAGAGTGAGGGGCTGGCAGAGGAAGCAGCAGGACCATGGGGACAAAGAGTGGCTTGGCTTGTCCTTGGTGCACTTAACAGGCCATTTACATATGGATTTAAAGGGGTTCTCTGGGAATAAAGACTGCTCACAGCCTGCCTCTGTAAATAGAAGACTCGTACTTACCTTCTCCTCGCTGATCTGTTCCTCCGTGCTGGCTCTGACCATGTCCATGTTCTGGTCCACAGACTGTTTACATCCAGGGATCCATAGACATAGTCGCATGCGCCCCTGCTGCCAATAACTAACTTCAGCAGGGATGTGCCACTTGTGACCATGCCTTTGCCCTGACGGATATAAACAATGTGGGGACCAGAACATGGACATGTGGGAGCCAGCGAGGAGGACTGGAGTGGCAGGGAGCAGGTAAGTAGAAATCTTCTATTTATGGTGGCAGGCTGCAGGCAGTACAGAAAAAGTATTTATTCCTGAAGAACTATTTTAAAGTATGTTTTGTCTAGAATGAATAACTAAGTAATGTATCATTACATTCTGAGTTAGCCCTACAAGGCATTGTGTCTGATTTAACAGCGAATTTCCCGGTGACAGCTTACCTTTAAAGGGACTCTGGTAGCAGTTTTAGCCTTGCTAAATTAACAGCACTAGGTGGGGTCTCAGGAAAACAGAAAAACACAGCTTTTGGGGAGTTTTGATTATCAGGAGTAGTGAGGCTATAAAGTTTTATTCTGCTAGATTGTTCTCTTTCAAATGCCCAGCAAGGAGCTTCACTGGAAGTACACTTTGCTGTCTGTATTTAGCTGCTACCCAGCTCCCTGTTTTGAGTGACAGCAGTAGCGGTCTCTTGGTTGGATGTCACAGCTGTCACTCAGAACAGAGGGGAAGGGCTGTGAAGCAGCTCAATGGAGAAAGCAGGATAAAAGATCATATTCACCATACCCCTGATAATAAAGGCACCACAATAGGTATACAGGTGCATCTCAATAAATTAGAATGTAATTGAAAAGTTTATTTACAGTGGATATAAAAAGTCTACACACCCCTGTTAAAATGTCAGGTTTCTGTGCTGTAAATTTTTTTTACAAAGATAAATCATTTCAGAACATTTTCCACCTTTAATGTGACCTATAAACTGTACAACTCAATTGAAAAACAAACTGAAATCTTTTAGGTAGAGGATTTTATTATAGCACTCAGTCTTTTTGGGTATGAGTCTATCAGCATGGCATATTTTGACTTGGCAAGATTTGCCCACTCTTCTTTGCAAAAACACTCCAAATCTGTCAGATTGCGAGGACATCTCCTGTGCACAGCCCTCTTCAGATTACCCCACAGATTTTCAATCGGATTCAGGTCTGGGCTCTGGCTGGGCCATTCCAAAACTTTAATCTTCTTCTGGTGAAGCCATTCCTTTGTTGATTTGGATGTATGCTTTGGGTCGTTGTCATGCTGAAAGATGAAGTTCCTCTTCATGTTCAGCTTTCTAGCAGAAGCCTGAAGGTTTTGTGCCAATATTGACTGGTATTTGGAACTGTTCATAATTCCCTCTATCTTAACTAAGGTCCCAATTCCAGCTGAAGAAAAACAGCCCCAAAGCGTGATGCTGCCACCACCATGCTTCACTGTGGGTATGGTGTCCTTTTGGCCATGTGCAGTGTTGTTTTTGTACCAAACATATCTTTGGGAATTATGGCCAAAAAGTTCAACCTTGGTTTCATCAGACCATAACACCTTTTCCCACATGCTTTTGGGAGACTTCAGATGTGTTTTTGCAAAATGTAGCCTGGCTTGGATGGTTTTCTTCGTAAGAAAAGGCTTTCGTCTTGCCACTCTACCCCATAGACCAGACATATGAAGAATACGGGAGATTGTTGTCACATGTACCACACAGCCAGTACTTGCCAGATATTCCTGCAGCTCTTTTAATGTTGCTGTAGGCCTCTTGGTAGCCTCCCAGGCCAGTTTTCTTCTCATCTTTTCATCAATTTTGCAGGGACTTCCAGTTCTCAGTAATGTCACTGTTGTGCCATATTTTCTCCACTTGATGATGACTGTCTTCACTGTGTTCCATGGTATATCTAATGCCTTGGAAATTCTTTTGTACCCTTCTCCTGACTGATACCTTTTAACAATAAGATCCCTCTGATGCTTTGGAAGCTCTCTGTGGACCACGGCTTTTGCTGTTGGATGCGACTAAGAAAATTACAGGAAAGACCAACTAGAGCAGCTGAACTTTATTGGGGGTTAATCAGCGGCATTGTAAATGATGGCAGGTGTATACTGACTCCTATTTAACATGATTTCGAATTTGATTGCTTAATTCTGCACACAGCTACATCCCCAGTTATAAGAGAGTGTGCACACTTATGCAACCACATTATTTTATTTTTTGTTTTGTTTTCTTCCCTCCACCTAAAAGATTTCGGTTTGTTTTTCAATTGAGTGGTACAGTTTATAGGTCACATTAAAGGTGGAGAAAGTTATGAAATGATTTATCTTTGTCTCATTTTTTTACAGCACAGAAACCTGACATTTTAACAGGGGTGTGTAGACTTTTTATATCCACTGTAAATGAACAATTACATTCTAATTTATTGAGAGGCACCTGTATACCTATTGTGGCGCCTTTATTATCAAGGGTATGGTGAATATGAACTGTTATCCTGCTTTCTCCATTGAGCTGCTTCACAGCCCTTCCCCTCTGTTCTGAGTGACAGCTGTGACATCCAACCAAGAGACTGCTACTGCTGTCACTCAAAACAGGGAGCTGTGAATTAGCTCAATACAGACAGCAAAGTGCACCTCCAGTGAAGCTCCTTGCTTGGCATTTGAAACAACAATCTTTTTTTACAGCACAGAAACCTGACATTTTAACAGGGGTGTGTAGACTTTTTATATCCACTGTATTTCAGTAATTTAATTAAAAAAGTAAAACTCATATTATATAGATTAGTTACACACAGAGCGATCTATTTCGAGTGTTTATTTCTTTTAATGTTGATGATTATGGCTTATAGCTAATGAAAACTCAAATGTCAGTATCTCAGAAAATTAGAATATTAATAATAATAATAATAAAAATATTTTTAATACAGAGATCTTGGCTTACCGAAAAGTATGTACAGTATATGCACACAATGCTTGGTCGGGGCTCCATTTGCATGAATTACTGCATCAGTGCAGCATGGCATGGCCGCAATCAGCCTGTGTCTCTGTTGAGGTGTTATGGAAGCTCAGGTTGCTTTGATAGCAGATTGGATAGGTATTAGTACTTTTGGAAGTGTGGGCAGGTGCTAAGTCCTGCTGGAAAATGAAATCTTCAGCTTCACAAAGCTTGTCAGCAGAGGAAAGTATGAAGTTCTCTAAAATTTCTTGGTAGACAGCTGCGCTGACTTTGGACTTAATATAACACAGTGGACCAACACCAGCAGATGACATGGCTCACCAAACCATCACTGACTGTGGAAACTTCACTCTGGACCTCAAGCAACTTGGATTGTGTTCCTCTCCATCCTTTATTTCCATCACCTTGATTTCCAAATGAAATGCAAAACTTACTTTCATCTGAAAACAGGACTTTGAACAACTGAGCAAGAGTCCATTCTTTTTTCTCTTTAGCCTAGGTAAGACGCTTCTGATGTTGTTTCTGGGTCATGAGTGGCTTGACACAAGGAATGCGACAGTTGTAACCCATGTCCTGAATACGTCTATGCAGGGGCGGACTGGGCCGGGGGGCAGGGGGGCAATTGCCCCCTGGGCCCCTCTGTTGCCTCTGTAAATGGGCCCCTCTGTAGTGCATGTGCCCTGCCGCGGCCCTGGTGACAAGTGGGGGCGGCCGGCGGCAGGGCACAGGGAGATGAACGCTTCCACTGTGGAAGCGTTCATCTCCATAGTCATCTGTATCGCCGTCCTCAGGACGGCGATACAGATGGCTGTGCTGCGGCAGAGCAGGGAGAGGCGTGTCCCCTCCTGTTCCTCTGATAGGCTGCCAGCACTAGGCCGGCAGCCTATCAGAGGCTGGTGCAGGCGGCGCGATGACGTCATCGCGCCGCTGGAGCGGTACAGCAAGGACACAGGCCAGAAGAGGCCTGCATCGCATCGCTGGAGGTAAGTATAACTGTTATTTGTATGTTTGTTTGTTTGTTTTTGTGTTTTTGGGGCTACTGGCACATAAGATAAGGGGGAATCTACTGGCGCATAAGATAAGGGGGGAATCTACTGGCGTATAAGATAAGGGGGAATCTACTGGCGCATAAGATAAAGGGGGAATCTACTGGCGCATAAGATAAGGGGGAATCTACTGGCACATAAGATAAGGGGGAATCTACTGGCGCATAAGATAAGGGGGAATCTACTGGCGCATAAGATAAAGGGGGAATCTACTGGCACATAAGATAAGGGGGAGGAATCTACTGGCACATAAGATAAAGGGGGGAATCTACTGGCACATAAGATAAAGGGGGAATCTACTGGCACATAAGATAAGGGGGAGGAATCTACTGGCACATAAGATAAGGGGGAATCTACTGGCACATAAGATAAAGGGGGAATCTACTGGCACATAAGATAAAGGGGGAATCTACTGGCACATAAGATAAGGGGGGAATCTACTGGCACATAAGATAAGGGGGGAATCTACTGGCACATGATAAAGTGAGGGAGGGATTCTATTGGCACATGATAACTGAGGGGGATTCTACTGGCACATGATAAGGTGAGGGGGGATTCTACTGGCACATGATAAGGTGAGGGGGATTCTAATGGCACATAAGGAGGGCGACTGGCACATAAGGAGGGCTACTGGCACATAAGGGGTGCTACTGGCACATAAGGGGGACTACTGGCACAAGGGGTGCTACTGGCACATAAGGGGTGCTACTGGCACATAAGGGGTGCTACTGGCACATAAGAGGGGCTACTGGCACATAAGGGGTGCTACTGGCACATAAGGGTGCTACTGGCACATAAGAGGGGCTACTGGCACATAAGAGGGCTACTGGCACATAAGAGGGGCTACTGGCACATAAGAGGGGCTACTGGCACATAAGAGGGGCTACTGGCACATAAGGGGGCGGCTACTGGCACATAAGGGGCGGCTACTGGCACATAAGGGGCGGCTACTGGCACATAAGGGGGACTACTACTGGCACATAAGGGGGACGGCTACTGGCACATAAGGGGACGGCTACTGGCACATAAGGGGACGGCTACTGGCACATAAGGGGACGGCTACTGGCACATAAGGGGACGGCTACTGAAACATAAGGGGGACGGCTACTGGCACATAAGGGTGGCTACTGGCACTTAAGGGGACCGCTACTGGCACTTAAGGGGGACGGCTACTGGCACATAAGGGGACGGCTACTGGCACATAAGGAGGGGGGGGCTATAAGCGATGTGAGTGGCCAACATCTATCCTCTCCGCAATGCTCAGCCTCCTGTGACAGATCAGGAGAGCGGAGGTGTGGGGGCGGAGATAGCTGTCAATGCTGTCAGAGGAGGCTGTGCTCTCCTCCCGCAGCTCCCCGCCCAGCCTCTTGTGACAGCGAATCAGGAAGTAGACGGTGGCTCAGTGGGCCTCTGGGTGTTACTTGCCCCCTGGGCCAAAAGTTGCCAGTCAGCCCCTGCGTCTATGTGTGGTGGCTCTTGAAGCACTGACTCAAGCAGCAGCCCACATCTTGTGAATCTCTCCAAAATTCTGGTATGGCCTTTTCTTACAATCCTTTCAAGGCTGTGCTTATCTCTGTACACATTTTTCTGTCACACTTTTTCCGTCCACTCAAATTTCCATTAATATGCTCGGATACAGCCCTCTGTGAACAGCCGACTTCTTTAGCAATGGCCTTTCGTGGTTTCCTCTCTTTGAGGAGGGTGGTAATGCCTGTCTTCTGGACAACTATCAAGTCAGCAGTCTTCCCCATTATCGTGTAGCCTACTGAACAAGACTGAAGGACCATTTAAAGAGGACCTTTCATGGATCTAAACATAATAAAGTAAGTAGTGGGACATGTAGGGGTTAATGCAGGGATCTCCCTGCACTTACTATTTTTCTCTCCGGTGCTCCCTTCGCCCACTCTGGCCCTGTTAAATTCTCCTGTGCTGTATGATAATCACTAGCATTGGAACACCAGGGCTTTTCTCTCTGGGTGTTTCTTCTCCCTAGCTGTAGCGCTGTCCAATCGCAGCGCAGAGCGTCACAGCCAGGGTGAAGGTGAGTTTTTTTTTTCTTAATGGCTGTGACGCTCTGCGCTGCGATTGGACAGCGCTACTGCCAGGGAGAAGGAACGCCCAGGGAGAAAAGCTGATGTTTCCTCCCTGGTGTTCCGATGCTAGTGATTAGCATACAGTGTGGGAGAATTTAACGGGGCCAGAGCGGGCGAACAGAACGGAAGAGAGAAAAAATAGTAAGTGCAGGGAGAACCCTGCATTAACCCCTACTTGTCCTGCTACTTACTTTATTATGTTTGAACGGTCCTCTTTAAAGGCTTATATGTATTAGGCCTCATGCACACAACCGTATGTGTTTTGCGGTCCGCAAACCGCGGATCCGCAAAACACGGAAGCTGCTCCGCGTTCTGTTCCGCAATTTGCGGGACGGAAAGCGGCCCATTGTAAAAATGCCTATTCTTGTCCGCAAAACGGACAAGAATAGGACATGCTCTATTTTTTTGCGGGGCCACGGATCGGAGCAACAGATGCGGACAGCACACGGAGTGCTGTCCGCATCTTTTGCGCCCCCATTGAAGTGAATGGGTTCGAGCCCGAGCCGTAAAATATGCGGCTCGGACGCGGACCAAACATACTGTCGTGTGCATTAGGCCTTAAACTAATAATTAAACTTTTTCACAATACTAAAATTTTCGGAGATACCAACTTTTGGATTTTCATTAGGTGTAAGCCATAATCATCAACAATAAAAGACAAACGCTTTAAATAGACCACACTGTGCGTAGTGAATCTATAAAATCTGACTTTTAGTTTTTGAATTGATTTACTGAAATAAATGAACCTTTCGATGATATTCTAATTTATTGAGATGCATCTGTATTTGTTAATCTTTCCCCGGCTTCGACCTAGTGCTCAGTGGCGTTGCTAGGGCTGGTGTCACCCGATGCGGTAGAAAATGGTTCTCCCTGTAATTTTCCCTTAAGCGCACCCGTGGTAGTGCACTTGCGCTGAGGCGCACACCCCATCCACACCTGTGGTAGTGCGCTTGCGCTGAGGCGCACACCCCCCCCTCCGCACCCGTGGTAGTGCACTTGTGCTGAGGCGCACACTCCCTTGCGTCACCAGAAGTCACAAGGGGTAAGGTTTTTTTAATGAGGTAAGGTTTTTTGATAGAACACCAGCGGTTGACTCACACAATCAGACTGATGTCATCCGATGCGGCCCGCACCCCCCACGCCATTGCTAGTGCTGACGCTATGGGGAAAAACACTTATCTTTTGAAAGCACCTCTGTTCCAATACCAAGGCTCCCATCTCCACTTTTTTCATTCCTGCTTTTACATGACCACTGCAGGCAAGCACTGACCTCAGCAGTTATATGTTCACAAGTGGCATGTGACCAGCCATTTGCCAAGGACAAGAGCCTATTTATTTGAGGTTGGGCAATCTAAGTGAACAAAACCAAATATTTCTCTGGAAAATAATGTGTCTAAGGCAATCTGTCTGAAATTCTATCTACATATACAGTAAATGTAGAACAGCAGAATGTGTCATTTAATAATTTATGTAATTTGTATAAAATAAATTTAACATGACATTTTATCAGATGACAAACTCAAATATACTACATATGTAAATGTTTGCTTTATTGTATTCAAAAGTTGGGGACTTTCCATGATATGACAATGGCACAGCTGTGTAGACAAGAGTAGTGATGTGTTGGACATTGAGTGACCCCTTCTTTCCGCTGTAATGTCTGGATGTCACCCAACTCATATATGTTGCAGTGCCTGGATTATGTGGACAGAAAAACACTGCACTTGGTCACATCTGAGGTGCTAGAGCTCCCAATTCAGATCCACGTGTAGTAAACAGACTCTGCACTCTCCAATTACAGTTAACCACTTCAGCCCCCCTATCTTAAACACCCTTAATGACCAGGCCACTTTTTACAATTCTGCACTACACTACTTTCACCGTTTATTGCTCCGTCATACAACTTACCACCCAAATGAATTTTACCTCCTTTTCTTCTCACTAATAGAGCTTTCATTTGGTGGTATTTCATTGTTGCTGACATTTTTACTTTTTTTTGCTATTAATTTTTGCAAAAAAATGACATTTTTCACTTTCTGTTGTAATTTTTTTTTTTTTAAATACATTTCTATATTAATTTTTCACAAAATTTATTGTTCTACATGTCTTTGATAAAAAAAAATCCAATATGTGTATATTTATTGGTTTGGGTAAAAGTTATAGCGTTTACAAACTATGGTGCAAAAAAGTGAATTTCCGCATTTTGAAGCAGCTCTGACTTTCTGAGCACCTGTCATGTTTCTTCAGGTGCTAGAATGTCAGGATAATATAAATACCCCCCAAATGACACCATTTTAGAAAGAAGACACCCGAAAGTATTCGCGGAGGGGCATGGTGAGTTCATGTATGATTTCATTTTTTTTCACAAGTTAGCGGAAAATGACACTTTCTGAGGAAAAAAAATAAATAATAAAGTTTCCATTTCTGCTAACTTCTGGCAAAAAAAAATAGAATCTCCCACAGACTCACTATGCCCCTCAGTGAATACCTTGGGGTGTCTACTTTCCGAAATGGGGTCATTTGTGGGGTGTGTTTACTGTTCTGGCATTTTTGGCGGGGCTAAATTGTGAGCATCCCTGTAAAACCTAAAGGTACTCGTTGGAATTTGGGCCCCTTTGCGCACCCGGGCTGCATAAAAGTGTCACTCATGTGGTATCGCCGTACTCAGGAGAAGTAGGGCAATGTGTTTTGGGGTGTATTTTTACATATACCCATGTTGGGTGAGAGAAATATCTCTGTAAACTGACAACTTTGTATAAAAAAAATTAAAAAGTTGTCATTTACAGAGATATTTCTCACACCCAGCATGGGTATACGTAAAAATACACCCCAAATACATATACCCATACTGTGTGTGAGAAATATCTCTGTAAATGACAACTTTAAAAAAAATTTTATACAAAGTTGTCAATTTACAGAGATATTTCTCTCACCCAGCATGGGTATATGTAAAAGTACACCCCAAAACACATTGCCCTACTTCTCCTGAGTATGGCGATACCACATGTGTGCCACTTTTTTGCAGCCAAGATGTGCAAAGGGGCCCTAATTCCAATGAGTACCTTTTAGGAGGGCATTTTTACGCATTTGGATTCCAGACTTCTTCTCACGCTTTAGGGGCCCCTAAAATGCCAGGGCAGTATAAATACCCCACATGTGACCCCATTTTGGAAAGAAGACACCCCAAGGTATTCCGTGAGGGGCATGGTGACTTTATAGAAGATTTTTTTTGGCACAAGTTAGCGGAAATTGATTTTTTATTGTTTATTTCTCACAAAGTCTCCCTTTCCGCTAACTTGTGACAAAAAGTTCAATTTTTCATGGACTGAATATGCTCAGCGAATACCTTGGGGTGTCTTCTTTCCAAAATGGGGTCATTTGTGGGGTGTTTGTACTGTTCTGGCATTTTGGGTGGGGCTAAATTGTGAGCAGCCATGTAAAAGCTAAAGGTACTCGTTGGAATTTGGGCCCCTTTCTGCACCCAGGCTGTAAAAAAGTGTCACTCATGTGGTATCGCCGTATTTAGAAGAAGTAGGGCAATGTGTTTTGGGGTGTATTTTTACATATACCCATGTTGGGTGAGAGAAATATCTCTGTAAATTGACAACTTTGTATAAAAAAAATTAAAAAGTTGTCGTTTACAGCGATATTTCTCACACAAAGTATGGGTATATATAAAAATATACCCCAAAACTCATTGCCCTACTTCTCCTGAGTACGGACATACCACATGTGTGCCACTTTTTTTGCAGCCAAGATGCGCAAAGGGGCCCAAATTCAAATGAGTACCTTTAGGATTTCACAGGCCATTTTTACGCATTTGGATTCTCACGCTTTAGGACCCCTAAGATGCCAGGGCAGTATAAATACCCCACATGTGACCCCAATTTGGAAAGAAGACACCCCAAGGTATTCCGTGAGGGGCATGGCGAGTTCACAGAAAAAAAAAGAAAAAAAAATTTTTTGCCACAAGTTAGCGGAAATTGATATATTTTTTTTTACAAAGTCTTATATTCCACTAACTTGTGACAAAAAATAAAATTTTACATGAACTCACCATACCCCTCACAGGATACCTTGGGGTGTCTTCTTTCTAAAATGGGGTCACATGTGAGGTGTTTGTACTGCCCTGGCATTTAAGGGTCTCCGCAATCATTACACGTATGGCCAGCATTAGGAGTTTCTGCGATTCTCCTTATATTGAGCATACGGGTAATGAGATTTTTTTTTCCCGTTCAGCCTCTTGGCTGAAAAAATGAACAGCACAGATTTTTTAATTCGCATCAATCAATGTGGATGAAAAAATCTCTGCCAAAATCAGTGACTGCGGTGGGCTGGGCGCTAACTACCTAACAAGTAGCTAACTAACTGGCGGTGATAAGGGACCCTTATTCCCCATTCACACGTCCGCAATTCTGTTTGCGGAACGGAATTGCGGACCCATTCATTTCTATGGGGACAGACTTTGTCCCGCTCAGATCTGGAATTGCGGATCCGCACTTCCGGGTCTGCACTTCCGTTCCGCAAAAATATAGAACATGTCCTATTCTTGTCCGCAATTGCGGACAAGAAAAGGCATTTTCTATATAGTTCTAGCAATGTGCGGATCTGCAAAATGCGGAAAACACATTGCCTGTGTCTGTGTTTTGCGGATCCGTGGATGCACGGATCCGCAAAACACATATGGACGTCTGAATGGAGCCTTACAGGGGTGTGATCAATGACAGGGGGGTGATCAGGGAATCTAGATGGGGTGATCAAGGGGTTAACAAGGGGTTAATAAGTGACCCGGGGGGGGGGGGGGTAGTGTAGTGTGGTGCTTGGTGCAACTTTACATAGCTACCTGGTCCTCTGGTGGTCGATCCCAGCAAATGGGACCACCAGAGGACCGGGTAGCAGGTATATCAGACGCTGTTAACAAAACAGCGTCTGATATACCTGTTTGATGCGATTTATTTCACATCTACAGCCTGCCAGCGATTGATCATCGCTGGCAGGCTGCAGTATAACTGCCGTGTTGCGCGCCACTGTGAACGCGCGCATGCACCCGCGTTCACAGCAAATCTCGCGTCTCGCGAGATGACGCACGGATGCGTCCAGCCAGAGCAACAGGACCGCCGGCCGGACGCATCCGTGCGTTAGGCGGTCCTGAGGTGGTTAAAAGGGTCATCCCATGGTTAAGATAAAAAATGAAATGGAGACATCATATAGCACATTATAATCTCTTTCTAACACAGCTAGAACCAGCCATGTACCTCACATAGATCCAGACATCTCCGCATTCATTGCTTCAGTTGTTCTGATAGATCAGGCATCCTCAAACTGCGGCCCTCCAGCTGTTGCAAAACTACAACTCCCAGCATGCCCGAACAGCCTACAGGTATCAGCCTACAGCAGGGCATTGTGGGAGTTGTAGTTTTACAACAGCTGGAGGGCCGCAGTTTGAGGATGCCTGTGATAGATTATCTTCAGCCTGGAAGCTTGGGGGTGTCACATCTTCTAACAGAAGATAGGGCTAGTGGCAGTTGAAGCATGGAACTGAGCTCGTGCGACCACCTCAGTGAGGTGGACAGAGAAGTAAGGAAAACAACTAACAGCAGGTGGCACTATACAGGTACATTTTATTGAAAAACTTAGTGACTATACTATGACTATGTACTAAACTAGTATTGACTATACAATTATACATTCCGCAATTATACGGGACGAGTGCAGACCCATTCATTTTGAATGGGGACGGAATGGATGCGGAGAGCACACTGTGGAAAAAAATATAACATGTCCTATTCTTGTCCGCAGCTGCGGACAAGACTAGGTTGCTCTATGGGGGTGCCGGCCGGGTGTGTTGCGGATCTACAAAACACCACGGACATGTAAATGGACCCTTAAAGTGTACAGTCGTGGCCAAAAGTTTTGAGAATTACATAAATATTAGTTTTCACAAAGTTTGCTGCAAAACTGCTTTTAGATATTTGTTTCAGTTGTTTCTGTGATGTACTGAAATATAATTACACGCACTTCATACGTTTTATCGACAATTACATGACATTTATGCAGAGTCCGTATTTGCAGTGTTGGCCCTTCTTTTTCAGGACCTCTGCAATTCGACAGGGCATGCTCTCAATCAACTTCTGGGCCAATTCCTGACTAATAGCAACCCATTCTTTCATAATCACTTCTTGGAGTTTGTCAGAATTAGTGGGTTTTTGTTTGTCCACCCGCCTCTTGAGGATTGACCACAAGTTCTCAATGGGATTAAGATCTGGGGAGTTTCCAGGCCATGGACCCAAAATGTCAACGTTTTGGTCCCCGAGCCACTTAGTTATCACTTTTGTCTTATGTCACGGTGCTTCATTGTGCTGGAAAATGCATTGTTCTTCACCAAACTATTGTTGGAAGAAGTTGCTGTTGGAGGGTGTTTTGGTAACATTTTTTATTCATGGCTGTGTTTTTGGGCAAAATTGTGAGTGAGCCCACTCCCTTGCATGAGAAGCAACCCCACACATGAATGGCCTCAGGATGCTTTACTGTTGGCATGACACAGGACTGATGGTAGCGCTCACCTTTTCTTCTCCGCACAAGCCTTTTTCTAGATGCCCCAAACAATCGGAAAGAGGCTTCATCGTAGAATATGACTTTGCCCCAGTCCTCAGCAGTCCATTCACCATACTTTCTGCAGAAGCTCAATCTGTCCCTAATGTTTTTTTTGGAGAGAAGTGGCTTCTTTGCTACCCTTCTTGACACCAGGCCATCTTCCAAAAGTCTTCGCCGAAACCCGCCTGCTGCCATTTCTGAGCAAGCTCTGCACTGGTGGCACTCCGATCCTGCAGCTGAATCCTCTTTAGGAGACGATGCTGGCACTTGCTGGACTTTCTTGGACGCCCTGAAGCCTTCTTAACAAAAACTGAACCTCTTTCCTTGAAGTTCTTGATGATCCTATAAATTGTAGATTGAGGTGCAATCTTGGTAGCCACAATATCCTTGCCTGTGAAGCCATTTTTATGCAATGCAATGATGGCTGCACGCGTTTCTTTGCAGGTCACCATGGTTAACAATGGAAGAACAATGATTTCAAGCATCACCCTCCTTTTAACATGTCAAGTCTGCCATTTTAACCCAATCAGCCTGACATAATGATCTCCAGCCTTGTGCTTGTCAACATTCTCACCTGAGTTAAAGGGGTTCTGCAGTTTGATACAACTGATGATCTATCCTCAGGATAGATCATCAGCATCTGATCGGCCGGGGCTGACACCCGGGACCCCCGCCGATCAGCTGTTTGAGAAGGCAGCGGCGCTGCAGCAGCGCCGCGGCCTTCTCACTGTTTTCCTCTGCTAGAGCCCCGCCCAGTGACATCACGACTTGTATCCAAGTGGCGTGGGCGAGGCTAAGCTCTGTTCACTTAATGGAGCAGAGGAAAACAGTGAGAAGGCGCCGCTGCCTTCTCAAACAGCTGATCGGCGGGGGCCCCGGTGGCAGACCCGGCCGATCAGATGCTGATTATCTATCCTGAGGATAGATCATCAGTTGTATCAAACTGCAGAACCCCTTTAACAAGACAATTACTGAAATGATCTCAGCAGGTCCTTTAATGACAGCAATGAAATGCAGTGGAAAGTTTTTTGTGGGATTAAGTTAATTTTCATGGCAAAGAAGGACTATGCAATTCATCTGATCACTCTTCATAACATTCTAGAGTATATGCAAATTGCTATTATAAAAACTTAAGCAGCAACTTTTCCAAATTCCAATATTTATGTAATTCTCAAAACTTTTTGCCATGACTGTAGACCTAAGAATTTCTAGACTATGAGAGATTACAAACTCTATAGGGGTTTTTTGGTTTCTAGATACTGATCACCTATCCTCAGGTTAGATCATCAATATCAGATCGGTAGATGTCTGACACCTGGCAACTTTACAGGTCAGCTGTTTTTAGGTGGTGCCACAAACAACATGGTGGAAGGATCCAAAAGCAGAAAGCTCGGTCCACTATGTAGTGGCCTTGCCAGGTTCCTGTAGCTTAGCTCCCATTCATCTGTCATGTGACAGATATGACCATCATCCATACAGAAATTGCAGATGATAATAATGATGAAATGTTTACATTCATATATACGCTACTCACAAAAATGTAGGGAAATTTATACCCCCACAAAAATGTCAATGTCTAAAAAACTTTTCATGTGGCCTTGAGCATCAATTACAGCTTGACAACAACGTCTCATGCTGTTCACAAGCCGACTTATTGTCTGCTGAGGCAATGCATCCCACTCTTGTTGAAGGACAGCCCTCAGGTCAGTGAGGTTCTAGGGTACAGAGTTATGAGCCTCTACACGACGACTCAGCTGATCCCATAGGGATCAGGTCTGGTGAAAGTGCAGGCCACTCCATTTGAGGTAGCCCAGTCTCCAGCAGCCGCTTCCTAATGATGCAACCTTGATGAGCTGGAGCATTGTCGTCCATAAAGATGAAATTAGGCCTGTGTTGTTCATGCAGAGGCACAATGAATGGATTAATGATGTTATTCAAGGCTAATGTGGTGACAAAAGTTAGCCTTATATCCAACATTGTTGGTGGCCATCATTTCTGCTCATCATGAATCGAATTTCATCAGTAAACAGCACTGAGGTCCACTGGTCCCTTGTCCAGTGTAGATACTCCCTTTCCCATGCAAGACAATGACACATGTGGTCAGGTTCCCTTGCAGGTCGTTTAGCATGCAGACCATGCTGATGGAAATGGTTTTGAATGGTCTGCCATGTGCCTGGGATTGTGTGGCATTTATAATCCAGTTCTGCAGGGCATTGTTCACAATGAAGCGTTCATCGGTGTGGGATGTGGCCAAAGGACGTCCACTTCTATGCCTTTCTGCAATTCTTCCAGTCTCTCTATATCTCTGTTGCAACCTGCTAATGACACTCTGTGACACTCTAACCTCAGTGGCCACTTCCATTTGAGAACATTCTGCTTGAAGCCTCGCAATGGTGAGGTACTGTTAATCAATTGTTAGGAATCATCTTGGTCTCATGATGTCAAAATGTGAACAGCATGATGAGGAGGACTGTTTAAATACCAATTCTAATTGAACCTGGAAACGTATTGGGCGATTCATGGATCAAACACCTGTTGTGAATTTTGCCGTTAAGCTCCTTGTTATAGAACAGCAAGTTGTACAAAAAGTACTAAAACATTGAATAATTGGACATGTGCATTCAAATGTTTTGAGAAGGTCACCTGTAAAGGTTAGAGTACATTTAGGTTAATCCTGAAATTTCACCCACAAGCCAAATATCTCTAACTTTTTGTGAGTAGTGTATGTTATTACTTATGCAGACGGTTTGAAAACGTTCACCTATTACTTGAACTGTCCTGAACATCAGTAAATAAAAGGCTTCCTAATGGCTCTGTAGTATGTGTTCCCCTTTAGCATGTGGTGGAAAATGTGAACGTAAAGGGATTGGCCAGGCTACAGATATTGTCATACCCCCACTAATCTGATATTGATGGATATTCAGAATAGGTCATCAATATCTGTAGCCTGGATACCATCTTTATTCTTAAAGGAGCTGTCCCACGAAAAATATTCTACAGTTTTCAGTTGCAGGTAATTAAATATGTATAGCCACTGAGTTCTTCAATAAAATGTATCTTTATAGCACTACCTGCTGTTTGTTATTTTTCTAATTTCTGTGTCCAGCTCACTGAGGTGGACGCATGTGCTCAGTCCCATCCTTTAACTGCCACGAGCTGCAGCAGAAAGGACATGCACCCCCTGAGAATGGACATGCTTTCTTAGCTACCAGCCTGAAATAAATCTAGCAGAGCAGTTGGGGCAATGAATGGGATAATCTTTTGATCCATGTGAGGTACAGGACTGGTTCTAGCTTTGTTAGTACAGATTATGTACTATATGATGTCTGATTTTCATTTTTTACATTAATAATGGGATAACCCCATTTAAGTGCTGTGTATTGCAAACCACCTGGCGCTACAGAAAGATTGAACAGGGCAACCATACTAGAGCAAGCATGTTTCTTTCAATAGAGAGGAGGAGACAAGTCGTTGTCAGATTGTAGCCGAGGCTTATATCCTGGTTGGACAATTGGTATAAAAACTCTCTCACTTCCTCGGTCTCCGTGTGATGCTGCATTTCCCCACTGACTGCACACTTTGGCAGGAGTTTGGCCAGTAGTTTATGACAGTGTCAAGTGAACTTTATGTCAATATGGATATACTTTGGCATGCAAAAGTTTGGGCACCTCTGGTCAAAATTACTGTTACTGTGAAGCAAGTTGAGGATAAAATGATCTCCAAAAGGCATGAAGTTAAAGATAAAACATACTTTTCAACATTTTAACAATTTTAGAGTGGAAAAAAAAGGAAAGGAATAAGTTGCAAAATGGGAAAATTCAAGCACTAAGATAACTTTGAACGAGAGCTCAAACCTTTAATAGCCTGTTAGGGTTAAGGCTTGTTCACAATCATTAGGAAAGGTCAGGTGATGCAAATTTCAAAGCTTTATAAATATCCAGACTCATCTAACCTTGTCCCAAAAAACAGCAGCCTTGGGTAAGCAGCTGCCTAACACTCTGAAAATGGTTGAGTCCAGG
This sequence comes from Bufotes viridis, assembly GCA_033119425.1. Taxonomy (NCBI): domain Eukaryota; kingdom Metazoa; phylum Chordata; class Amphibia; order Anura; family Bufonidae; genus Bufotes; species Bufotes viridis. The sequence continues at coordinate 151,891,614 of CM065593.1, read as the reverse complement.
CTCAGACTGGCCCACAGGGGAATAGGTGAAGTGGGCCCCTAAGCAAGTTGGGCCCTTAGTCCCCCATCCCCCACACAAGTGGCATATAGCACTGACTTTACTACATTCCAGCCTATGATTATATAAAAACAAGCTATATTATTTAACAAACTACCAGGTTTATTATTATAGTTGCATTCGGTGGTGAAGAAGACTTCTAAGTACAGAGTCAGGCTAGCCAGCAGCCTCTTTCCCCAGGGACCTGACCTCTCAAAGTCATTACAGGGACCCCTATAATCCATCATCTTGTAGTCTTGCTGCTGGCGCTGTATGAGCAGGGAATATTTGTATGTAGGTTTAAAGTGGGCCCCCTAAATGAAATTTACTGGTATACCCTAGGCACCTCAGTCAGACACTTGTTGAGGCATACAAAGCAGGGGAAGGCTAAAAGAAGATAGCAAAGCACTTTCAGGTTGCCATTTCCTCAGTTTAAAATGTGATTAAAAAATGGCAGTTAACAGGAACAGTGGAGGTCAAGAGAAGGTCTTGAAGACTAAGAAAATACCTTCAGGAAGATTTAGCAGACTCTGGAGTTGTGGTAAATTGTTCTACTGTTCAGCGACATCTGCACAAATATGGCATTCATGGAAGAGTCATCTGAAGAAAACCTCTCCTGCGTCCTCACTTCAAAATTCAGCATTCAGCATTCAAGTTTGTAAAAGAACATCTAAACAAGCCTTGTTCTGTCTACATACACGTTCACACAGTGTGCAGTCTGACATTCGGCATAAACCATTCCTGTCTTCCAAATAAGAGGACTGCTCTTTGTAGTCTAACTTTTTTTATTGGTCAACAGGTTTGATTGGTGAAACAGGATTGTTTGGTAAAACTACAAGAATACAATTAACAAGTATTAAGTACAGCATGTACTATAACATTACATTAACACTGAAGCACATGGTAAAATGGCTGCCTATACATAAGGTAACATGTCTATCTAACAGTAGTAACAACTCCCTGAGTAACAATTACAACTAGCTGAACAGCTCTGCAACACACGATATCACTGAAACAAAGGTAGAACTCTCACCAGATATGCTTTTACAAGGATGGTAGAGTTTGAGAAGGAGATATGCAAAAGGACAGCTCTGCTGATATGTCCTGGAGACTGGAGACTTCTCTTTCCAAAGATGCTTTTCCCTTCCACAATGCAGTGCACCACCCACAATGCAGTAGTCTTTGTAACAGTAAAAAACAAAGTGTAATACAACTTAACACTGCTAGATGGTGCTATAACCACATTAAACACTTCAGAATTACCAAGGCACTGGCAGAACGAACTAGAATCATTTTCTAACTCTGCTGCTCTAAGCCTGATGCTCTAAGCCCCGATACATGAAACAGGTCCTGTGGATCAATGAGGTTTAAATAGAGCTCTTTGGCCATAATGAACAAAGGTATGTTTGGAGAAAAAATGGCACAGAATTTCATGAAAAGAACACCTCTCCAATCATTAAACTTGGGGATAGATCAGTCATGCTTTGGGGTTGTGTTACAGCCAACACACCTCAAAATCTACAATAGACTACCTCAAAGGGCCCAAACTCGTGCATGCCACTGTATGATTTTAGAGAGTGGTTGATCAAATTTCTACCTAAAACCTAATTATAATTGTTGTTCACCTCTTCCGTGAGTGGTTGCACCTCTATCAACCCGAAGACACCTCCTCTACTGTATCCGAGCACAGCAGTGGCCTCCCTGAATTGACATTTGAATCTTCTTCACTACGCATTACCAGGCAAACACTACCTGCTGATGATGTCAACACTGGTGGCCAATTTAGAGAGCAATCGGCCTTCAGTGCATTGTATGCTGATTAAGAGTGTTTTCCAAGATTTTTTAACTGATGACCTATCCAAAGGATAGTATATAAGTATCTGAACAGTGGGAGTCTGATACCTTGTACCACCGCCGATCAGCTGTTTGAGAAGGCACCGGCACTCATAGCGGCCTTCTCGCAGCTTTGCCTAGGCCATGTGATGTCACGTTTATCGGTCGCATGGTCTAGGCGCAGCTCGGACCCATTGAAGTGAATGAGGCTGGGCTATGCTACCAAGCAGAGCCGCTGTACAATGTACAGCTTTGTGCTTGATCAGCTGAGAGAAGTGCATGGCGCTACTTTGAGTGCTGGTGCCTTCTCAAACAGCTGATCAGCTGGGGTTCTTGCTGTTGGACCCTCACTGATCAGATATTGATGACCCATCCAGAAGATAGGTCATCAGTATGTCACGGAAAACCCATTTAAGGTTATCCTGTGCAGACTCTTGTTCGTGTTTATCTGCTATTATGTTTGACTTATGTTTCCTGATCCTGACCTCAATCATGTTCCTGACTATGTTACTGCCTTGTCCTTTGGATTCTCTGTTTGATACCTGTTCTACTTCTGGCTCAAATACAAGGCTTTCTCCTGACCAAGCATTTCCTGGGTGTCAAGATAGGACCAGGAAGCAGATTCGAACGGGAACCTAGTAAGCTTTGGAACAGGAGTGACAGGCGATCGCACTATGGGGGGAAGATTTATCATCTCTCTGCTCCAGAAAAGTGGTGTTAAAAAGGCACAAACATGTGTTTGTGACTTTTTAAATGTGACTTTAAAAAGAAAAAAAAAGTTGCAAAGAGCAGTTTTTACACTGCCTTCTCCAATTTTTCAGAAAGGGTGTGCATGGGAAGGGAGTGTGGCCAGGTGCCGCAACAAATCTATCTTTATTTATGCCAATCTAATTGCACAAACGAAGCCCGAAATCTACGTAAGCTCAGAGCTGCCGTAAATTTCTGTTTAGGCACACGGGCCTAATTTATGGTGAGGCCAGTGCCTTGTCCTAAATTAAACGCATCTACCAGCAGCGCAGGGTATATCACGACCGATGCAGAAAGCGCCGGTTTTGATAAATCTCCCCTTATGAATCCTTTCTAATTACTTTTCTAACCCTGGACAAACCCTTTAATATATGAATAATGCAGGACAAACCAGGCAAAATAATACCTTATTTTTAAAAATTGGATACAATGCTAAAATACTGTACTGATTTGCTTATTTATAAAATAGTCATTGTCTTTGTTCTCTAATAGGGCCTGTCACTTTCCTCCTTTATCTGTTTTAAATGAACCATTCTTTTTGAAGAAGAAAACATGATCAGTACATAAAAAATACTGAACAGATTTGTTAAAAATAGTGCATTGTGAAGCTGCCATCAACTCGAGATAACACTGGCAAGGAAGAGATACTAGACAAAATGACTAAACCAAGGAACATGCTGTAACTGTAAAATGAAAAATCTGCATAAATGGTTCAAAATTACTTATAACTTTAGTCAGAAATGGAAAATCTAATAAAAAGCATATTGCTACTTTCTACTAGGACTTCCAGGCTAGACTGCCAGAGGATGGTGGCCAGAATCCAGCAGCAGTTCATGCATTTATCAAATTTGACACAGATTTTTATGTTAATGAGTTTGTTTTAGAGTATGTAGTTTTATTTTTTACAATAGGGCACAGAGCCCTATTACGAATCCATGTGGTACAGATCCGTAAACGATGACATACTTATTGTACCCAAAATAGTGCCAACTCATCCCATAAAAACAAGCCCTCATACAGCTACCTTGTTACAATGTGCTAGAATATAGGGTCATAATAAAGTATAGCTCTCAATATTTTGTGATCCCTTTTTCTGTTAACCCCTTCAAGACCCTGACATTTGTCACCTTAAGCCCCTTTGACATCAGCGTTTTTGCTTTCCGACCTAGAGTTCCGTCCTCGGGGCTCTAGGACGGAAAGATACTGATCAGGATTATCCCAATGCATCCTGAATGGAGAGAAATCCGTTCAGGATGCATCAGGATTAGAGATGAGCGAACATTAAAAAAAAGTCCGTTGTTCGGCGTTCGGGTGGTGGTAAGTCGCGCATCCCGTTATGGATTCCACTATAGCGGCATATGGAATCCATAAGGGGCGGCTGCCACCAACCCGAACTGTTGAACAGCCAAAGGACCTGGGGTGACGTCACTGTCATGTGATCAGTGCAGGGGGCGTGGCTAAGCACGGGATCAAATCCAGTGCTGAGCCACGCCCCCTGCACTGATCACATGACAGTGACGTCACCCCAGGTCCTTTGGCTGTTCAACAGTTCGGGTTGGTGGCAGCCGCCCCTTATGGATTCCATATGCCGCTATAGTGGAATCCATAACGGGATGCGCGACTTACCACCACCCGAACGCCGAACAACGGACTTTTTTTTAATGTTCGCTCATCTCTAATCAGGATGTCTTCCGTTCAGTATGTGAACATTTTTTGGACGTTGACAAAACCGCAGCATGCTGCGGATTTGTCTCCGTCCAAAAATCCGGAAGACATGCCGTAACGCTGGATCCGGAATTAATGCCCATTGAAGTGCATTAATCCGGAATTAAGCTAAACGTCGTTTCGGTGCATTGCCGGATCCGACGTTTAACTCTGCACATGCGCAGCAGCAGTTTCCGATCGGGGCCCCAGTGTAAGCTGGGGCATCCGATCGGTTACCATGGCAGCCAGGACGCTAGTGAAGTCCTGGCTGCCATGGTAAGTACTCCGCAGCAGTGTACTTACCTGCGCTGCAACCTCCGGGCGCTCCTTCATGACGTCACAGGTCCGGACGGCGCATTGATTTATGCGCCACGGGGACCTGTGACGTCATGAAGGAGCACCCGGCGGCCGCAGCGCAGGTAAGTACACTGCTGCGGAGTACCATGGCAGCCAGGACTTCAGTAGCGTCCTGGCTGCCATGGTAACCTGAAAGCATTTCGAAGACTGATCAAGATCCTGATAAGTGTTCAAATGCTTTCAGGCGACTTGCGTTCTGACGGATCCGGCGGGACGGAAGTGCCCCCGCCGGATCCTCAGAACGCAAGTGTGAAAGAGCCCTTAGGGTACTTTCTCACTTGCGGCAGTATCCGGCAAGCAGTTCAGTTGCCTGATCAGGTCTGAAAAATGCCTGATCAGTCAGAAAAATGCATTGCAATACCGGATCTGTTTTTCTGGTGTCATCAGGCAAAACGGTTCTGGTTTTTATTTTTTTCACATTTTTAAAGGTCTGCACATGCGCAGACCAGAATGCTGGTCTGTTTTTGCGGTATTTTTAATGCCGATCCGGCACTAATACATTTCAATGTAAATTAATGCCGGATCCGGCATTCCGGCAACTGATCAGGCATTTTGGACGGAGATAATACCGCAGCATGCTGCGGTATTTCCTTCGTCCAAAACGCCTGACAGTGACTGAACTGAAGATATCCTGATGCATCCTGAACGGATTTCTCTCCATTCAGAATGCATTGGGATAAAACTGATCAGTTCTTTTCCGGTATTGAGCCCCTAGGATGGAACTCAATGCTGGAAAAGAAGTACCCTTAAGGACCAGGCCATTTTTTGCAAATCTGACATGCGTCACTTTAGGCCCCTTTTACACTTGCGCTTTTGCTTTCCGTCCTAGAGTTCCGTCCTCGGGGCTCTAGAACAGAAAGATACTGATCAGGATTTATCCTAATGCATTCTGACTGGAAAGAAATCCATTCAGGATGCATCAGGATGTCTTCAAATGCTTTCAGTTGTTTTACGTTGTGACGGATCCGGCGGGCATTTCCGGCGACGGAAGTGCACGCCGGATCCACACAACGCAAGTGTGAAAGAGGCCTTATGTGGTGATAACTTTAAAACGCTTTTACTTATCCAAGCCATTCTGAGATTGTTTTCTCGTCACATACTGTACTTTATGACAGTGGTAAATTTGAGTCAAAATATTTCATTTTTATTGATAAAAAAATACAAAATTTACCCAAAATTTAGAAAAATTGGCAATTTTCAAAATATCTAATTTCTCTGCTTTTAAAACAGATAGTGATACCTCCGAAAATAGTTATTACTTTACATTTCCCATATGTCTACTTCATGTTTGGATCATTTTGTAAATTACATTTTCTTTTTTTGGGACGTTAGAAGGCTTAGAAGTTTAGAAGCAAATCTTGAAATTTTTCTGAAGATTTCCAAAACCCACTTTTTAAACACCAGTTCAGGTCTGAAGTCACTTTGTGAGAATTACATAATAGAAACCACCGATAAATGGCCCCATTTTAAAAACTACACCCCTCAAGGTATTGAAAACTGATTTTACAAACTTACTTAACCCTTTAGGTGTTCCACAAGAATTAAAGGAAAATGTAGATGAAATTTCCGAATTTCACTTTTTTGGCAGATTTTCCATATTAATAATTTTTTTCCAGTAACAAAGCAAGGGTAAACAGCCAAACAAAACTCAATATTTATTGCCCTGATTCTGTAGTTTACAGAAACAGCCCATATGTGGTCGTAAACTGCTGTACGGGCGCACGGCAGGGTGCAGAAGGAAGGGAACACCATATGGTTTTTGGAAGGAAGATTTCACTGGGATAATTTTAAGTTGCCATATTACATTTGAAATTTGAATTTGAAATTTTGATTCGGTATCGATACCAAAAAAAAGTATTGCGATACTCGATACCATTCAGTACCACGTGAGAAAAAAAAAAAACGACAAAAAAAGCCGCGTGCATTCCACATTTTATGGAACCGCCGTCTCATAATACAACAGTCCTATCCTATTTTTTGGGGGGACAAGGCGTGCATTTTTTATTATTTTTTTTTTCTTTTACGGCGTTCACCGCATAAAAGAGGATTTTTTGTTGGTTTGGACTTTTGCGACGCAGCGATATGTAATATTTTATTTATTTATTGTTTATATATTTTATATATAAAATTGGTAAATGGGGTCATTTATACTTAATATTTTGGTGTACTTTTAAAAATTTTTTTTTTTTTTTTTTACAGTTTATTTATTAACTTAGGGGCTAGAACCTGGGATCATTTTCATCCCATTCACCCTGATACAGCTCTATCAGGGTGAATAGGATCTCACATTCTCCCTGCTACCCTGTGGTTTGTGCACACAGCAGCAGGGAGCTGACTATGGCAGCCAGGACTTCAGTAGCGTCCTGGTTGCCATGGTAACTGATCGGAGCCCCAGCATTACACTGCTGGGGCTCCGATCAGAAGAGAGGAGGTGAGGGGACCCTGTGGCCACTGCCACCAATGATATTAATTCTGAAGGGGGGGGAGGCACCTGAGGGGTTAACTGCCGCGGATCGCAGCCCTCTGTCACAGGCAGGTGCCGGCAGTGTGTTTCTTCTGCCTGCATTTATATATGAAACGTTACTAGGCATTGGTGGCCAGTGCTCCCGCCCCTCCTCCTCCTCCCGTCTCTCCTCATTAGTAGCGCGGCACAGGGGGAGGGAGAGACTGCCTCCTTCTCCCTGTGCTGCCGAGGAGAACATGGCCGCGCTGAGAGCAGCGCAGCCACGTTCTCTGATACTGGGCTGTGCAGTATCGAGCTCTATACCAGAGAAAAGTATCGAATGGGTATCGAAACTTCGATACCCGAAACAACCCTAATTTGAAGACTGCACCCGTACAGTAGAAACTCCAAATAAGTGACCCCATTTGGGATAAGGTGGCAGTTTTGTTGGTACTATTTCAGAGTACATATGATTTTTGGTTGCTCTATATTACACTTTTTGTGAGGCAAGATAACAAAAAATAGCTGTTTTGGCACAATTTTTTTGTTGTTGTTATTTACAATGTTCATTCGACAGGTTAGATCATGTAATATTTTTCCAGAGCAGGTTGTTACAGACGCGACAATACCAAATATGATTTTTTTTTGTTGTTTGTTTCAGTTTTACATAATAAAGAATTTTTGAAAAAAGGATTTATTTAGTGTCTCCATATTCTGAAAGCCAAAGTTTTGTTTTGTTTTTTTGGGCAACTGTCTTATGTAGGGGCTCATTTTTTTCAGTATGAGATGACAGTTTAAGTTGTACTATTTTAGGGTGCATATGACTTTTTGATCGCTTGGTATTACACTTTTTGTGATGTAAGGTGACAAAAAATTGCTTTTTTGACACACTTTTTATTTTTTACGAGTTCACTTGAGAGGTTCTTTCTCTTGGTCCCTGATGTAGGCTATATGGTTTCTTTTAGCGACAATACTATAATATCTATTTGAAGAAAATGGTTGTGGTTATTGGTCTATATGTTAATCATGAATACAACATTAGGAATTTTGTATTGTATTGGAATGGGCTATTTGTTGTGATATTGGGATTATTGATATTATGATATCAATAATTTAATAATCATGGTTATATATGTTTATATAAAAAATATTTAAATATTTAAATTAAATAAAAAAAATTATATAAAAAAATAATAAAAAAAATATTTATTTTATATACCATGGTCATATATAATTAAAGTATAATTTTATGTAATTCAAATAAATTAATAAATATAAAAATAACAAAAATACCTATATATAAAAAGTAAAAAATAAAAATAAAATAAAAATATGAAATATAATATAGGATTAAATAACATGATAAACGGTTGGGATGTATTGATATCATGATGTCAATATTTATTAATCATGCCTATAGGTTTATATATATTTTTTATTGTATTTTATTTTATTTTGTTTAAATTATGTTTATACACAATTTTTCACATATTTTTGCATTGTGTATATGTGGTATTCACAGGCATTATCTATTTATTTCGATACATAGTTATATGCAGTATATGCTAATTATGTATGTATCATTTGGAATTTGCAGTATGGGTTATTTATTATGATGTTGTGATTGGTTGATATTATTATATTAATATTTAATAATCATGTTTATAGGTGCACTTTTTCAGTTTAAATTATGGTTATACACTTCTTCAGGTATTTCTTGTATTGTATATATTTGGTATTCCTGTAAATTTCCCTCTCTATGGTCGCCTCTTGAAACCTAGGGCGCATGCGCTGGTGCCGTTTGCCATGCGCGCTGTGCTCTTTTCGGTCCTTGGAATGCACCACGCGCCGGCTTCCAGTCCGGCGGCATCTTGCGCAAGCGTAGAAAAAAGCCTTAAATCATGAACAAACCTTAAGTCAGCTGATTTCAAGGGGTGTGTTCTATGCAGCCCGCGCTCGGCTCTCGGCTCACATTACATATTCAGGGGGTGTGTTCTATGCAGCCCGCGCTCGGCTCAGCGCAGTACGCAGAAGCAGGTCTCCCCGATGGGAGAGGGAGGGAGCTCCCTCCCTGTTAGCCCCTTCCATACCGCGTTCCGTACGGACCGCAGTATGGAAGGGGTTAAACTGCTGACATCTGCAGCACAGATGTCAGCAGTTTATAGCAGGGGGTCAGCAATGTGCTGACCCCCTGCTATACCCACTAGACCACCAGGGAAAACATTTCAAAGGAGGCGGGCGGGGGGGGGGGTTAATTGGTTAATTTTTACATTTAGGTCTCTGATCCCCGCGGTCACAGACTGCGGGGATCAGAGAGTGTCACGCAAAAAAACACAGGTCTCAATTGACCTGCGGTTTTCTGCGCGACATGGGGGGGGGGGGGGGGGCTCACAGGTTTATTCATACACCCGTGCCAACCCCGCGCTTCTCTCATAACCCCGTTGCAGTGGCACTGAATGAGCCCAGAAGCGCAGAAAACCGCAGGTCTGAATTGACCTGTGGTTTTCTGCGGGGGCACAGGACCCCCCTGGGCATTGGTTTATTCATACACCCGTGCCAACCCCGCGCCTCTGGCTTCAGACCTGTTTCGGCGTAGTGCGCATAATGCGCATGCGCCGAAGGACACCCCCCCGAACACACCCCCTGAAATCAGCTGACTTAAGGTTTGTTCATGATTTAAGGTTTTTTCATGGTACACCGGCTCTAACCGTGGTGGACCAGAAACGGAGCATGTTATTCTGCAATCGGCCAGTAAGGTGAAGAACTGCAGTACCCTATCTCTCATGAAGTTTACAGATGGGACAACCCCAAAAAAATGTATAAATCCAGAGTGCTTCTTTAATGGTGGACTGAATACTATGTGCAGCAAGGCCACTTATTCTCTGAGACAGTTTCTTTGCATGAAGCACATACTTTTAAAAGTGCACATTCTGTGAGAGAAGATACCTTTAATGAATAATTATTATTTTGACTCCCGGCCAATGCTATTTTTGCAATGTTGTCTTTGTATGTGTCTCATTGGAACTTTTTAATTTAAAAAGATTTTCTCTAGAACGCCATCTGGTAGTTCTACTAAGTGAATAAAAATGATGAATTGCCTTGTTTAAGATAAAGGGTTGGATAGAATTAACACTGTAGCTACCAGGTAAAGAACATTGGGTGATACAGAAACGTACATTTCTGCTTAATATTCATCACTATTCTTATATGAATCGCAATAGTAACACATTCAATTGTCTTTTCGCTTGCAAGATATGATACTGTACTCTACTAAATAATGTGATTGACTTGGCTTAAAGGGGTTCTCCGGGAATTAAGAAAATGAAAATACTTAAATATTACTTTAGTGTATATATATTTCCAAAAACATTTCATTAGCTATAATGGTTCACTTTGTCTAGGGAGCAATCATTAAAAGAAATAAAATGGCCGCAGTCCTATTAGCACACACAAAACCTGTCCTATTTACACAGAAGGACAAGTTATTTTACAACACTGAGGTAAAGAGCTGCCTCATCCTCCTCTCTGCTCTGCTTGTCAGGGATTATGATCCTGAATACAGCTGATAAGATCTTCAGCTGAATCTCTGTAGGAATAGAGAAGACATGAAGTACAGAGAGGATGGACAGGAAAGGTAATGTGGGGCTGTGGTAATGGAGACTGTATACAAGAGCTGCTGCTCATTATCTACACCCCCACTATCCTCTCTGTACTTCATATCTCCTAATAAACTTCATACCTACAGAGATTAATCTGAAGATCATATTAAACTGTATTCAGGATCATAATTCCTGACAAGTAAGAGAGGAAGATAGCACAGCTCTTTAACTTGTCCTCCTGTGCAATTAGGACAGGTTTTGTGTGGACTAGTAGGATGGCGGCCATTTTATTTTTCCTAATAACTGCCCCCTGACAAAACGAGCCATTATAACTAATGAAAGGTATTTGGTAATATATTTATAATGAAGTAATATTTAAGTATTTTCAATTTCTTACTTCCCGGAGAACCCCTTTAAAGACTGAGCAGTCATTATTTGTTATTAAATTGAATTATTCCAAATCTTCTGATCTTGTTATTTATTCCCTTTTATTCCAGATTGCACTTCAAGCCTGCTTTAGCAGATCCTTCATTAAATTATTGAGCTCGGTAAAATCATCCAATTTTTTTTTTTCTTTGCTCTCCTTTTTTAGTGAGCACAATGCTGGGAAGAGATTAAAGCAGCCTTTCATTACAGGGAACATCCTTTCAAAAGATTTCTCCATCACATTATTTTGCTTTTAAAATATTTTTGGTACTTTGATATTGTTAATGCTCCAAGCCTTGTAATCTGGAATGAAAGACACTTCATACCGGATGCAGATGGTTGTATTATCAGTAACGGAAGCGCTTTTGCTGAACCCTGCCGGATCCAGCCTTATTCTAGAGGGTATAGATGGTATCATATAGTAGAGGGAACATAATGTCTATAAGTGTGACCTCTGTATCACCCTGTTTTTCATTTCAAAGCCAATGTACACCTTCAGGGGCATTATTTTTTATTAGGCATTTTACTCATTGTGGGCTAAAACTCATTTTTTAGTTGGTCTTTATAAAAAATATTCAGCTGTTTCTGAGCTACAAGGGTAAAAATCAGTCTGTTTGCAAGCTGTCACAGCCTGTTTTTTTTTCATCCCATCATCTGACCGCTCATGTATAACACTTATCTCTGATCTCCTGACCTCATAAACACTTATTTAGGCCATATCCTTATCTATTTGATTAGAATTGAGATATAATAAATATTCATGAGTTCAGGAGATCATAGATAGAAGCTACACATGAGCTGTCAGGTGACGGGATTCAAAGAAAAGCAGAGGCAACTGAACATTGTTACTAAAGACCAATTCAAAAAATGATTTTTAGTCTAAAATAAGTACAATGCAGTTATACAAAATTGCCAAAAGGGGTCTATAGCCTTTAAGGGTGTGTTAACATCTCATACGTTTTTGACTATGATTGGAATATCCATGGTATGGGGCAGCCAGGGTTCACTTCTATAGAGATTTAGGTAACAGTGTAGCAGAGCCTGCTCAGCTGTCTCTATAAGTTTGGTCAACTTTGGCAGTTGTCTACAACCAGTATTCTAATCTCAGCCATGAATGACTGAGATGGGAATACCGCCGAAACAGTCGGGTCAGCCCATGGTAGTTTCATGTGTAGTAGAGCCTTATATCTAATAATAGGTCCTAGAGAGCAGTCCACAAGTCCACCTATTTGGTTGTGTACTTTTCCCAGAAATGCATTCTTGTAATTTTGACATTGTCTTATTTATTATTTTATTACCTGTAGGTCTTTTGCCCTTAGGCTCTTTCTCACCTCTATCAAGATTGCCTGTTGTTGTTTTAGAGTAATCTAGCAAGATGCCTGTTCCTGTGGGTCTGAATTTTCTCTATTTGTAGATTAGATTGATCTTTAGCAATACCTTTGTAGTCTATTCCATCTCTATAACACATCTTCTGAGGTCTTCTGAATGTTGTTTGCATTGAGACATGGTTCACCATGGTTAATCAAGCCTTCTTCAGAAGAACAGATTTGTCAGTAACTAGACTTTATGTGTCTTCACTTAAACTAATTGTCTGCGGATCCGCAAAAAAAAACGAATGATGTCTGTACGGCATCCGTTTTTTTTTGCGGATCCGTTATTTTTGTAATAATGCTTGAAAAAAAATAGAAAAAAATAGGACATGCTTTATATTTTTTGCAGAGCTACGGAATGGACATACTGATGCAGACAGCACATGGTGTGCTGTTCGTATTGAAATGAATGGGTCTGCATCCTATCAGCAAAAAAAAAAACACGGAACGGACAAGGAAACGAAATACGGTCGTGTGCATGAGGCCTTAGAATCTGTGCTTTTATGAAAGAAGAGTTGCATTAATCTAGAGAAAAAGAGTTTGTTGATCCAGCAGTTTCGAACAGCTACGGTTCTTAATCATGATCTTAGTCATGATTAAGAACCGTAGCTGTTCGAAACGCGTTGACGTGTGAAGTGTTGTGAAAGAATCGCTGTGACTTGTAATTTTGCTCTATTCAATAAAGAAACGAAGCTTACTACCATTTCTGCTGGATCAACAAACTCTTTTTCTCACTTACCTCGGCTGCTTGCCGCATGGTCCGTGCAGGAGGGATCCCAAGTGGGAAGTCATAACGGCAGGTGAGCTGGACATTTTATTTCTCAATTGCATTAATCTAGCATCCAAAGGAGCATGCCACCCTGAAATCAGAGGCACAACGGAACAGGAAAGGCCTCATATGCTATCATGGCTCCGCACATAGTGTAGACCTAATGTGACCATGTACATGAGTCCTCCAGCATAGAGTATTCTTGTGAAAATAGGGTTTAGCAAAAGATCAAAATTTCCCTTTAAAGGAGAAATAAACTCAAAGAGCACCTTTTAAGGAAACCTGTCATGTTAAAAATGAAGTACAGTCTTCAGGCAGCATGGTATTCTGTAGACCTTTAAAGACCTGAGCAGATTTATATACATATTTGTGGGGAGCATAACCTGTAATTTATGAATTTAATCCCTACTGATAATAAGTTTAGGAGTCCAGTAGGCATTCTGATTCAGTGATCGGAAGCCTTCCTTGAAGCCTTCCAAGCAGAGATAGCTGTCAATCACTAATTAGGACCACCCACTGGACTCCTAAGACTAGGATGAAAAGAGGTTTAAATGAATTAATTCCCTTCAAGAATAAAGCTTGTAAAAAGAGCATACTATAATTCCAAAATACGTAGTTGAATGAGTGACGTGCCTACCATGTTTTGTACCAAGGGTGGGACCTTTCTCTGGCACCCCCTATACTTTAAAACATTGTGCCCCTCACAGTTTTTATGCCTTCATTTTCCCCCCTTACAGTAGGAATGCCCTAATTGCACCCCTTTATAGTAGTTATGCCCACATTGAGCCCCCCTCACAGCAGTTATGCCCACATCGTGCCCCCTCATGGTAGTTATGCCCACACTGTGTTCCCTCACAGTAGTTATCCCTTCATTGTGCCCCGTCACAGTAGTTATTCCTTCATTGTGCCCCCTCACAGTAGTTATGCCCTCATTGTGCCCCCTCACAGTAGTTATGCCCTCATTGTGCCCCCCTTATTGTAGTTATGCCGTCATTGCACCTCTTCATAGCAGTTGCGCACCTTCACAGTAGTTATGCTCACATTGCACGTCCTCACAGTAGTTATACCCTCTCTGTGCCCCCTTACAGTAGTTATGCCCCCTCACTGTGCCCCATAACAGTTGTTATGCCCCTTCGCAGTAGTAATGCCCACCCTATACACACACACTACTGTATAGATGACACACTATTGCCACACAAAACACCTTATACATATGACAACCTATACACACACACTATATATGCAGTGCTTGGCTGAAGAACCTTGATCATGTGACTATGACATCACAAGAGGTCCTGCAGCTTCTGCTTGCTGTAGATGGTGAACTGTGCCCCTAGATAGAATGTATGGTTGTAGCCCCGCCCCCTCTCCAGCCCTCTGCTCTAGATTGCTGGGGGAGGGGAGCAAAGGACTGGGCCCAAGCTGTATATGTAGAAGAGGCATCCTGAGAGAGGATTACAAACAGCACACAACTGTCAGGGAGAAGGAATCCTATAGCTATTCATCTCTTACCTGACAGTCTGCTGACTCCAACATGTGCTGTGGCACCCCCTTCACAGCTGGCATCCAGGACGGACTGCCCTCCTCTTGGAATGCCACCCATTTTTATAGGACATGACATGTGTGATAAAGTAGTTATCATAGAAACAGACATTTTTATGTCTGGACTTCAGTCAGACCCCTTCCAGTGAGTGATGGCTGCTTATGATAACATGATAATGCATCCAACTGTTCACGACTGTCCCTTTAAATTAGTCCTATACAGTAAAATAAACTTAAAATGTACCAGGCAACGTTCCCCTCTTAAACCACATTTCTGTCGAATAAACACCTGCGTGCCACTCATAGTATAATTATCATTTTGCCACTTTCAAAGCTTGTTGCTTATAAGCCAATTCATGACTGGCACTTTCATTTTAAGTATTTCACATTAAGGTGATTACTGAAAGCAGTATTCTCAGATTAGAAGACGAGCATTGTGAAGGAGTCCTGGTTGTGGGCCAAGTAGTTGAGTCATCTCAAGCTGTCAAGAAATCATCATTTCTTTAAAAACACCGAAATCTTCCACAGCAACATATGATCCTGGGGTACAGCAGATGCCATCTTTAATGCATATTTCATTTAAAAAAAGCCAACTTTTCTAGTTCATTAGAGTTTCTTTCTTTATGGTACATTGCTTAGTAATTACTCTAATTAAAAGGGAAATAACCAAGTAACCCAACGAAAACCTACAAGGATGTAGGCTAACCATCTGCAATATTCAAAACTTAAAATGTGCTGTGGCCAGATACAAACTGATACCGTGTTTTTCGCCCTATAAGACACACCTAGGTTTTAGAGGAGGACAATTAGAAAAAAATATTTTTTGTTAAACCTCAGACCACCAATCAGACCCCAAATGTTAATCAGACCTCAGCTCACAGGACCAATTAGACCCCCAATGTAAATAAGACCCTCAATCAGACCTCAGATCAGACCCCCAATGTTAATAAAACCTCACATCAGACCCACCATCAGACCTCAGCTCAGACTCCAATGTGAATGACCCCCATTCAAACCTCAGATCAGCCCCCATGCCTCATTTCATCAGCCCCCAGCTTCATATCACATAAAATAAAAAAAGCCACTTACCTCTCCTGCTCCGGACGCCGCCTCTCCTCACCTCCAGCGCTCTCTCTTCTTCTTCCTGCCATGGATGTACTGTGACCCAACGTGCACAGAGTGAGGTCACAAAGCGCCATTACGCTGTGCGCACACACAGCACAGCCGACAGCAGAGGACCAG
This sequence comes from Bufotes viridis, assembly GCA_033119425.1. Taxonomy (NCBI): domain Eukaryota; kingdom Metazoa; phylum Chordata; class Amphibia; order Anura; family Bufonidae; genus Bufotes; species Bufotes viridis. The sequence continues at coordinate 151,875,546 of CM065593.1, read as the reverse complement.
GAAGCGGGGAGTACAGAGCCTGAGGAGCGCTGCATTTACAGCTTCCCGGTCTTCCATTATGGATGCGCTCATTAACCACTTTAGGACCGCCGCACGCAGATACGCGTGATTGCGGCGGTCCTGTTTCTCCTTGACGCGCGGGCACATCATCTCGCAAGAGGCGGGATTTGCTGTGAACACGCGCGTTGTTAACAGCGTCTGATATACCTGCTACCTGGTCCTCTGGTGGTCCCATTTGCTGGGATCGACCACCAGAGGACCAGGTAGTTATGTAAAGTAGCACCAAGCACCACACTACACCCCCCCCCTGTCACTTATTAACCCCTGATCACCCCATCTAGACTGCCTGATCACCTCCCTGTCATTGATCACCCCCCTGTATGGCTCCATTCAGACGTCCATATGTGTTTTGCGGATCCACGGATCCGTAAAACACGGACACCGGCAATGTGCTTTCCGCATTTTGCAGATCCGCACATTGCCAGAACTATATAGAAAATGCCTTTTCTTGTTCGCAATTGCGGACAAGAATAGGACATGTTCTATATTTTTTGCGGAACAGAAGTGCAGACCCGGAAGTGCGGATCCACAATTCCGGATCCGAGCTGGACAAAGTCTGTCCCCATAGAAATGAATGGGTCCGCAATTCCGTTCCGCACTCAGAATTGCGGACGTGTGAATGGGGCCAGTTAGTTAGCTACTTGTTAGGTAGCTAGCGCCCAGCCCACCGCACCGCAGTCACTGATTTTGGCAGAGATTTTTTCATCCACATTGATCGATGCGAATGAAAAAAATCTGTGCCGTTCATTTTATTTTTTTTTCAGCCCGGAGGCTGAACGAAAAAAAAAAAATCTCATTACCCGTCTGCTCAATATAAAGAGAATAGCAGAAACTTCTAATGCTGGTCATACCTGTAATGATTGCGGAGACCCTTAAATTCCAGGGCAGTACAAAAACCTCACATGTGACCTCATTTTGGAAAGAAGACACCCCAAGGTAGTCCGTGAGGGGTATGGTGAGTTCATGTAAAATTTTATTTTTTGTCATAAGTTAGTGGAATATGAGACTTTGTAAAATAAAAAAAATATATCAATTTCCGCTAACTTGTGCCAAAAAAAAAAAAAATTCTGTGAACTCGCCATGCCCCTCACAAAATACCTTGGGGTGTATTCTTTCCAAAATGGGGTCACTTGTGGGGTATTTATACTGCCCTGGCATTTTAGGGGCCCTAAAGCGTGAGAATCCAAATGTGTAAAAATGCCCTGTGAAATCCTAAAGGTACTCATCGGAATTAGGGCCCCTTTGCGCATCTTGGCTACAAAAAAGTGTCACACATGTGGTATCGCCGTACTCAGGAGAAGTAGGGTAATGAGTATTGGGGTGTATTTTTATTTATACCCATACTTTGTGTGAGAAATATCTCTGTAAATGACAACTTTTTACATTTTTTTAATACAAAGTTGTCAATTTACAGAGATATTTCTCTCACCCAACATGGGCATATGTAAAAATACACCCCAAAACACATTGCCCAACTTCGTCGATACCACATGTGTGACACTTTCTTGCAGCCTAGGTGCGCAAAGGGACGTAAAGTCCAACGAGTACCTTTAGGTTTTACTGGGCTGCTCACAATTTAGCCCCGCCCAAAAATCCAGAACAGTAGAAACACCCCACAAATAACCCCATTTCGGAAAGTAGACACCCCAAGGTATTCACTGAGGTGCATAGTGAGTCAGTGGGAGATTTTTTTTTTTTTTGCCAGAAGTTAGCAGAAATGGAAACTTTATTATTTTTTTTTTCCTCCGAAAGTGTCAATTTCTGCTAACTTGTGAAAAAAAATGAAATGATACATGAACTCACCATGCCCCTCCGAGAATACTTTGGGGTGTCTTCTTTCGAAAATGGTGTAATTTGGGGGGTATTTATACTATCCTGGCATTCTAGCACCTGAAGAAACATGACAGGTGCTCAGAAAGTCAGAGCTGCTTCAAAATGCGGAAATTCACTTTTTTGCACCTTAGTTTGTAAACGCTATAACTTTTACCCAAACCAATAAATATACACTTATTGGATTTTTTTTTTTATCAAAGACATGTAGAACCCTAAATGCATAGAAAAGTTTAAATAGAAATGTAGTTTTTAAGAATTTCGGTCATTTTTGATTAATAGCAAAAAAGTAAAAATGTCAGCAGCAATGAAATACCACCAAATGAAAGCTCTATTAGTGAGAAGAAAAGGAGGTAAAATTCATTTGGGTGGTAAGTTGCATGACGGAGCAATAAACGGTGAAAGTAGTGTAGTGCAGAATTGTAAAAAGTGGCCTGGTCATTAAGGGTGTTTAAGCTAGGGGGGCTGAAGTGGTTAATATTGGCCCCATAAGACGCAGTAACCTTTTTCTCTCACTTTGGAAGAAAAAAGTGCATCTTATGGGGCACTAAATACGGTAATTACATCCAGTTGGAATGACAGCTCTTATACCATGGTCCATCCTTTCAGTGGATTTCAGAAACTGGTAACTGATTATGTAGTTTGGAGTTCAAAGCCATATGTATGGTCTCTTTAGACTACTTGTTTTACTTTTGTTTTTTTCCAAACACACAATTTTGATTGAAGAAACATAAAGGATACAAAAGGGAAACAGTACAGAAACACATATATCTAAGGGGACTAGTAAACAGTCACTCCATACTTGTGGGTTAATAATCCCTAATCAACATCGCCAGTGTGAATTAAACTACAATCTACATACAATGGGGGTCATTTATTAAGACCAGCGTTTTAGATGCCGGTCTAAATACCCTTTAGCTCGTGGCGGTTGCACCGAATTTATGTAGAGACACCAGCCTCTACATTATTTGGGCGTATCAACCGCCTGTCGAAATCTATGCCAGCTCCCTTGCTGGAATAAATTTATACCATTTTCTATGCCTAAAACAGGCATATAAATTGATAAATAAGACGGGCCTGCCGACCTGTAAGCCGTGTACCGGGGTGGGCTCCCCAGGATACAGCAAAGTCATAAATGAGGAAAGCAACTCCAACACCAGCTTTTGCCAAAACAGTATTTTACTTAAACATGGCAATGAGCACAACCACAATGCTGGGAACACACAATAAATTTACATACACCCAGCCCGAAGGCTGAGACCCTTGTGCTGCAAAACATGGCACCCTCTGAAGGATGCCGGAGGAAAGTGTGGTAATTTACCTACTAGCGGGCACAACTAAACAGCCACACCTTACCTGTTATTACCCTAAAAAAATCAAGAACAACTGTATGGGTGTGTGGTATGGGCTAGCCTGCGGTGCAGCACAACAGCTTACAAAGCTCTACAGTATTCCCTCTCCCATAACTTGCCTTGTAGCAAGTACCTGAGTATTCCTTCTGAGCAAAACACCAGCCTGGCTTGAATTTGTGGTGAAGTTCATCAGCTCTCCAGTGTAAAATGTAAATTTAAATTGTGGAGTCCTTGCAATGAACAGCCAGCAACACTTGTGGCCTGACACAAACAGAAATCCTATCTAACTAACTACAGACCTGGTCTCAGTCTCTAGGCGCCAACACTGTGATGAGGTGCGTGCCCAATCTTACCGACCGGGTCTGCTCATCTGCTGGTGACTTTGAAACAAACATATGCCTCTCCAACTAGAATACGGTACTGCAGTGTATGTTGCTCTGCTCCTCAGCTCTCATCAGTGTTTCTGGAAGCAATCCCCGTTCCTCTGGTAAGGATCAGGGTCTTGGACACGATCAGCTTCACTTAGCTGCCACTCTGGTCAATGAGGGATGCTCTCACACCTGGATGTCAACAGATCCTCTGCTCACACAGTTTCTCAGTCTCAGCTTCCTCTAAGATGGCTGCTTCCTGTATTATCCAGGCTTTTGGTAACTCCACCTCTGATGAATATGGAAATATGCAATCTGTTAGCAGTGTTTAGGAAACAGTGGCATCTTGTGGCCAAACGACAGACTGTCAGTCCAGATTATTTAACTTAAATTACACAGTGTCCACACAATGAGAGCTGTTTCCCCACCTCACAGGCGGACCCCCTTCCCCACTCACACCATGCTTCCTTTTTTTAGACCTGGTGTGTGTGAGCAGGGAAAAGTCGCAGATTGTGTCGCAAATAAACTTTGCTCCACAATCTGCTACAGATATACGCCAAAAAGGGGCATATATCTGTTAGTAAATGACCTACAATATGTATAACTGCTCATAAATAGAGAGCATGTAAAGCACACATTAATTAACTAAAATTAGGTAAATGTACGAAGAGAAGGAAAAAGAGGAGCAAAAAGGAAGAAAAGAAAGAGGGAGGGGGGGGATCTTAGTTCAAAAGAACCAACAAATCAGGGTGGAAGGTTATAAATTGCATCATGGGAGCCCCTTAGCCCCTTCAGCCGCACTGATTACTCCCTTATTAGCCAGCCAGCAAAGTTGGAACCCATAGGGCCCATGTACGCTCAGCCACATCTGAGGTGTTTCTGCTCTCCACCAGCAGGATCTCTATACACTCCAACAGGTCCATCTCCTCAATCCACTCCTTAATTGAGGAAGGGAAAGGAGATTTCCAATATCTGGGAAGAATGGTGTGAGCTGCTGAGAGAAAATGTTGCAAGAGCCTTCCTTTTTTGATCGCAGAGATTGGACCTTAAAGGAGCAAAAGATGAGGCAGCTGCGGGTATGGAAAGATCCTTTTCCCTGACATCTGAAAATAGATTTCAAAGATGTTTCGCCAGAAAGTCTGAACAAGAGTACAGTACTACCAAATGTGAAGCATGCCACAATCTCGCCATTACAATGCGACAAGTGTCCGTGGGCTTCCGGATCCGTGCCTCCATGTCCTATCTGTTGCCCATCTTGCAGATCGTGGTGTCCGTATTTTGTGGAACCGTGGTTTGCAGTCCACAACAAAGGCATGGCGGTACCACGGTCGTGCTAATGAGGCCTTTTTGGCATAGTTTTGGTCATTGGTTAATTGTAAACAATTCTGGAGAAGACAATATGGCCTTTAGTCTCTTATTATATTTACTTTGATTGTAGGTTCAGCCTTCATAATGTGTGAGTTTCCAATGCACAATGTAGCAGTGTTCGGTAGAGACGGGTCCTTTCCTACATAGACAATTTAGACTAAAATGGGGCACCCAAAAAACACACTTTCCATTAGGTAACACCATTTATTTAAGCACTTAATACACTGCTCTTCATGCTGCAACAATGATTGCTGGAGTGTCGTTTTTTTTTTTTTTTTTTTTGGGGGACGGGGACGGGGACATTGCACATTTATGTTTATTTCTTTATATCATTTTTTCTATTTACTTTCATTAGTTACTAGTTATTGCTATTATTTTTTCTATCCAGATTTTTTCAGTTTTGTTAACAGACAGCATCCAGATTGAACCTTGACCCATTCATTTCAATGGGCATATGCACATGAGCATTGTATTTCACAGACCATCTGTTCAAGAAAAATCGCAGCACGTTCTATTGTCATCCATTTTTCATGCAGGACATGTCTATTCTAATCAACTGGTCAGTGAAAAAAAACTGAGCCATGCTGAAAAACTGTCCGTTTTTCGCTGATGTTTGCTAGGAGATTTTGAGTGATATTCCTAAAGGGATTCTGTCACCACATATAACCCCTATGAGCTAAACATATGCTCATGTCCAGGGTTATAAAAGGATCCCTAAGGTGGCCTTATAAACCCTATTTGTGGCTTTTGTGCTAAAAAACAGGATTTACTAACCTGTCAATCAATGAATTAAGGTGCCCAAGGGGAGGTCCATGGATCCATGGTGCCCGGCCGTTCGGTGGTCAGCACCGCCTTCTTCACCTCTGCGCCGCCTCTCCCTCCGTCCCCCTCCTCCTGCTTTCAGATCCTGCACGTGCGCAGAGGCTTCGGCTTGAGTGAAGAGCTCATCAGGTCGGCGCATGCGCACTTCGCAAACAGAAGCCGATGCCAGCAGTCCGCATGGGTGCAAAGCCTGTGCGCACGCTGAGGCCAAGATTCGACAGACGGGAGGGCGCGCGCATGCACGATAGCAATGTCCGGTGCGTGCGCAGTAAGACAATTGCAGCCGGGTGAGTGCGGGAGCTGGGATCACGCTAGAAGAGGGAGAGCACCGCGCATGCGCGAGAATAGCGCGATCCTGGCCTCATGGCATTATGTCAATCAAATTGAAGAGAGGACGGGTAAGGACGGGTAGCTTGACTTAAAGGAAGGAGGCCGCTGCCCCCTTGACTTCAAGCTGGCTCAGAAGATAGCGCTGATGAAGATTCAAACTGCGTTTTTATAAAGTATGTAGTCACGGATGGGGGAATGAAACACAAGATTAGTAACACAATGTGAGTGACTGTAAGGTGATGCTGGCGGTTTAATATGTGTTTTTGAGGTGACAGGTTCCCTTTAAGGACCTTATATGCATTTTTCAGGTTGGTATTAAACAGTCAAAGAACATCTCTTAACACAGTCAACCCTATTGAACCAGGCATACTGTCTGGTAGGGTTGTTACTGCCGTTAAAACAATTCCTGTCTTGTGAAAAATGGCTGCAGTGTTCTAAAGAGAAAAGACTTTTATTTTTTACACAAGAGGACTTCAGTGCGCAATGCACCTCAGCTCCTCCACTTTTCAGGGCTGGCCACAGCCCTCGGAGCACCGAAGCCCTTACTTACATAGAGAATAAGTCTTTTTCTTAGGAACAGCACAGATGACTTTCAGAAGACAGGTATCTTTGTAATCAGCAGGATCAACCCTACTAGGCAATATGGCCAGTTAATGGGGTTTGATCCTGCTGACAGATGCTCTTTAAGTAAATTCTGTTACATTATGGGAAGCACGTTTGTCAGCTGTATCGGTTCTGCCTTAAACAGATAAATAGCAGTAGGAGTTTGAAAGCTGTCGTGTTCATCATGATCGATCAGGGGGTTATGGAAATGAACAAAATAAGCAAAGCTGCATTTTCCCTGTATGCATCACCAGAGTGCACAACAGACTATATAACTGCTGGAGGTCTAACAAGCTGAATACTTTACCTAATTATTTCAATTTCTTTGACTATTATGGGAATAGACATATGGTACGTGTAGGCAGCATAACTTCAAAATCAATAAAGAACTAATCCCATTGGTGTATCCAGTGGTTTATCCGTGCTACTTGTCGCGACTTTTGTTTTCTAGTAGTTTTGTGTGGATTTTAGAAGAGTGGAAACTGTTTCTTCCAAGGAATACTTATCTTAAAGACAGACATTAATATAGGTTAATGGGCACAGTGGGGGTCATGTATTTATTAATAACCCCTATATGTAGCGGTGGTTCCGCTGAAGTTATGAAGAGGCGCCGGCCACTACATAAATTCGGTGCATCCAGCTCCAGTTCTAAATGTAAGATAGTTTTTGAGCATTTTCTACGCCTAAAACGGGCATAGAAAATGATGAATCCTTCTCCGCCCACGCCATGCACACTTTTTTAGACCTGGTGTGAACGGAGTTAAGTCGCAGATTGCGACACAACTAACCGTTGCGCCGCAATCTGCGCTGAAATACACCTAATATAGTTGTGTTTTAGGATAATAAATTACCCCCCATATATTTATACTAAACCTAAAGAAAAGTTAAAATAAAACATGAAAAATGGATGAATTTGATTGGCAGTTATTTCTAGACCCACCTTTTTGAGAACACCCACAGGATGGTAGGCCCCCAGCTAAAATAAATGTCTCCCATAGTGTAGGATTTTTTTTTTAACGCGCCCAGCTTTATAATGTCCTCCATGTCCACATAGTGTCCCACAGCCAAAACAAAAACAAAAAAACCTCACCTTATCCACTTGCTCGCACTGCAGCAGTCTCTTCTCTCTTCACAGTACAGGACCTGCCGAAGGTGCGCGATGACATCACTGCGCGCTCCCACGTGGTTACGTCTCCACGCATATCGCAGGTCCTTTGACAGGTCCTGCTCAATGAAGAGAGAAGAGACTGCCGCACCGCAAGCAAGTGGATGAGGTGAGTTTTTTAACCACTAAGTGCACTCCTGTCAATCGGCCGTTAAAAATGGTCCCATTGATTTCATGAGGTCCGTCGGACCGTGCAAATTGCCCAAAAATAGGACATGTCCTATTTTTGGATTGGACTGCCGCACCGCAAGCAAGTGGATGAGGTGAGTTTTTTAACCACCAGTGCACTCCTGTCAATCGGCCGTTAAAAATGGTCCCATTGATTTCATGAGGTCCGTCGGACCGTGAAAATTGCCCAAAAATAGGACATGTCCTATTTTTGGATGGATGCTATTCACTGGCCGTTAAAAGAATGGCCATGTGAATAGCCCCATAGACTTTTATTGGTGCTAAAAATGGCTGTGTGACGGCCGTTACTTAGACGACCGTCACACGGCCATTATTCACTGTCGTGTGCATGAGGCCTTAGTGGCGACTGTAACTTATATTACAGCTCAGTCCTATTCCCTTGAATGGGACTGAGCTTTTGCAAGCTGTAATACCGGGCATTGCCACTACCAAAAGGACGGTGCTGTGTCTAATAGAGAACACGATGACATTTGTCGCGCGACAAAAAGTTGCACTATTGTCGTGCGACAATTTTTATAATGGGAGTCTATGGTGTCGCATTGCGACATGAAGCATGCTGCGACTGCGACGCGACAGTCGCAAAAAATCCATTCAAGATGGGTTTTTCTGCAACTGTCGCGTCGCAGTCGCAGCATGTCGCAAGTCGCAATGCGACACCATAGACTCCCATTATAAAAATTGATGCGCGACAATAGTGCGACAAAATGTCGCGCAACAAATGTTGCAGTGAAGTTGTGCCCTATTTGTCGCGCGACTTATTGTCGCGCGACAAATGTAGTCGTGTGAACCTAGCCTTAGTCTGCTATTGATGGCCCAGAAAAAACTCCTAACCCCTTCAGCTCCCTTTGACTTTCTGTTTTTGCATTCTCATTTTTCATTCTCTACCTTCCCAGAGCAATAACTTTTTTCTTTTTCTGTTCACATAGCCATATAAGGGCTTGTTTTTTTGCGGGACGTTTTGTACTTTTTTATAGCTCCATTTACTATTGCATACGTTGTAGTGGTACGCTGTAAAAAAATTCCAAATGAGGTGGAATTGATAGAAAAAATGCAATTACGCCACAGTTTTATGGGTTTTGATTTTACGGCGTTCCCTATGCAGTAAAATGACCAGTTACCTTCATTCTCCAAGTCAGTGCAATTACGGCAATACCACATTCATATAGTTTTTCTTCTGTTTTAATACTGAAAAAAAGTATTTTGTGAAAAATTTTTTTTTTCATTGCCATATTCTGACCCCCATAACTTTTTTATAGTTACGTTTACAGAGCTTTGTGAGCACTCATCTTTGTGGGATGATCTGTAATTTTTATTGATACCATTTTTTTTTATTGATACTGTTTTTATACATAGAATTGTGTACAACTTTTTTTTAAGTCAACTTCGGAAACTATCACACGTAATTATTATTTTACATCTTGTACTCTTGTAATGCACATCTATACATTATAGAGTACTGAATTCAGTATATTCCAGTGCAGTATTGCCACCTACAGGCCTGCATTAGAATATACTAGTAATCAGCCTATAAACCTTGTACAGGCTTAGTCCTAATACTAGTACAGACGACCTTCTCCAATCTCAGCCAGGGGCAGGCGGGCCAGGCAGAGAAGTGTGTGGCTTCCAGTTTTAGTGCTCCTACATGCCATGGTCACAATAGACCATGGCATCTGAGGGATTACATATCCGCGATCGGCATTACCACCAATCGTAGACATTACCCCTGGGCCTCTGCTGTGTAAAATAGCAGAAACTTAGAGGTTATGGCACTGGCTACTCACATGGGCACCATCCTTAAAGAACAGACTTTTGCTGTACATCTACAGTAGAGGTCTGGAAAGGTTTAAAGGCTATGAACACAATGGGAGCAATTTTGTTCATAATTGCATTTTACTCATTTTGAGCTTAAAATCATTTTTAAATTGGTCTATATTTAAATGTTTCAACTGTTCTACAGCATTCACTTTCAGTGTATCTGCAGACTATTGTTTTCTGTTTTGCACTGAGTCCTTTACGGAGCTGCTCTGTTGTGCTTTTAGGCCGTCCTTAGCCCTCAACTCTCATAAACACTCATTGTAGCTAAATTCTTCTCAAACTGATAAGAACATAGCTTAAATAAGTGTTTATCAGCTGTCAGGGGTTCAGCGATAAGGGCTACAGATCGAGCTGTCGGAGAAGCACCCTGACAGATTCACTGTAAAGCAGAAAGAAACAGTCTGCACATACACTGACAGTAAAGGCTGTAGAACAGACATTTAAAAAAAAAAGACCAATTGAAAAAATGTTTTTTTGGCCTAAAAAGAGTAACATGCAATAAAAAATATCCCCCCAGAGGTGTCCATAGCCTTCCTTCCAAGCATTCATTGCAACAGAACCCAATAGGCACGAATAGCCCTCAAAGAAGCTCTGAACCTATACAAAATCCATTCTAGAGATCTGATGATTAACAATGGATTTATTGGCCTTGGTTTTTATTAGCTCAGGACTAGTTAAAGAAAGCGGATGGACACAATTGAAATTCTGCAGCAATAAAAGATGTGTTGCAAAATGCAAGATCATTTGGCATCCAACTAGGCTATTTTGTAATGATCATTTTTACTGAAAAAGCGTTTGGTTCCTTTACCCAAATTCATTTTGAAATTCTCAGCGCAACTTTGTGGATTTCTATATCTCTGCAGGGTTCTTCTCCTGCTGCCTCTCCATTAAAATACTATTGCATCAGACAGAAAGGTTATAATACACTGCTGTCTTGTGAAGTGCTGGAATCCCTAGGATGTCATTTTAAAGCAGTTTTGTTCTTATTTAGGCTTACAGTGATCTGTCAGACTCAATTCCCCAAATTACCTTGCTGTAATAATTTTCTTGCGTTCTCTTACAGCCATCTCTGAGAGACCCTAGTAAATGTATACGGTCATGGCCCCATGCAACCACATTCAATTGCTCCTACATAATGGACCTTTTAAAGGTAAGAAACTATGGTCTGCCTAGCCAAAAATGCATTAGACACTCAAGAACACTTAGTGCTGCCTTTAACCGTGGGTCTGGTGTTTTGTATTTTCCCATATAATGAATCAAATTGGTTTGTTATATAGTTTCCCCATAGATTTGTGCAAAATGTCAGAATAAAACCTTAATTACATGAGTTTATGAATATGTTGGTACTAAAATTCGTGAAGTGGAAGGGTAAGAGTTGATGCAAACTGACACATTATGTATTGCTTAATGAGATTTCACAATGTTCAAGCCGCAGTAAAATAGCTATAGAAAGTGAAGTGGGTGTGCATAAGAGCTTTAACTCTATTGTAGACTGGCTACAATGCCCAGCAGGCATAATTCTTAGAATTTTTTATTTTCTAAGTTGAATGCATTTTTTTTTGGGGAATACAAATGGATAACTGTTCACAGTTCCCAATAATTTATGAGCAGAAAGGACAATATTCGTAAGAATGTGAGGATTTATAAAGATCATGACATACAATATAAAATCTATACACTATAAAATAATTTTTACATCAATTGTAAAAGCCATTTTGTGTAGGCTCATAACTCAGAGAGGTTTAGTGCTTTGATCAGCCCAATATTTGTCAGTCTTCAAAACTTTCCGCAAGCTTCTGATACGAGAAATATTGTAGAAGAAGTATTGTAGAAGATGGAAAACTGGTGAAATGTAGGTCAGCATGTCTCACTGAGGACATTCATAGTTGGCCCATGAATAGTGTCACGGTGCTGTTCACTGTGACAGTTGTGGCCGGGTTGGCTGGCTGCATGCCCTCTCGCGTACTGGCTGCAGGCTGACTCCTCTGTATGCTGGTTGCTTGGTGCTGCGTGGTGGCTACGATGTCTTGTGTTATCTGTTGCCTGTGAATGTGTGCCCTCCCCGTATATGCTTCTCTTTGCAGTTCTTGTCACTGTTACTGTGTAGGCTTGCTGCATGCCTACTTGTGTACTGGCTGCAGGCTGACACTTGTGTATGCTGGTTGCATGGGGCTGCGTGTTGGCAGCGATTTTGTGTGTGTGAACTGTGGCCTGTGTTTGTGGCTTCCATGTCCATATCCCTGTGGTTTCTGTCACTGCTGCCGTGCAGGCTGGCAGCATGCACTTTGTGTATCAGCTGTGGGTGTTCCCATGTATACTGTTTCTGTGTGCGTGCTGGCTGCGGCCTTGTGTGAACAGGTTCTGAGCTTGGATGCATTTGTGTTTGTATCACTGTGCGGTTCTGTCACTCCTAGTTGTTGTGTAACCTCGTACTGGCTACAGTTACCCTGTGTATGCTGGTTGTCCTTTGCATGCCCCCTCACAACAGTGCTACCTCCTTAGTGCCTGAGTATTGCTTTCCCATGGTTTAAATAAAAAAGTAATACTCACCTACCCTGCTCCCCAGATGAACATCATCTCCAAGTCAATACTCTTTCCTGCTTAGCGCAGCAGGTGCAATGACATCACCACATCAGACCTGCTGATGGGGAGCACATAGGTTAGCCAATGGTGGAGCAGGGAGCTGAAAGGGGGGGCAATATAGGTTGTCACTTAGCTTTCCCAGTTCATGGGGAGGGATATTATAGGTTGTTACTCAGCTTTCCCAGTTCTTAGGGGTGAAGGGGGATTATAGGTTGTCATTTAGCTTTCCCAGTTCTTGAGGGGGGAGCTCATAGCTAGTGTGTAGTCCTCGCGAGCAGTGTATCATAATATTCTAATATAGAGGGTGAAATTCTGAAATTCCTGCATTTGTTTTTCATATGTAGGGCAAGAGGGGGGTGCTTTATTGATCGTCACCCTGTTGGTCATATTACCTGGAAACTGCCTGCTATTGTGAGGGGACATTACGGGGGAGCATGATTGTGAAGATGAACTAAGGGGGCAAAACTTATGGGGTCACTAAAAAGGAATATCTACTAATTGGATGTTTTTTTTTGGCACGTGTGGGCAGTCTTGACTAGGTGTGGGAGGGGGGATTGTGGGGACGTTGCTCGGGGGTGGGGAGCGGCCACATTCAAAACTTTGCTAGTTATGTCCCGGAGAGAGAATCTGATTGATGTGCAATTTTACACAGCCCGGTTCAGTACCGTGAGTGTCTTTCGCAGAGCAATATCCCCATATGTTAGGTCGGTAGACATTTGTTAGTGACGTCAGAAAAACTTCCAATCGCATGTCAGTGATGCTTCAAGCACTAGGAGCAATGCTAGGTGCAGACTTTCAGTGAAGCTGCAAGAGCCATTTTGCTGAAGCCTGTGTGTCTGATTATACTCATTCTGTCAGGACACTGAGATCTAGTGTCTGATCTAGAGGGTAAACTAGTATCACATATTTATTAGAACCTAAGGGGGCATTCTACTGTGTGGGGCACTAAGGAGCATTTTACTTTGTGGGCGCACTAATTGGGCATTCTACAATTAGGGGACACTAAAGAGGGAATTCTACTGTAAGGGGGCACTAAAAGGGACATTTACTGTAAGCGGCCAATAAGGGGTATTCTACTATAAGGGGGCACTAAAGGGGGCATTCTACTGTAAGGGTACACTAAAAGGGGCATTCTACTTTAAGGGGCACTAAAGGGGGCATTCTATTGTGCGAGGCAGTAAAAAAGGCATTCTGTGTGGGGGCACTAAAGGGGGCATTCTGCCATGTTGGGGCACTACGGGGGCATGTCTACTGTGTGGGGGCACTAGGGAAGCATAACAACTATGTGGGGGCACTAAGTGGGCACTCTACTCTGTGGAGGCACTAAGGTATTCTACTATGTGGGAGCACTAAGAAGACATTATACTGTGTTGGTGTAGATATGCATTGGGTGGAGTTGGAGGTGTCACGGATAATGTCTCAAAAAAATTGTCCCTCCAGGGGCTTTATAAAAGTTGCGAGAACCCATTTGCTATAGGGTGCTTTTGAGTAAGTATGTTTGAGACAATGAGGCAGATTTTAATCCTGTCTAATAATTAGATTTATCACAGCAGCTGATGCTGGATGATAAATGCTGTGCTACTTTAGACTGTCCAGTTTAAATTTATACCACCTATTGGTTAGGTTACTTCATTCCAGAATTTTGCAACACAGTTTTCATACATTTTTGTTACATTTTAAGCCACTTTTCTGAAGGCAATTCCCCTTTCCCACTAAGCCACAGCCCCTTTCCAGACTTGCTGAAAGGGTATCTAAAACAATAAATGTGGAGCAAAGCATTTACGCCATTTTTTGTAGGTGCTAATTGCGACAATTCTGCCTCATTTCAATTAGTTAATCTCCCCCATTCTTCTGCACTTCTTATTCCAGTTTTCCTTTTAGAATATGTTTACACATGGCAGATTTGATGCAGAAATGACTGAAAAATCCACTCCATATATTGGGGTTTCTGCATTGTTCTGCAAAGCCCGTTCAGATGAATAAGACAGTAGTATCAATTTCTGCAACAGTTCTGACATGCGAATCCTTATTTTTTGCAAGCTTGTCCCATATGCTTCCCTAAGTACCTCTCATGCAGGCGGTGGGTACGTCCACATAAAACAAAGGGTTGGATTTGTCAAAATGGTATATCTGGTGCACTATTAAGCTCCGCCCCATCACAATGCTAAGCTGTGCTCCAGACAGCCGGTTAAGCCCCACTTTCAGCTTAGCAGTGCAGGCTGGGCATTTTAGATACCCTTTGATTTTAATGTTCTTGTTCACACATCAGTGGAAAATCCATGAAGACATGCACCACTTTGGTCCGTGATTGGGTAATGTGATTTATGGGGAGTTAGGATTGCAAAATGGGCTAGGAGAGCTCTAAAATCCGCCCATTAGTACCGGTGATGACACCGGCATTACTGCTAGGTGGAAGTTTCCGCCTAGCAGTGGGCCCTGTAATGTTACCGGCACTATTGGGAGGGCTTTATTGCTGCCCTAGCCTGAAAAACAGGCAAGGACAGCGCTAAATCACACCCATTAGTGCCGGTGAGGTGATGTCATCAGCAACACTGCTAGGCAGAAGACTCCACCTAGCAGTGCGCAGTGCAAAAAATATAAACAAACAGCGCAGTGCAAGGGAGAGCATCGGAGCATGAAATGCTCCAATGGCATTCTATTCAGTAACAAATATTAGGAACAGAGTTTCTCATCGCAGCATGAATTACAAAGACACCTTGAATAGGGCTAGATCAGCTGGGAACATAATAGTTAACAGGTGGTGGTATACGAATCCTGCAGTAATTGCATTATCATAAAGTTCCTTTATAGATGGAGAATTGAGCTGTGTAGACTACATAATGAGAATTTAACACAGCTTTAAGATTGACAGCTGTATGGATTTTGATAGTTAGCCACACAACTTAGCTGAACAAACTCAATTATAAATAAATGATGCTATTTATTATAATAGCTAATTGAATTAAACATTTTCTACATTTCAATAATTATAGAGGCACTGCGGTTTAGACCTCTAAAGTGACTAAGATTATACTTTAAGTGTGGTGTATGCACTATAAAAGAAAGAATGCGTACTCTGTGGGCTGTATAATAACTCACAGTTGAATACAATATAGGGCTCACAGCTGTCAACTCTTACCTATTCTAATAATATATGAATCCTACCAAAACAAACTATTCTTAATTGGTTTGTGTGTATTCACTCCATTTATACATGGACACCACCAAAAGAAACTGATTACCGTATTTTTCCGGCGTATAAGACGACTTTTGAACACCTAAAAATCTTCTCAAAAGTCGGGGGTCGTCTTATACGCCTGGTCATCCTTCTCCCCTGTGGCCGCCGGGCTCTCCCTCTTCTTCTGGTAACTCACATGTCTGTGTGGCGCATTGCTTATGCTTATGGCATAAGCAATGCGCCGCACAGACATATGTTACCGGAAGAGGGAGAGCCCGGCGGCTGCAGCACATAAAGTAAGAGACCAGCCGGCCCTGTCTGGTGCTTTTTGACAGGGAACGGCCAGCAGATTTGCAGGGCGACGTTGGTGGGAGCGCAGGAGCAGGCAGATGAGGGGCGGAGCAGGCTTTCCTGCCACACATGCCTGCGACGCCTCTAAGTTTTCATACTTTCTGCTCCTGTGTATGGAGGGCTGATGAGAGGCTGGGGAGCTGATGTGGGGCTGGGGGCTGATGAGAGGCTGAGGGGCAGATGAAAGGCTGGGGGGCAGATGAGAGGCTGGGGGGCAGATGAGAGGCTAGGTGGCTGATGAGAGGCTGGGGGGCAGATGAGAGGCTGGTGAGCTGATGAGAGGCTGGGTAGCTGATCAGAGGCTGGGGTAGTCTTATATGATGAGTAAAGCCCAAATCCTACATATTAACAGGAAAAGTTGGGGGCCGTCTTATACGCACAGTCGTCTTATACGCCGGAGAATACGGTACAATGGTTACTGTATGTGTCCATTATAATTACTTAGGGAATAATACAGACCCACATACATACAGATACTGCACAGGCGCTAGTGCGTTTAACTTTTTAATTTTGTGTTAATAAAAGTTAAGTCTTATTGGTAAAAAGATAGAATAGTTGGATTAATCCAGTATAAACTAATGTATATCTATACCACTCTGTTGGATCCTTTCTTTTTTTCTTATTTCATTGGGGAAACAATAGGACTAAACAGGAAAAATTCAACCTGTGTGATCTATTTTCCATCGAACAAAAGGTAAGTAAAAATATCAGCATTTTCCTCTCATTTGCATTGTAAAGCCTTATTCGTTCCCGTTATTTGCTGTTACTGCATTATTTCTACATTGCAGTAGCTGTTATTTTAATGGCGCAATATTTTCCAGGCCTGACAATTTGTCATTCATATACCAATTACCTTTTCCTACACAGGTGTCAGTTGAAAAGTGTACACAGGCATATGACATATAATCTCCCGGGACTGTATATATTGCTGGTGCTGTTTTAGGCACTTAACCCCTTCCCACAAATAGATGTATTATTACATTGCAATTGTAGTATTCTGTCTGGAGGAATAAGTAACAGTACATCCAGCGTTGGGTGCTGGCTGTAATATAAAACTGAAATCCCACTGTAACAGCCAGAGTCAGAATTATGTACAATCTTGACATGAAATGCTTAGATGCTACAAGCTATCTGCAGCATCTAAGGCTAATTTGACACTGTTGATGTTTCCGTCTGGGTGCTGTCCGAATTTAGAATGGACTGCACCTCGACTGAAAACTGACCCATTTAATTGAATGGGTACCTTCACATGGATAATTTCCTGCACAAACCACCTGTTGTTTCAAGTGAACGGGAGCTGAGCTGAGCTATTAGAAAACACGAACAGCCACTACACAGTGGACAGAGATGTCTGCTTCCAGCTCCATCAAACGCCTTATTTCCAGGGCTGGCGGCTACTGAGAACAGCTGATTGATGGGGGTGCGGGGTGTTGGAACCCCATAATCTCATATGGATGACCTATCCTCAGGATAGGTCATAAATATCTAGAACCCAGACACCCCCTTAAGTCCTCCTTAACATTATGAATATTCTGTGTCTGTTAGAATGGCCGCTTGTGGCTGCCACTGTTCTGCTTACCTTTGCGCTTACCTTTGCTCTGTCCATTTACCCAGGCTGTGACCTGTTTGTGGGCAAGGCCTCTCCTCCCTTATCTGTAAGGTATGTGCTTCACCAGCTCGTTAAGGGCCTAATCTTAATCAGCCAATAGCTGACAACCTTGGAGTACTTAATGCACCTTCCCCATGTAGTAGGGTGCCTGAGCAATATGTTTTAGAGCAAGCTAGTATCCTGCAATAGGTGTCTTTCTGTTGTTTGCCCTTGTACTGACTTTCTACCTGTTTACTGGATTCTGACCCTTCACTGCTTGACCATTGTTTGACCTCTGTATTGACCCTTCACTGCCTGCCCTGACCTCAGACTCCATCTTGTATAGCACATACTATGCCATCCCTGACCTCAGCCTGTCCCTAACTACAATTTTGCCTAAACCCTCGGTGCTCTACACTGGTGACTCTAGACACTACTCCATGAGGCAATGGCCTGATGGTTCTCTGCCCTGATAGCGTCCTTAGGCATAGCACATTCTGCCATAGTGTTTGGTGCTGCACACTGGCATCTATTTGCTTCATTATGTTTTTCTGCCTTGTTTCCATTAAAGTTTCCCAGAGAATCAGTTATCGAATAACCAACATGCACTTCCATCCAAGTAAAGGTCCTACAGGTAATTCCATATAATTCTTTCTCTGGACATCATGAAACAATCTGGCTTTCCATCTGTCATGTTGCAACTCAGATGACTAACATGATGGGTGAAGTATTTATTGAAAATTAAAATGTGACAACTCCAGAGAGCAGGCAGTAATCAAAAGTTGTCATCTTATAAAATTGCAGATAGAGTATATTTATTACTTGCCATAAATCACAGCATATTATCTTTAATAATGCAGATGGGGTTGCACACTGTACTTGTCATCTAGCTCAATACATTATCAGATCTCTTACAAAACAAGATGATGTGCCAAGACAATGATTTAGAGTGTCCAGAATTGCAATGACTGCATTCCCATGGGCTGACTTTGGGAATCCTGTATGCAGGACAAGGGCAGGATAAACATTATTTATGAGTTGGAAATAACAAAATTACCATCAGCAGCAGGCCCCAATGATATTGATTAGGTTTATCTTAGAATATTGAAGTCACATTCTGCATTTTTAATATGAATTGACTGATGATGGCAGCTATGAATAAATGATGACCGCGCTGATTATATAGCAAATAGAAAAAATGGAAATATTGTTTTCAATTTGCTTGGTGGACCTTTTGTATTCCATATTGTTTTCTATGACATTACCATTGTCAGGCTTCTATAAAGGCTTTATGCAAGAGTTTGAACTTTTGCATACATATTTCCCTTGGGCCCTTGCTCTCCAGATGCTGATTGACAGTTTTTCCCTGTTATTGTGCACAGGCAAAAACTGTCAATCAGCAGTTAGTGGGGCAGCATGCATATCATGCATACCGTTAGACTCATCTGTTAAAATATAACTTCTTCTTCAGGTTTAGATATAAATTCTTTACGACGTTCACGTAGCATTTTTTGTAAACAAGTTTTTGTAATGTATAGCTTTTTTTAGTTTTTTTATTCTTCTCTAGTTTTAGGACATATGTAGGATTGTAAAGTAGTGAACTACACCAATCTGAGCACCAGTCTGCTTCTCTTTCTGTATAGTAAGATTTGCCTATTACATCTAATGTTCTGATGGAAAAACCTGTTTAAATATAGAGTGGCCCAATCCTATAGATGACGGAAATGTAGACAGACTGTCAAGACCTGCATCAGATTTATCACGGGGACTCAGGGTGAAACACAAATGTGGTGCAAGGATAGACATTTTTGTCTAACTATATAACAACTGTTGGTTGGCCTACTATGAGAAATGAATTTACACCAGAATTGTGGCAAATCTTTGGTGCACAATGGTCCATCTTAGGCCCCAATGATATTGATTAGGTTTATTTTAGAATATTGAAGTCACATTCTGCATTTTTAATTGTATTGACTGATGATGGCAGCTATGAATAAATGATGACCGCGCTGATTATATAGCAAATAGCGAAAATGGAAATATTGTTTTTAATTTGCTTAGTGGACCTTTTGTGTTCCATATTGTTCTCTATGACATTACCATTGTCAGTCTTCTATAAAGGCTTTAAGCAAGAGTTTGAACTTTTGCATACATATTTCTTTTATGCCCTTGCAAAATGGTCCATCTTAGGTCATGGCTCTTTCATGGGAAGCTCTCCCTTTTCTTCTAAGCATGCCCTTTTTTTTTTTACCAAGTTGCATCAAAATGATGCCAATTTCTGCCGTTTTTAGACAGATTCTCAGTGCAGACGCATTACGAAATCTGGGCCAGTATGCTGCATGCATTCGAAATGTACACTTATGCACTCACTTATGTTCACCCTTTAGCTGAAAGGCCTTCCATTGTGGCACTGCACCACATCAGTATTTACATATACTGACTGATAAAGCAATTATCAGGAAGGAACCGTTCCTTCCTGATAACTGCCTGCTCATCCGTGGGTGTAAAGAGCTGCATTTACCCAGTACTGCAAACTCTTCACTGGTTGCCAGTAAAATGGAGAATCCATTTTAAGATCTGCCTGATGACATTCAAGGCACTAAACCACAGGGGACCCAAGTACATAGCGGATCTATTGGAGCTATATGCCCCTACATGGCCCCTCTGCTCCGCCAATAAGATGAATTTGGTTATTCCCAGGATCCACTTAAAATCATTTGGGCCACGGGCATTTTCCTATACAGCCACTACTCTGTGGAACTCACTCCCACAATCAGTGCGAGAGGCCCCTTCTGTGGACAGCTTTAAGATAAGGCTAAAAACCCCCCTCTTTTCCCGAGCCTTTGAGACTGCAGAACGCAGGGTCACAGGCTTTGAGTCCCCAGGGAGAAAAGAGCTATAAAAATATTATTATTATTACATGAAACAATCACCTCCACTGTATGGGGACAAGTGATGGCTCGTACAGATTCATTGTTTCTGGCAAGCAGATCGCGATTGACACAGCACAATCTGCTGCCCAGAAATGATGATTTAGGTGTCCGCATCAATGATGATTTCAACTGATGAACAAGCGTTTTGCTTGTTCATCGGGTGATCTTGAAGATTGATGGCAGCAACAGATGACATGGTCCATCTAGTCTACCCTTATATTATTTTTATTTATATTATCTTTATCTTTAATCTTGTGTTTAAAAAAAGCACTTCCCTCCTGAACCTTATTGATACTATTAACATATTTAAAGCAGATAACTGCCTCAGCAGGCCCCAATGATATTGATTAGGTTTATTTTAGAATATTGAAGTCGCATTCTGCATTTTTAATATGAATTGACTGACGATGGCAGCTATGAATAAATGATGACCGTGCTGATTATATAGCAAAAAGGTTTCGATCGTGTCCCCTTTTCCCTTCTTTCTCAAAGGCTATACAGATTAAGTTCTTTAAGTCTCTCCTGATATGTTTTATGCTTCATACTCTCCACCATTTTTGTAGTTTGCATTTTAACCTGTTCCATTTTATCTTTTTGGAGGTGGGGTCTCTAGAACTGGACACAGTATTTCAAATGTGTGCTCACTAGCGCTCTAAATAGTGGGATCACAATCTCTCTCTTCCTACTGGTTATACCTCTACAGCCGCTCATCCTACTTTTTTCCCAGCCTCATGTTGGTTTCTCACACTGTTAACGCATTTTGAAGCTGTCTAATATCAGGATTCTTAGAACCTTCTCTTCTGAAGTTTTGGCTATGATAGTCAGATAGAGGGTTCCTTCGCCCCAAGTGCATTATTTTACATTTTGAAACACTGAACTTCAGTTTCCATTGTTTGGATCATTTATTCAGGGAGGCTAAATCTTTTTCCATGTTGCAAATCCCTCCATGATTATCAACTGTATTATACACTTTTGTGTCATCGGCAAACAGGCAAAACTTTCCTAATCTTACCTACTAAATCTTCTCCTACGTTACTTACTAAACCTATGTCACCTATAAAAATATTAAAAGAGTATTTGCTGGTAACCTGTCTCCCTTTCAGAATGCACGCCATTAGAAACAACACTCTGCCATCTATTCATCAGCCAACTACAAATCCTCTGAACTATCCAGGGGTTGAAGGGGTTGCCTGCTTATTTTATATTGATGAGCTATCCTCAGGAGAGTCAAAGACAGTCAAAGAAATCAATAAGATTACTTTTACATGTTCTCAGTGAATCCATGCTGTTTCTGTTGTTTATTTGGTCAAATATGTTCTCTTTTAGGAGAGATTTCATTATTTTTACTACTACCAAGGTCAAGTTCACTCTCTGGGAACTGGACTGTACCACGACTTTACCAAAATCACTGGGGCTGATCCCTTACAGCAGGGATACTAAACCTGCGGCCCTCCAGTTGTTGTAAAACTACAACTCCCACTATGCCCTGCTGTAGGCTGTCCAGGCATGCTGAAAGTTGTAGTTTTGCAACAGCTAGAGGTCCGCAAAATCATGTCATGGTCATGATTTTGAAAGCCCACTTCTGAAAATACTGAGAAAAGGTATCCGTGGCATCTTTACACGGGCCAATTATCTGGAAGGAGCATTCGTACTAATGTCTGTTCCTGATAATCGACCCTACAATTGCCATTTGTAAATCTGCCTCTACTCCTGTGCTATGATACCACTATCTTTATTTTTCTTGTGCAGAGATATCATGGCATTATTATCTCTTAAAGGTGATGTATTCTGTGCAGTAACATCATTATGTGGATTTTCAGGGGCCTGTACAGTTTAGGCTACTTTCACACTAGCGTTTTTTGCAGATCCGTCATTGATCTGCAAAACGCTTCCGTTACAATAATACAACCGCATGCATCCGTTATGAACGGTTGTATTATCTCTCCTATAGCCAAGACGGATCTATTTTCTATTGTGCCAGATTGTGTCAGAGAAAACAGATCCCTCCCCATTGACTTACGTTGAGCGAAGGACGAATCCGTTTGGCTCTGCTTCGTCAGGCAGACAGCAAAACTATGCAGGCAGCGTTTTGGCGTCCTCCTCCAGAACGGAATGGTGACTAAACGGAGGCAAACTGATGCATTCTGAGCGGACCCTTTTCCATTCAGAATGCTTTAGGGCAAAACGGATCCGTTTTGGGCCGCTTTTGAGAGCCCTGAACGGATCTCACAAACGGAAAGCCAAAACGCTAGTGTGAAAGTAGCCTTACTAGGTTACACCTGGGAACTGGTGCCTGAGGTTGCCCAATGATAAAGTGTTCATTTTAGGACATGGTCAGATAAACAGTCATTCCGACTTTGACCCTGACCTATGAAGAAAGTCAGACCTCAAAATCAAACTCAGATGTCAGAGTGAGATATCAAAGTCAGGTGTCAGAGCCAGGAATCAGATGTCAGAGTCATTTATCAAAGTCAGATGTTAGAATCAGGCGTCAGAGACAGTATTTTGCCTCACTTTGACATTATTCTGAAACTTGACTATGATATCTGACCATGTCCTAAAATGAACACTGTACAATAATTGAGACTATATATTATAAATTGCACATAAAGTTTGAGATCCTGTTACCGATTTTGCTTTGGTAACTGCAGCCATTATGTGATATTTACTTTGTACCATTCACACAGAATATAATTCGTAAAATTACCCCAGCTAATGATAATGACAGCTACATCTTACATCAAGGTTCATCATGAATTTTTAAAAAAATCAACTGTTCTCCAATTTTGAAGTAGACAATTCCTCATGCAGGTTGCTTGGTGGGAGCTCGATCAATTGGAAATCAAATCTCCTGGCTTTCGTGATTCCTTCTGCCTAAATTAATCACATAGCTTCAGCCTGTCATCAGTAATGAGCAAGTAGGTTGACGTGATTGGGTTCTTTCAAGTATCTGATTTGTGTGAATTGACCTGTCAATAGAACATAAGCCTGCAGCCTTTCCCTCTCAAGTGTCTTGTAGTTCTGTTACTCATCTGTGGCATATGACATTCATGCACTGTTTTTACAGCCATGTGCACATTCTGAATGTGTAAAATAAATCTGAAAATTTGGGACAAAATTAGTAAATCCAAAATAACAGCCTTTCATTTAATTTATTATTTCTGTAATTTCATAAAGAGAATGTTTTATGTTCATAAAGACATGTCTATTTTAGTAAATAGCAGCATTACTCATAAATCACCCATTCTTAGAGCTCTTTACTGTGTTGTTCCTTGGTTATTCCTCCTAGAAATGTATGGCTAAATTGATAACTGTGCGTTACCTTCCTACGTGTCATTTGGGTGTGTCCCTATAAAGCAATGATTAGACATTGTAAGGTAAGGCCTCATTGACAAGTGAAATAGTCACACACTGTTGTCAATTTATTCATACATTTTCAGATGGGAATAACAGAGGAGTAGCACAACGTAACGTTCTAAGAAAAGTAGCTCCAGCATTGTTATTCATAGGGAATACAAGCATTTATTAAACCAGACATGTCATGTAATTCCTGTGCAACTGTGCAGGGACTAAAGCTCAACAGTAGCCTTCAAAAAGCTTCTATCAATTTTATGCCCATTTAAACAATGGCATGCTTTTTTATTTGGTGTGTCGGACATTTCTTTTGGTAGGACCAAAGTACCCAGGTCTGACATTGGAAAGAAATCTATTTCTTAAAGGGGTTCTCTAGGAATGGTTAAACATGGCCACCGGCAATCTGTCCTAGAATGTATTACAGATTGCTTTCACTGTAGAGCTGCTTGTGGGTGAGAGCGGTGGGGCCTTGCCACACACTGTGCTCCGGCTATACACTGAGCTTCGGCTCTTGCATATACTCCACATTGGTGAGCATTCCTGTCAGGCTGCTCAGCCTGACTGCGTACCGCATACAGGATCACTCCATACATAATAATATTGATGACCTATTCTATCGACATTAAGTTAAATATTGAAGGGGATCAGCGCTCGCACAAGTAGCTCGACCCCTTTAAACTATGATCAATGGGATGCCGGGAGTCGGACCTCCGCTGATTTAAAGCACTCATATCATTTTGACAGGAAGTTCAGAACAATGTTGACCCCTTATAATCAGTAATTTTCTACAGTTTTGAGAACTTTTGCATACATACTCTTTTTCAGCATCAGACAGGATTCTTACATGTTTTTCACAGCTTTTAACTGGCGTTTTTCATTGCAATTTTTTTGGGTTAAAAAATGCTGCAGCCATATGTTATTTTACGATGTGTATCAAATATTTACAGGGAGTCTGTATTCAGCAGCAGCTCTAGTAATCCATGTATATTGCCCACTTGAATTAATACATCTTTGTTTTAAAATGCAATTCTTCCGTTGTGCCGAAATAAGACCTTTAATAAATATGCAAATCAGTAGTTCTGGGCAGTGGGAGCGTTCCCTCTACTCGCTGTGCACGACTTCAGACAGGGCGTCTCAGGCTATCAGCTGAGCGCTGGGATTGGCCAGCGCTACAGCCTGGGAGAAGGAGACGCAAAGGAGAACAAGGGCAGACTCCTCCCAGTTGAGCTGAAAATCAGAAGATACCGGAGCCTATACCGGGAGAACGGAGTGGCGCCCAGGGATAATAGTAAGTGCAGGGAGATTCCTGGGCGCCGTTCTCCATGTCTGTATACTTAGTTTAGATTTTTTATCGTAATGAAAGGTCCTCTTTAACACTGCAAAACAAAGTGTTAGGCCTCTTTCACATAGCTGCTCAGTAGTACCAAATGGTACAGCCTACCAGAGCTCTCTGGGAGCCCTTTGACTAAAATGGGGTCCGGCAGAGATCTGGCTGCTACCCGGAAAATATGCTGGGATTTGGCCGGACAAAAACCACTGTGTTCAACATTTTTTCTCTGGCCATATCCTGGCAGATTTATGGGATAGCGGCTGGATCTCTGCTAGTCCGCATTATAGTCAATGGGGCCGGTAGCCATCCTGGTAGCATCCTACAATGCTGGATCAAAAGAGCTCCAACAGGCTGTTCTCTGCCGCAGCAACCTGCCAGAACCCATAACTGCCGTGTGAAACTAGCCTTTGTGTATTAAAGCTATATTTTTTTTTTGTTACCTCAGTTTCCCCTCCAGTCTAATTGATCCTCCAGCTCTATCTAACAAGCATGAAATAATACATTACCCCCCCCCAAATTACATGTCAAGGGCGCTGTGTCGCTGTAACCTAATGCAGTTTTCACCTATTCATTGCACAGTGTCTTTTTGTCTACACATTTTCTTTAGAAATAATAAATTACATATTTTGCCGTAATATCATGGTTTTATTGATGCAACTCTGGATATAATGAAACAAATACTTCCTATGTAGGTGAATGAGCCACCTGTGTCTTTTTAGGTCAACAGTATGTGAACTTATTAAAAAAGATACCCTGCATGTAAAGACTGTTTATTTGAAGTAATACCTTCAATAAATGTTATGTAGGCAAGTAAATTTAGCTACATCATACCGGGTGAAGACAGTGAGGGCCTACATAATTCATAGTTTTCCAGCAGTGGATTTATGCATGGCTTAAGGTAGAATTTTTAATCCCTACACATACGCAATACAGCGGGTAAAAGATCAAATATCTAATAAATAACACTATTATTACTATTTGACTAAAGTAAAATGCATTGGCGCCTACTATGTAAATAAAGCTGAAATATTGTGTAATAAAAAGGAATGCAATTTTCTTATTTCCTTAGATTTTTTTTTAAGGCTCCCTAAAGGATATTTATAACAAGAAACTTTTTCTTTTTCTACTATATTAATAAATGACCATAGTATGTTGTACTGTGCTTGTGGTACCTATAGATTAAAAATAGCAAAAAAAAAAAACACGTAAGTAGTTGTGTGATGAAAAAAGTCACCCATATCCATGCAACGTTTCAGTCCTACATAGGCAGGACAAACAATGCTTAAAGCGGTTCTCTGGCTTTTACTATTGTTGATCTATCTTCAGGATAGGTTATCAATATCAGATCGGTGGGGGTCCAAAACCCTCACCCCCGCTATAGTCTTTTCCACAGACAGCAGCAGCGGAAGAGAGAAGGGCGACGGCATGTGCACACTGAGCGCGCTGTCTCCTCATACAGCTGATAGGCAGGGATGCCAGGAGTCGGACCCCCACTGATCTGATATTGATGACCTATGTTGAGGATAGGTAGAAATCAAATAGCGGTGGTAGCATCTCCCATAACTTCATCTTTATTGAAGACTTCACAGCATACCAAAGATTTGCAACGTTTCGGCTGTGCAACAGCCTTTGTCAAGCATAAAACAATATAACACCAGTGCATTTAAATACTAAAACCACGGTCCACCCACTATTGTCAATGCCAATCCGGATTCACCCTAAACACGCCCACATCTCTCATTTCCTATCCTGGCACCGATCTCCACATTCCTCTCCATTACCATACTTTATTTAGCCATCACCTGTGTATATCCTTCACCTTGTCAGTAACACGTTTCTCATTGTGGTCCGCGTCCTCCATTCCGTACTGCACATGTCTCCGCACCGATGGCTCTGCTCTAAGTCAGCAACAGCTGGACGCAGCGTCACGGAGATCACGCCCCGTCCGTTCGCGCAGTCCCAGAGCTAAGCATCGCGTTGCCTAGGAGATCCTACAGCGCCAGTATACCGGAGCTGCGTATGGATCAAAACATGATTCCAGGCCACAACAGAAATACATTGTTATTGCATG
The DNA here is from genome assembly GCA_033119425.1 of Bufotes viridis. NCBI lineage: Eukaryota > Metazoa > Chordata > Amphibia > Anura > Bufonidae > Bufotes > Bufotes viridis. The sequence goes on along the minus strand of CM065593.1, from coordinate 151,848,256 downwards.
AATGATATATATCTAAATCATAACATGGCGAATATTATCCAGATATAATATACAGTGTGATTCAGGCAATAGTTCTATAATTACAAAACTACATATAATGCAGGACACATTATAATATATCCTGCAGCTATGTAGATAGATATAGCATAAATGTGCATAGAGATATTGATCGATGACGTGGGATGTATCCAAATCTGGCAGTTTATGATCACTAGCGCAGGTAGAAGCTACAATATCTAAAAACATATACTATGCAAAACACCGATGTGGAAAATTCATCAGCCCTAATCTATGCTGGCTACATTAAATTCTATATTTAGCCCATAAGGCTGCAGTGATCTCAAAGTGTGGATCCATTTTAATTTTTTCCTCCTAAGTAGTTTATTTTTATCGCCACCCCTCCTTAATGGCCCTACAGAGTCTATAGCACGAAAACGGAGCTGATTAATAGAGTGTCCGCAGTCAATGAAATGTTCTGCTACCGGTTTATCTATCATGGCCTTCCTGATTGTACTCTTGTGTTTGTGGTTTCCCCCACATAAATGTAGCTACAGGGGCACTGAATCATATAGATTACATCCCTGGATCTACATGTATAGTATTCCTTAATTTTAAAGGTTTTTCCACTGTATGGATGGGTGAAAAAAATCACCCTTCATATTCCCACTGCAATTGCAGCATGCTAGACATGGAAAATAACCTGTTATCCTCGGGGCCAATAAGGTCTGTTTATCTGTTCTGGCTCCACCCACATTAGATTTGACCAATCTGTCATCGGGGGTGATGCAAACTCATCAAGGTTAGGCATTCCTCGATGGAGGATGTGCCAATTATTCCTAAGGATATCAGATATCGCACCACTATCACCCCCGAAGACGGACACAAAGGGAATTCTGTTCTCTGTCCCAGTCCGTGTGGATCCATCCAAAACCATGTCACGATTGACTGCTAAGACCTTACTCTTAGTTTTCCGTAATAGAGTGCGTGGATAGCCTCTTTTAATAAATTTTGTACACATCTCATCTGCCCTTTGTCAGGAATCTGTCATTATCAAATACTATTCTTCGTGCCCGCAACAATTGGCTCCATGGTAGAGACTCTACCATGCGTCGAGGCTGATTACTGTCATATATCCATATAGTGTTTTTGTCAGTCACTTTTGAAAGAGATCAGTCCTGGACTCACCGCTCTCAATATAAACTCGTGCATCTAGGAATTGTAACTCCTCCATAGATGCGGTCAATGTAAATTGTAGACTTGGGACCCCCCCATTCAGATAGAGATGGAATTGTTCCAGTTCATCTTTGGTACCACCCCAGATCATGAAGATGTCGTCGATGTAGCGCCACCAGCCTAGGACCCTCCCAGCAAACGCAGAGTGATATACCAATTTGTCCTCGACCTCTGCCATGAAGATGTTAGCGTAGGTGGGAGCCACATTGGACCCCATGGCCACACCCCGCTTCTCTTGGTAGAAGGTGTCCCTGAAGAGGAAATAATTCCTCCTCAGGACCACCTCCAGGAGGTCGAGGACCAGACGGCAAGCGCCCAGGGAGAGGTATAAAGTGAAACCACATCAAAGCTGACTAGCATAAATGCACTGGGTAACACAATTTGTTTTAACTTCAAGAGAAAATCGCCAGTATACCTGACATAGGAGGGAGCCAAAGTCGCATGGACACGCAGGACCTTATCCAGAAATATAGAGATAGTATTAAAGATCGAACCCCTGCCCGACACAATCGGTCGGCCAGGGGGATCGACCAGGCTCTTATGTATTTTAAGGAGTATGTATATCACTGGGGTGACCGGTTGGCTAATTCTAAGGTACTCATTTAAATCGTCATCGATGATTCCTGCATCCCTAGCCTTATCCAGAATAACCCCAATGATACGCATAATGTCCCATTTGGGATCACTGTCCAAAACCTCATAGACATCAACATCACATAACTGTCTAATAATCTCACCAATGTACTTGCACGTGTCCATGACGACGACGGCTCCCCCCTTGTCCGCTGGCTTAATTGTAAGTTGTTTGTTACACTCCAGCTCCTTAATGGCCTGTCTCTCTGCAACAGATACATAAGACCTCTGATATGTCGGCTTGGTACCCTGTAGTTCAGAGATGTTCCTTTTAACAATATTAATATATGATTCCATATATGGTTGTTATGAGGGGGTGAGAAATTACTCTTATTCCTTAACCCATATAATTTACATGACAGTTCACCATTTTCAACATTCTTTTTATTTGTCACAGAAATAAATGCTTTCAATCTCAACCTCCTAAAAAAGCGTTGTAGGTCCAATTCAAATTCGAACCAGTCTCGATCACCTGTAGGACAAAAGGTAAGGCCGCAGCATAAAACACGTATTTGATCGTGACTCAGTTCTACTGAAGAAATGTTCACCACCAGATCCCTCATCTCCTCTGATTGCGTTTCGTCGATCGGCCCCTGTTGGGCCCAGACTGAATCGGTGGTAGATCTTTTAAGGGGCCGGTGGTGTTTCCTACCACCCCTTCGACATCCACCTCTCCTAGCTTTCTTGCTGCACCTAAAAAATTAGATGACACCGACTCATCTGTGGAATCTGATTCACCTGTGGTGAAACCAAATCGACCGTGGTCAAACCTTCTGCCCTTCCTCCGCCTAGATGTATTTTGTGATTGTGATGATTGCCAATTGTAGACTTTGCCAGACTGATAATCGTCCAGATCTCTGTGCCATTTATCCCTTTTCATGCGCTCAATTTCAGCTCTATGTCTCTGTACATGTTGCGTCACTTTTGACCAGTAAAGTCCTCAGTACTTAGAAGACTCTGGATTTGATTCTCCAAAGCACTTAGGAATATCTAGAATGTCCACCTCTTTTTGTAGGTAATCAATGTTCAGTAGCATGAGCTCAAACGAATACTTGTTATTCACTGCCTCAAATACTTTGCCGAACTCAGCGTTGGGGAACAGGTTAGGACGCAGGTGAGATCTTAATCCCCTAGGGATCCGTTGACTTTTAAAATATTCCCTTAAAGTAATGAGGTGTAACTCCATAGTGCTAAGTCTCTTAGCCTCCTGCTCATATTTGCGCTTGAGCATATCAATAGATGGTGCACTTAGAAAGGATGCATCACCCTCACCAGCATTGATCAGGCGGTGTATGTCCTTATCAGTGTACATATAGGTATGTTTGATTGAAGTCTCATGGTTCTTACCGGGACCTGTGGGGGTCTCCATCCTGTATATTCAGACGTATGTTCCCACCACGGTGCACGCTCCCAAGATCAAATAGTAAAACAAGTAGTACAGGAACAGCACACACCGGTCCGTAGTCCTAGTGGAAAGATGCAACAGCCCCGCACCAGCCGCAGATCCAATCAGCCAGAAAATACGTAGAAATCAAATAGCGGTGGCAGCATCTCCCATAACTTTATCTTTATTGAAGACTTCACAGCATACCAAAGATTTGCAACGCCCACATCTCTCACTGCCTATCCTTGCACCGATCCAAATCTGGCAATTTAATGTAGCCAGCATAGGTTAGGGCTGATGAATGTTCCACATCGGTAAGGAGAGCAATGTGGAGATCGGTGCAAGGATAGGCAGTGAGAGATGTGGGCGTGTTTAGGGTGAATCCGGAATTGGCATTGACAATAGTGGGTGGACCGTGGTTTTAGTATTTATATGCACTGGTGCTATATTGTTTTATGCTTGACAAAGGCTGTTGCACAGCCGAAATGTTGCAAATCTTTGGTATGCGGTGAAGTCTTCAATAAAGATGAAGTTATTGGAGATGCTGCCACCGCTATTTGATTTCTACATATTTTCTGGCTGATTGGATCTGCGGCTGGTTGCATCTTTCCACTAGGACTACGGACCGGTGTGTGCTGTTTCTGTACTACTTGTTTTACTATGTTGAGGAGAGGTCATCAATAGTAAAGGCCTGGACAACCTCTTTAAAATTAGGAATGAAGAACTACTTCACTTTCTGCCTGTAAGTTTATTATATTGTAACAATAACACTTCATTCAGACTGCGTACTTACTGCTCTATACATTTATACTCTAATATACTACTTATGTACATGGCAAGGGGTGCGAGGAAGGCAACTTGTGTCTATCTAGGTGGGGTGGAGGAGGTGTTGTTGTTCTTTTAAATTCTTACTGATCGAGACGAGTATCTGGAGTTGCCTAGCAGTACTGTGCTGGTGGGCTGCATGATTTGAAATTAGCTTATTTCAAATTGTGCAGGAGCCTTCACAGGCATCTGCCTATACATGATAGATAAACATTATATATACATTGTTCCTCTGTTCCATCCCAGGGTAACCATCAGGGGAGGACTGGGAACTTAAAGTGGCCCTGGAAAAAATATTAAGTGGCCCAGTTTTGTGGTCGGGTCCAAATTGATGAATGGCAGGGCCAACACAAGTAGTTGGGCTGGCAATACCATATTGTGGCACATTATACCACCCCAACAGAGCCAAATACCACAGTCCATCACAAAATACTGCCGCCAGCAACACAAAATACATCCTCAAAAACTTCTATTGGCCAGCCATGAGGAGGACTCAGGCGGCCCCCTGGGCATCGGCCCATGGGAAGTTTCCCTGTAAGATCTATGGCCAATCATCCCCTGGTAACCATAAAGGAGGAGCTTACAGGTTTAAGTACAATGAAAAGCCTGTGTCAGTCTTGTCACTGTTAACCTGCACGTATCAAGTAACATCAGCCAGCAGGCAGCTCTGGCTGATGTAATATATTGTAACACAGACAAGGGGGGGTTAGCATCTATCCCAGGACCTGTAGTGTAAAATGGTGTGATGCTAGAGTAGGGGGCCTTAATGTGATAAAACAACCCAGCTCCATGCCTAAGAACCTGGAAAAAAGTGATGACTATAATCTTGTGAGGATGAGTAGAATAGAAATCCATACCAGGCTTGGGCTCCACTGCAGGTGCATATATGGTTATGGCCGGACTTGAGGGGAGCCTTAGGGGAGGCCAGCTTGAAGGGGGTTGGGTTCAGGGAGACCCTCCTTTTCTCTTTTCCCTCTTTTCTCTGCTTTTCCCTTCCTCCTTTTATGTGAGGGGTAGGGATAGGTTAGTTAATTAATGGGGTGGGGCTGTGGGTTTTGAAGGGGATAGGGATTGGTCAGATTGAATTGGGGGGTGGAGTACGAGGGGTTAAAAGGTGGCGCCTGGATGAAGAAGGCTGCCATTTTAGGTAAACTGGAAAGTAGCCCACCCTCCCTTCGTTACTTGGTAATTGGGGGTTAATGGTAGGCATATGGAGTTGGTTGAGGTATATGGTTGGGGGGCAGAGGTAGGGTCTTATGGTTGGGATTTGGTCTTGTCACAGCGGCTGTAGCGGGGGGAGGTCCTTGAAGTTGGTCATTCACTGGTAATAATGATGGGAGGGCTCCACTGTTGGGGCTGGACTCCCAGTTGAGGACGATTTGAAGGGGGCCATTCAGTGGTGCTTCCGAGCTGGCGGGGAATGGCTGGAGGCAAGATGGCACCCCAGTGTGGTTGTTGTTCGGGTTTTGGGGCTTCAAGGACCTCCCCTTGCAAGGAAGGTATTATTGTTATTATTGTTGTTATTTATTCATATATTTATATTTTACATGTTGTATGTTAATAAACGGCTGCTGTGGCCAATTAATTCCAGCTTGGAGTCCGAGTGTTTATTATGGGACAGGAGATTAGGTAATGTTGGGTTGGAGTTGAATCGGAGTGGGTGAAGATTAGGGTGGTGGGTGTGGGGATGTTGGTAGGGTCGAACGACAGGTAACCCATACTCCTGTCAAGCACTAGCTGTAGAAAAAAATCAGCCAGCCAGTTCGACAGATGATCTGGGGCTAATCGGCAGGGCCTCTACTCCTGATTAAAGGGAGCAACTGCTTCCCACTCTGACTGTCCAGGAACCCAAACCAAACCAGGAAGGGAGGACACAACTCCAACACCCCCCCCCCCAACTTTTTCTTACCAGAACTACCAACCCCACTGTAAATCAACACATGACTCCACATGACACTAATGCCTCTTGTACAGCATGCAGTATAGGGGCTGTACACTTTAGTATTGCACTGAGATAGCGAGTTTAATTAGATCAAAGCATAGCATTGTGGATGTGCAATCCAGTGTTGAATCTTTCTTCTTTATTACTGGTATCAGCACTCCTTCCATTCGGGACAGGGGTTTTTAATTCTGCAGAAGTCTGCATATAAGTGGTAATTGACCTGCAGTTCCTGATAGTAATGGACATGTTGTGTTAGACAACTGTTCATATGGTGCATCACTGTGTGGTGGCCTGTGTTTTTGTGGCGCTGTGCTGGAAGGTTGGTGGGACCCAGTGCCATGGGTGGCATTGTCAGACAGCAGGGTTGCTGTTTGACTCCTGGGTCCTGCCACCCACTAGAGCAGCGCTGCTTTGTCACTGCACTGTGCTGCGCCTTTTTTGTCAGAGTAGGTCCCACTCAAGGAGGCAACCATGGTGCGGTGAGTGGGCTTATGCCTTTTGATCAAAATGTACACTAATGCCTCTTGTACAGCATGCAGTATAGGAGGCTGTACACTTTAGTATTACGCTGAGATAGCGAGTTTAACTAGATCAAAGCGTCGCACATTGTGGATGTGCGATCCAGTTCTGTTTCTCCCCTTGATACAACTGCCCTTGATACAACCTCCAACTTGTTGGGTGATGATCGGCCACAGCTTTATTTATTTTCTTATAACCAACCAAACATCGAGCTTTAACTGCTCGAACCGTCAACCATCATGAGCGGCAAGTCCGCCATTTACTTCGCACCGTCTTGTTATTTGCATATATATGCCGCCATCTCTGACTTAACAGAAGTAGACCGAACCACTGTACCAAAAGAAAGAGTCATTAACATACCAAAACAGGCAATCGAAAATAAAGATATATATATAATAATATGTTTTTTTAAAATATATATATATATATATATATATTTTATATTTTTTTTTTATTTTTTTTAATTTTTTTTAATACATGTAAAATCAACATAAAGGGCGGGGCGGTATCCGTCGCCAGCCAGCCAAGAGGGGGATGAACGGGAGAGGGAAATACTTAAAGCAAAGGGGCTGATCCCTGCAGCACGTGGAAGGAGGGGGAGGGGACAGACCCAGCACAAGGCTGAGATAACCCCTTCCTGCTACAAACAACTCCCCATGTAGCAGAGCCGAACCAGTTCAAATCCACCCCCCACCAGGAAAAAGGGGGGGGGGGGAGTGTCGGGTTTATAATAATTCAATTAAGAATTATTAATTATGGTCATAAAAATAATTAATCATGAATTTTTCATAACTTCTAGAAATCATGACCTGGTGAATTGTAGATAACCCAATCGATACAATTCACATCTGAGGCCGACTATTTCCTCAGATAATAAGTTCTTTTCATGTGAGATGACATTAATGCTAAAGATATAGTTTTGACATTAAATAATAATACGCAGGTATTATAAAAACATGCAAAGTTTATTAGTTACAAGATTATAAACATAAACTAGTACATAACACAATGATATATGCCAATGAATATATATGGCGTTAATATAAAGCATTACATGCTTACATAAGTAAATAACATATATCGATTATCATCGATGATATCAGGCACTAGAAGCTTCACAATACCTATGGGTAGGAGCAGCTTGTCACATTATAACAAAGCTATTTGGTTAGGATATCAAAACAAGAAGTTACATTATATACATTACTCCTGTTGAGAGGAAAACCTCCTGATATCAAAAATGGGTGTGCCTAATCCTAGACATCAATCTGGAATGCTGAATACATTCCCCACCCCTCTCTAACCAAAGTACAACTCACATGACTTCGGGAATGGGCAAATCCATTCAAGTATATAACTTAGAAGATAGTAGTCAAATCCTAGACTACTTTTACATGTATACTTCTGTCAATACTACTTTCATATCTGTATAACCTGGTAAGACTATTAAGACAACAGAAATTGGAAGAACTTGGAACAAATCTTCCAGTAGGAATTTATCATCTAGCTTGGCGAAGAATGCTACTATCAATATATCTATATCTATGCATATATGTATGCAATAATTTAATATTCTGATAAATTATGAAACTTGATTCTTCTGCAGGTAGAATGAAGGCTCACAATTATTCTATATCTAAGACTACATCTCATATAAAGAGATAATAAATACATTAATATGTTCGCCAACATAGATGCTATGATTTTACCCACATTATCTAAATAGTCTTAATAAAATGAAACATCATTCTTTGTGTCTCTTACCAAGTCCTAGCAGGAATCTCACTTCTGCTCCTAGGAAAGCTGGATGGTCCATCACCCTGGCTTTCATCTTGGGTGTTGGCTCCTGGAGTGTTGGAATGCTATGCTTCCTCCTTTGTTCCTTGCTTTCCTCCTTCTTGCCTCTCTCCTTTCTCCTCCTGATGCTCATCTATCTAGGGTAATTATCTCCCTTGTAATCTAACATTACCACCCCTGGATTAGTATTCTCCAATCAATTGAGGGGTGTAAACATATGTAATAAGATCCTATGAGATCATGTTTACCCATAATGCAACTAATGGAGGATGGTGTAACGATATCCATCTGTCTCTGGATGGCACTGTTGTGCAAGCTATTAGCACCATACTATAAAGAGTTAACTAGGGTATTTTTGCATCATATACATTTGACCCTCGTCGTCGTAAATCAGAGATAAGGATTAGTTTAGAAAACTTTGAAACAACTAAAGACAGACCTTTAGGCGTCTCTCTGAATGTTTCTCACACTGTTGATCTATGGACCATAATGATATGAATGGGCCTTGTTCTCTTCAGACGGACATGTCTGGAGAATCCAGTGTACTCCCTACAGATAAGACCACATTTGTGGCAATAACTCTTAAGACACAATACTCTCTGTATTTTTACACAGACTGAGCTTGGCATGACCTCATCTTGGCCTGTCTCAGTCGCATATGAAAACTTTGGCTCATGTATGTTTCTTAAAGACAATGAGCATGCATTTTTAATATAATATGATCAGGTATCAATATATATGTCTATGAAAATGCCTGACAGGAGCCACAAAAGAGAAGAGGAGGGGGTCCCAGAAGTCCACGACCCCCCTCCTTAAACAGTCAGGGGCTCATCAGACAGTCCGGGAACCCAAACCAAACTGGTGGGGGAACTCTAACCCCCCCCCACACACACTTTTCCTTACCAGAATTACCAACCCCACCATAAATCAACACAGGACTCCAACTTGTTGGATGGTGATTAGAGTTGAGCGAACACCTGGATGTTCGGGTTCGAGAAATTCGGCCGAACTTCACGAAAATGTTCGGGTTCGGGATCCGAACTCAACCCGAACTTGACCCCGAACCTGAACCCCATTGAAGTCAATAGAGCCCGAACTTTTGGGCACTAAACAGGCTGTAGAATAGCCCGGGAAAGGGCTAGAGGGCTGCAAAAGGCATCGAAATGTAGGTAAATCCCTTGAAAAGAAATGTGGATAGGGAAATGACTTAAAATAAAATAAATAAAAATTAACCAATATCAGTTGACAACTTGGAGGAGGAGGTGGAATAGGAGGTTGGCATGGCGTCAGGTGGGAATGCTATGGGAGTTGAAATTCTCATCACGGCCAAAAAGGATTCATGTCTGCCTGCAGTGCCACAGGCCTCATTTACAGACAGGGCCATGGCAACCATACATGGGAGTTGAAGTTCACATTACAGCCAAGAAGGATTCATGTCTGCCAGCAGTGTCACAGGCCCTACTCACAGACTCAGGCCAATGGCAACCATACATGGGAGTTGAAGTTATCATCACAGCCAAGAAGGAATCATGTCTGCCTGCAGGGCCACAGGCCTCATTCAAATAATCAGGCCCACGGACCCACAAAGAGGAGAGTTAAAATCACGCAGAGACAGTATTGATTTCACTCTGCAATACCACAGGCCTCATTCACAGATTCAGACCCATGTCATCCATAAAGAGGAGAGTTACAATCATGCCCAAACAGTATTGATTTCACCCAGTAGTGCCACAGGCCTGATTCACTAATTCAGGACCATGGCACCCGCAAAGAGGAGAGCGGTCCCGTAACAGCAACACATTATCATTTATGTAGGCCCCTGACACCCAGACAGAGGTAAAAAGAAGAATTTGACGGTAAAAAGAGGTTAATGTCTCCCACCAATGCAGCAAGCGATTAAAAGAAATATAGGCCCCTGACAACCAGACAATGTAGAGGTCATTTGACAGTATAAAGAGTTTAATGTCTCCCACCAATGCAGCAAGCGATAAAACAAAATATAGTCCCCTGACAACCAGACAATGGGGTGGTCATTTGACAGTAAAAAGAGGTTAATGTCTCCCACCAATGCAGCAAGCGATGAAACAAAATATAGACCCTGACACCCACACAATGGGGCGGTCATTTGACAGTAATAAGAGGTTAATGTCTCCCACCAATGCAGCAAGCTATGAAACAAAATATAGGCCCCTGACAACCAGACAATGTAAAGGTCATTTGACAGTATAAAGAGTTTAATGTCTCCCACCAATGCAGCAAGCGATGAAACGAAATATAGGCCCCTGACAACCAGACAATGTAGAGGTCATTTGAAAGTAAAAAGAGTTTAATGTCTCCCACCAATGCAGCAAGCGATGAAACAAAATATAGGCCCCTGACAACCAGACAGTGGGAGCGGTCACTTGACAGTAAAAAGAGGTTAATGTCTCCCACCAATGCAGCAATCGATGAAACAAAATATAGGCCCCTGACAATCAGACAATGTAGAGGTCATTTGACAGTATAAAGAGTTTAATGTCTCCCACCAATGCAGCAAGCGATGAAACGAAATATAGGCCCCTGACAACCAGACAATGTAGAGGTCATTAGACAGTATAAAGAGTTTAATATCTCCCACCAATGCAGCAAGCGATGAAACAAAATATAGGCCCCTGACAACCAGACAATGTAGAGGTCATTTGACAGTATAAAGAGTTTAATGTCTCCCACCAATGCAGCAAGCGATGAAACGAAATATAGGACCCTGACAACCAGACAATGTAGAGGTCATTCGACAGCATAAAGAGGATAATGTCACCCACCAAAGCAACAGGTGATTATCTGAAATGTAGGCCCCTGGCACCCAGACAGAGGAGAGAGGTCCCATAGCAGAAAATCAGTCTTCATGTCACCCAGCAATGGAAAAGGCCACTTTCAGTTATTTAGGCCCCAGCAGCCAGACAGAGGAGAGAGGTCACATGGCAGAAAATCAAGCATGATGTCACCCGCCAAAGCAGCAGGCAATTAATAGAATTTTAGGCTCCTGACACCCAGACAGAGGAGAGGTTCATTCAACTTGGGGTTGCCCCCAAAATAATGGTACAATTAAAAAAAGAGGATTCAATAAAGAAGTGACCTGGAGTACAAGAATGTATGGTTGAGGGCGAGGCAGTTATAAATGTCTACTCTGCACAAGGCACGGACAAGTCCTGTGGGATCCATGGCTGGTTCATTTTTATGAATGTGAGCTTGTCCACGTTGGCTGTGGACAGGCGGCTGTGTTTGTCTGTAATGACGCCCCCTGCCATGCTAAATAAATGTTCAGACAATACACTGGCTGCAGGGCAGGCCAGCACCTCCAAGGCATAAAGGGCAAGCTCTGGCCATGTGAACAATTTGGAAACCCAGAAGTTGAATGGGGCAGAACCATCAGTAAGGGATGGAGGCGTGTGCACATGTACTGTTCCACCATGTTGTTGAAATGCTGCCTCCTGCTAACACGTTCCCTATCAGCTGGGGGTGCAGTTTGCTGTGGCGCGGTGACAAAACTTTTCCACAGCTCGGCCATGCTAACCCTGCTGTCTGAGGAGCTGGCCGTGACACAGCTGCGTTGGCGACCTCTTCCTCCTCCACCTCTGCCTTCGCCTTGTGCTTCCACTTGTCCCCCCGTGTCAGTTGGGAATGCCCTCAGGAGCATGTCTACCAGCGTGCGCTTGTAGTCGCGCATCTTCCTATCACGCTCCAGTGCGGGAATTAAGGTGGGCACGTTGTCCTTATACCGGGGATCCAGCAGGGTGGCAACCCAATAGTCAGCACAAGTTAAAATGTGGGCAACTCTGCTGTCGTTGCGCAGGCACTGCAACATGAAGTAGCTCATGTGTGCCAGGCTGCCCAGAGGTAACGATAAGCTGTCCTCTGTAGGTGGTGTATCGTCTGTGTCCTCTGTATCCCCCCGCCACTCTCCAGTGATGGCCCTGAGCTGCGTAGGGTGCCACTCTGCAGTGAAACCGGTTCCTCCTCCTCCTCTACCTCATCCTCCTACTCCTCGTCCTCCAGACCCTGGTTGTCCACATGTGTACCTAGCCTCTGCTGGTGCAGGAACCCACTCTCTGAGCCACTTCTGTATGACCTGTCTGAAACCCTGTGAAATGCCCCCTCTTCCTCTTCCTCCTGCGCCGCGTCCTCTTCCATCATCGCCGTAATTTTTTTTTCAAGGAGACATAGAAGGGGTATTGTAATGCTAACAACGGCGTCATCAGCACTGGCCATGTTGGTTGAGTACTCCAAAGACCGCAACAAGGTACACAGGTCTCGCATACAGGCCCAGTCACTGGTTGTGAAGTGGTGCTGATCCACAGAGCGACTGACCCGTGCATACTGCATCTGAAACTCAACTATCGCCCGCTGCTGCTCGCACAGTCTATCCAGCATATGTAAGGTGGAGTTCCACCTGGTGGGCATGTCGCATATGAGGCGGTGAGCAGGAAGGTCGAAGTTATGCTGCAGCGCAGACAGGCGAGCAGCAGCAGGGTGAGAACGCCAAAAGCGCGGACATAATGACCGCACTTTCAGCAGCAGCTCTGACGTGTCTGGGTAGATTTTAAGAAACTTCTGCACCACCAGATTTAGCTTATGCGCCAGGCAAGGGATGTGCGTCAAACTGGCTAGTCCCAGAGCTGCAACGAGATTTCGCCCATTATCGCACACCACCAGGCCGGGCTTGAGGCTCACCGGCAGCAACCACTCATCAGTCTGCTGTTTTATGCCCCTCCAAAGCTCCTGTGCGGTGTGGGGTTTGTCACCCAAACACATAAATTTTAAAGTCGCCTGCTGACGTTTACCTCGGGCTGTGCTGAAGTTAGGGGTGAGGTTCTTTCAATGACCGGATGTGGGGGTGGTAGAAGAAGAGGAGGAGGATGATGCGGAGTAGGAGGAGGAAGCAACAGGAGGCAATGAATAATGCCCTGCAATCCTCGGTGGTGGAAGGACATGTGCCAAACCGCTATCCGCCTCGGGCCCAGCCACCATTACGTTTACCCAGTGTGCAGTTAGGGAGATAAAGCGACCCTGGCCATGCATACTGGTCCATGTATCTGTGGTTATGTGGACCTTGCCACAGATGGCGTTGCGCAGCGCAACTTGATTTTATCCTCAACTTGGTTGTGCAGGGAATGGATGGCTCGCCTGGAAAAGTAGTGGCGGCTGGGAACAACGTACTGGGGGACAGCCACCGCCATCAGCTGTTAAAAACAGGCCGTCTCCACCAGACGGAATGACAGCATTTTAAAGGCCAGTAATTTTGAAATGCTGGCATTCAGAGCCAGGGCTCGAGGGTGGGTAGGTGGGTATTTCCTCCTTCTCTCCAATGTTTGGCAGATGGACAGCTGAATGCTGCCGTGTGACATGGTGGAGATGCTTGGTGGTGTTGGTGTAACATCCTATGTTTGCTGGTCGCCAGGTGCCACGGTGACGCCAGAGGTGGAGGGAAAGGCTGAGCCAGCAGCAGAAGAGGGAGCAGGAGGAGCATGAGAGAATTCCTTGTTTTTAAGGTGTTTACTCCACTGCAGTTCATGCTTTGCATGTAGATGCCTGGTCATGCAGGTTGTGCTCAGGTTAAGAACGTTTATGCCTCGCTTCAGGCTCTGATGGCACAACATGCAAACCACTTGTGTCTTGTCGTCAGGACATTGTGTGAAGAACTGCCATGCTAATGAACTCCTTGGAGCAGGCCTTGGTTCGCTTGGTGCCTGGGTGTGGTGGACAGTAGCAAGCGTACTGTCTCTGGAACGGCCGCTGCGCTTTTGCACCCTGCTCCCTCTTTTGCTGTGCGACCACCGCCTCTTCCTCAGAACTGCACGCCTCACTAGCACGAACTTCAGACCAGTCTGGGTCTAGGACTTCATCATCCTCCACATCATCTTCCGCCCATTCATGACCCCTGCCCTCCTCGTCGGTCTGCACATTGCAGAAAGCCACAGCAGTTGGCACCTGTGTTTCGTCATCATCAGAGACGTTTTGTGGCGGTATTCCCATGTCCTCATCCTGCAACAAAAGTGGTTGAGCATCAGTGCATTCAAGGTCTTCCTCTTCTGGGGCAGGGCTAGGTGCATCGGCTGGGGAAACCCTGCCAACAGTCATCAAAAAGCATGAGACTTTCCTGCATGATTTGGGGCTCAGACTGCTCGGGTGATTTGCAAGGGGGTGAGGTGGAAGACTGATGAGCATGGGCTGCAGGTGCCAACTCTGAGCTTTCTGCAGAGGACTGGGTGTTAGATACTGTGAAGGAACTGGAGGCACTGTCAGCCACCCAATCTACTATCGCCTGTACATGTTCTGGCTTTACCATCCATAGAGCGGCATTTGGGCCTATCAAATAACGCTGCAGATTCTGTCGCCTACTCGCACCAGAGGAAGGTGTTTGACTTGGAGCGGTAGTTGGCGCTGAACGGCCACATCCTCTCCCTGCAACAGGAGCTCCACCAACACCACTACGACCATGCCCACGTCCCTTATTTGATGTTCTCCTCATTATTTGCGTTCACCCACCAAGCTGAAAGATTGGTCTCTCTCCATTGTCAATTTACCTGCCACTAGTCGACAATTATGTTCGCTAAGGCAGTGCCCGTGTCATAAAAATGCTCTGTGAACCCAGAATAATGTTTTTTGGGCCCAAAATACACTGATTCTCAATTTCTATGCGGAAATGTAACATTTGTTTTTGGTACGCTGTATGCACAAGTGGTTTGTGGAACAAGAACAAGTATTTTTGTAATAAAATACAGAAAATTAGTATTTCACTGCTGCAAATTCAAATTAATTATCTTTATGCCGGATGCACAACTGTTTTTTCGGCCTAAAACACGGCTTTTTTTAAAAAAAAAACAAAATGCAGTTTTTAACTGCTGTATATTAAAAGTAGATATTTATACTATGTATGGACACCAGATTTGGGGACCCAGAACACGGATTTGGTTACCAAAATTAACAAATGCAGTATTTGACTGCTATAAATTGGAAATAATTATTTAGACGATGGATGCAGAACTGTTTTTTCGGACTAAAACACGGCTTTTTTCAATAAAACCCCAAAATGCAATTTTTAACTGCTGTACATTAAAAGTAAATATTTATACTATGTATGGACACCAGATTTGGGGTCCCAGAACACGGATTTGGTTACCAAAATTCACAAATGCAGTATTAGACTGTTATAAATTGGAAATAATTATGTAAACGACGGATGCACAACTGTTTTTTCGGCTATTTTCAATAAAACCCCAAAAAGCTGTTTTTTACTGCTGTAAATTTAAATTAGATATTTATACCGTGTATGTCCAACTGCTTTGTGAAGCAAGAATATTGCTTTTTTCACACAAAAAGAATAATGCACTATTTCTCAGCTGTAATGTGAAATCGGTATTTATGTGGTGTATTTCAAGATGCTCTGTGGA
Organism: Bufotes viridis; assembly: GCA_033119425.1. Lineage (NCBI taxonomy): Eukaryota > Metazoa > Chordata > Amphibia > Anura > Bufonidae > Bufotes > Bufotes viridis. The sequence goes on along the minus strand of CM065593.1, from coordinate 151,832,493 downwards.
TCAGGATTACCACCCTTTTGTCAAAAACATACACTTATGCTGTATTTCACAGCAGCAATGTAAAATAGGTGGTTGTAATGTGTATTTAAGACTGTTTGGTGGACCTTGAATTAATGTTTTTTTTCTATAAAAAACAAAAAGCACTATTTCCATGCAGAAATATAAAATATGTCGTTGGACGGTGTATGCAGAACTGTTTTGTGGACAAGGAATACGTTTTTCCCCCCCAAATTACACTGAGTCTCTATATCACCGCAGAAATGTCAAATATATATTTTGGCGGTGTAAAATAGGCTTGGTGGATCAGGATGACCACTTTTTTTAAAACTAAAATACACTGATGCACTATTTGATAGCTGAAATGGAATATATGGTTTAGTGCATAGTATACAATAGTGCTCTGTGGCACCACAGATCCCAGGCTAGACAAATGGACTATGTCACTCCTTAAACATACAAAAGGCAATATAGGGGACTTGAGCAGCCAGAAAAAAAAGTTTTATTTCCTTCACTGAGCTACAAAATAGGATTAGGCTGATGTCCCTGGCAGGCTGGCAGACATGCAGTACACTGCCGTGCCTAAAATAGCCGCCGAACCCCACCTCAGTAACAGATGGATTACAAAAAAAATCTCCCTGGCAGTGGCTGGGTACAGAAATGTTGGATTGCTGAGGCTCCATCCCTCTCTATGTGCTGTATCTTGTGGATTAAAGTTGCACAGGTTCTTCAGATTTCTGCCCTATTCTGTCCTTGATCGCACCAACAGCAACCTTGCTCTAATCTCAATTCAGCAGACTGACGTGCGGCAGTACATGACTCCAGCTTATAAAGAGGCTGGGTCACATGCTGCACTCAGCCAATCACAGCCATGCCATTAGTAGGCATGGCTGTGATGGCTTCTTAGGGCAAGAAGTAAAACGCTTGCTGATTGGCTGCTATGCAGCCCTTCAGATAGCAGGAAGAAATTGCTGAACAACGGACCCGAACCTGATCTTTTTTGAAAATGTTTGGGTTTGGGTCCGTGTCCTGAACACCCCAAATTTCGGTAGGAACCCGAACTCTACAGTTTGGGTTCGCTCAACACTAGTCTTGAGTGTTACACCTGAGATCTGTTATGTGTGCCTTTTTCAACTCTAAAGGGCACTCTGTGCCAGTTTCACCATGGGCTTGTTGAAGGCACATTTCAATATGTGTATGGGTTTGAAAATATTTTATGCTAGGTTTTCATATCTATCAATGTCTTTTTGCAGAGTACCTGACTAGGAAAACTAGTCATGTTTTCGAGGGGTACCTCACCCCACACTGCAGTTACTTTTGTATGTTATTATGATGACTGTTTCGTGTTGATCTCGCATTCTAGTGCATTGTTCTCGAACCATATGGTGTACTATGTTTACTATATGATTCACTGTCTGTTATTTGTTTTTGCTTAAATAAAGAATTTTAAAAAATAAAATAAAAGAAAAGTAAAAACATACGAACTTGAATAAGGTTTACCATTTACTCTCCTGTCCATACCCGATCTTCAGTCTAGACATGTGTGGAATGTATGAACAAACTCCTCAGATTTGACGTTTTTAGACACCCACGTCTTGCCATTGCAGCAGGAGCCTAGCTGAATGTTAAAGCTGGCTCCCACAGCTGACGGCCTGGGCACAACTGCCTGTTGAGCAAATACTACTTTAATAGGCGATCATATCTTTTATGCAGCACATAAAACCATTGTTGGCCGGCAGAACGTCACTTTGGCTGACAGCAAACAGGGACTCTGTATGGGGATGACTGGCATGTGCAGGGGCGGATTGGCCATAGACCCTTCTGTAGTCCTCAGAACAGTGATATGGTTGAACACTGTGGCACAGGTGACAGTATTTTGTGCTTCACTGTGCGATTTGGTTCAGCTGCGGCAGTATATTGTTCTGCACTATGGTATTACTGGCCCTGCCTAATTATGCTGCCCTACCTTCTGTCAATTTGGACCTAACTACAACATGGGGCCACTTTTACCTTTTTTTCCAGGGCCACTTTTACTTCCCAGTCCACCCCTGGGCATGTGCAAATGCAGCTATCACCTCCACCCTTGATCAGACAATTATCGGAATCAGTTGGTTCGTTCCTGATAATTGCCTGGGCATTGGTCCATGTAAATGAACTTTTATAGTATTAAACATTGTAAAAGAGCTAATCACAAAGTGAACAGTCAATGCTGGAGATGGGGATGTGGCTATCCGATGTGCTTCCTTATCTCCTGCCTTCTTGAAGTGTCCTGGAATTGATGGTTGGCTGGATCACAGTTCTTTCTTGTTGCAAACCACCTTATAAGCATAAGCATAATGTTTTTTTAAAGGGGTTGTGTAATTTCATACATTGGTGTAATATCACTAAGACTTGCCCCAATTGCCTCTGGGACCCGCACCTATCTTTAGAACTGAACCCGCAAAGTGAAGGAGGATGCACCAAGGATGCCTGGCCGCCCTCTATTTATTTCTATGAGACTGATGAAAATAACCGAGTACCAGCGATATGCCCCCAATGTATGAGATGACACAACCCCTTTAAGTACAGTAGAATCTATTTTATAATATATGTTTAAGAATGAATTAAAAGAATATTAAGAATAGACAAGGTGGTGGAATGAATAGATTTATTTTATTTGATATATATGTGTATTTCCCATTTATTTGCTAAAACTAACTATCTGACCTACCTTCCCAGAAATGGCCCCTTAGACAGCCCCTACTTCATAAAGTCTACAGATAAGCTGCAGAGATCATGGGATGTCTGACATCCGTTCCTGGCTGCCTCATAGTAGCCATTTCATCTAAACATTCACGCATTATTATTGGCTTATTCGCCAATACATACACAAATGTATGCATGCACACACAATTACACACACAAGCAAACACATGCAAACACACACAAACATACGTAAACACACACACAAACATACATAAACACACACCCAGACAGAAGCACATACACACATACAAACACACACACAGACAGCACATACATTCACACACACATTACATACATACAAACACACACACATTACACACATACAAACACACACACACACACACACACACACAGAAGCACATACATACGCAAACACACACTATCTAACTAATAGGATGATGACAGCCGTCCAGAGGTGCATCCCAACACAAGGACCACCCCACAGTAAACCCCGGTGAAACCACGCTCAGGGCATTAGATGTTGTTATAGAAGTGACGCTCAAACTGCTGGGGTGCATCTATGGGACCCTCTTTCAGAGATGATGTCCTCCACCCAACTCTCAAAAAGCTGGGGGGTCTTCAGGAGAGGCGGGCAGTCGAGCTGGGCTATCAGACGGTCAGTCTCTGTAGCTGTGATGTCATCCTTCCTACGAAATGGACCTATCCCCGGATTTACTGCAACGAGAAATAGAACATGTTAATAATTTACAAGTAAATAAGAGCAGTAAAATCAGTCCTATCACAACCACTAGGTTTTAGGAAGCTCGAAAGCATATTGTTAAACCAAAGACCAAAAAACCGCATCCAGGAAAAGGGATTCAATAAGAATCTTCAATCTAGGTGCAAAATTCCTCATCAATTACAGCACAAGCTTCACCGTCTATGGCTAGCAAATAACCAAAAGCCAGTTACAAAGGCTTTACAAACGTTTTTCGGTGTAGAAAAACACAAAATTTGTGCAAAAGGTATTTTGCAACTTTTAAAGTGTTATACCGCTCCTGCCAATTAAAAAAAAAGGTGGGTGAAACTTGGAGGAAGGGGATAGGGCCACAACTACTGGCACATTTAATGGAATTGGTCAGCTGAAATGTTTGACAGCTGGCACAACTCTTCCTATGTACAGTTACCCCATGCCCCCATAAGTGACCAGGATTAGGTCCTATTGTCACAAATGTAATACAGCCCATGTTATAGTACCCTAGCAATTAACTTACCGCCTGTTGTGGTGTGAATGTGAAGTGATGTGGTGTGGTGGTGGGTTGTCACTATGTCCGCTGGTTACTGGCAGAAGGTTCCGTTCCCTTAGAGATAGAACGTTTGGAATGTTACATCACAGAGACAGTTTGTGATGTCATTGTTCACTGGACAGAACCAATGTTTTTGCTGCGGGGTGAGTTCTCCTCTTATTGATAGAGCACCTACAAATGTAGAACTGTTGTTTTTGGATGTACGTATTTGCTACCAGTTATGATAATTAGTGATGTCGCGAACATAAAATTTTCAGTTCGCGACCAGCGAATGCGAACTTCCGCAAATGTTCGCGAACAGGCGAACCGGGCGAACCGCCATAGACTTCAATAGACAGGCGAATTTTAAAAACCAAAGGGACTCTTTCTGGCCACAATAGTGATGGAAAAGTTGTTTCAAGGGGACTAACACCTGGACTGTGGCATGCCGGAGGGGGATCCATGGCAAAACTCCCATGGAAAATTACGTAGTGGACGCAGAGTCGGGTTTTAATCCATAAAGGGCATAAATCAACTAACATTCCTAAATTGTTTGGAATAACATGCTTTAAAACATCCAGTGTGTGTATACGATCAGGTATGATGTTGTATCGATCAGGTAGTGTAAGGGTTACGCCCGATTCTCAGACATTGACATACCAAACTCCTCTTTTAATACACCGCAAACAGTCCATTTGCACAACCGCAAACTCCCCATTTGCACAAGGTTGGATACCAAGCTAGCCACGTCCCGGTGATGTCATTGAAGGTTTCTTCCTCCACCCAGCCACGTACAACACCAAGGGTCCCCAAAAGGTGAATTGAATTGATTTTTCGAACGGGGAGATGGTTAAAAAAAACTCTGGCTCCCTCCCCTTTGTATTTATCCACGGTCACTGCGTCTGCGCCGTGCAATTTACTGTCACACCCGATATGAGTGGTATTTTCTGTAGTACTATTCTCATCAGTTTAATCCCTCTAACGTCCCCAATCTGGGGTCCATTTATTGAATAGATTTTTCGAACGGGGAGATGGTTAAAAAAACGCTGGCTCCCTCCACTCTGTTTTAATCCACTGTCACTGCGTCTGCACCGTGCAATTTACTGTCACACCCGATATGAGTGGTATTTTCTGTAGTACTATTCTCATCAGTTTAATCCCTCTAACGTCCCCAATCTGGGGGCCATTTATTGAATAGATTTTTCGAACGGGAGATGGTTAAAAACGCTGGCTCCCTCCACTCTGTTTTAATCCACGGTCACTGCGTCTGCGCCGTGCAATTTACTGTCACACCCGATATGAGTGGTATTTTCTGTAGTACTATTCTCATCAGTTTAATCCCTCTAACGTCCCCAATCTGGGGGCCATTTATTGAATAGATTTTTCGAACGGGGAGATGGTTAAAAAAACGCTGGCTCCCTCCACTCTGTTTTAAACCACGGTGACTGCGTCTGCTCCGTGCAATTTACTGTCACACCCGATATGAGTGGTATTTTCTGTAGTACTATTCTCATCAGTTTAATCCCTGTTACATCCCATATCAGGGATTGCCTTTTGTGAAAAAAAATTTAGGCCGGGTACCTTCGACTGCCTTCACAGTGACGGACCAAACTCTCATACACCAAACTGAATTGATTTCAGGAACCGGGAGATGGAAAAAGCAGCTTGGTCGGTCCTCATACTCCCAAATTGGGGCACTGCGCGTGCACAGAGCAATGTGCTGTGACACCCTATATGAGTGGTGTCTTAACTAGTACTATTCCTATCAGCGGCGGGCGGGTGCGTGGTAACTTGAGAGCAGGTGACCAAAGCTGAGCTGGAGGAAGATGGTGCGTCAAGGTTCTTAGCGGAAGCTGTTGAAGATTGGGTGTCCTGTCTAAGCCATTCAACTACGCCCTCAGAATTTTTCGGGTTCAGGGTACATGGCCTCTGAACACTAGGCATTATTCCAGGGACAGTGGAAATCACAGCACCACGACCACGACGGCCCCTGCGGGTGGCCTGCCTCTGCCTGTCATTTTTTTCGATAAGTGGTACTGTGCCACCCTGTATCAGTGGTGGGCACTGGCAGTGGGCACACTACAGTCTGTGGAGGTGGGCCTGACACACACTGGCAGCAGGCAAGCAACTGAAATTAGACTAATGTGTAAAAATGAAATGCCTTATTTATCGGCAAGCTACTGTGCCACCCGGTATCAGTGGTTGGCACTGGCAGTGGGCACACTACAGTCTGTGGAGGTGGGCCTGACACACACTGGCAGGAGGCAAGCAACTGAAATTAGACTAATGTGTAAAAATGAAATGCCTTATTTATCGGCAAGCTACTGTGCCACCCGGTATCAGTGGTTGGCACTGGCAGTGGGCACACTACAGTCAGTGGAAGTGGGCCTGACACGCACTGGCAGCAGGCAAGCAACTGAAATTAGACTAATGT